>CM049841.1:8441322-9115072 GCA_027422415.1 Schizothorax lantsangensis | reverse complement strand
GCATGTATCCACATGTATGTCTGCAGAATATATGATCACCATGTATGATACAAAGACTCAGGAACTCCGCTGGAATGCCACCTACAACGACTACTCCGCGCCTCTCTATGATGACAAAAAATATGAATATAGTAGGTCCTTCACCACGCATGCACAGATTTTACAAGCCAGTCTATTGAATTTGTGAATGCGTAAGTATGTTGTTTTTGGATTTCATCACATTTGAGTGTGTCTGTAAATCACAGAGATGTCACACTTTGCGTCCAGCGGGGATGGTCTGGTGGTTACGGTGGATCGGGACTCTGGTGAGGTGTTGTGGATGCAGAAGTTTGATTCTCCAGTGGCAGGGTTTTATTTATGGAGTCAGGACAGTCTGCGGCGAGCTCCTCATCTGACGGTCGCAACAGAAACCCTGCGTTATCTGACGTTCACTGCAGAAAACACACAGTCCCACACCATGAAGTGGACCTACCAGTTCACAAAGGAGAACCACAGCACTAAGACTCAACTAGTGTAAGACATTAGTCTTTAAAAACCCATTTATTTAAAGGGATAATTCATCACCCATCATTTTGTCATCATTTACTCAGCCTTGCGTGCCAAACCTGTATGCCTTAAAAGGCAATTAACTATAAAACAAATCAAGTGATGATTACCTTATTATAAAGTAGTATTTTAAAGTAATTATGTATTCATGTGTGCATATTTTGATAGTCCTACTCTCTATGTTGGCAAGACGGACTCTCATCTGTATGCTTCTACCTCTCTTGTGCACAAAGGTGTGGCAATAGTGGTAAGTTCTTCTATCCATATTTCAAAACCAACAGTAAAACTTCCTTCTTAATAACTATATCCTGTTCCCATGGCAGCCAAAAGGTCTTACACTTGCACGCATTGAGGGGCCAATCACCGCTGGCGTCACAATGGGTAATGGGCGGCCTGAGTGTGAGATCACGCCCAGCACTGACGTGAAATATCCACCAGGAAGCAGCAATTCCCTGCAGAATCAGTGGCTGCTGATTGGTACAGTCAACACTTTTGCACATTTATCTTCATATATGTACAGACACTCTAAATTTTAGCTCACTTACATTATTATGTGTACTTCAAGATGCATGCATGTGCAATGCTACAACACCCACAGTTTAAGTTCTAGTTCAGTAGTTTCAGAACTGAGGTTTGTACAGTATATTTGAGAAAAATAAGCCCTAAAACGCTAAAACTAAAGCTGCTTTAAAACAGTGGTGTATCTCTGTAAATTGTTAATATTTTTTTAATTAAAAAACATGTTATATTATATTATAATCAAGATTTAAATTAAAAACAATTCATTAAAAAACATTTATATTATATTATTATATTATATTATAAATGTTAACTCGGTGTTTAAAAATGTAGTTAAATAATGATAAAATTGAAATTATAAAGAAAGAGCATTTACAAATTGCATTTCTTAATGTTTATTCAATCAATATCAGTTATGTTTTTAGAAATACTGTATTATATTTATGCATATGTAGATTAATCTGTATGTGTGTGTGAGTAGGTCACCATGAAGTCCCTCCTTTGGCTCACACCACCATGTTGAGAGATTTCCCAGAGAACCTGCAGCGCTCTGGTGATGTCATCCCGCCCCGAGGTTCTGGTTCTTCTTTCCGGTCTCCCTCTCACCCAGTGAGTCCAAAGCACAATTCACTCAGAAATTAAGAAGTCTGCCATTTATTCACCTCCATGTTGTTCAAAGCCTTCATTATGTTATTTATTTTATTAAAACACATAAAGTGATATTTTGCATAATGTTTACACTGATATTTTTCATAGAATGTAAAAAAAAAAAATACAATAAAAGTTAACTATACATAAAAGTAATCTATGCAACTTTTGCCATGCCTTAAATTCATATGTACATTTATGCATTTAGCAGAAGCTTTTATCCAGAGCAACTTACAAAATAGAAACAAAGACAATTCATCAAGGACCCAACAATATTCGTAATATGCAATGGCAGTTTTATTTGACAACCACATTAGGAAGCAGTTTAGAGAAGAGGAGAAAGTACTTAAGTACTTGCAGAGGAGGTGCGTCTGTGAAGTTATTCACAGAAAATCTTACATAGCTCTGACACCTTGATATTGTGATTGATTGTTTTTATAATGGCTGTTTCCATGTAGTAAACTATACGGAGGAAAGTACCGTATTAAGCTAAGTGGGGGATTAACAAACGTTAATTTGTGAGCTGTACTGTACATTCTGCAAAGAAATTGTTAAATAAATTGAAATTCAGAAGACGGCGTCTATAACCACTTTATAATTGGTTGTAGGCCGTTGAATCTCATGCTTGATGAAATTGCAAGCGTTCCTAACAGCCAAGTACAAACTTGTCATCTTGTGTTTACAGTTGCCACCGGTAACAAAGCACAGCTCCTCCCCTGTGTTGCCAGATTCCTTGACCTCTGACCCCATGACCGTGCTGGTGGTGACACTGCTGCTGGGAGCGTGTATTGCCTTCCTGCTAACACACAAAAGGGTTTGTAGTAGAGAGTGTATTTTGAATATTTATAATATACATATACATATTCATATATATGTTTATAAATATAAATATGTATATAAATATGTATATAATATAAATAAACAGGCATAAAAACTGTTTGTTTTTCTCTTTTTGATCAGCCTGTCAAAAAATCCCAGAGATCTGAAGAGCCAGTGGACTTTAACCCTCTGCCGGTGTTGACCAATCAGAGCGCTAACACAGAACCCAGTGCTCCGCCCTCAACCTTGTCTTACAACAACAACAGCCATTCAGAGAAGACTAGTTCTGTGGCATCCAATCAATCTCAGCCATTCTCAAGCAAAGACTCCGCCCCAATAACGACAGCTGGCCAATCACAGAGTACAGAAACTATTCTATCTCCATATCAACTATTGAGCCTTATTCATGAAACACAAAAACACATTTCTGCATAAATCCAATTAAATCCAAACTATTCTTAACAAAATTGTTGCTTTTACAACTGATTATAAGAATGATTTTTTTTTATCATTCTTATAATTATTCTTAGATTCTTAGAATTATTAGAATTTTTTTCTGATTAATTTACACCAAAATTAGTTCTGCTTATAATTCATGAATGAAGCCCATTATTTTTTATTTTATCTAAATAAGTGGTTTATTTCATTTACAAACCTATATGTTGTTCACTATAATTTAAGCCTTTAGATATTTGTGTTTTTTAAAATTGTGTTTAACGCATATTCTTCAGGTGATCATCCTGACATTGTGGAAGTTGGTAAAATCTCTTTCAGTCCTGCTGAGGTGTTGGGCCATGGGACAGAGGGAACCTTTGTGTTCCGGTGGGTTATAATGGATTGTAATAATAGTTTGGTAGGTTGGTTGTTCTTTACCTTTAATTCACTGGTGTTATACATGCAGGGGTCATTTTGACAGTCGGCGTGTGGCGGTAAAGCGTATCCTTCCAGAGTGTGTGGAGTTTGCAGAGCGAGAGGTTCAGCTCCTCCGTGAATCAGACGAGCATCCCAACGTCATCCGTTACTTCTGCACAGAGCGGGACAGACAGTTCACTTACATTGCTATAGAGCTGTGTGCTGCTACACTCCAGCAGGTGTGTCTCAGTGAATGTGTGTGTGTGTGTGTGTGTGTGTGTATTACAACATAAAAGTTACTTGTTTGCCTTTTCACTGTTTTATCGTGATTTGTTAAGTCGATCTACATGAGGTAGGAACATGAGAATTGTATAGTTAGAATTTAAAAGTCAATTAGTGGCAGACAAGGAAAACTGTTTGAAAACAAACTGTTTGTGCATTTAGAGTTAGGCGAGTTGCACAATGTATAACTTAATGTAACATAGTAAAATGCAATATACACATTATTTTAGTATTAATAATTTACTATTATAGTATACTATTTATTAATATGTTGAATTAGCTTTTATTTTTATATTTTCAGTTTTAATTTTAGTTTAAGTTTTAGTAATTTTTTTGTCTTTTTATTAGAGTTTCAAAAAATATTTTTTAGCTTTATTTTATTTCAGTTTTAGCTTTAGTCATTTAAACTTTCTTAAAGCTGCAGTCCGTAACTTTTTTTGGTTAAAAATTATCCGAAATCAATATTTGAGCAAGTACATAACCAGTCAGTGTTCAAAACGATCACCTTACTTTAGCCCGATTCACAACGGGTAGCTTATAATAATGTTTTCTGATTTGAGTGGTACGGGTAGGTTTCCGCGGGAAATTTGAGCATGGCACTGCGTCATTACGTCACGTCTGTAAACATAAAGAAGTTGTCCCGGCTACTAGGCTATCACATGTGAGGATCCTGCAGGTGGCGGCTCATTTATAGCCTTATCTCACAGCAACTAGAATAATTAAATGTATCATTTTGATGGTGGATTGTGATCCAGAAAGGATTGTGTGTTTATGAAACACATGTGAATGAAATTAAATTATATTCCAGTTTTAAATGTGCTTCTGATTACAGATAGCCTTATTACACAAGATTTGTATTTTAAAGAAAACCAGTTCGAAGGGAGCATAATTAGCTTTTTGGGTTAAAATAATTTATTAATATGAAATTTGAATGGCTTGACAATTAGATTAGACTGTACAGAAATTGAAATCTACACGCTAATACACTATACTCATAGTTACGCAATGCTGATGTTGTTAACATTAATAATTTGAGAATAAAGTATAACAATAATAATAATTTGCACGGTTTGATGTGATATGAACTAACCAATCTTTAGATTAAATCGCCATTGGTAGCGCGATTTATTGTAATGTTTTTTTTCCTCAGTTGGGCAGAACAAACATGGCAGACTTGTAACTTAACTTGTTCAGATGGCAATATGCGATGAAAATTCTTATTTGGGTCATATATTCCAAGACATAGGCTATAATCTGTGATTGCGAAATACAGTAAATATTCACACCGGTGCGTTGACTGACAACTACACATTCACCTCAAAACATTAGATTCATCCGCGCTGCAGCCGTGCGGGAGCACATCCCACGCTAGCAAGATAATTCCGCAAGCAGCTGCAATTCCACGTTTTCAAACAGAGATGGTGACAAAGAGGCAAAACTTACGAACTGTAGCTTTAACATCCTTTTGAATACATTTCTAATTAGTGTATTTATAGTTTTTCATCAAAAATTTATATTTTATTTTATTTCAGCTGTATTTCAATGAACAAAAACACTTTTTAAAGTGTTTAAAACAGCATTGAAACCATGTAGCCTTAACAAAATTGTTAAATGTGTAAAAACCATGCAGTGTTATTATTTTTAAAAAGTTATTTCAGTATTATTAATAAACAATTATATGTTCAATTAGCTTTTATTTTTATATTTTCAGTTTTAATTTTAGTTTTTTTAATTTAGTTAGTTATTTTTAGTTATTTTGCTTATTGGTTTTTATTTCAATTTTTCATTTTTAGTTTTAGTAAGTTGTATACTTTCTTAACATACTTTTGAATACATTTCTAATTAAAGTTTTTTAAGTTTAAGTTTTTCATCAACATTTATATTTCACTTTATTTCAGCTTTATTTGAGTTAACAAAAAACACAACAAAAATTTTGTTTGAAATAACAAAAATTAGTGAGATTTATACTTCAATTTTAAGATGCATTCTCTGACAAATATGCACAATATTTCATTTGTAAAGATTTTAGAGGATTTAAGATCTGAGGATTTAGATATTTCTACTAAAAAGCAAGGCAAAAACTATGATTATGAATAAGACTTTTGCAATATGCCACTACTAAAACAATATTCTTACTGTACTGTACTTTATTTTCTATTTTCTAACTGTATAACAACATTTTATTATTCCTTTTCATTAATAATATTCATTAATATTAATATTAGTATAATCAACTCTAATTTCAGCTGTATAATAACTGATTTGTTTCCATGCACCCTGATTGGGTTTTTCTATTTTGTATGTAGTATGTGGAGGACCCAAGCTGTCCTTATTCAGACCTGAACCCAGTGTCCCTGCTGGACCAGACCATGTGTGGCCTCAGTCACCTGCACTCCCTCAATATTGGTGAGTCGTCACTATTGCCATAGCAATGATTCTAATCGTAACTTCCTTCCTGTAACTTCTTAAAAATGCACATGTAGTATTGCATTGCACTAATGTTTATTAATTGCTATTGAGTACCTGGATGTTGACGACATACATGCATGCAAGCAGACGGACCCACCGTCATTTGTAATTACGTGTCCCTCTCGTATTCAGTTCACAGGGATTTAAAGCCACGGAATATTTTGCTCTCTCTCCCGGGGGCATTGGGTCGAGTCCGGGCAGTGATCTCAGATTTCGGCTTGTGTAAGAAGCTTCCAGATGGTCACCATAGTTTCAGCCTACGCTCTGGAATACCAGGAACCGAAGGCTGGATTGCCCCTGAATTACTCATAAATGCTCCAAAAGGGAACCCTGTATGTCCACTAGACATGCATACAAACACACTCATCACATGTTCAGTTTAAAAAACAGATACTGTGGTCTATTGAATTTTAAAAGCTCACTAAATAAGATATATTAGTCTCCTATAATTCTCCTTTCCCCTCTGTTTTTCTGTCTTTAGACAAGTGCAGTGGACATATTCTCGGCTGGATGTGTGTTTTATTATGTGACGTCCAAAGGACAGCATCCGTTTGGTGACACTCTGCGGCGTCAAGCTAATATCCTCTCTGGAGTCTATAACCTCGACCACTTTTTGGAGGATATACATGGTTTGTGCATGCGTGAATTTATTAATGCATGTGTACCTTCTGCTTCAGAAGTGTCTGATTTTGTGTAGCCATTGTTATCATGGAGATAAATGTAGATTTTTTTTTTTTTGGAGAATAAAACCATATTATTTGGCAACATTTGGTTAACATTTTTAGCATCAACTAATAACTATGTGGTTTGGCTTATTAATATGCTTAAATTAATAACTTAGATCTAAAATTTCATCAGTTATGTGTATGCACTGAAAAACTCATATTTGAATAGCTTCCTAATATTTTTCTGGCTGTTTTGGTGTTTGTAGAGGATGTGATTGGCAGAGATCTGATTGAGCAGATGATCAGTGCTGAACCAGAAAGCCGTCCTTCAGCAGCGTCTGTCCTCAAACATCCCTTCTTCTGGAGCCCAGAGAAACAACTGCAGTTCTTTCAGGTGTGTGTTTGTGTGTGTTCATTGAAGGGTCTAGTGAGAAAGCGCAGTGCTGAAGTTGTTCTTTGGCTCTAGGATGTCAGTGACAGAATAGAGAAGGAGCCGGCAGACAGCGCTATAGTGGCCCGTATGGAGAACTCTGGCAGAACTGTCGTAAGAACCAACTGGAGGATGCACATATCAGCACCACTGCAGGCTGGTAAGCACTGCCGATTACCATTACAAAAAATACTGTAACATTTTTATTTTATAGAAATATTGAATAAAATGTGGAATGTTTTAAGGCGTATGAAATGAAAAATGTTTCAATTCATGTTTTTTCATATGTATATATTTGCATGTCTAATATAAAACTTTTTCCATCTGGCAGATCTTAGAAAATTTCGCACATATAAAGGAAACTCTGTGAGAGACCTACTTAGAGCAATGAGAAATAAAGTAAGTGTTTATGTGTTTTAACATGTGAAATGTTTTGCATACAAAAGTGAGTAATCAAAAAAGAAAAATTCATATTGCACTAATATAATATAATGTAATATAATATAATATATACACTAGCATTAAAAAGGGGTCTGTAATATTTTTAAAATGTTATTGAAAGAACTTGAAAAACTTGATCAAACATACAGTAACAACAGTTATATTGTGAAATAAAAGTGAAAAAGTGACGTAACATGTGGCCAAGTATGGTAACCCATACTCGGAATTAGTCCTCTGCATTTATCCCATCCTAAGTGCACACACACAGCAGTGAACACACACACACCCCGTGAACACACACCCAGAGCAGTGGTTTTGTAAATTACAATTTAAAATAACTGTTTTCTGTTAAACTGCTTTAATATATTGTAAAATGTAGTTGATTCCTATGATGACCAATCTGAATTTTCACCTTCACTTTTAACCTATTTAATGCATCCTTGCTGAAAAAAAAACTATTATTTTCTTTAAAGAAATATTCTTAGTGACACCAAACTTTTGAATGGTTATAATATAATATAATATAATCAATATAAAGTTTGGGGTTTCATGTTTTTAATGTTTACATCTCTTATGCTCATCAAGGCTGCATTTAGTTGATAAAAAATACAGTAAAGATACAGAAATATTGTAAAATATTATTACAAATTATTATTCTATTTTAATATATTTTAAAATGTAATTTATACATCTGTTGGCAAAGCTGAATTTTCACCTTCAATTTAATGAGTACTTGCTGAATAATTATTATTTATTTTTTTAAACTCACTGACCCAAACTTGTGAACAGTAATATAATATAATATAATACCTAACATTTCTTCTGATGTTTTTCAATAGAAACATCATTATCATGAGCTCCCACCAGAGGTTCAGGCAGCTCTTGGTGAAGTCCCTGATGGCTTCGTGGCATATTTTACCTCCCGTTTCCCCCGGTTACTGCTTCACACGCATTCAGCGCTTAGCATCTGTGCCCCTGAGAGACTCTTTCACCCATACTACCACCACTGAACATCCACAGAGACAAGCTTGTTTGTTCCTACACTGGACTGAAGAGGAGAAG
The DNA here is from genome assembly GCA_027422415.1 of Schizothorax lantsangensis. Classification (NCBI taxonomy): domain Eukaryota; kingdom Metazoa; phylum Chordata; class Actinopteri; order Cypriniformes; family Cyprinidae; genus Schizothorax; species Schizothorax lantsangensis. The sequence goes on along the minus strand of CM049841.1, from coordinate 9,106,339 downwards.
TAAGATCCTTGAGGAAACAGAGACCTTGAGGACTCAACTAAACACTGTCGATGTATATAATTCTGTACTTCAGAACTGTGAGCACATTTTGTTGTAGAGCACTCCTGACAATTTTCTCCTAAACATCCTACTGGACTTGCTGAATGAACTGTAAAGTTTTTAATGCTTTTAAAGAAACAGGTTTTATAGGTTAGATTAACCAAATAAGTTACTGAGTGTATTAATGGGCTTTTACAGAGCTGCCATTGTTTGCTGCTGGTTTTATCATGTCAACCAAACAGCAAAGAAATAAAAAGGCCATATTTTCTGACGAGTTGACATCAGCCAGTTCTACCATTTCTGTCAGTTTTGTTTATTTTAATTCTGACTTTTAACACATAAGATTACTGAATTGCCAACTGACTACTTACATTTACATTTACATTTAGTCATTTGGCAGACGCTTTTATCCAAAGCGACTTACAATTGGGGAATACATAAAGCGATTCATCTTGAAGAGGCAATCAGACAGAGGAAGTGCTCGTAACACCAAGTCTCAGTCATTGTTCAAATTATATTCTTAATAGGTAGAAATTTAAGTATTTTCACAATAAAGACATGGTTTCTTAAAGGGATAGTTCACCACAAAAGTTTCAAAAAGGGGTGAAAAAAAGTTTCATCAATGCGGTCCATCTTGTGCAGGATTTTCATATTCAATAACTTTGTGTTAGAAACAAATAATGAAAGTTGGGTGAACAATACTTTTAGCAAATGTTACATGCTTAAAGAATGATAAAAGCCAGCAAAACATCCATTGATATTTGCAGATATATGATGATATTTGATAATTAGTGGACTCAAAACAAAACAAAATACTAGTTTGTCTGTCATATTGTCCACCACGTGTACATGTATATGTATATGTGTGATTCAGATACATTGGGACTGGGATTGGGATTTTTTCTTTTGTGTGGTTTTAATTGCAGCTTCGTGCTACATTTCTGGATCTTTTATCCTCCACCACTCATCACAGCTTCATCCTCATCTCTCAGTGTTACAGCTTTAAAACCAAATATTGTGAAGTGTTTTACAGCCTGCTGTACACTAGTTTTATACTGCTAGTTTAAAAAAATTATTTTTATAAATTAAGTGTTGAGGATTTTTGCCACTGGAAATATTCAGTGAATGTGGAAATACTAGTGCCTTTGTTTTTCTACCCAGTAAAGATTAAATGTACTTGCCAAAAAAATCTTTGAAACTATTTGTGGCACAGATAAAAATACTGATTATTTCAGGTGGTATTTAACATACTGTGTTAATTACAATTTACTTAAAAAAAACACCATGGTATTACCATTATGCATGTACAAAAATGTGGTAGTACTATGGTACTTTTATGTGCCATTTTATTACAGCATCTACAACAGACTACTAGTCAAACACATGTAACTACATGAACAATGTTTTAAATCTAAAAATGAAATGATTCTTTTATACTGACTTTTTTTTACATCACTTTGGGCAGTGATGTAATATTGTTTTTTGTTTTGAGAACAAACAAACAAAAAAACTAAATAAACTGTACCTTTAATCATTTGATTGCATTTCTCTACATTTTCACAGCCATTGAATCTAGTTTTTTTTTTTGTAGGTTGCTGAAAGAAATCCATGATAAATCAATCAGCTCATCTCTAGGCCATTATGTTGTGGCAAGCTGTTATTGTGCAAATGCACTTAATGTTTAAATCATTTGTGACCCTGGACCACAAAACCAGTCATAAGTAGAACGTGTATATTTGTAGCAATAGCCAAAAATACATTATATGGGTCAAAATTATTGATTTTTCTTTTATGCCAAAAATCATTAGGAAATTAAGTAAAGATCATGTTCCATGAAGATATTTTCTAAATTTCCTACCATAAATATATCAAAACCTAATTTTTGATTAGTAATATGCTTTGCTAAGAACTTAATTTGGACAACTTTAAACGCGATTTTCTCAATATTTAGATTTTTTTTGCACCCTCAAAGATTCCAGATTTTCAAACAGTTGTATCTCGGACAAATATTGTCCTATCATAACAAACCATACATCAATGGAACGCTTATTTATTCAGCTTTCATATCATGTATAAGGTCACATTTGTCAGCTTTGTGATGGCCAGCTTTACTCTTAATACAAGTGGTCTTGGTGACAGATGCAAATGGCAAGCTCAAAAACAAGATTTGTTCATGTGCACAGTGGCAATGTATATAAACACTACCAAGGAGGACATAATGAAGTGACACTTCATTAAGATGTAGTGAAGCAAGTACCTGTAATCTTCCTCATGGTTTTCACCCAAACAGTCTTATTTGCACATGCTGTCTTAATGTAACATATGCTTAACATGTATATGCATGTGACATCAAGTCATTCCTGTAATACAGAAAACATTCAATATGTTTGGTGTTAAGATTTTTTTTAATGATTTTGTATAAGTACTCTTATGCTCACTAACGTTACATTAAAAAAAAAAAATGCAGTTAAAACTAATTTAAAATAGCTTTTTTTATTTGAATATATTTTAAAATGTAATTTATACCCGTGATGCAAAGCTGAATTTTCAACATCATTACTCTAGTCTTCAGTGTCACATGATCCTTCAGAAATCATTATATGCTGATTTGATGACCAAGAAGCATTTACAAATATGGAAAACTGTTTTACAGCCTAATATTTGTGAAAACCATGATGTATTTTTTTTCCCAAGGTTCTTTTATGAATTTCCAAAGAACAGCATTGATTTGAAACAGACATCTTTCATAATATCATAAAATCTTACTGAGCCCTAACAGTATAGCATATTAAATTACGGTAAACTCAACATGAAACAACAGTAGACCCCATTTCGGCAATATTGAAATATTAAGACCGATAGATCACAAGGTTTCATGTTTGATTTAAAACACTAAACTTTTTCAATACATTAAATTAATTAAACTCAATTATACACTTGTATTTATCATTAAAAGTATCTAACAATCAAAATTTCGCTAAAAAGGATCTTTATTTTGGAAAACCAACTTTTCAAATATTCTTACACATTAAAAGATTAAAGGTCCAAAAGCTTTTATACAAAGAACAGTCAAAAAGTAAACAGACAAGTTCTAAAATATTAAAACATGTACAAGAGCATTCACATGATACAGCCAGCTGGCATGGTCACAAACTCCCCAACCCAGAAAAACAAGTGATAGTATGAGAGTAAACAACAGATTCAGAGGAGGAAGTCATCGTGTAGAACCCAGAAAACTGACAAGTTTGACTGCTGGAATCTCATAAACTCAAAAAGCTATACAATTTGTAACGTCAGTGGGTTAACGGGCAGAAGTAACGGCTGTGGCGGTGCTTTTGCAGGCCATGAGCTTCTCCACCATGTTGCGAGCATAGCGCAAACGGCTGGCCAACTCTTTACAGCACCCAAACTCCTCAATTAAGCTCATCTTATAGGTGTAGAACTCCCGCTTCTCATTGATGTACGTCACTGCGCCCATCAGGGGACACAAAATAAGCTTAGTGTGGTCCTGTAGGGCACAAAGAAAATGGTGAGTTCACACGGTTTCAGTTTGGATACTTCTGTATTTTGACACCACTAGTACCCAAATTAAGTACTTGACCTATTTTAAACATGGTAGGTTCTCACCTGGAAGAAGTTGATCTGCACGGTTCCGTTGCTCAGGTGTAGCACGATGGCGCTCTTTGTGCGAAACCAGTGGCGGAGATAAGGCAACCTAATCAGTTCATCCCCATCACGGGGCGTTATGTTCGCCCCGGCCTTCAGCAAGTGCTCGCTCATGTAATTCCTGAAGTACTTGAGGAGTGTAATCTACAACAAAAAAAATAAAAATGATTTCAGCAACCCTGGAACAGAGAATTATGAAAGTCATTCATTGTTTTATTTCCAGTGCACACAGACCTTTTTGGAGAGTGCAGAAGGGTAGGAGCGAACACTGAGGTAGGATTCTGCTGTGTTGCGGTCGATGTACTGCAAACTGTCACCGTCAGCGTACATGACCAAACGCGTGGAATCATTGAACAGAACGCCGACGCTGTTATCACACAGCTGGTAACCTATGAAAGGGAAAAGTACATTAGCATATGGACAATGCAAGTAGCTCTCATCACCCAAAGCTACAAATTAAACTTATGCACATAATTGGGATATCATAACATTTGTGAATAAAGCACCTTTTCCTTCCTGCCTGTTCAGGAAATTCTGTGAAACTGGCACAAAATATATGTAATAAAAAAAAAAAAAACTGCTGCAACCCTGGAAGATTGTGAAGCACTTCAAATTACAGGGATGCACCAAAAAGTGTTTCCACACTTTTCCAGTTGCTGAAATTTCAGTACAACATTAATAAATTCCAGTTTGTATATTGGCTTGAGTATGTCAGTGTCAGCATGGTGTCTTACCAAGGCCATATTTGTCGGAGTAGTCGACCCATTTACTAATCCAGAAAATAGGAATACAAGCAGGGTCCTCGGCTTCCCCTATAAAGGGAAAAATAAATCATTGCATTGTGCTTGTCAATCATTTGAACATGAACATTTTGCACAAAGTATAGCTTTATAGATTTTTTGCTATTACAGTAGCTCCTACTATTTCCATTAAAATACAGCAACAACCCATCATTGGCAAGATGCAGAAAATCCATGTGGTTACCTTGTCTAATAAAGTCTCTCTCAGATGGCCTGGCTGTGTTGAGGCTGGCCAGCTGCTGCAGCATGTCAGTTAGATGACAGCTAGCTTGTTCAGCTCCATCCCTGCACAGAACAATGTATATAAAACCATTAAATACAAATATATTACCCTAAATTTATAAGGGATGCAAGTCAGTTCACAATTATATTAAAAATCATGGTTTTGATTCTATTGGACAAATGAATGTTCAAAACCCAATAGTTTGCTAGTATCTATCTACAATAGATAAAACTGACCTTTGCTGAAGATCTTCCATTTGTGGCTGCTCCATTTTCCCCATTTTCTCAATAGGACTATCTGTCCCTGTACACACAGAAGAAAGATTACAGGCACCTTGAAAGTGAAATTCACTTTTAAATATTTCTGAGTGACAGGATTTTCAATGAAGGAGGGGAACACCAAGATCCAACACAGCTGTGCCAAGAAAGCAGCGGAGCCAAAATACAAGATAGCATTTTAAAAACTGATTTATCTACACATACCTTTATTAAGTGATGAGAGGGGTTTGCGAAGGAGGGCGGGATCCAGACTGGAGGGGGCAATGGAGAACCTGGGAGGTACAGTGAGACAGGAAGTGGGCAGCCGCACAGGCGCATAACCGGAGGTGAAAAACTCATCAGCCAGCAGCTCGGACATAGAAGGTCTGAGCGTAGGGTCAGCGTGCAGCATCCGACGAATCAGAGCAGCAGCAACTGGATTAATGTGCTAAACAATACAAAAAAACCATATTGCAATAAGCCACCAATCTGACAAGATTCAATTTAAGTTTGCTTTAAACATTCAACAATAGAAGGTTCAAAATCTAGCAAGTTGCCAACCTAAATAGAATTAACCACAATTTAATGAAAGTGGAGAAAGAATAACATTACAAGCTTAAAGCTTTTTTTAATGAAACCTACGCACAGACAAATAGTTCACAATAAGATTGATTAAAAAAAAAAAAAAAAAAAATTATTAATTCCATGCCAACAAAAGTATATCAGGCAAACTCCTGATGCAAAGATACATACTCTAGGAACAGTGTACTCATTCTTCTTGATTCTGATGTAGGTCTCCTTCAGACAGGATGTCTCAAATGGTGGCTTTCCAACCAGCAGTGTATATCTGATGGACATATTACATCTCCATCAGCAATAACACACGCTCAGTTATAAAAATTAATCCTTATGCAAGGATGGAATCCCATTAGAGATCGTGTTTTATGAAATGCTTCCATAGTTGTTTAATTAAACATTGGACTTACAGAATGCATCCCAGTGACCATACGTCTACTTCAAAGCTGTGGCCTTTCTTGCAGAGCACCTCTGGGGCGATGTAGTTTGGAGTGCCACACAGGGTCTTCTTTCTCTCTCCATCAAACTCAATCTTAGTGGCCAAACCAAAGTCACCTGAAGAGAGAGAAATGGGACAGTCATGATTTAAAAAAAAAAAAAAAAAAAAGGTCAGAGATGGGGAAAAAAATAATGGCAAGGAAAAATATTTTTTTCCCTTACCGATTTTCACATCCATGTCATCATTGATGAACAGATTTCCAAGTTTGAGATCACGGTGGATGACCCGGTTGTTGTGCAAGTACTGACAACCCTGGATAGTCTGGCGCATGAAGTATCTGGCCTCAGGCTCCGTCACCGCCTTCCTCCGCTTGTGCAATTCAAGGAGAGACTGTAAGAAAAGAAAGAAATGAAGCACCAAAATATAGAGCAGACATGAACTTCAAACTACTTTTTTTTTTTTTTTACTTCCATCACAAAAAAAAGACAAGGGGATTAGAAGAATTCGTCAAGAACCTCCAAGATAAACAATTTCTTATTTCAGACTTCTGGGGGGGGATCTTTGAAAAAAAAAAAAAAAAAAAAAAAAAATTATTATAAATTAATTATTAGTGTACATTAAAAATAGAAGTGAATATAGTAAATATATTATTAACTTTTTTATTTCTGACGGAGTTCCTTTTAAACAACGATATTTCCGAGAAACAAAATTAACTGACGTCACATCCTCCAGTTTAAAATCCACTAGCGACGTAGTTAAGGGAGAACGTTTCAGCTGTTTTAGATTAGATACCGTACAACCTTATTAATGAACAAACATTTGAGTTTCGAAAGCACACAGTGAGTACGTACCCGCATCTCTTAACAGAATGTAATTATTTTAATTTGTTACGTTTGAAGCGCAGGAATATACTATCAGCCATTGACAGGAATACCGACCGTTGACGGTCTGTTTTCAAATCGGTGTCCCTGATCTTACCCGTCTCCGACAGATTTCCAACACCACGAACACGAAGTCATCATCCTCGAAAAAGCCGTGAAATCCCACGACGTGCGGGTTATCGAGACTCTTGTGAATGGCGATTTCTGTGCTCATTTTCTCTTTCTGGTGCGGCTTGAGTAGCATCGACTTCGGCACCACTTTCCCTGCAAAAACCTCCTTGGTGTCCATATCTGTGATTTCGTAGCATTTCGCAAATCCTCCCTTTCCCAGAAAGCGACCTCGCATGTATCTCTTCGTGGTTCTGGGATCCACCAGAATGTCAGGAATCTCTTTCAGAGGAGCAGATTTGGGGTCGACGTGAGCCGGTGGCTTCGCCGACTTTGCGATTCCAGCGCTCATCGTTGCACGCTTTACAAGACGATCTAAGTAGAACAAGGAACCCTAAAGTCCTGAAAGATAAATAACTGAGGCGAAGTTCCTTGTTCCTTGCTTTTTTATCCCGAAACGCACGCACGCAATTCACCAGTCATCCACATCCGCTGCGAACCACAGCAAATTACATTCAAATAATAACTCCAAGAATTTGAAAACCCACAATATACACGATGTCTTATCTAAAAGATGTATATTCGCCGCTCTGAAGCACGCATCGATAGTATTTCGCAGAGAAGAATGAAATGAAACGGGCATAAATGATGTGCGTCGGCCCGCTGCTCAGATGGGAATGCAGTGAGTCGCTGCTACTTTTTGAATTGTGCTCGAGTCGTTATCTCCGCCTCTGATTGGCTGCTGCGATTTAAATTCTGACCAAACACAGCGAAGCATCATGGGACTCGGCGCACGTTCTGAAAAACTTTATTTGTGTTCTTTGGATATTTAACTTTGGGAAATAGTTTCGGTATGAATTGAATTTTATGATTTTTAACATGAATCATACGTTTTATTAAGTCTCATACTATCCAAAGTCCACTAACTTGTAATAATCAAATTATTAATTAAATGTAAATCATTTATATTAAAATTTAAACAACTACATTTTGTAAAAACTAAAAATTACCTGATGATAAATTGCTATATATTATTTGCTCATGACATATACAGCTAATCCTTTGGTTTTGTACATTGTTCTATTTGTTTAATTATGCCACATGTGCCCTTTTGGGTTTGTATACACATTCATTCAAGCATGTGTGCTTAAAGTCTGTTTAGTATCTAACCTCGAAAAGTAAATGATCTTGCTCTAGTTTTTAATTTAGCCAAGTTATCCCACGTGCTTTTAACACTTTGTGTACCTTTGGGCATTTGTGTGTGAAAATGGTCAAATGAGGGCATATTTTAGCTTGTGGAGGGGAAAAATATCATGTCACCTATCATTACACACGTTTTTATGTTTGTACAAGTGTGGGTGTGAGTAGAGGAGAGAAAGCTAGATAAACAGAAAGTTTGCCCTTGTGATACAAAACCAAAACAGTGTTACAAGGTCAGTGAGCAGTAACAAACAATTTTATATTAGGTTATGTTATATTATATTATATTAGAATATATATATATTCTATATATTTTTTGACAATAATTAGCGTTTATTTTAGTGTCTTGTTCAATATTCAATTGATGATATTCAACTATTTCTCACAGACTTAAAATTAATAGCTTTCTTCTAAATAAATTAATACGAAAAAATTAATTATGCAAATGTATGTTTTTTTTCATATAATCAAACCATTAAAGAGAAGACATGACTTAAATTAGCTGTGTAGGTGTTTTTTGAGAGTATATCTGCATCTTTGTGAATTCTGTGAAGTGTTTGCTAATAAGGTTGTTTACTGTTTTTCTGACAGCTTTCTCACTCTCGTGCTCACGACTTTCTCCAGGTCATTCACAAATGCACACATGCCCCCACTGTTTCCTGATTAAAACACTACAACTGTCTCTCTAAAAGGTTGTCATGGCAGTTAGATAATTTTAGCATATATAAAAAGGTGGGTTGCATATGGTTGCAGTGAGAAAGGAAGTACTTAATGTTTACATAAAACATGTCAGCCTCCTTGAAAGCTGAATAAATTATGCATAGGCTATATTAAACAGTTCCAAAATACATCAGATATGGTCAGCAACTGTTGGGACTAACATTACTATGACTGGCATACATATTTAGTGATAGATCAAATCTTTATAGCATTCATTTTTACATTTGTGTTTCATTTTGCTACCATTGGTTTTTACTTGTTTATACATAATCATTGTAGATGTGGCTGTAGAGCTGATAACATATTATTTTTGCTCGCACATAGCTATTATTTGGTCCACTGACCTGTTTATAAATTAATATAATAATAAAATAATATATTTTAGGAGGTGACAAAGAAATGAAACAAGGAGAGCAGCAATGCGTTCAGATAGAAGATGCAGTTTTTATTCATAATCTGCTTTGAACAATTTCTGGAACTGGTGTTGATTCCAAATAATCAACAATAAAAAGTTGATTTACCACAAACTAACTGTTTTAATGAATTCTATGGTCAAACTCACACAATTGGCCACTATAATGCATAGATTCACATTTATTTCACATTTCAGTTTTTGAAGCATTAAAGGAATAGTTCACACAGATGAGTTTGTTTTTGGAGAAATTGTGCAAGCCTACATCACCTGCTCACCAATGGATTCTCTGCAATGAATGGGTGCCGTCTGAATGAGAGTCCAAACAACTGATAAAAACATCACAGTAATCCACACAACTCCAGTCCATTAATTAATGTCTTGTGAAATGAAAAGTTGTGTGTTTGTAATAAAAGTTTATCCGTTTTAATTTTAAATGGTTACTTCTGGCTAAAATATTAACTCTCTATACATAATATTGCTTTCGTGAAAAAGTCTTGTCTGAATCAGGAGAGAAATATTCAAGTGAAAACTAACTAGCAGTAGATGATGTGCATTATTATAAATTATGGACTCATGTTTTGGCCAGAAGCAATGACTTAAAGTTAAGAACTTGATGGATTTGTTTTATACTACCATGCATCTCTTCACGTCACAATATGTTAACTGATGGACTGGAGTTGTGTGGATTACTTGTTGATTATTGTGGTGTTTTTATCAGCTGTTTGGACTCTCATTCTGACGGCACCCATTCACTGCAGAGGATCCATTGATCCAAGTGATGTAATGCTAAATTTCTCCAAATCTGATCTGATGAAGAAACAAACTCATGTACATCTTGGATGGCCTAGGGGTTTGTCGCAAAATTTAATTTGTGAACCATTCCTTTAAGGACATATTATTTGCAGACTCTATGTTATTGATCCCAATAGCAAATAAAGGGTGTGACATGGTGTTGAGTCATGTACAGACTGATATACTAACAAAAGGCCATCTGGAAGGTGCAGAGCTGACTTTATTTCCTGAGAAAAGGTCAGGTCATTCAGCATATGTAGCAAAACCCTTATCATGACCTATATCTTATATGCAAAGTGATATTTTTTGTGTGTTGGGATCAGAGCAGCAGGATATAGCCAAAAATGTTTAAGACAGTCTGTCATTGATCTGACCGCAAGAAAAAGTAATGTCATTACTCTCTTTCATTCAAAGTCATCCTTGGTTAAACTAAGAAAACATGCATGTTGTATTCTGTAGGCTACTTAGCCCAAGTAGGTCACATTTGATATTACCTTTTATGGAACAAGGTAAAGAATATGCACAGAGAACATATATTGATTAGAACATAATTTGCATTTATTCACTCATAAAATATATTTGGCTCTCATTTAGAGAGATCAGACATATGCAAAAAAAAAACTTACATGATTATGATAATCATAATACATAGCATCAGACCCATTCTTGAGACTTAAACTGTCCAACATTTATGTGGAATCTATTGATCCAGACCACTTAAGCATCAGTATGATGCACAACTATAATGTCACGTGAATGTCCATTAAGACAAGATACAGCTGTTGTTCTTCTTTATTGGAGGCTTTTTCCGCGTTTCTGCAAGTTCTCTGCTCATTGTCTGCCTCCGTCTGCGCAGTGCTGGGCTCACGCGGCTCGGTAACTTCATCTGTTGAAGCAAGTCCCGAAACACACCGGTGACGTTCTCGCCGGTGCGTGCGGACGTCTCCACAAACCCTGCGCCCCAGTCCTTCTCCACCGCGCACATCACCTCAGGAGTGGCCTGGCGACTCCGGCTGCCCAGGTCCGCTTTGTTCTCGATCACCGTGATTCCAGTAAACTTCTCTCCCTTCAACTCCAGAATCTCCTCACGGAGTCGCTGCACCTCCTCCAGGGAGTCTGGCTCGTCTGCGGCGTACACAAGCGCAAACGCGTCCCCGGTTCGGATGCACAAAGCGCGCATCGCTGGGAACGAATAACTACCGCTCGTGTCCAAGATCTCAATGCGCACCCTCGCGCCGTCTGTGTCGTACTCGAGAGCGTGAAGCTCCTCCACAGTGCGCGTGTATTTGGAGTCGAAGCGATCTTGCAAGAAACGGGTGATCAGGGCAGTTTTTCCAACCCCGGCGGCGCCCAAAAACACAAAGCGCACCGTCCGATGCTCCCGCACCAACAAAGACATATTGCTTCAGTTGTTAATTTTATAAATTATAGTTTGCAGTAGAGATTCAGTAAAACTTACAAATCTAATACTTTTAATGTCCTTATGCCATCGAGACGCGGTACTGAAGTGTTGAGATGAGGCAAGGATGCTGCTCTTATGTTACCTGCATGCGTCCTACGTAGGCTACTACTATAGCCAATGGAAACGCAAATGACGCGGCGCGTGGGTTTCTGTGTTGTAGAGTTTGACGATTTGAAAGACATTGTAGGAATTATTCAGTGAGTTCAGCAGGGGTTAGTAGGAAATATTCGGGGCGCAAACTTGTTGAGGTTCATTAATCTCGCGCAAAAGCTGTTTGGTGTCTTAAACACCAATGACCAAATGTGAAAACCTTTATTAAAAAAAATGAATAAATAAAAAACACTTAGGTTTTTGTGATATGCAAATATATAATAAAGTGATAAGTGTTTTATAATGACAGTGTGGTTTATAAAACCAAAAAACCATGGTTACTAGTTAAACCATGGTAACCACAAATTAACCATGGTCTTGCTACACTAACCATAGTTTAACCATGGTAGGCTACTTTTAGTAAAAACTGTGCTTATACAAAGAGTAATCAATGAGCCAAAAAACCATGGTTACTACACTTTTACTATAATAAAACCATGGTTCATTTTCATAAGGGTTACTCCTCATAATAACATGATTTCTGTTTGCATGAGTTTATCTATCACCACGAGAAATGAATAGGCCTAACCTAATTTGTATGGTTGCTGAAACAATAAAAATATATAAATAAATAATTTACAAATAATGTGCTATTCTACTCCAAACAGGATTCTGACTTGAGAAAGCCTGACTTCTTGTAGGTGTGGTTTGGCAAATTATAGAAAAGTGTTTTATGGTCTTGCTATACACTAACCTTTATGCAGACCTTTAACTTTCATGACTCCAGTAGTTTAATTAGCTACTTTCCTAAGAGACGAGACGAGACACGAGACTGGGTTCACGAGAACGAGACGAGACGAGATTTTTAGACTTAAAAGAAAAAACCTCAATGATGAAATATATAGGGAAAAATAGTATTTTATTCAACTGAAAAACACAAAATGCAAAAAATGTAGGTGAGAAATCAACTTATACTTTATGAAATTAAACTTATTTTTTAATGAATTAATGAGCAACATGTAACCTAGAGCTGCACGATTCTGGATAAATTGGAATCACAATTTTTTAAAAATAAATTGGAGATCACGATTCTCTCACAAAATAATGTAATTTACTAGTGGTTTTTGCACAAGTCTTTTAAAAATATATATATTCATTTGAACAAAACAAATTCAATGAAGAAAAAAAAATTAAGAATGGTCTCACTTCATAAAGACTTGTTTCACATAAGAATGATTCAATGTCAAATTACAATCCAATCAGGAGTTAAGATACTTTCGTTTTGATCGCTACTGTAGACACTAATGTTTATACCCAAACCATAAACTTTTATCCCATACTTCTGTTTGTAACACAGAAATAATGATGTGTGGTTGAAAAGACTATTTGTGTTGCTCTTTCTGGATCAGCAGCAGCATGAATGTAGATTTGAAGTCTTTAAACCTGTTTCAATCGCGAGGTCAGTGGAGCTAGCAGCGCCTGTTTTGTCGCCGCCCATATCTGTGAATACAGCGTTCACATCGGAAGCGTGATGATGGCCGACCCTCTGATTCATTACGGGGGCAGCGACAAAACTGCTTCTCACGCTCCACTGACACTCGCGATGTGAAACAGTCTTAAAGGGAAGTTCACTTTGAAATAAAATTTGGTATCTATTAGCTTACCCCAAGGGCATCCAAGATGTAAGGTGTCTTTTTTTTCATCAGTAGATCCATTTTGATGTTTTTAGGTCAAACCGTTCTAGTCTGTCAGTCATATAATGCAGGTATAGGTACTGTCTCTTAAGAGGGAAAAAGAACTGCACAGAGAAATCCAAATTAAAAATTCCTCATCGTAACTACACATTGATGACCTAAGACACGAAACGAGCGGTTTGTGTGAGAAAACGACAGTATTTATTGTTTTTTACCTCTTGTACACAACCAGTCCAAGTGACTGAGTGCGCACACGCATCTTGTACGTGTGTGTGCGCGGCTCTGTCACGCTGCATTCACACGGGGCGTCGGCGTCAACGCTTGACGGAGGGCGTGTTGAAGCGTGGTGCTAGCAACTTTTCAAGCGCCAAAGGCGTCAGCCAATCAGATCGCCTCATGCAAATACCCAATCCCGTTCTGCAACACCAGAGAAGTATGTGATTGGTTGTTGTAACTATGACGGCGCGTCAGCACCACGCTTCAGACACGCCCTCCGTCAAGCGTTAGCCGAGCCCCGTGTGAATGCAGCGTGAGCCAGAGCGCGCGCACACTACGTCACACAACGGATGGGTGCGCACTCAGATCACTTGGACATGGTTGTTACAAGAGGTAAAAAACGATATAATATGTGTTTTCTCAACAAACCGCTCGTTTCGTGTCTTAGCCATCAATGTGTAGTTACGATGGGGAATTGTTTATTTGGATTTCTCTGTGCATGTTCTTTTTCCCTCTTATAGAGACAATGACCTAACCTGTATTTATGATGACAGATAGAACGGTTTGACCTAAAAACATCAAAATTGGATTACTGAAGAAAAAAAGACACCTACATCTTGGATGCCCTTGGGGTAAGCTGATAGATACCAAATTTTAATTTCAAAGTGAACTATCCCTTTAATAGACATCGCTGAATCGTTGTCATTCAGGAATAAGATATTTAATTTTTTATAAATTTTTATTTTATTTTTTAAGATTAATGGTGCAGCTCTAATGTAAACATTGTAAAAATATTTTGCGAGGATATCGTCACGTTCTCGCGACACCAGTCGGATCTCGCGAGACACATCGGATCTCGCGAGATCTCGTGCCATGGGATCTGTCACATCCCTATTAATTAGTCATCATGTTTCATCATTCTGTTGAAAGCTTACTGAAATAAAATATGTAAACTGTTCAAAGGAGCATTATATGCTTGTTTAAGCAAGGCTGTAATTGTCAGTCAGAAACCTCATCCAGAGGTGAGGTATTTCAAATGTTTCATGAGCTCATCACGTCAGAGATGATTTTCCATATATTGCATATTAAAATCATGGTGTTAGACGGTAGGCATGGCAATACACACGGTCACCTCACAGCACAGATATTTTCCACACAAACACTGTGTTTACGCAAGTCTGAAGGCTAAATGCAGTCAATGTGACTTTATCTGTCTATTTCCCTATTAATCTGTTGCTGCTGTCCATCAAACTATCTGGGACTAACATGAAAGGATGATTAATTTGGCCTTCAGTTCTGCCTTTTCTGCACATTGCTGTCTAGTTTATTATATTTAATGCAGTATATGAGTATATTTATATTAGTAGGCCTATATTTAGTATGATTGTATTTATTAAAGCATCTTTAAGATAAGCCTGTTTGTGCTGTTGCAGTGTAAGTCTCAGGTGCATGTGACCCTCTTTTTTGACAGGGAATGACCTTTTCTGTGTAAATCTCCAAGATTAACATTTTAGGGAGACGTCCTCTTCACACCACATGAAGACACAACATAAGATCAGTATCGCCTCTAAGGAGCCAGGATGTAGGAGACCCACTATCCTTAAATGAACCCTTGCTGTCCATGTTTGCAGAGAATGAATGTCCTGTCTAACACTAATACTACATAAAAACTATTGTAAATCATGCAGATTATTAAGATAAGGAGGTTGCACCAGTGCCTTTACAATACGGATGAGAACTACTCACATTTTCTTCAGAAATAGTAAAAATCATTCATTCTAGTGCCTTCCCTTTCACAGTTTTAAAGGAATATTACTCCCAAAAATGAAAATACTTAAAATTTACTCAGTATCAAGTAATTAGGTAATGTAGATGAGTTTGTTCTTTCTGCTGTGAAAAAGTCCATCCCAAAATCCATTCTTGTGGATTATTGAGATATTTTTATCGTCTGGGTTCTCATTCACTGCAGAAGAAACAAACGTATCTAGATCTTGGATTGCCTGCAGTTTTGTGTGTGTGTGTGTGTGTGTGTGTGTGTGTGTGTGTGTGTGTGAGCACTGCAAAAAAAATGCTTTTCTTACTTAGATGTTTTGTCTTGTTTTCAGCCAAAAGTATTTTTTTGTCGTTTTCTCAAAAAAGTGAGTTTTTCTTAGAACAAGCAAAATAATCTATTTTTACTTGTCTAGAAAATCCTTCTTGATTTAAGAATTTTGTGATATTTTTGCTGAAAACAAGACAAAAAAATCTAAGAAAGAAAATCATTTTTTAAATCTCATTTAATCTGATGTATTGTTTAATTTAAGGAAATTAATAATTATTTAAGTTGCTCACTTAAGTAATGACAATTGTCATGAGCAGATTCTTCATAAAATCTATTATTTGCCACTAATAACACTTTTAGGCTACTAAATTACACGTGATCTTTATGTACTTACTTTGAAAAAAAATCTGAGGCACCATTCCCTTTAATGCAAACAGACTACTTGCAAAGCTAATATTTAATCTACAACACTGTTAAGTTTACAGCTGCGAGACAGTAGTTGAGTCCGAGCACATGAGCCCCAAATCTGCTGTGCTGCTCCATTCACTAAATACTTAGAAAAAAAACAGACATTACTAAAGTACTAAAGAGTCCCGATGAGACGGATAATGCACACGTCTGTCTTAATCTCAACCCTGGTCTTCTGGAGGTCCTTTAATCTTATTATATAATAGATTATATGTCTATTGTTAAAATAAAGGACGATTTTATTATCCAGTAGGAAAATCGAGTAACACTAACCTGAAGGTCAGAGAATGTGATCTGTTATCGATTGGTTTTGTCTGCAGTCAGGACTCGCGGGAAGGTTGAGTGTGGCTCGTCAGGTTAGAAACAAAAGTCAAAACCAACTTTTGAGTGTAAACTTCTCTCCTGGGTATGTAAATAAATGTTAATTTCATTGAAGCTCATTGTTTGACCAGCCAGATCTGTGTTTATCTATCATGATGTTTATGTGGTTGTTTACAGTTGGTTGTGATTCTCGTAATGTTTTCATTTGTCAAATGTATACTTTGACCTGCAAGCACCTGCATCTCTCAGCAAATATAGAAATAACATATTAACATATTAGTTTACAGGATGTCAGAGGAGATTCTCCCTAACGAAGATAAAGAGACAGTAAGTTCATATGTTTATATATTTGTGGAAGCACCATTTGAGAAAAGTTGATTAACGTTAACTAATAACTAACATGGTCATGCTATGTTGTTTTGGACATTGTTTGAAATACCTCGGAGTACTATGTAAATACTATAGTACTGTACTTTATGACAAACATGGTGTAGTGCCATGTAACATCTGATATCCTCACTGTACTACCAATAGTACTTTTTTATATATTTTTTTGTATAATTAGCATGTATTAATGTTTTTACTTAATATGACAGACATAAAAATATGATTTCATTTATCATTCATTGAATGTTTTAGCTGAGAAGACGATTGGAGCAGCTGAAGCGAGAGTATGAGAAGACAGCACAGAGACTGCAGGTAAAGACATGCCATATTTGTGGGTATGCAAGAATTTGTCTTCAAACTGATGTTAACACTGTTAGACTGAATTGATTTCTGCAGTATAACAGTGCTTGAATTGTCATACAATTGAACCTGTTAATGTATATTTGTGTTTTTCGTTTAGAGAGCAGAGCACCATGATGCCATTCTCAGACTTACACAGAATGACTCTCCACACACATCTGAGCCATCTTCTGTGACCTCCTCTATGCCAACATCAGAATATTCACAAAACCATGAGAATCTGCAGTTACAAACCAGTAAGGCTAACTTCAGTGTAAAAACATGAATAGAGACAAACGTAACTGATAATATTATGATTTATCGCTGTAGAGTCTAGACCATAGCAGACTACATACAGTATGTGTCAATATTCATAGCCTCAGTGGTTTGAGATATCAGTGATGACCACATTTACCGTTCATTGTAATGTAAATGTTGAAGAGAGTAAAAAAAAAAGAAAAATAAATTGTTAAACTATTTTTAACTTAAACTTGGTTTTCTTTTTGCTGTCTCAGGCCTAGTTGCAGAAAGAAACAGCTCTGGTTTTTCCACTGTACCAAAAATCCCTGCCATCCAATTGGATTTTGCCGAGATTATGTCCTCACCGCCTTTGTACTCCCCAGTATTCAAACGAAGCCCCGCCCACCGCCTGCGTTCTAAGCGTAGTCGACTGCGTCTACGGAACAAAGAGCAAGAATCAGACACTGACATCAGCCAAGAAAAACAAAGAGATGGAAGTGGAGACAGTATTTGTGAAAAGGTGGATACTGAAATAAAGGAGGGTAGTGAATGTACTGATAACAAGAACAGTCTGAAAGGAGTGAGAAAATATGGTAAGATGGAAGACAAGGACTATGAAAAGAAAAAAGAAAGTGAGAAGATGCCAGCTGAGAGGGAGAAGAACCAGGACAGGCCAATAGGCATAAGAAAAGTTGGTAAAATTGCTAAGCCATCACAAGAACTGGAGAATGATGGGAAAAGAGTGGGACATTGGGTATTAAACTGCTCTATGAGCCAATCAGATAACAAACTGCCAATGGATTCAAGTGAAGAAAATCAGATCGTTCACTGTAGCAAAAAGGTTAACGTTGAGCAAAAATCACACTCAGGTTCAGCTGTGTCTATCCAAACCTCATCTTTCCCTCAGTCATCCGAGGGAGTACAGATTACTGACAAATCACAAGAGATGCTTGAACAAACTAACCAGTTGCTCAAAAACTCAAATAAAGGTTATGATGACAGGATAGACACTAAACGATCTGGAGTTCTGGACTCTTGCACACTGGTTGAGGGTTTACCCTTTCCCGTGGAGTATTATATTCGGACGACAAGGCGCATGGCTGCATCTCACAGCTCTGTCGATCTAGATGCTGTCATTTACAGCCAGCTCACTGGGGGGCGGAGCAGACGCAGGCTCAGCCAATCGCAAACGAGTAGAAGAGGTCACATGACCCCAGAGCATTCAGTCTGCAGGTCCACTGACCAGACCAGACGTGGAGGAAAAGGTCAGAGAGGAAGAAGAGGCCGTCCAAGAAGCACTGCTTCATGTGCCAAAGCTGATCCTGATTGTACAATATCACATCCCCCAAGTGATTCTCAAGCAGTTTCAGAATCTCCTACAGAATCAAAGTCCACGTCTCACACTGAATCACCCAGCCAATCTGTACTGGTCATTGAAAGGCTAGAGGCAGAGTCTCAGGAAGTCCATTCTCCTGGGCCCACAGTGAGTTTAAAGCCAAGTCCAGAGCAAAGAGTTACTCAAGATTTTAAGCATCTTCCAGATTCTCAGCTTTGCTTTGATTCCCAACTCCTTCCGTATTCAAATTTGTACCCTATTTTCAGAAGAAAACATGGCCAAGCTGGAAAAGCATCTCAGACAGGTACAAATAAAGATTATGCAATTTTTATATTATTTTCTTTCTGTGTCTTGTAGTAGGTATTTTTAAATTATTCTGAATCACAAATAATTATGAGACTAGCAATGCCACGGTCATTGGTTCGATTCCCTGGGAATGCATGAACATAAGGATAATAAATATACATTGAATGCAATGGAAGTCACTTTGGATTAAAGCGTCTGCCAAATGCATGAATGTAAATGAGAGCTGTTGTACTTTTTGTATCTATCATATTACAGGTAATACATGTTTGTGAATGTGTTTTGTGTTTTAGATCAGTCACCTCTTTTGCCATCATTAGCTTCACTCATTCACACTCTTCAAGAAAAGGATAAGGAAACTGGACTGCTGGTGGCTGTTGATTTTCAAGATTTCCACCTGCCTGATGAGGATTTTGGACAACTAAAGTTAGAAAGATTGTGCTTGTCCACATCAGTCGTAGAGCCCTTCGTACAGCGTCCCCTCGTGTACAATACACGGCAGAGCAGCAGGCGCCAGAGAACGAGCGGGAGAAAGAGTAATTGTGAAGCATGTTACTCAGTGGGTGAACTATTTATTCCAGAACCCCTAACTACCTCTTCTCTTGAGGATAGTTTACCTCTTTGTCAGTCAGACCCTGCTGACCAGTCACAGACAGAGATACAAAAGGACCTCAACACTGTAAATGAAATAAAGACCTTCTCCTCAGATGTGATGGACAGTAGACAGATTGGCAAAACTGAACCAGACAGAAGCATAAATATTGAGAGAAAACTTGAGGCCCCACTTAAATCATCAGAAACTGAAAACATTAATGATATTCAGTCACAAACAAAGATGCAATCTCACATGCTCCCGGAGAACAACTCGCCTTGCCCTGTGACACTAAGTTTGAGCCCATCTCTGACTTCCCACACACAGAAAGGTCAGGATCCTGTCCTACCATCTTTGGGAATGTCCCCTCTCTTTTTGTCTCCAGGTTCCCCATTAGACCTCCGGTCACCTCTCTTTTCTCCCTCTGGTATCCTTAGGTCTCCCTCTTCAATTACACTTATGGGATATGTGTCTCCAGAATCAGTCTCAGTTAAAACAGGGGACAACAAAAATCGCATCTCTGTAAAAAGTGGAGATCAGGGAGGTTCTGAAACACAAAATCAAACTCAAATTAGTCACGAAACAATGACAGAAGTTCAAAATACTGTGAAACCACGTATGCCATCCCAAAACAACACTCCACCGGGATATGAAAACTTAAATGGCCCGGAAACAAAATCCTCATGCATCTCAGAAAATGAACAGAAACGTGAATGCAGTCTTGATACGGAAAACAATCTTGAATGTGGAAATAAGATCAATTGCACGCCAGAAAATGAAGTTCAACTCCACAATATTCCTGAACCAGTGATTTTTAAAACTCTCTTTGAGTCTGAAATCCAAATCAAGAACAGTTCTGAAATGGACGTTGAAACCTATAAAGACTCTGAGCTCGGGTCTGAAACCCAAAGTATGGGGTTAAACCCAAATTTGAAATTCTTTCATTGTGGTAATAAATCTGGTGCTGTAGGTCAAACTCCTGTTGAGACAACCTCTTTGGGCACTTCCACCTATCAGAGAACAGAAAGAAGGACTGGTTTTGACAATAACAGTACACAGTCAGAGGAACGTAACACTGTTCCATCCAACAACCGGACATTATTGCATGAGGAATCCCTAACTGGCACTTCGTTCACTGATGAAGTTCATTGTTCTGGAGTCCTGCAGGAGATGCACACTTTTAAGGTATCTATAAACCAAAATAAATAATTTGTTGAAATGCTATGCAGTGATATGTGCTTAATTGTCCTAAGATCTTATTACCTGCATATGTCTGAGTGTGATGATTGTCTTTGTACTCAGGCGCTGGAGGGTGGATGTGTGTTGGATTTGTGTTTGGTGCGATGGCCATCGGAGGACTGGTGCATATGTGTGGCAGGAGAATGGAGCGTTTGCCTTTGGGCTCAGATGAAGGGAGTTCAGTCATGGAGTCTTTTACACACCTGGACATTTGCACAGGTAAACCAATTTGCTACAGCACTTCAGCATAAATGACAGCATAAATTCAAACAATTGCAAGCTGGCTATTCTTTGAATTTATGTGGTAGTTTAACAGGTTAGTTCACCCAAAAATAACAATTCTGTCATCATTTATTCATGTTGTTCCAAACCTTTAAGACTTCGAGACATGAATTGAGCTATATCTAAAAATTATATATAAGATATACTGTATATAAAATATGTCCCTCTGATTTGACTTCTGTGTTTGTATCTGTAGTCCGTCATGTCTTTGCAAGGGATACCAGACTCTTTGGGACTGCTTTGTGTCACTCTGGGTCACTTGGAAATCACAGAAGCAAGGTAATAAAAATGGTATAATTCAAAACAGCAAAATTACTATTGGGTAAACTAAAATTATGCTATTTTCGATTCCCTTTACCACAATTGTTTGTTTTTTTCAAATTCATCCCATTCTGAACTCAAACCCTAGGGTCACTGCGCTCAGGCATCTTCAAGATAGTTTTTGTGTTGTAGAACTCAATAAACGCCAATGTAATTCCCTGCATGTTCTTGAGTGCAGGATGCTCTGCTGTCCAAGTATGGATGGACCGTTCTCTCAGAACGCAGTGTGCAAGGACACGTTACAAGCAGTGTTGGGTGTGTCTAATTGTCGGCTTGTGTGTTGCTCCACCCCTGGAGATCAACAAAGAGTCAGTGTGTTAACAGTGACTCAAGAGGGAAGGTAATAAACCATCATGTGCATTTTAAACACCTATCGTTCACTTGAAATATTTAAGCAAAACTATTTATTATTTACTTGCTTCATTAAGGGTAATGGACACTCTTCCCCTGGCCTCTGCTAAGCAGAACATTCGGACCCTTGCAGCTGTCGAGGGTGAAAAAGATGCTCTGATTGGCTGGACAGAATGTAAAACTCTTCTTATATGGTAAAGAATTTGGCGATATTGAGTCTTAAACATCTTTGCATGTCTTTTTTTGGATTTTTTTTAATTCTATCCATCCTGTACATAGAGAGGATTACAAATATACAGTACATTCTGTTACTATATTGATGCACACTGCAGAAATTGTTATTATAAACTGCAGTAATTTTATTATTAATAAAGGAATACTTCACACAAAAATGTAAATTTGTTGAAAATGTACTCAGGCCATCCAAGATATAGATGAGTTTGTTTCTTCATTGTAACACGTGGGAAAATGTAGCATTACTCTTCCTGTGCTTAATCTGTGCATATTTCTTTCTTGCTTCAGATGAGACAACTTTTTCACTAGAGAATGATTATGGATAGAGGACTCATTTTAGCCAAAAGTAACTGTATAAAGTTAAAAACATTTAAATGGATTTGTTTAATACAAACACGCAACTTTTCGCTGGAATTAATTAAGCCATTATGTTTTTATCAGCTATTTGGACTCTTATTCTGACGGCACCCATTCACTGCAGAGGATCCATTGTTGAACAAATTATGTAATGCTAAATTTCTCCAAATCTGTCCCAATGAAGAAACAAACTCATTTACATCTGGATGGCCCAAATACATTTTCAGCAGAGTTTCATTTTTTTGGCTGAACTATTCTTTTTAATTTTTGATAAAATGACTGGTATTTTCTGATGCTGTGCTAAAAGGCAGGTAGAATTTGGAGTCAGTTTTGTACATGTTGTCAGTAAATTATTTTTAATACTGTGTATATCTTGTTTTGCTTGTATTTTAATTTTTATAATTGATAATCGCTTTGGTCACACTTGCGGATTTCAGGAACATGAAAACAGGCCAGCAGCTGCAGACTATATACCTGGAAAAGACTTTAACCATGACAAACTGCATGAAGGGATATTCTTACAGAGTAAGTGAGTGTATTGTTCTTGTGTGTGTGAGTGAGTGAGTGTTAAAAGAATGAGTATGTGCCAGTGATAACCTTGTGCTTTCTTTGCTGCAGGGTGTGCTGTGTGTGTTGCTTCAGAATGCAGGAAATGTGTGTGATGATGAGAGTAACGCATCTCTTTTTACTCTGATTGCCACAAATCCTCTCACTGGCAAACATATCACACTGACCTCTATCAACTGCCCTGATCAACACAAACAGCAGTAAGATTAGACGTGTTGAATGTTCTAATATAAGAACACATAATGTGAACAGTAAAGTCAAATTAATAAATGCTTGTCTCTTGCTCTAGGTTAATAGATGGTGATGTCTTGGGCTCTGGGCTGGTTGGTGTTTTCCAGTCGGGTCATCTTGCTGTTTGGGATCTCAGAGGAAGCGTGGCTAAAGTTGTTGGTGTGCTGGATGAGTTGTGTCGATTAGCTCGCTGGGTAGGGCCAGACACGCTGCTGACTGGATATCTGAATGGGGATGTTGGTGTGTTTCATTATAAATCTACATAAACACATCACACATCTCTATTCTGCAAAATGTATGCCAAATGACTTGTATGACTTGTTAATAAAACAAAAATATGTTGATTAGTGCCATTGTTAAAAAAATGAAAAATGTTACATTATTACTCAAGCTATTTGTTGATTACAGTTAATATAAGCAAAACCAGAGAAATATTTGTACATGTTTGGATGTGATATGTAATAAAACAGAAATTACTTAAACACTTTTAATGCCTTTAATATTGAGATTAAAGTTTTTAGCTGAGAAAATGTCAAATTGTATCATTTTTATTGTCCCCACGCCCCAGCTATATGTGACACTGGACCACAAAACCAGTCATATGTAGCACGGGTATATTTGTAGCAATAACCAACAATACAAAATTAATAATTTTTTTCTTTTATGCCAAACATCATTAGGATATTAAGTAAAGATCATGCTTCATTAAGATATTTTGTAAATTTCCTACTGTAAATATATCAAAATCAATTTTTTGATTAGTAATATGCATTGCTAAGAACTTAAATTGGACAACTTTAAAGGCGATTTTCTCAATATTTGGATTTTTTTTCAACCTCAGATTGCAGATATTCAAATAGTTGTATCTCGGCCAAGTATTGTCCTATCATAACAAACCATACATCAATGGAAAGCTTATTTGTTCAGCTTTCAGACCATTATGACTGGTTTTGTAGTCCAGGGTCCTAGGCATTCCTAAACATAATTAATCTTTTTTTTTTTTTTTTTTTACATTTTATGAAAAACTGTTTTGGATGATTAACGACTGAAACGATTTTGGATGTATATAGTTTTCAGCCAAAAGAATACTAAAAAGCAAAAAGATGACAACTTCGCATTTATAGTTGACACGTCTGTTAATATAAATTGAAGTTGTAATATAAGTTGATGTTGTACATTGACAGTAATTTTTTTTTATTATTATGAAATAAAGTATATTTATTGAATGTTAAATATTTGCGTTCATATAATAGCAAGTGTGTCGCGCATGCGCAGTGGCAGTCTCGTGCATTGTGGGAGCGGATTGAGAAACATGGCGGCGCGCATCATTGCCCGGTGTGTCCGATCACTGAACCACCGTACTGTATATTTTAACCGTATCAATACTGCCGCGACATTAACAGCAGCTCCACTGACCCATGGACGAACATTTTCACAGCTGACTAATGGACAGAAGTCTCCGCTGGCGCAGGTGTGTGTTAGTGATTGACTCGTGACATCCAATGACCTACCCGTGTCTTTAGTTAGAATGACTTCAACATAATGGACAAACATCACATTAATATACAGCAACAAAATACTTTTTAACCAACTGACCTGCATGTACAGTTCAGGATAATGTTTCTAAATTAACTCAAGTGTTATCATCTTTATGTAGCATAATAGATTATTAGACTGGTCTGTATGTTTTGGTTTTTAATTAGCTCTTTTGCTGTAATCGGTTATGATTTACACAGTTATAATGGTTTATATGTATGTATACATGACAGTATTAATATCTTTAAGATCGTTTAAAAGTAATTATTTAATTACTTAATTAAGTAAAGTATTTGTTTTTCGCTATATTTTATATAATATATAGTATAATTTATTTTTCTTTCTTTCTTTCACATTGATATTCTATGACATTTAACAAATATATGATTTACCTTATCACAATACTCATGTATCATCAGTTATTATTGTTCTGAACCTTCAATTCATTGTTATTGTTAACTAAAATCGTTAAAACCATTTCTGTAATTGAAATATAAATGTGGAAATATTAAATGAAAAACTAATTTAAAAATAAGGCTTTGGCAACTGAATGACTATACAAAATTGAATCAATAATTTAAACCCAAATAGAACGCAAATAACAAAATCATTAAAACTTAAACTAAAAATTCAAAATCTAAAAATAAAAGCTTATTTAAATAATGAATAAATATTATAAATAAGAACACCGCTTCAGATGTCTGTTGAAGTAATCTTTGTAAAATGTATTTTCTAAGAGTTTATTATTTTTTTTGAAGATCTCCGGCAGTTCATTTCAGGTTTTTCAGTGGAGGCAGTACGGTGACTTGCCTCCATTAACCCTAGACACTATCCATGACCGTGTCCTCTACGTCCTGAAGCTCTACGACAAGATCAACCCTGAGAAGGTAAATACCAAAGATTTATACAAGAAATACAAGGGACTTCGTAAACACTTCATAGTTTTGATCAGATGGACAACATGTTTGGTTGAAATACTTCAAATTAGCGTCAAATAAACCATATTCTGCAGATTAACTGTGTTGATAATTTAAGTGTTTTTCTTAATAGCTTCAGGCTACGTCTCACTTCATGAAGGATTTGGGATTGGACAGTTTAGACCAGGTGGAGATCATCATGGCCATGGAAGATGAATTTGGTATGTAATTGTATTTACAATTTTTTATAAATTTAATTTCAAGTGTAATGTTTCTCCCATTATGACCATTGCTTTGTATTTATGTATTCTTTGAATGTATGCATTGTTTTTGTTGGTGTATAAGGATTAATAGAAACAGATTATTATTATGCCTGGTTATGAATGTGTATCTATCTACCCAGTTCATAAAGGGTTTGCTTTCATGCACAGGTTTTGAAATTCCTGATGCTCATGCAGAGAAGTTGTTGACACCACAAGAGATCGTTCAGTACATCGCAGACAAGAAGGATGTTTATGAATGAGCATAAATAATCATTGTGAGTTTAATTACTGTTCACATCACTTCAGTCATTTCGGGTGAACCTTATTATGAACACTTGTTTGTTCTTTTTCATCCAGATAAAGATAATCCTGTCAGATGACAAAGACCATGGAGCTTTTGTCATGAACTGTTTATGTTTCTGCTGTTCTTCGTCATTCTTTATTCTTTTTGTATTTAGATACATGTTTAAATCTGTTCATAATTTTGTTTGTGGCTGCTTGTGATTTGCAGCTCTGCAGCACTGTCTGCTAGATACATGCACAAGCTCCTCAGTCATACAATAAGAGTGTGTGAATACTTCATATGAATACTACAAATAATAAAGACTTTGAATAAGTTTAAAAGACTTTATTTTTGTCTTCAGGTACATTATGAATCTGTGCCAATATGATCAATCTGTTCATTCATATAACTGGTCAGGGGTTTGTTTTCTGATATTGAAACCATGTACTAAGACAAAATCATAGGGTGCTTATAAGAATTATGTTTTATTCATTCAAAATTTTGGGGTTGGTACGATTTATATGTATGTAATTATTTCTTTATTGGAAACATTATGCTAGGTTGTATTCAATTGATCAAATACAGTACATATTGTGTAATATTATCATAATTTAATATAACTGTTTTCTATTTTAATATAATTTAAAATGCTATTTATTCCTGTGATGGTAAAGCTGAATTTTCAACACCATTACTCCAGTCTTCAGAGTCACATGATCCTTCAGAAATCATTCTAATACACTGATTTGCTGCTGATTTGAAAGAACGGCATTTATTTGAAATATAAATAATTCATATAAATGCCTTTACTCTCACTTTTGATCAATTTAGTATGTCCTTGCTAAATAAAAGTATTAATTTAAAATCGTACTGACCCCAAACTTTTGAATAGTAGTTTATTAAACAAGAACACAAGTTCAAATTGAATAGTTAGGAGTGGCTGTATTTGGTATGTTATAGCACCACCTACTGGAGATTCTTTCCGAGCCTGAAATTGTACTGCAAGACTTTTCCAGAGTTGGAGCCAAGAGAGTTTAAACAAGTTACATTAGGAAACATTTCTTGTCCAGTACTTAATCTTTACCCCCTGATGTTAATGCTAATAAAACTAATACAATCTTCCACTAATAACCTTTCACTTACCCTAAACAACATTAAGCTGTTGACATTTATTGCAGTGTGGTCTTAAAATAGTGATACTTTCACATTCTTGTTCACATTTGCACATGGATTCCTTTAATGCCATTTCTTAAGTTTGTGTATTTCAGGATCGGCTCCTCAGCGTAAAAGGACTGTGTTTGTATTTCCTGCAGAATATTTTAAACATCAAATATTACACATATCTCTGGTTTCACAGACAAGTGTCCTAGACTAAAATGCATGTTTGAGCTGTCTCAACTAAAAATATCTTGCTTTGACATATCTTAAAACATGCCAGTCACATTGTTCTGTCTCAAGATGCACACCTGTAACGTTTTCTTCTAAGGCATTTTTATATAAGCTGCTTAAATGTCTTAATTTAACTATTGCCTAGTCCTGGCTTAAGCTAAGCCCCGTCTGTTAAACCGGGCCATAGTCATATATCAAAATTTAGGATTACAGCAAAACTATTTGATTTATGATATAATTCATTCTTAATTTAGACTTTATTAATAAGCAATATGTCATTGTCATAAAATATTGTTTATTCAGACTTAGAGTTTCAATTTAACCTTCAGCTTAGGGTAAAAGAGAAGAACTTTGTTTAAGTTAAGTTCAAAAAGGCTTTAATTTTAAAGACACTCCTATCTTATGGACTTGTTTCCTTCTCCCTCCCTCTGTGTTTATGTGGACGTCTGTGAAGCTACCTCTCACTGTGATGATGAGAAGCTAGGGAGGGACGCTCCAGGCACTTCCTCCTTTTTCTGTTTGTGTCAGGATTTCTGTGCATTAGGAAAAGGTTAAGCAAAGTTTTAAATGCAGTGAGATTTGAATTTAAAATTAAATTATGAAATTGACTTTTAAGCAAAGGTTTGAGTTTTATTTAATGTCAGACTAGCTTTTAGTATAGTTTTAGTTTTTACTTTTCTTTACAAAAGAGGTGTCTAAAAATCTGAGCTTGTCTAATCTACCCTCACACAAAAGTAGTAGTATTCCTTCAATTCCTGCACTCAATCCCCTAAAACTGCTGTCTAAAAAGGCATCTCTTGATTTTGAGACACAGATACTGTGAACAACGATCTCTGAATGCCCTTCTGCGTTAATCTATTTTCTAGTTTGAATTGAGAGCACAAGCTCGTCAGGGGAGCGCAAACAAACACTCTCTCTGTTTTCTTTCACACAAACACACACAGCCTCGATCATTAACCTAATCTTGAAATCTCCTCTGTCCCCTTAACGTTGTACCGCTTCCGTCCCATTTTCCCTCTTAAAAAGATGCCTAATCGTAATCATATGTCTGCACGATGCCTTGTTTTCTACACCCATTGGACGCGCACATGAACGCGCGAGCTTCATAAAGTGAGCTGAGGTCGCTTCAACGCGGCGGACTGAGGGATGAACTCCACTCTTCTGTAAAGGTCTTTAAAAACAGACGGAAAACTCAAATTAATCCTCGTTACTTTTTTGACTCGTTTATATAGCCTATTGTCTACAGCATATTTTAGAATTGTTAAATATTCTTTATGGAATTAACTGTGGGAACGGTTGGTTCGCAAAATGCGTCGTTTTGTGTATCTTTTCTTATTTATTTTCGCTCCAGGTAAGACGACTATTTCATTAATAGACGAGGTATTTACATGCTAAACACATTACCTTATGTTTAAACGTGTCCATTAGCCATATTTTTAGATGGTTTATAAAAACTGTATTTAATATAGTTTTTAAATAGTTTATGTTATGATTTATCTATATCATATCCTTTTTTAAAATGTATCATGGTAATCTTAAAATGTACTGTAGTGGGCCTGATCATAACATATAGGTACTGAATGTTTATGCACCATAGAATTTACACACGTGTCAAACTAGGCTACCATGGTACTTCTAGGCTACATTTTTGTTGCTGTTGTTGTTGTTTTTTTGCACATTGATAGTAGGCTACTATGCTATTATTGGAATAAAAGTAGCAACCATAGTGACATCCCTTACAAAAAATTCTGTTAAAGTACAAAAGTACTGATACTTTAAAATATAAAATGGTATTAAAAGTTATTACCTAACTTTCAGGTAAAAATATGTAAAGTTTCTTAACTTATTGAAGGTGATGATGATGATGTTTTCGCTGTAGGTAACACACTGTTGAACTTGAATCAAGACTGTGGAAGTAAAATTCTTGGAGAGAGGAGCGGCTCAATTCGGTACTCTTTACACCCAAACAGCCTTTTATTTAACAGAATTACCAGTGACAGCGCAGAAAAACTGTTGGATGTTACCTGCACTTGGATTATTGATGTTTATGAAAATCAGACTGTTTGGATAGAGGTCCTTTCTGTTGGGAAAGGCGCTCGTATTGGAATTAAATTTGGGAATGGGAATACACTGATCTATGAAAGAGAGGAGCGGGCGTTATTCTCTGGCACTGGGAGAACCATCATTGAATTGAGCTTGAGAAGGACAGATGAAACAACATTTGCCACATTACATCTGAGTAAGTCACTGAAGTACCATGCTAATATCATATTCTTTCAAAAACATTTTTTTTTTTACCAACCCAAATCAGTAGTATATGTGAAAAGTATATGAACAATACCCAGTGAGAAGGTTGTTGTATGTTTGTACATTTCCCTTAATGTTGGATTCTTGTGTCTTGTATAATCTCATAATTCCTGTTTCCATTCATCTTTGCGTGTGTGTTTTTTTCAGGATGGAACACGTCAGAGGACAGTCACACTCTTGCTTTGATTCCTTACACCCACTCTGATGCTGACCCTGTGTCTCCCTCTCCAAATGGCTCAAACGATGTAACCTACACTCCTGACATTCCAGTGAGCAGCAATGCAGCCGCCAAAACACATGCTCTCAGGGGTGAGAGTATACAACAGGGCGGAGGTGTGTCTAACCTGGGCGATAAGCGCAGACCACTCTTTCCGCAGGAAATCACCAACAATGGACAGGAAACGGCTGGAGCCTGGATCTCCGACCTCGCACTCGCTGGCACACATTCTTATTCTGATACACAGACCAGCTCTGCCCTTGACACACACATGAACACGCATACAATGTTGTCTAATGAACCTTCTTTGGCTCAGTCTTCTACTGAAATCCAATCACCATTGGTGTCTGTACAAACTACACACAGACAGGCAACTGACATGGCAAAAACAAGTGCACTTTTAACCACAAATGATGTTGCACACACTGAACTACATAGAGGAAGTTCACAGCATACACATACACATGCATTTACCAAAATACAGCCCAAAACGACGAAAAGAGATGATCCAAGTTCAATGTTTCCAACTTCCAGCTTTATGACTGTAAGTCCGCATTATATTCAGCCATTCGACAAAACTTCTAAACACTTTCTTAGTGACAGTTCTTACAAGTCTAAAGGAACCACGGTGACGCTCCCAAATAGGGATGGGTTTACAATATCAGAGAATGTTGGGACGAGTCAGTTTGATTCGATTTTTTGGAGTTCAAACACAATGACAGATGACAACCAACGTATATCACCAGAGATGGACAGGACAGATCGCTCTCCAAGGTCAACTAATCCAGATCAAAACATTACTAATCAAACAATCTATGATGATTCAGTACTCACTACTAGTACGCCTGCAACAGTATCGAAGTTTCCAGATGTTAATCAAACCCACACATTAGCATTTTCTGGTAGTGACACGGCTGAATACTCCACGTCTCCGAATGAGACACCAATAAATGTTACCACTGAGAATGAGCCAACAACCTCAGGCGAGTTCTTGCACTCTTCATATAACACACTTATGACTCCAACTTTGACTTTTTTGGAAGCATCAACCACCCACATCTCACACACCATCCAAAGTCAACACGATACAAGCACCCAAGGAACCAGCTCCGTATCTGCGTCAATCTCTTACCGGACGTCACACAACACTAACAAAATCACCACCTTCCCAACTACTGTCCCTCCAGACCTGACCCCTACTGAGAGTCCTAGTACCCCAGAAAGGGGCGAGGATCTGTCACCATCTGAAAGTGATTGTATCGGTCTTGAATGCACTTCGTTTTTACCATCTACAGTACAAGGCAAACAGGAAAGCCCCATCACCAACCCTCCATCAATCTCTTTGTCGAGTCCTCAGATTAGTCCTAATGTGACTTCTGACCTCATGGTTGAAGACGGCACTACAGTGAGATCTGAGAACCGCACTGATTTAGAAGAACTTGACGTGTCTCCATCACAAGTCCAGAATACCAACACAAAATCAAGTATGCATACTGAATTCCCTATATACACATCTACACCTCAGTATTCACCAACATCTTCTGAAAACATGCAGAGCAATGTGGGATTTTCTGATGTAACTGATATCAGTGAGATGAGTAGTGGTCAAACAGTAAGTAGAAGTCATTTGAGTTCTACTCAGACTAGTACGACAAGTTCAAAGACGACTCTTGGCTTATCTCCATTTAACGCCATTCACACTGGATCAACAGAAAACACTAATGGCTTTACCGCCCGCACCATTGCCCCATTGAGTACTTCATCATTGGAAACCACAACTTCATACATATCTCAGGTCAGTACAACTGTTCCAACAAGCACATCTGTTAGTACGACCGCTCCACATTGGGAAACTAGTGAGACCTCTGTGGTTCACACACCTTCAATAACTACCCTGCAGATGAATCCACATGCGACGTCCACAGAAACGACTTCAGTCCAAGTCCAGACAGACTTTCCAGTGCATAAACCCAGCACTGTCAGACCTCCCCAACATATGACCACAAGCCCTTATCTAATTAAAACAAAAGCACACACAGTATCTACACAAGCAGTGACTCAAACTTCTTGGATCCATTCTACTGCATCCAGCTTTGACAGGAAGTGGCCACATGGACGCCATTATTTTATAGTGAAGGACCAGCCAGCAATCATCAAGGGTGAGTAATGTATCTGTCACTTTTGCTTCTGTGACCCCTAATTTTTCACTTCTCCATGTTTCTTAGTAAACTTGAATCTTTTCCTGAAAAACATTTGTTCTTTTGTTTTCAGAGAAAACATTTCAAGTACTCTTGCAAATTGTTCTGGAAGGAGATTATGCCCCTAGTATGAGGTTGCTTGAGGTGAAACTATTTGAATTACTTTATATTAGTGCTGTCAAACGATTAATCGTGATTAATCGCATACAAAATAAAAGTTTTTGTTTGCATAATATATGTGTGTGTTCTGTGCATATTTATTATGTATATATAAATACACACACATGCATGTATAATTTTTTTTAATATTTACATGTATTTACATGTTTATATTTATATTCATAAAATTTATATTATAAATAAATATATTTAATATATAAACATAACGTATTTTTCTGAAATATATACTTGCATGTGTGTGTATTTATATATACGTAATAAATATAAACAGCATACATACATATATTATGTAAACAAAAACGTTTATTTTGGATGCGATTAATCGCGATTAATCGTTTGACAACGCTACTTTATATACACTACCATTCAAATGTTTGTGTGATTTTTAATGTTTTGAATGAAGTCTTCTGTGCTCACCAAGGCTGTGTTTATTTGATAAAAATACAGTAAAAACAGTAATATTGTGAAATATTAGTAAAACTGTTTTCTATTTGAATATATTTTAAAATGTAATTTATTCCTGTTGTTGTCCTGTTATTGAATTGTCAGGATCATAACTCCTGTCTTCGGTGTCACATGATCCTTCAGAAATCATTTTAATATGCTGATTTGGTGCTCAAGAAAATGCTTAATATTTTTGTGGAAAGCGTGATATGTTTTTTCAGGATTCTTTGATGAATAGAATGTTATGTATGAAATAGAAATATTTTGTAACACTATAAATGTCTTTACGATCACTTTTTGATCATTTGAATGTATGTGTCCTTGCTGAATATTCATTTCTTTAAAAAAAAAAAAGACAAAAAAGTTACCAACCCCAAACTTTTGAATTTGTGTGTGGGCACACTCACATCAGCAGATGGTTGATGGTCATGTGATTGTTATTGCTCTTCATCCACTCCTGCAGGTGGAGACATTTCTGCAGAGCCTTTCTGGGTTTCAGAATCAACATGTGACCTGGCACAGGTAAAAAGTTTTACTGACATATATATTTTCAATTAATCTATTTAGATATATACACTATGATAAGTCATTGTGGGGTAGCTGAGAGACTAGACATGGCTTTAATGAAATTCATAATTCAATGAGGAAGAAGTTGTAATTGTAAAGGAATGTTTTTTCCCTGAGTGTTCTGACTGATTGTCTAAAGTAAACTTTTAAGATTTTGTGACCCCTCGAGGATCAGGATCAACTATGATAGAAATGCCAATGCAAAATAAAAACATGAATATTCTTTTAAAACAGACTACATCATAATAATATTATTTTATAAAATGTATTATGATGTTATTAAACACAAATTATTTTTTATAAATTCAGCAGTTAAAATATAATACATTTTGGTCACAATGGTTCAGCAGAGAAAAAGATCTTAAAAAGATCTAAAATAACTAAATGGTGGATGACTTGTTAAATAAGTAGATTTGATGTATTCTGTGTTGGATGTTTTCATCAGTGGCCCAGTTCTGCAAACACTAGTTCAGTTCCAAACAGTGGAAGCACTCTCCTGGCTGGGAAGGGTGGAGTCTCTGTTACAAGAGGCGGGGTTAAACCCACTGCCAAAGAAAGGAATACTTGTGGATGGAGTTAGAGTGAAGAATATTACTGTGGGAGGTGAGTGTTGAATGATAAGATCTTAACAAGTTACATCTTTTTTAGATATCTCTCGCTTTTATTTCTGTCTCAACCAATCAGACCACCTATCATACCTTAATACGTTTGTTTTCTTTCTTTGTTTCTTTCCAAGGTTTGCAGACAGATGTTTGTGAATGGTTGTTTGAATGTCCATCTGGGTTCCAGTGTGTTTCTTCAAAGGGCAATGTCACCTGTACATCTGTGTGCCACTCTGAATACTGCAAACATCAGGGCATCTGTGTCCATCACCTCGGGCAACAGCCTATCTGCCAGTTAGTTCCATGTACAGTTACATGCAGTGTAGTTTTGCATTGTCAGATTTTTTATTTGCAGCATAGCATCTGATCTTAATTGCAACTTATTCTGGTCAAGACCTGTGCATTTATATGTGCACACTGATTAACCCTTTAAAGCCTGACATATTAAATAATAGTCAGAAAAATATATGTATATTTTCTGAATGGAACAGTTTATTAAACCTTTAGATGAAATCTAAAAAAAAAAGTAAAAAAGCTTGTGTGCTTTTGATACATCAGGCTTTTATAGTATAAAAGATTATGGAGTTCACACATGATTCTATTCAGAGGAACAAACTCAATAAAATGTGCAATTTGGTTCAGTTACTGAAATTCTAATGGCTGAAAAAAATAAGATGAAATTCTGATAGCTTGTAATGTCAATCAACAAGATCTTCATTATAGTATAGCAGACTACATTAAACATGAAATGCATATAAATATCATTGGTCACTGTCTATATCTCCCAATACATTGATGATTGAGAGATGTACAAATAAACATTCCTCAAAAGCCTGTTGCATCATATTTGAAACATACATTTTAACATGATTTTTCTATAAGATGATGTTTAATCAAGTAAACCTAATTAGCATGAAATATTACTAACAATATAAAGAGTATTTTTGTTTTACTTTATAAGAATCAGTAAAGATTTCACAGTAAAAGGACACATGTACCACGATTTTTAAAGATGATTTTACAATTATACCAAAAGGCCTTTTACTTGCTAAAAAGGTATAAATCAGATGACAGAAAGCATGTAGTATATTGTGTACAACAGGGAGGTTTCCATCATTTTGATACTCAAAAATGTGCATTTCAAATATGATACAGGAGGCTTTATCATGTTAAAATCCTGCTGACCAAACTCTCTTTTTCTGAAGGTGTCCTGTTGGGGAGGATTACTGGTTTATGGGCCAGCGCTGTGACCTCCACATGACCCGGCCGCGTTTGGTGGGCATGTGCTTTGGAGTACTGGTTGCTGTCGCAGCAGTCATGGCTCTTCTGTCTTATCTCACAGTGCGCCGCTTTAAAACAATGCTAATGCAAGCCAAAGTGGAACAAACACGCAGCAGGTATCACATGTTCAATCATTTTATACACACACTCCCACACTCTCAGCTCTAGTAGCCTAGTTTTGTTATTGGAAATAGTTTGCAGGAAATCATTGGCCAGTTAAAACAAACCATGGGTTGTGATAGCGCCACATCACAGGGGTCGAATGTGTGAATAATATTGCTTTGTCTTGTGTGTGTGTGTGTGTTTGGAAACAGCTATCGCAGATTTAATCACTTTGATGAGCTTTCGGCTCGTTTTTGGGGAAGGTCCTGGCCGGGCTCTGAGGACTCGTTGGATAACCCTGCCTTCACCCGCTCTGATGAAATACTACACCTGAGAGCACTTGACCGTACCTGCTGTTACCATGATGACACTCTTTCTGTGGTATCCACATACCATGGTAGTGGAACACACCTCAACACCATATATCCTCACGGGTACCGTAAGATTTGCATATTATTGAATAAATCATGGTTTACCATAAATATTATGGTACATGAATTTCAGTAGCACGGTACACTACCGTTCAAAAGTTAGGTGTGGGTAAGGTTTTTTTATATTTTTGAAAGAAGTCTCCTGTGCTCACAATGGCTGTATTTGTTCGTTTAAAATACAGTAAAAACTGTAATATTTTGAAATATTATAACAATTTAAAATAACTGTTTTATATCTCTGTAGATCTTAAAATATAATTTATTCCTGTGATGCAAAGCTGAATTGTCAGAATCATTACTCCAGTCTTCAGTGTCACATGATCCTTCAGAAATCATTCTATCAATTTCTTCTTATTATTAGTGATGAAAATAGTTATGGTGCTCAATATTTTTTCAACAGTTTTTTTTCCTCAAGATTCTTTGCTGAATAGAAAGTTCAAAAGAACAACATTTATTTGAAATAGACATATTGTAACACTAAAAGCTTACCCTAAATGTTTGAATGGCAGTGTATAAAGCACCATAGTATTATCATAAGATGAGTAAGTTGTTCACGTGATTTTTCCATGTATGTTTGGGCTTACAGTTCTCAGTATGGTTGGGATCTCAGCAACTGCAGCTTGGCGGATGGTGTGGTGGACTCTGGGAAGGCTAGTGACCTGTCAGTCTGTAGCTGGCCGATTGAGCCCATTCAATGGACACCATTCCCTTTGCTGCAGCAGCTCAACAGGAATACCACCACGGTAAGACGCGTACACTAAAGACTCTATATCTATATTGTTGTAATGGAATGACACGTAACTGTTCTTCATATCCAGGTAAAAGCGTCCCGTCCCCGCTCTTACTGTGAAGGCATGGAACTTGTAGATTTAGAGAAGAGCTGGACAGCTTAACGGAGAGTCTCAGAAAACCCAACAAGCTCTGGTCAAGTGAGAGAATATTTCATCTGTTTCAGGAACACCATTGATGTGCCAAACTTAATAAAATGTATTTTACCTGAAAAAAAGACTTGTTTGGGATCTGCTTCCAGTGTACTCGACAAAATGTACACTACCATTCCAATGTCTGGGGTCAAGAATTTTAGAAAACATTTTTTTTTAGATAATTAATACTTTTATTCAGCAATGACACAGTAAATTGATTAAAAGTAACAGTAAAGACATTTATAATGTTATAAAAGATTTCTGCTTCAAATAAATGTTGTTCTTTTAAACTTTAGTCAACAAAGAATTTGAAAAAAAATTATCAAAGTTTTCACAAAAATAGTAAGCAGCACAACTGTTTTTAACATTAATAATAAGCAATGAGAAATTAATAGAAAATGCTGTAATTATTCTGAAAATAGAACATATTGTTTTTCATATTCTCCTGCTCTGCTTTCCAAAGATGTGACAACAAACCTGGTGTTAGCAAACCTGAACACGCCAAATAATTGAGGTAGCAAGACACCGTTTTCTGATTGAACATGCAAACGTAAAAGTTCAAGGTTCAGTCATAGTCATGCATGACCCAGACACTAATGTCACCAATCACCATCCTATTCTGTCCTCATTGAGTCTAAAATCAATCCACTTAACCCCGTTGCTCCAGGCCATCTCTCCTATCAATTGTATTGTCAGTTAATTTGTATAAAAACTGTATGTTAAATTACCCAATCCAAAAGAACACATAAAATGTACACTAAAAACTGAATGCACAAAACAATGTTTTAACACTTGCTGAAGCTTTTTTTCCAGTGTCCACTGCAGACGAGAATGATGAATTATATTTTCAGAGAAGATCTAGTAGAGTGGACTGATTTTATCAGTCATAATATGGATCTAGAAATGATGAATGAGCCAGTGGACCCTTTTTTATATTTCCGGGGTTCTCAGAAATTTGGGTAAACTTCTATAGTAGTGAATAGAAACTACATAAATGTTTTTTTTGCATTCCCATTGCTCCAATAGCAAAATAAAAATCACAATAGTGTTTCTATGACTTTACAAAAGAGGGGAACATATTGAGAGATTGATTACGGTGGTCAGAAGAGTGAAATATCAAATTTGCTGTCACTCCCACACACTAGTGTTCTATAATTTAATGCCATGTTAATAAAACACGAAGTATAGCTTTATAAATGTACATGACATTTTTAAAATGAAAATATAAAATGCTTTTCTAGATTTACGTTGTCAATAACGGCATCAGTGAAAAGGGTCCGGTGTGTTTTGACATAGGCTAACAGTTGCCCTTTGCTGCTCATGTGGCCATTAAGAGTATTGCATCCGGAAAAGTTCCAAGGACAAGGCAGCAGGTTCGCTTCTGCAGAGAGACAGCAGAGGGCACGATAAACAGCACCATTTGTTTTTTCAGAGTCAATCCACTTCATTTAGTACATAAAGCTAAAAGCAAATAATATGCACATATTCGGTGAAGGAATTAGCTAATCTTCACTCGGACCGTTCATATAGCATAATATAGCAGCATAGGTCAAACCATTTTTTTCTTTTTTACACCGGGGTCGTTCTTCTTGACGCAGTGCTACTTTTAGACATATATGAGGGCTCTTTTACAGCGTTTTGCACAGATGAGTTGTCATTCCCAGAATTTTGCGCATGCACTGGCTTTTACTGGGATTTACTGAGTTTAGTTTATAGTTCTGCGACAGCGCGACTCCATTTTCAGGTTTGACTGAATTTTGTCCATGTGCATTTGAAGACGCAAAGCCTTTCTCGGTGCTCAATGAGTTTTGTATGTGCGAAAGCTCTCTTTCTGATTTCAACGAGTTCTGCAAGGTGAACACATGAGGATTTGCAAAGCTGTTATTAGTGATGACAGAGTTATGAAAATGTGCAAAGCCACGGCCGGCGCTGAGGGTGTTGTGCGCGAGCGCCTGAGCAGCTGTTGGTGGAAGTCCGCGTCCCAGCGCGTAAAGCCCGAGGTCGTTCCCGTGACGGGCCAGAGAGGGTTCGCGCGATCGGGAGTCTGAGGAGCGGTTTTGAGCCTGCCTCCAGCGGTAGCGGGAACGGTAGCTGGTCGAGCGCCGATGCGTGCTGGTTTGGAGTGTGCGATGCGAACGCGCTCTCAGCACACGGTGCGTATCGATGAACAGGTGCACGGTCAGGACGCCAACAGTCTCCGCTATGATGAAGGAAAGAGCGCCGCAGTAGAAGCTCCAGCCGTACCAGTGACTGCGCTTCGAGTCGCTCTGGTTAGGGTCGCCAGCGTTGGATGAGATGTACACGATAATGCCAATAATGTTGCTGAGGCCTAAAAAAAAAAAGATAGTGTCAACCTTCCTTCTTTTGTTCCAGTCCACTTACAGTGTGTGTGTTCCTAACCTAACCATTGGGGCGATTTCCAAAGAAATGTCCTTAGAATTTAGTTAAATATCCCTAGAAGTTATCATGCAGGATATCCTGGAAATAACTGGAGATCTTATGAAAATAATCTTACGTAAATTATGTAAACAATGCATTTTTTCCACAAGAAAAAAATACCTTTTTTTTTTTTACTTCAATAGGCTACTAATTTTCCAGAATCATGAATTTGCTAAAGACACCAAACAGAAAGTAATACTTTATCTTGGCACTGATTCTGTAGTTTTGTTTATGAAACGTTGCATTGTATGGAAGCCCATTTATGCCACATAATCGAAATTATGAGATACCGAGTCATAATTATGAGATAAAAAGTAAGTAATGTTGAGATGTAAATGTAAAGTCATAATTATGAGATGAAAATTTCCACTTTTCATATTATAATTAAGACTTATCCTTCTCATAACTATGACTTCGATTAGATCATAATTTTAACTGTCACATAAGAAGAAACATAAGTCATAATAATTATGACTTAATATAGGCTAATAATATTTATTATAGAAGAAAAAAATCTATTTTGAGATACTAATTTATAATTATAAGATAAAAAGTACAATAATGAATATTAAAAAAGTCATAATTATGAAATAAAAGGACAAAAGAATGAG
Source organism: Schizothorax lantsangensis (assembly GCA_027422415.1). NCBI lineage: Eukaryota > Metazoa > Chordata > Actinopteri > Cypriniformes > Cyprinidae > Schizothorax > Schizothorax lantsangensis. Next base: position 9,066,462 of record CM049841.1, on the reverse strand, counting down.
GACAAATGATGGAAAATTTTGGGAAACTTGTCATAACCATGACATAAAAGGTCAAAATAATTATAAAATAACATGATAAGTCTTAAATATGAAGTAAAAGGACAAAATTTAGTCATAATTATGACTTTTAAGCTGTCTTAATATAGAATTTTATGTCATAACTTACTTTTTATCATAATTGTTTGTCATAGGCCTGGTTTCATAGACAGGGCTTAGCCTTAGCCAGGATTAGGCCATAGTTCAATTAGGACATTTAAGTAATTTTTATAAACATGCTTAGAAAAAAGCATTACTGGTGTGCATCTTAAGACAAAACAAAGGCACTGATATATTTTAAGATCAGTCAGTGCACGTTTCTTTCAGTTGAAACAGCTCAGATTTACATTTTAGTCTAGGACTAGGTTTAAGCCTTGTCTGTGAAACCGGGGGTTAATCTCTTAGATATTTTCTTATAATTTCCGCTTTTATGTCATAATTAAACTTTTTATCTCATACGTTGACTCTTTATGTCCTAAATTCACTTTTGTCATAATTATGATTTACCAAAGCATAATGGTTTTTCTTATGTGGCAGAAATTGGCTTCCATATTATTGTCATAAGAATGCCACATAAATTCAAAAGCTAAAAAGTTACGAGTAATACAAAATCTGCTTTTCTATGATCAAACAAATCTACTCAACATTAACGGGCTGCTATTGAGGTGCTTCCCCCTGTGATTGCTGTGTGCAGATATATTTATAATTGATACATTTGAAAACATCTATGGTACATAAAACCAGGTAAAATTCTATATATGAGCATATGGACATACCAGCTGAGACAAAAAAGATGCCTGCGCTCAGGATGACATTGTGTCGGCTCTTGTAGAACTCACTGGCGGCTACACACACTCCACCAACGAACAGCAGCCCCACACTCAGTATAGGGAAAGAGACTAGAGGCGCGCACAGCACCTGTCACACAAACACACAAATTATAACTAATCTCTAATAGTGTTTTTTTCTCTAATCTATATACTTATTATTATTTTACTTATTATACTTATTATTTTATTTGAGCTCTTTTACAGGGTTCCTACATATTTTCCATTTCAAAATTCCATAATTTTCAAGACAAATTTTTCAGTCCATATTTTTACATGAATGGTTCACACAGCATTATTTTCAACATTATATTTAGTATATAATATTGTCATCTCTAAATATTATTATTTTATCTTTTTTTGCCATTGGTTTTCCTGAAGTAATAAAATGTGCTACATGATGAGAAGAATCTGCATGTTTTCACCTGATGCATCAGTACGATTAACAAAACCGAACACAATAACACAAATATTTTTCCATACTGCTTTTTTTTTCATGGATTCAAATTCATTACTTTTCCACACTTTTCCAAAATGTTTAGGAAGGAACCTTATTTTAATAGTGATTAAATTGGAAACTACACAGTTTGCAAATGCTATTTTTATAGTAGGTTTTTATTGCACGTGTTTTACCGTTAACTGAATGTGAAACATTTGAAGATACTCACGCAGTAGACATTCCGCAGCATCCTGTTCATAATCTGCATCCTCTGGAAAATGATCAATGTTCTTACAAACCCCTTTAAATAGGCCTGTAAGAAACACCAGATACTTTCACAATCACACATGCCTCAGTTAAAGGCCAATGCCATTTTCCACATGATTGGACTAATGCTATCAAATCATTAACAAAATCAATATCCTCCAAACTAATTAGACATTCTCAAAACACACAGACTCTATTTCTCTTTTATCCAGGCAACACATTTTCTCTTTTGCTCAGTGTCATTCCACATATCAGCTATCATGAGCCAAAGTAACTATTAATAGAGATTTAAAGCAAAATATAGAAGCTAAAGTGTCAATTTAAACTGGGCTTCCGTAGCTTTCTTTTTTGTTGTTTGTAATTTAATACAAAATTGTCACTGCATGTGCATGTGAGTGTGATGTAGATGCCAAATACATGTACATGCATCTGCATTTTTAATAGCTGGATTTCTATCTCTTTGTGTGTATAACTGATTTTAGAGAACAGTTTTAGAGAAAGTGTATGGTCTGTGCCAACCATCTTTCATAACTGTCTACTCGTACCCTAAATATCTCTTGCATTCACACGCGTAATGTGAACGCCGCCACTTTGATGCCCTTTTAACAGAGTGAACGCTTCATTACACTTTCCATTAAAAGAATTGACGTTGAACTGATATAGGTCAGGGAGTGTGTGACAGATGGGTCGAAACTAGAGGAATGCGTATTGTGAGAGAAAGTAAAAATAATTGAATCAATAATCAACCCACAGGAAAGGGGTTTGATTCGGCTCCAACTTTTAAACATTTATAGTCACAAGCTTTAGAAAAACGTGATGTGCCGGTGACGGTGTCAGTAAGGTCATTGTAAGATAGTACTATTATAGTGAATGTGTACTATGAGTAATTTAAGGTACTTCAATGACTAGCATGGTACATGTAAAAAAAAAAAACAGTAAAACTGCTGTACAATGAAAAAATAGCAAGGATACTTTTTTTTTACTTTTTTATACACTGTAAAAATGGTAACTTGAAATTGTTATATTAAATAGACATTTTTACCTGATTTAACCCTTAAACAATAGTTGGCATAAATTCATGTAATGTTATGCTATTTTGACTTGAATAAAATTAGCCTAGTTAATTTAGTCATTTTAGATATTATCATTTACAATTTTTTTGGTGTAAGAGTATAAATATTTCAATTATTCAGTAACATTAAATCTCAACCAAATACTTTAAGGTTTCAGAACCTGTCTGTCATTTAATTAATTAGTTTTTGCCACAGTTTTATTGCAACAATAGCTTATACCACAGTTATATATTGCAACTTCAATCATAAAATAAAAATAACAAAATCATAGGTTGAGCTAAAATATATAGTGTTATCAAATCTAAACATGCAATAAAAGGCATTTTCTCACAGTTTTGAAGGAAAAAAGTACCTTCCATGCAGCACTGTCTCCAGAGCCCCGAGTGTGTAAGTACCTCTTCGTTCTTTCGGTTGGTATCATTGTCATTCACGCTTTTGGTCCTGCAGACTCCACGCGAGTACAGCCAGTAGTCGGTGCCCACCGCGATGGTCATCAGGCTGAAGGCCGCGAAAGCCCCCGCCGTGGTGAGGAGCATCTGCACTCCACGGTTACACACCTTCATCCTGCACCCGGCTCTCTGGCATCAGTGTACACTTAGCACGGCTTATCCATATTCACGCGTGTTGATGAAGTCTCACATGTCTGCGACCGTGACAGGGAAGTTTTCGAGAAGTTTTGGCACGCGTTTCTCATGCTGTGCGCTTTTGCGCGTAAAGTGAGAAAGATCATTGGGGGTTATCTCATTCATTAAGGTAAATCCTCATTTTAACGCTCCAAACTTACCTTATACATTCAAAATCAACTCCTAAAAACTTTCTCCCAAAAGACATTGCGGTGGTGTTAGGGTTTTCTCGATATTCCCTCGGATAAAACCAGTATGCCCATGACTGATCTGTGTGCATTCCCATACGGATCTTACTGAGGTGGGTTTTGGTTGAGCCTCTGATTGTGGATGTAAAGCACCGCCTCAGGCTCTCACTTTGCGCTCGATAATGTTGTGAACAGCACAGATAAACTTATGCAATAAAGGATCAGTACATTTTAAAGAAGAACATGCACAAATTTAACCAACACATTTATTTAATTACCCTGTCATTTGCATTTTATTTACAAACCCTAAAAAATTAGGTGGGACTTTTATTAGGCTAATATTAGCGCATATTGACAGAAAACATAAGTTACCCTATCTAAAATGTAATAAGTAGTGTAACTATTTCAGTATTAAAGTAATGTAACTGATTACTTTGATTACTTTTTAATTACGTTTCTAATGTTTTCAACTGATAATCATTTTCAAACATGTAAACCAGGCAGGGTTAACTTTACAGTAGTACTCAACACTGATTACTGTCACTTGCGAAATCAATTAAGATTATAATAATTTAATTTTAAAGCACAGCCACCACAAAATCAGACTTACTTTGAGATCATTCTGAGGTTAAATACAGATTTAAAACATAACAAGAAATAGTTTAGTAGCTAGATACTGATTTTGAAATCAAATCTTTGCATAATTATGCCAGGAAACACTGGCATCTAACAATGGCTTGGAAAAGAACAGTTAATCTTAAAAAATAAAGCATATACATAAACCCAAATAGGAAATAAAACAGTTATCGAATAAGCATGTGTCCTATTCTGTGTCCTAAACTCGTCTCATATTTTAGAGCAGAAATCAGCGAAATGTGGGTGTGTGAAAAAATGTAACATGAACACTAATGTAAAGTCTCACTGTATTCTATATGTTTCATTATCAGTCGCTGCTTTAAGTATTTTATTCTCAATCCCAATTACTTACTATATATATATAACATAATATGAAGAGTTCAGATGCAAAAGCCTCTAAGTGCCATCTGAAATTTTCATTGAAAATGATCATTTTTATCAGGCCCCTATGTTTATGTTCAGTAATTTTACTGTAATGGCTATATATACATCCTTTTCTATGCGATTAAAGAGAAATAGCTGAACATAAATATAGGAGCCTGATAAAAATGCTTATTTTAGAAGAAAATTTCAGATGGCACTTAGAGGCTTTTGCATCTGAACTCTTCATATATAACAGCGAAATCCACAGATAGTATTTAGTTTTTTACAGATTTAATTGTTTAGTGTTTTTAATGCAACTATTAATTCTATTTTTAAAGGGATAGTTCACCCAAAAATTAAAATTCTGTCATCATTTACTCACCCTCAAGTAGTTCCAAACCTGTATGAATGTCTTTGTTCTGAACACAAAGGAAGATATTTTGAAGAAAGTTTGTAATCAGGCTGTTTTGGGGCACCATTGACTTCCATAGTAGGAAAAAAAATACTATGGAAGTCAATGGTGCCCCAGAACTGCTCTGTTTCCCACATTCTTCAGAATATCTTCCTTTGTGTTCAGCAGAACAAACACATTCATACAGGTTTGGAACTACTTGAGGGTGAGTAAATGATGACAGAATTTTCATTTTTGGGTGAACTATCCCTTTAAGCATTTTGACCCAATTTTTCAGCATTAAATGTATACACTTATTTAAATTAGTTTTATTTAAAATATAATCCGTTCACTTTGTAGGCTCACTAAAATCAGAACTGGAAATTACAAACAAATTGTATTTTCGATATTATGAATATTGGGAGATGTGCTCCATTTGTGGTCCATCATGTGGCAAAGTTAAGCAGTAACGATTTTAAATAGAAAAACATCTTGAAATTTTCAGGTAGCCTACACATTTCTCACTTTCTTGTGAATGGGCCAACAATCTTAGACCCTAGGGACTCATAACCTCATAACAAAAATTACAAACACACAGATTGGCATTTGAAAACTTCAGCTTTAATAATCCACATAGCATAAATAAATAACATGCAAAATATCTCTGCAATCACCAGCGATAGCCCTCCCCATAGCCAACCACTGCTGCTGTCTGGATGTTATGTCGATGTGTCGTTGTTCACATGCATCTGTCTTGCATAGTATAAAACTTGTTTTGGGGGGATTGATTCTTGTACAGGAAGCCCTTTAAAGCCTTCATCATTAAAACATGATAGAAAAACTAAAATAACAACCGTCTACTAAACAGGGCCAGGGTTTACAAATATTACATTGTGCATGTTTGTTCGAGGTGTGACAATTACCTTGATCGCATAAAGGCCACATCATTCATTTAGTTACACACATGCTGAAGAGATTTAGTTCAGGACAGTGACGCTAGTAAGGCCGTCAGCTACACGCTATTTTATCTGCACGTTTTTATGTTTTTTTTTATAAATATCCAGTTAAAGCAACTGTATGTAGTTCTGTGTATTTTTTTAAAGTTAAGTGAGTGAAATTCACTGTCGTAATTACACGTGCATTTGTTACTGCCGTAAAGCAATCCACCTTTTACACAGAATTTCGTAACCGTTCAGCAAACTTAGGCTACATCTTCCCAAAACACACTATTGAGCGGAAAAAGAAACAGAAGCCATTTGCATTATTAAAAGTCAGTGAACCATCAGAATGATTTTGAAACTGTAGTTCAAGATTATTAAAAACACACAGTTGCTTTAAAATAACAGTATTTCAATCTTTCTTTCCAGCTTTCACATATTTGTAGTTCAGGCTACATGTCTTCACAAACATTTAACCCTCCATATACACTATACAATAAATATTATACAATATCTTTATACATTATCCCCACTTTTCCAGTTATCACCTCAGGAAAAGCAGATTATACTTATATTATCACTGTTTACATGAGCACACAATGTGTTTTCATTTGGAAGACTTTAATACTTATATTTCTATTTCTAATTACAAAATCAAACATAAACAAATATAAATGTTCACACACTATAACCCTTATAATGATCTATGCTACAACAGATCCAACCATTACTGACACACTTAGTTAATAAGTTAACACCGAGTAAAAGAGCAAGGGCTTTACCAGGCATGCATAGAGTAGACTAAAACTCCTTGTGGAGTCTGTTTAACACAGACACATTGCACATAACGAGTTCCCCAAACACTGCAGATTCTCGCACAAAAATATATGGCACATTAGGGTTTCAGTCAAGACTGGTACAGTAGCTAATGTTGTAGTTTTTCAGCTCATACAGTATGAATCACATTCTCTGCAGCCAGTGATATGCATGGAACAAACCCTGATGCCAATTCAGTAAACAGCACTAATGCACTTTATCAAGGATTGCAACCGCATGCACTTGTCAACTGTTCAAAAACAAACGGTGAAACTCAACGCTTTAAACACAGTGCAGGTTGAAAGTGCATTCTAACATTTTCCAGTCAGTATTTGTAATTCTCATCGTATTGCACATCAGAAGTCTTATGATAGCACTTTTCTGTGCCCTTAAAGATATGTCTCTACTAATTCATTATCCATTTTTATTCATAAGCATATTTTAATTTCATGTTATTTGATGCTACAGTCACTGCTTTCCTTCTCAAACTGTTTTTAACCCTAAAATGGGCATTATGACAACTTTTCTTTGAAAATCCAATTCCACCACATAAGGGAAAATCATGCTTTGGTAAATAATTATGACATGAAGTCAAGTCAAAATTGACATACTAAGTCATTAAGATATAAAAAGTTGAAATTGAGACATAAAAGTCAAACTTATGAGAAAAGTCTTTGAAAATCACTTTTGAAAAGCTGAAATTGTAAGATTAAAAAAAATGAAACTGAAAGTTGAAAAAATTAAAGTTGAAATTATGACTTAATTATTTTTTATGTCATAATTATGACTTGTTATAATTACCCCCTTTATCTTATAAATATGACTTAATATGTCATAATAACAAGAGAACTGAAAAATCTAAAAAAGCAAAATCAATATGATGCTCTCACAGTTAAACTCATTAATTGATTTAAGACTGTTTTAATATGAGATTTCAACTGATCAGCAATAATGAAGGCAAACAATCAACATATTTCTGGCACCACAAATGTCAATCGTTTCCATGTAAAATGTTGATTTTCAAAGCTTTATCCATGTGCTTTTTGAGTTGCATGTAAATTATAAATCAACCCTGTTGTCTTATGTTTTTCCCTCAAGTTATCATGACACAAAATAATTAATTTTAAGAGCATCTCATGAACAGAAGCCATTATGCTGGGAGCAAACTGAAGGCCATATGGATGTCATTATTTGAATGTTTTGCTGTAATGTAAGCTTGTGCTGAGAATCTCAGACCAAGCTGACAGATATCAACCATTTAAACAAACATCTAGCAAGAAGTGCTTGAGGATATTTGCTTATCTATCACTTACTGATGCACAGGAACTTGACTTTGAATTGATACCAAAATGTTTTACTAATTTAGACCAGATTGGAACTTAAACTGTTCAAGGTTGCGTAAGGCCTAATTAGCTCTGGAAAAGGCCATTAGTGCTGCATGTTGTCAGGCTAATTCAATTGGAAACGAGGGGCTGCAGGAAAAAGCTGACTGAATCTATGGAGAGAATGTGTAAAAGAAAGAGGTAGGATAATTCTCATGGAGATGAAAAGACAAGACATTCTCATGGAGACTATGAATACACTCTTTTATAACCGTTCTCTCTCCTCTGGGGAATGCATTTCAGAGTTTCTGAGGCCTTGGTTGAGACTGAGTATAATCCTGGTTTGGTTCTGTATGAACCTGCTGGGTTTGTGCCTGTTTAGGTGAAGAGAGAGGACAATCAAGATGGCACAGGGACAAAATAATGCTTTCTGGGTAATAAGACCGTGTCCTGCTCTCACACCTGTCTGTATGGAGCAATCAGCTGGAGTTTGGTGTTAAACCTGAATGACAAACTCAGGGTTGGTGTAGGAGAAGCCTTGGAATTCATTTTGGTCCATATTCATAATGAAGAGTTTATCCGTTGGTGTCAGCTCAACCGCCATCTTGGTGAACTCCTTGTCAAAATTACCTGTGTCCCGTCGATTTTTCTGAAAAAATAAATAAACAGAGAAAGAGAGTTATGAGTGTGACCATGAATGTGCACAATGTTTCGCATACGTCACTAATGGTCTAGGTTATGACTAGTAACCTGAACTCAAGGTGTTAAAGGTCAAAGATCAAGGATATTACCTGTTAAACGCATTTTTTAAATAAAGTATTTTTTACCACAATACAGTAAGGCTCTACATGTTTACATAAGTAAATTACATACAATACTGTACAAAAGTTTGAGGTTGGTAAGAAATATAAAAAAATTGTTGATCAAGATTTTGATCAAAAACACAGTAAAAACAGTAATATTGTGAAATATTATTACAATTAAAAACAACAGTTTTGTATTTAAATATATTAAAATGTAATTTTCCTGTGATGCAAAGCTGAATTGACAGCATCATTACTCCAGTCTTTAATCACATGACATTGTGCTGCTTAATATTTTCAGGATTCTGATTAATAGAAAATTCAAAAGAGCTTTACTATCGCTTTCGATCAATATAATGCGTCCTTGCTGAATAAAAGTATTAATTTATTTTTAAAAAATCTTACCGACCCAAAAGTTTTGAATGATAGTGTACATTTTAACATTCATATAAATTAACATTAGTTAATTACTGTATAAAAGATCAATGAATTGATAGTAATTTTTTTTGTACATTATTACACTTATTGTGAAGTGTTACCACTTTTTTACGGTCTCATTTGTTTTATCTAAAAATTTTTTTATTTTTTTTGGGATCAACAACTTTTCCATATCTTCAGCAAAGGTTTTTGTTGGCATGTTGCATTATGCATCACTTCAATAAGACCATTATTCTTATAGCAATGCAATTAAAAGTCAACACAAAATTGCATTTGCAACCTATTGTCCTTTCACGGCATGGCCTGTTTCTGTGATAAGCAGGATATTCAACAAGAAAAACTTGAATTTGTCCACTAGAAATTTCCCATGAAAACTGCTAAGTTAACATGATCCAATAGCCCACAAAGCCTTGGTAACATCAGCAGAAACAAGGTGATGATGAATTACGGAGGCACTTTAAAAAAAAAATATGCCAAATCACCTGAAACATGTATTAAGAAAGCAAATAGGACCCATTTTGATTTTATGTTGACTTTAAATCAGACATCTGTGATTATAATCACATATCAACTGTAAAGACAACACAAAACACATCACAGAGGATCATCAGACACTACAAGTCAGAAACAGCCAAAAAGACCAAGAGGAAACTGATGAAGAAGAACCCACAGCTTGAAGTTACATCAGAATCAAAAACTCGAGACAAAAGAGAGTCAGTCTGGAAGAGGCCGAATTAAACCACAAATAACATGGAGGGACAGTACAGAGGAGAGCAGACTAGACCATAAATGTCTAAAACACAGCCATGAGAATGAGATGAACGTTTGGACATTAAAGTCCAGCCACCAACTGGAGACAAACAGCTCAAAGTTCTGCTAAACACATAAACCAGGAACAGAGAGACACCAAATGCCCTTTCATTCAAGACAGAGGACAATCAAGACAAAGTCCTACCTTCTGCTAGAGGCCCAAAGCAGCTCAAGAATAAGGACCTTGGAGAGAAGTACTTCTTGAGAGTGTGGTCCCTGTACCTACTCAATAACTGCACCATCATGTCCTCATGAGACCCAGAAGCCCAAACGCACACGCACAACACTCCTTTTGTTCTCATATGGATCTGCGGTTTGCTATTTTACAGGTATGTTATTGGTTACATTATGATAATTAAGTGTGTGTAAATTCAGAAGAATTTGCTGATAGCTTATTTTTAAGACTAGTCAATTAGCGTACTTTCATTGTGGAGACTGCTTTATACTCAAAATGGATGTTTATATAGTTCAATTGTTTGAGTTCAGTAAGGTTTTTAATGAATGCTTTTTTATTCACTAAGGATGCATTAAATTGATCAAAAGTGACAATAAAGATAAAACAATTTATAATGTTATTGTTATTGTTCTTTTGAATTTTCTATTCATCAAAGATTCCTGAAAAAAAATCACCATGGTACCCACAAAAAAATTCTGCAGCAAAACCGTTTTCAACATTGATAAGAAATGTTTCTTGAGCAACAAGTCTGCATATTATAATGATTTCTGAAGGATCTAATAATATTTCATTATGTAACTATTTTTACTGTATTTTTGATCAAATAAATGCAACCTTGGTGAGCATAAAAGACTTCTTTAAAAACATTTTGGTAACACTTTACAATAAGGTTCATTAGTTAACTACATTAGTTAACATGAACTAATAATGAACTGCACTTTTACAGCGTTTATTAATCTTTGTTAATGTTAATTTCAACATTTACTAATACATTATTAAAATCTTGTTAACATTAGTTAATGCACTGTGAACTAACATGAACTAACAATGAACATCTGTATTTTTATTAACTAATGTTAGCGAAGATTAGTAAATACAGTAACAAATGTATTGCTCATGGTTAGTTAATACATTAACTAATGAACCTTATTGTAAAGTGTTACCCAAATTTTCTTACCGGCCACCTATATATGCATCGTTATACTGTATATACCAAATTAACACATGAATGTTGCATTTTATAGGTTGGCAAATCATTTTTTAGAGTGCATAAATATATTTACCAGAAAAATTAAATACTGTCATCTAAAAATTATAGTGCATATTATTAACTATATTTAACATATTCTAAAATATCAGTATTCAGAGACTACATTTAGGCACTGGTTGTGTATGCAAGAATAAACACAGAGAAGGAAAATATACAGACATACAAAAATCATTAATATATTCCAAATACATATTCATATATTTTCCTCTATAGAAACAGTCTGTCCACAGCTTCACAGTAATTTGATCCAAACACTGCCAGGCACAGATAACTAGACACAAAATGTCAAACATCACAGATTTGGCAGAATAATGACATAAAAGATATGTTCTCGTAAATAGTTACAACATCATCATCATCATGATCATCATGTCTGGAATTATCATTTCCAGTTGGTTTAAGGATGTGGTTATGAGTATCCAAGCAGCACTGGTTGGAAAACTACACGGTGCATGACCAGTTCCTAAACTTGGCACAGTTTCACACAAACACACGTACAACACCCAACCGAAAAAAGCACTAAAATGGGGTGACCCGGTAAACATCCTGATCAATAAGCAGTAAATGGTTCATTTGAGGCGGTATATGTGTGCGTGTGGGAAGAAAGATAGATTTGGCAGCTATATTTAATATTCTAAAGACAATGAGTGAATCTCACAAAACCTCTAGGGCAGGTCTAGGTCACATTTCACCCTAAAATGAAAAGAGAAATAATAAGAAACAAATTGATAATAAATAAAATGAAGCCTATTTTTAAAACCATTACAATCTTTTTGCATTGTCACATCACAAAATGAAGAATCACACTGATTCTCATCACAATTGAGTGCATTTTTTGTCTGATTCTTAAATTGCCGTTATAGTAATATATATATATATATATATATATATATAAAATCTAGGGGTGAAATGTGTCCAGGACACTGGATTTATCCAGATTCTCTTGAGTTTTTTTTTTAAACCCATAAAACTACAGTCCATATCAACAAGCATCAAATAGTCAAAATCTTGCAAGACTGCCACACATTCACTCTTTATAGGTTCTTTTACAAAGTTAGTCAATCTCTTTCCTTGATCCTTTTAATCAAACAAAAAATATTAAGCAAGAAAGGAACAATATGAATAGAAATTACCTCCATTCCTCCATCAATCTGGATGAACTCTCTCATTGGCTCATTCAGACTATGTAATTTTAAGATCTGTAATCTCATTGGTCCCTATTTTGAGCTTGGCTAAAACTGGCTACTTGGATTTCACGGATGCAAAATTTGAATTAATGTACGAGAAGCCCTGAAATTCTTCTTGGTCCAGGTTTTGAATCACTTCCTGGTCAGCAGGGGTCAGGACGGGAGGATGGCGGGTGAAAAAACGATCAAAGTTCTCTGCGTCTCGACCGCACTGTGGAGAAGACGAGAGAAGAGAGATGTGGGATGGGAAAATGATGGTACGGCGTGAGCAAACAAATGAGGAATTAATGACAAATGGAAGCTTCAAATGTGGGAAAATAACTGAAAAAAATATTCAGAAGTGTAATAATAGTAACAGTACTTATATAGTAATTGAGTGAATGTGTAATGATAGAAAATGATGAGCACATACCTACATTGCATAACTAAAATATATGCACAAACTGTCAGTTAAACACCTTCCTGCTCTCGTTTGAGCAAAACATTTCATGCACATCATTTTCTGTGTTAGAAACATATTTCTGATGCTGCTAATTGTTGTGCTGCTAGAAGTCAGCACTTCAAAAAACATTTAGTTTTCAGGTGATGAATGTGCAGCATTCAGAAAAATGTGATCCCTGGAATTGGACAATTCCAAGTGTTCAAAAAGCAGTGAGAGGGTGAAGAGCAGGGATTGTGAGAAAATAATAAGGGTTCTGTATCCAAATCACTTACCTGTGTATGGGTAAATGGGTTTTTAATTCAATATTTAAAATGTTTATTATTTGAACTCACCTCACACATCCTTAATGCAGACTTATGTGGGGGCGGGGCTTACTAAAACTGGCCAATCAGCCCACAGTCAAATGCATTATCAGAAATATATGCTTAGACTTTAGAGCAAAGAACAAAATGTCGACCTAACCTTAACCTGAATCAGGCAGCATGAATCAGTCACATGGAGATATATGCACATATAGACTTATCATGAAGAAGTCAAAATAAATCAAATAATTAAATCAAACCTGTTAGAATACTCATATGCAATCTGTTAACTGCAGGGGCTTAGGAATGATACACTTTTAGGAATGATCCGAAAAGTGGGAGACATTAAAAATCTCATCAGCCTCTCTTCACATATACAACATGATTTCAAATGCCTAGTTGCCATGGATACACTCATTCAAGATACCATTTGAAAGCTTAAAAGCAAATAACTAGCATTATTGTCAGTTTAATAATTAAACCTAAACTTTGTTGCACATCATGTGTCACTGAAGACTGGAGTAATGATGCTGAAAATTCAGCTTTGCCATCACATGAATTAATTACATTTTAAAACATAATAAAATAGTAAACAGTTATTTTAAATTGTATTTTTTTACTGTTTATACTATAATTTGATCAAACAAGTATAGTCCTGGTAATCATAAGAGACTACTTTAAAAACCATTTATAAAACGTATTGAACGATACTGTGATATGTGTGTGTAATATATATAACTGCGTACATAAATTTACTATACTATACTAAATATTTACTTTACTAAACTAATATATATATATATATATATATATATATATATATATATATATATATATATATATATATATATATTTTTTTTTTTTTTTTTATTTGTTTATTAAAGATGACTTTTCTTCTGTTGTTCAGCAGTATAGTGCACATGCTGTGCCAGGCGCAGCTTGGGTCATGAATATGAATTAATTTAAGTAATGCAGATGTTGGCGGATAAGCAGTGCATTACCATTAATCACTTGCACATTGTTCAGCCAAAGCAGCTGGTTGGCTTTGAAACAGCATATGTATCATTGTATCATTGAAAATTGTGCTCTATGTCTTTAAAATGAATACAATAATATATTTTAGTGTGGTTTAAGTGTCTGAATACATTTTTAGGTCACTGTAAATCCACATCCTGAGTCAACCCGCAAAATCCACATAGTAAAAATGCTTAAATTCTTAAAATGCTCCATTATAGTTTTCTGCAGAATTTTAGTCTAAATATGAAAGCAAACCTTCACTGCCTCACATATTTGTGTTTTCATAATCTTTGTGGTTTAACAGCAGAGCATGAAGTGACGCTTTACTTCCTGCACTGAGCATTTTGGAACCACAGCGTCTTGGTCACAAACACCAAATCTTCTCTAAAAAAATTAAGACACATAAATAATGAAGATATTCTCCATCACATGTACTAGGAACAAGAAAAGTGTAAAAAAGGATGCCATTTCATTGCCACGTGCTGCAATGCACTCACCTGATAAAACACACACACACACACACACACACACACACACACACACACACACACACACAATAACTTACTGCTTTGGGTTTGAAGGGAGGTTGAACTTCCTTGTTTTGCAGTTTTTCCCAGTCCATGTAGCGGAAGAAAGCGTGTTCCTTAATGTCTCGCTCTCCCTCCGGTCCACAGCCCAGACGCTTCCCTGGATGCTTGGTCATCAGCTGCCAACACGTAACAGTGTCTGTTAGTGTGTGCAAGAATGTATACAGACAAGAATATATAAAGTGTGTGTTTGTGTGTGTCGCCTACCCCCTTGCATATGGCCACTGCTTCTTTGGACATGGATTTGGGGTAAGACACATGATGCTCCATGATGGACTGGAAAAGCTCATCTTCATCCTCACCATCAAAAGGGGGCTAAAGAAGAGGAAGCACACTGGCATCACTGCATCTATCACAATTACATAATTACTTCTGACAATGGCTCTGAATTTAGACCCAGAATGATAAGGTGGGCATTAGTTTACCTGTCCTGCCAGCATTTCATAGAGGAGAACTCCATAAGCCCACCAGTCGACAGACTTGCCATACGGCTGATAAGCAATGATCTGTAACACAGGAGAGCATATATATATGCCTTGTGCACACTAACATAGACACATAACACACTCATACTGTATATCAACACACACCTCTGGGGCGATGTAATCTGGAGTGCCACAGAAGGTTTTGGTTGTGGCCCCATCAAACATGTTCTCTTTGCACATGCCAAAATCTGCAATTTTAATGTGGCCTTCAGTGTCCAACATCACATTATCCAGCTTCAGATCTCTACACAAACCCAGAAAACAAACACACATTAGTAAATATTTGCTCTGACAACAATTTGATTACGTTTCTTTACTAAATAATGCAACGCATCACAAAATATGAGATTCAATTTCAATATTTAAAAAATATGACAAATTAACTGGAGGGATAATTTACATCAGTAGAATATTGACAAATATTTTTATTATTATTAATGCATAATGCTTTGTGTATTATTATAACAGATTATTAAATACTGCGATTGTTGCATTTAATTTTTATGCTTAGATTCACAAATAAACAATCATTTCACCTGTAAATAATGCCCTTTGAATGAAGAAAGAACAAGCCGATGGCAATCTCTGCAGCATAGAACCTGATGGTAAAACAAAATTAGTAACTGATCTGACTCATGAATAAATCTAAATATCAATAATTTAGTTGGTTAGCATGGCATAGCATTAATATTTAAAACACCTCAATAACCATAATTGATGACTATGAAGTTTGCTTTTATAAAATGGGAAAAATAAAGTAATGTTTTAAAACACTTTATAAGCTTTTGTAATGTTTCTGAAAGATTTTGTGAAATTAAAAATAACTGTTTTCTATTTTAATATATTTATAATAATAAAATATCCTTTATTCCTATGATGGCAAAGATTAATTTCCAGTAGCCATTATTCCAGTCTTAAAATAATAATCTAGAATACTATTTTGTGCAATAAATAATTAAATGTATAATTTAAAACTTCTTTCAATAATTGTGTCATCATTTAACTGTTTTGTGTTTGTTTTTATTAGTGAATACATACACAGCATGGGGTTCCTTAAATTTTCCCACTTGTTGTATTTGATACATCAAATCTCCACCGTTGATATACTCCATCACAAAGTAAAGACGGTCCTACAAACAACAACAACACAATTGATCATGTTATAATGTGTATGTGAATCAGCTTAGTACAGAGAGAGCGTGATGTGTACCATGGTCTGAAAGCACGAGTGGAGATGGGTGAGGAAGGGTGGTTTGCCAGAGACAGCGAGAACTCTCTTCTCCACCATAGTGCATTCCACATCATCATCCTGAATGACCACATCCTTCTTCAAGATCTTCACTGCATACAGCTCATCTGAGCCTTTACGCTCGGCCAGCATCACCTGCAGAAAGAGTAAAGGAGTGATAATGACATAGTGATTCAAATTATTTTATAATTATTTAGTATTTAAATTAAAAAACAAATGTACTAATTTATTGAGCAATTATGTATAATTGATTTTATGATATTAAAGTTACATTATATAAAGCCTACAAATGGCATTATGTGGCCAGTTATAAATAAATTACCTGTTAAGAAGTTCTTTTTCAATTATTTACTGATAAATGTGAGTAATAATGAGAGTTTTTTTTTTTTTTTCAATTTCTGTCTATTCAACCAGTCTTTAAAAATAACTTTTAGAAGGACTATTAAAAGTTTTTACGAATACTAACCATTTTTAAAGTATAATATGCTCATCATAGTAAAACAGTAATATTGTGAAATATTATTACAATTTATATTTAAAATATAATTTACTCCTATGATGGTAAAGCTAAATTATCCGCAACATTATTCCAGTCTTCAGTGTCACATGATCCTTCAGAAATTATTCAAATATGCTGATTTGCTGCTCAAGAAAGATCTCTTATTATTATCAATACTGAAAACAGTTATGCTGCTTAATATTCTATTCATACATTTTTTTTATATTCTTTAATAAATAGAAAGTTCAAAAGAATTTAAAACAGAAATCTTTTGTAACCTTATAAATGTATTTACTGTAAATTTGATCTATTTAATGTGTCTTTGAAATTTCCATTAAAAAAAAAGACTTTTGAACTGCATTAATCTCAAAGTAACATGTTAGTTTTGGCAGACCTTACACTAACACTACTGTGTGTAAATGAGGATGTGTGCATGAATGGTGTGTCCTACCTTGCCAAAGCTGCCTTTGCCCAGCACCATGATGAAGTTGAAGTCTGAGAGCTTCATGCGGTCTTGGTTGCCATTGGCATCGTATTTGGAGATGTCATTCTTTGAAGAGCCATCTGTATTCTTAGTGCCAGGGCCAATCTTGGCTCTCTGGAGAGTTTAAAAATGACAATACAAATTAGAATATTGTCAGAAAGGGAAAAAAGATACAAGTAAAAAACAAACAAAGTGTGGATACAAATTAAAAGGCATGTGGATTTCACCTCAAATTTCTGCCGCAGTTCTTCATTGCCCTCCTCTCCATCTGGTGGAACTGGAACGTTGAAATACTCTCCTTCCTCTTGGCCCAGCAACTTGAACCTACAATCCAAACAGATGAAGAGGATGGTCTCAATCCTCGAGCATGGAGGTCTCATGTGTAGGAGGTATCTGGTAGTTCTTACCATCCGTCGACACCTTGTTTCAGCAGCTCAGAGATGCCAAAAGACATCGCCCCCATGAAGTCATTTCTGCTGGTCAGATCCCAATCCCACACCCCCACTGACAAACGCCTGTCTTTATCTGTATCTTTGAGGTTACTATAGTAGCACAAAGATGGAAACAGACATAGCACATGTGAAACAAACATCCACATCCATTCCACACAAATGAATGCATGATTTATTTGCCACTCACAAGCTGAAGTGTTCGTCCCAGGTAGGATTGAGAGAGCACTTGATGGTTTTGGTCTTCTGCTTGCTCTCGTTCTTTGGGTCTGGAATTAATTTAAGCTTGACGTATGGATCTGACAGGCCGTTTGGATCCATTGGCACCAAGTTACGAGCTTCCTTGACTATAATTTAAAATGCAGAAAAATATAATTTTAAAACCAATGGATGAAGTATTATATGTACTTCAACTGTAGTATCTTCATGTGCAATTTGTATTTCAAAGTGTTTTTTTATTATTATTTATATAATATTCAAATATTTTTTTTGTATATTTTCAGTTTTATTAATTTTGTTGTGCGTGTTTGTCATTTTTAATAGTTTTTGTTGTTTGAAACATTTCTATGTAATGTAATACTATTCTATTTATATTTATATTTACTAACTTAAAAAACTTGGCTTGGCAAATAATCAAAATAAAAAAGTTTAATAAAAGCAATAAGCCCTGTGAAGCCGTGGTTTACAGTGAATTTATAACAGCTAAAGCTTCGTTCAGACTGTCAGCCCAAATCCGATTTTGTGCATATCCAGATGGAATCGGATTTGAATAACTGACTGTCCACACAGCATATCGCAACTGTTCATATCTGATTTGTGTGTCCATATGCGCTTTTTAATTTTTACTGAATGTGCATTGGTTTCTATGGTAATGCCGTTGCGTTGTTATGCCTTCGCTAAAAACAACAGTAACAGCAATACAGATGTTGTCTTACCGTTGCGGTTGCGCTGTAGTATTATATTCCATCTTGTGAGGCAGCGGCAGAAACGCAGGAAGCTTGAATGTGTGGCTTTATTCTGTGCTGCCGACCTCCGCTACTATGCTTTCTTTTCTTTTTTTTTTGTTGTCTCCGCTACTTTCAAAACACAAAGAGGTGCATATACTAGCAGTATATTGATTTATTCCGCTTGACTTGCACTTCACAACGACACAAGCTTGTTTCTGCAGAGATGTTCAGCATGTTTTCTGCAAAAACGTCTGACGTATTTACGTTTTACGTGGCATGAGAATGTGAAAAAGCTATGCTAAATCCGATCTGACCGTCCAGACTAAATCTGATTTCCAGAAATGCAATTTGAATAGGATTCCAAACCACATACGAATGTAGCTCGAAACGGATTTGCACAAATCGGATTTCATGTAGTTTGTTGCCGTTCAGACTATTTAAATATGATTGGATTTCAATCGGATTTGCACAAAAATCGGATTTGGGCTGACAGTCTGAACGAGGCTTAAGGGGCGTTGTTAGGCACGACGCAAAGCAGAGTTTTAAATTCTGTTATAAATTCACTGTAAACCACGGCTTCACGGGTCTTATTGCTTTTATAAAACGGTTATTCCATATACTTAGTAAGGTTTCACAAAATAAAACAGAGCAAATAAAATGTAATGATATAAATAAAAACAGTATTCTTCCACCGGAACAATGTAGTTCCTCAGAAAAGGTTGTGATTGCAACAAAGTGGTTGCCAAGCAACACACAAAAGTAAACAAAGGTGTATGTAATTTACAACAGCTTCGAATGCGGCTCAACCAATCAGAATCAAGGACCGGAACTATCCGTTTTATAAAAATAAGACTAACATTACTAAAACTGAAATTTAAAGAAATTCTAGCAAAACAGAAATATTTAAAACAACAAAAACTAATAAAAAGCACAAAATTACTACAACTGTCAAATAACTGAAATAAAACAAAGTTTAAGTTTTCAAAAATATTCATATTTAATTTTATTTTATTTCATTACTTTTTTGGGAGGGGGTTCCTGTTTTTTGGTGTTTGTGCATTGCTAGGTGGATGCTAAGGTTTGTTGCTATGTGTGGTTGTTAGGATGTTGTGGGGTTAACAATGTCAATGTCATCAGCAGATTGATTCTAAAGAATCTGTAAGTTTGCTATAAATGAACAGTGAAGTGTATGAAGCTTCTATCTATATACTCAGACCTCTAAATGTAGCTGTAGAGAGCTGATGGATGGGTGAGCTGGTGTGTGTGTGTGTGGGTGTGTGTGTGAATAGGATGTGGGGCAATCGTTGGCGGATTGATCTCATGTTTCCAGAGGATACAGTTTCTGCCCAAGGCAAAAAGAGCTGAGAAAAACACAGACTCGTTTAGAACACTTTGTTGCCGAGCTGTGTGCATGTGTGTGCGTGCGTGTTTTTTTTTTTTTTACCGAGTGATAGAAGCATTTTCATGAAGACAAAGTTCAGGTTTTTTTTAATCATATTTACCACACAAAGACCTAGAAATCCTCTTTAGCCAAGCCCAAAACATGCAAACATCACCATTATTGCAACATATCCATTCAATACTCTTGTACTGGTTTGCATGCTTAGCTGAAATTTTCAGCTAGAAAAGCTGTTTGCTTTCTGCCCTGCTGATAGATTATATATCCCACAACAGCACTAACACGCACAATGAACACTGACGATATTTGCTTATAACATTACATATTCAAAACTAGCGCAGCTGTGGGTTCTCTAGTTTCTGAACAAAGCCTTTCCTCACTAATCCAGTCAAGAAAATTATTATCAGAGCATTTGTTTGAAAAAGCTACTGACCAATAATTAAAATGATTAAAAAGTCACATTAAAATCCAGTGCATTGAGTATTTTTAGAAGTGTATCTCTTTAAAATCTGAACTAAATATCCACACATTGATAGCTACATAGTAGTTTCAGGGGTTGTAAAATCCAATCCAGCTATTTATATAGTAACATCTAAATGAACTTTAACAAATTATTTAATATTAATATACCCAATTCTACTGTTTAAATTGCTCATTAACATAAAACAGGGTTAAAGCATGCCAACTCTGCTGGAAACAAACCTCATCTGAAACTACTCTAAGATGCTTTGCAGGTGTAAATTGGTTTTAGCTGGTCCACAAATGAACAAGCTTGCATTCAGCTAGATTAGATTACACCAGCTGGTTTCTTAGCCTGACGTTCTGAAAACAGTAAAAAGTGGCCAAAACTCCTCTAAAACCAGCTGGTATGTTGGTATGCTGTTTTAGTTTTTGAAAAAGTCTCTTATGCTCAAGAAAGCTGCATTTATTTGATCAGAAATACAAAAAAAATGTTTAAAGTGCCTGTCCTATTTTAATATATTTGATGATATGGCTAAACTGAACTTTCAGCCGCCATTACTCTATATTAGTGTCATATGATCCTTCAGAAATCATTCTAATATGCTGATTTGATGATCTTCATATTAAGTTGAAAAGCATGCGACATTGATAAAATTCTTCTGAATTTTTTTATCAGTAGAAAGCTCAAAAGAACAGCATTTATTTGAAATAGAAATCTTTTGCAACATTATAAATATCTTTGCGGTCACGATTTACTGTACTATTTTGTGGGTGGTTATTATATGTGCCATGTGGTTACTAGGGTATTCTAGACAGTTGCTAGGGTGTTCTGAGAGGTTGTTACTGTAGGGTGTTCTAAACCTCTAAATTGGCTTAATTTAAGAATCAATTTAAGAGTCAGTGATATACCCCCACTATAGTATATATAAAAAATGTGTGTGTGTGTGTGGGGGGGGGGGGGGACTCACCGCTCACGGTGAGAACATTATTTGTGATATTAGCACTGAGATGCAGGCGTCCTCTCCTCTCGGTGTGGTCTGTTCCACACAGGCTGGGAACATTCACCACGCATCGATTATGAATATTCATCATACAAGCTGCAGAAAACCACACATAATTAGATTGACAGAATTACACATGCAGCGTTTGTTTCTCACTCACTACTTACTAAGAAATGCCCACACAATCGCCGCAGACACCAGGACACACACACACACACCCACAGACACACAAAGATCACACCCACACTAGATAACATACAGAACACTAAATAGACAGCTGTATTTACACATGTACCGCACATGAAATGATTTAAACAACTGAACGATTCAAAAACAATTCATGTTTATATATGCTCAATCTATATATGTTTACAGCTGTGCTATTTTTCATTATATAAAATATTTATATAAGCTTTCAGATTTTTATTGTCTTTTCATTCGTTAAAAATAAAAATATATCTATGTAAACAGATTTATAGTCTCATACAGAACATAAACATTTTGCATTTCATGCATAATTTTCAAATGATCAAACAGATGAGTAGATCAAACAGCGTATTATGTAATGCATAATCATAACCAGCAGAGGTCACTGTATGAGGGCTTTCATAGCTCAGTGTGTGTGTGTGTGTGTGTGCGTGCGCAGGTTTAGACTCACTGTCACATTTCATCCCCTGGTGTATGAGCCCGTACAGTAGAGAACCACAGTGGTCACAGAATGTGGGGCTGGAGTATGTGTGTACCTTGAACTTATGCTTACTTCGAGGGTCCTATGACACAAAAACACACCGTTTCTTATCAAAATAACAAACTACTTAAACAGGAGAGTGAAATTACTAAACCTTAGGTTACAACAATAATGCCGAATCAAACACGGATGCAGTCACAATGCAAGGGACAGCAAGGAAATATATAGTACATATAACAAGTCAAAAAGACTAATTATTAAGAAGTATGCAGTAGATACAGCTTACAAGGGGTAGTTTTGGAGGTAAGGAGTCCAGCTTGTACACATTATTATTATTAATATATATATATATATATATATATATATATATATATATATATATATATATATATATATATATATATATATTTTTTTTCCCAGGTATCAAAGGTGTTTTTTTAATTATATATATTTTATATTAAAATATAAATATAAATATATATATATATATATGTGTGTGTGTGTGTGTGTGTGTGTGTGTAAAGCTGTATTTTTTTCCTTCTCTCAAATCTTTATATGAATTGAGAAGTTCACGGTGTGGATTAATTTATGTTTCAGCTCTTTATCCCACCTGAATATGAAAAACATCTGAAATAACAGCTATATCTGCCTAAAATCACTGTTGCTTAAAATAATTTAATTACATACCGATTAATTTAATAGTGAAGGTAACAGTTATAAATTCTTTGCATCACAGCAAGTACATTAAAAAACAGAAGTAACACCTACACCAACACAGTATCACTGAGATACTAGTGTTTTTTATTAATATTTTGAATATTAATATAAATCGATAGCTTTTATATTTATATTTTCTATTTTTATTTTAGTTTGAGTTTTAGTAATTTTGTTGTAATTTTTATTAGTTTTTGTTTTAAATATTTTTTTATTTCAGATTTAGTTTTAGTTGTTTTATTATGTTAGGTTAGGCTAAATTAAAAATAAATTTTGCATTGGCAGCTAGCTGAAATAAAATACGTTTTTAAATATTTTATTTCAGTTAACGTTTATTTTATTTCAAGAAATGAAATGCTTTTATCGTTTTAGACTCATAGAAAATGGCAGATAAAAATGCTTTGCAATTTCACAATCCATTCCACCTCAAGCAATTTATGAGAACATTTTACTAAGAATTCACATAAATCGAAAGGTTTATGCTGCACCCACATAACTGAAAAATCAAGCACTGCAACTGATAGCAAGATATACAAGAGGAAATTTAACAAACAATGAAGTGAATTCTGCAGCACTTTATGAAATGTTATGATAAATTCTTACAGCTAGGGGGCGCCAATATAGAGACCCAAAGAAATAATGTACTGCAAAGATTATTATAAAAAAATTAAATGCAGCTATGTGAAGAAGCAGAATTGTGACTGTTGCTTTTCCTTTGTTTAAATAATTCCAGCAAGAGCAAATTCAACAAAAGCAAGTTAGTGGTCTAATTACTGAGCACCTTCTCTGTGTTCTTCAAGCTTCTGTAAACAAGTCAATGGTGAAAGAGTCAAGAATCAAAGCTTTCCTACACATCAGCATCATACAACGGAGATGCAACAAATATCACTTGTGAAGTACAGTATTATTCACGGAAAAACAAACATAACTGGCTGCAACAGAAACAAAGCACAACACAACACAACACAGGAAGTGCGCGTGTGCGTCTGCTTTTACACATTTAGGGAGGAAGCGAGGTTATAAATAGAGATTAGAGAAGAGAAAACTGATGCCTCTGCCTGTTTGCATGTGAATATATAATGCAAGCAAACACATGAGGAACATGATTAGTGCTAGGCTTCATTAAACAGTACATAATCAGTTACCACTGAATAAATATTTAAACTGCTCACCAAGCAGTGTGTCTACATAAGTGTGTGAGTGTGTGTGTACTGCTTAGTCACAGGAAGAAGTTTCTTCAACTGAAAAGGAAGTGTATTTCACTATCAGAAAAGATGGCGCAAGAGAAGCCAGAAGGGGGGTGGATGAGGGAGTTTTCTAGTGCATGTGTTCACAGGCTTTACTTACATCTGATGCGGGGCCCTTGTCGGCCCCAGGGCAGGAGAAAGTAACAAACTCATGGCAGCGCTTGTGGACCACAAAAGCGCACACTGGGAGAGAGAGAGAACTTCATTAGAACACTTTTGAACATTTCCATCATTGTGCACAATACTTTAAAGAAAGACAGCTTAAGCACATTTTTAAGCCATGTTTGTTAGGTGTTTATGGTAAAACTTTAAAGTAGACATACTGTTCAGAATGAAGACAAACATGTTGATGTCACAGGTTCATAGTTAGTAAATGTGATGAACTACGCTGCTGTTTACTTGTTGCTCCATTAGTGCTGAGTAACCGGTGGCATTCGTTTGCAGATGCCATGTGGTTAATATTTTGTGATCTAATGCAGTCCATTTCAGACATATTTAAGTGAAGCTCAAGGGTCCAAATACTTTTTGGAGTCACTGTTTAAGATAGTAGATCTTAAGATCAAGTTTGAGATGACATATGTGACCCTGGACCACAAAACCAGTCTTAAGTCGCTGTAGCAATAGCCAAAAATACACCGTATGGGTCAAAATTATAGATTTTTTAATGCTAAAAATCATTAGGATATTAAGTAAAGATCATGTTACATAAAGATATTTTGTACATTTCCTACTGTAAATATATCAAAACTTAATTTTTGATTATTAATATGCACTGCTAAGAACTTCATTTGGACAACTTTAAAGGCGATTTTCTCAATATTTTGATTTTTTTGCACCCTCAGATTCCAGATTTTCAAATAGTTGTATCTCGGCCAAATATTGTCATATCCTAACATCAATGGAAAGCTTATTTATTCAGCTTTCATATAATATATAAATCTCAACTTCAAAGAATTGACCCTTATGACTGGTTTTGTGGTCCAGGGTCACATTTGTGCATCTAGCAATTCACATACATTTTTACGTTTGAGTATTTTTATTATGTAAATTCATAATTTTTGTTCATTTTTTATATTTCTATTTAGCTTTTTTCAGTTTTAATTTGAATAATTTAAATACATCAACTTGTAAGTTTAAACATGCATGTAAATATTACATTTTAATATTTATACAGTATATACTATAATTCTATTCTATTGTTAACTTTCTAACTATGAAAGTTAACAATAACAACACTGACATGAATCTAAGTAGTTTAAGATGTTGCTAAAATAAAATAGTTTTAAGAAGTTTTTTACTACGTTGTAATTTTTCTAGTTTTCATTCTTACTAGGGTTTGTTTTAAATATTTCTATTTAGTTTTACATTTTTGTTCTTTAAGTTCTAATATTTATATTTATATATAAAAATGTTTATATTTATATACATTTTTTAAAATTTCAAATCTATTCCTATTAACTGTAAAAGCAAACAATAACAACACCGACATGAATCTCAGTAGTTTGAGAAGTATGTCACATTTGTTTATTTCTTCACAACACCCTGTAATGTTCTAGGCCTTATTTGCACACAAGCAAAAATGTAAAACTATCAGTCCATCAACAAATAAAAGTCACCATATCATCAACTTCATGTACATTTGAGTCTTGTTGCTTCAGCTGCATTGTGAACTTGAGCCAATCATTTAGTCTTCCGGCTTATGTTTGCATAATTGCCCAATTTGCCTGTTACTTGATCATAAACCTCACAACCTAAAATCTCTGTATACAATGTTAAACTAGCATTAACTAGGTCAAACTATGCATATATAACACAAGCTAAAAGAGTCCATATTTCCAAATTTCATGTAGGCCTAAATGAACTTTTCACACATTTTCTATGGTGAATTCTGCAGAACATTTTTAAATGTTAAACAAACCAGAAAACAATCAGAATAATGCACATAATGATAAATATATACATTGAATTCACTGTAAATCACTTCAAAATGTCTGTCAAATGAATGTAAATGTATAGGCATCAATAAAGAAGTTATATTTATGATATAAACATTGTTAATAAGTTAATAATACTTCAACAGATAATGCTCTTGTTTAAAGGGGGGGTACAATGCTGTTTCATGCATTCAGAGTGGTTTACACTGTTAAAAGAGTTGGATTCTCTGTTAAAGAGTTGGATTCTAAGCATGCTGGACAATGGAGTTTCAAAGTTTAAAAAAAAAAATTGGGATGTATAACAGAGTATTTCTGTGCCAAAAATCTCACTTCCGGATTCGTACAAGTTTCGGAGAGTTTTTTTCGATCGTTGTTCTTGATGACGTAAACGACGGTGGAACTCCTTATATGGGCATTTCTCCCGGAAGAACGCACCCGTGCACGCATCGACCAGAGCGAGAGCGAGAGCGCGCCCATCAACGCGCTTCAATCGGCAGGCTGGCAGCACGGGACTCGCTCGGGAAGAATGTCTCTAAAGAAGTGTGTTTTTGGTTGTGAGAGAAAGATAACCTTGTTCAGCTTCCCAAAAGAACCCACCGTTATGTGAACAGTGGATATAGTTTGTTTTTCCGGGGCAGCAATGGAGTTTCTCAAGTGTTTTGTTGATGAACGTTTTATAAACAAGACCCAATTCGATGCTGGATTTGCACATCGTTTAATACTGAAAGATGGAGTGGTCCCAGACTCCCAGCTATAAAAGATCCCGGTCATGATTCAGAACTGCAGATGGTAAGTGAAACGGCATCAAATGTCTGTGTTTTGTTGGCGATTGGCGCAAGTGCTCGTCACTCTTTAACTCCGCCCACACAGCACGCCTCCAGGAGCTCGGCTTTTTTCAGAGAGAATCGTAAATCTGTATCTTTCTTTTATAAATATGATAAAACTAAAGACTTTTTGGAGATATGAAGGATGCAGTACTACTCTATAGGTACTCAAGATTAACATGAGATTGGGTGAAACTGTGTGCGTTAGGTCCCCTTTAAAATATAGCATGGGATGGGATAAAAACTAAAAAAAAATGATTGAAGCTTTTTTTTTTTTATCTGCTCTTTTTATAATCTGTCTAATATTATAATGTGACAATTAAAGCCTATAATCATAAACCGCTAATGATCATTTGCCAGCTAAGCCCTGATCAGCACTGAACGATGAAAACTGAACACTCCAAAAAATCCTGGTCTTAAGTATTTTTGTCTTGTTTGTATGGTTAAAATATCTAAAAATCCTTGAATCATGATCATTTTACTTGAAAAGCAACACAGCCTTATTTAGTTATTTTTTAAAACAAGTCTTATTTGTATGGTTAAAATATCTAAAAATCCTTGAATCATGATCATTTTACTTGAAAAGCAACACAGCCTATAATATTTAGCATATCTTTAAAACAAGTCTATTTTGACTTATTGCACTAATAGTTTTGGAGGAAAGGAGTCCAGCTTGTACACATTATTATTTTTTTGCAGGTGTCAAAGGTGTTTTTTTAAATTATATATTTTTTATATTTAAAAAAATATATATATTTAAAATAATTATATATAAAAAAAAATTATATATTAGAAGCTTATCTGGTAACACTTTACAACAATAAGGATCCATTTGTTACCATTAGTTAACTACATTAGTTAACTTGAAATAACAATATAAAATACTTCAAGCATTAATTATTCTTAGTTCATTTTAACAATATTAAAATCAAAAGTTGAATCTGTCTATATTATTTAATAGACTTCAGCTGATAAGAACTAACAATAAACAGTTGTATTTTATTAACTAACATTAACTAACAAAGATTAATATATACTGTAACAAATGTATTGCTCATAGATAGTTAGTGAGTTAGTTATTGCTCATATAGTGTTGTGAATGTATTAACTGACATTTGCTAATGGGACCTTATTGCAAAGTGTTACTGCCTATTTTTTCAGGACCATGCAAATTTATATATCTTGCCTATATTAATTAAATCATACTTTTAAGAATAATGAATTGTAAGGTTACTGACAAATACAACTGGCCTGACAACCATAAAGAAAGAAACAACAATCAGATAAACTCTCTCTCTCTCGCACACACACACACACACACACACACACAAGGCATCCCAGGCCTTCAGACTTTAATCACTGGGAACTAGCATTCATTATTAACCAGACTATTAAATATGTGTTGTTCGACAAATTATTTATGAGGTTGATAACCCAATGGCAATTGTTGCAATCTGTGATTGAGCTACAAACCTGTTTCACAAAAAAGCTATTTCTGTCCATTTTTGCACACACATGTAGTGTACATTTCAGCCTTCTGATCACCTGGACTGAACGGGACAGGCCAGGTAAACATAAATACAGGGGTAGAGGTGAGAGAGGGAACCACAGTCTGGTATGCACTGACATTCCAGCCACAGGACTGCATGCATAGTTACATAAAGGAGGCGGGAGGGACGTTTGAGTCACAGCGGCCAGACTGAAGCTAAAGGATCTCCCCTTCACATGTAAACAGTCTATTCTACTCTGCACACCCTTCTCCTTTTCTAGAGAAGCATTCCAGGACATTCCCTCTTTAATCTGTCAGTTGTTGCCTAGCAACAAGACCTAAGGGTTAACGAGTGTGGAACTGTTCACTCCGCTAAATGTCAAGTTTATAGTCTGCCTCAGTTTAACTCTTGACAATATCACAATTATACACATGTAGAGGAGAGTGGGGTAAGATGTGTGACTCCCTTAATCTAGCAAACTGTATACAATTTTTGCCATGTGATTATATACACTGCCGTTGGTAAGATCTTTTTATTGTTTTTGAAATAAGTATGCTCACCAAGGCTGGATTTATTTGATCAAAAATACAGTAAAAACAGTAATTTAAAAATATTATTTATAGCTTCTCTTTTTCATTACATTTTAATGTGTAATTTATTCCTGCGATGAAAAGCTGAATTTTCAGCATCATTACTCCAGTCTTCAGTGTCACATGATGCTTCAGAAATCATTATAATATGCTGATTTGCTGCTCAACTAATATTTCTTATTATCATCAAGGTTGAAAACAGTTGAGCTGCTTAGTATTTTTGTGGAAACCATGAGAATTGTGATTTTTTTTTCAGAATTGTGATGAATAGAAAGTTCAAAAGAACAGCATTTATTTGAAATAATCTTCTGTAATATTATAAATGTCTTTACTGTCACTTTTGATCAATTTAACGGATTACTATGGAATAAAAAAAATATTTCTTTCAAAAAAATAAAATAAAAAAATCTTACTGACCCCCAAATTTTGAACTGTAAAAAAAGGGCCTTTTAAAATGCATTTTCTACAAAGCATGTAAAATGAGGCAAATTTCACAAAAGTCATCTGAGGTGACACTCAGAAAAAAAAAAAAGCCCACCATTCAAGAATTTATTTCTCTTCTTGAACTTCAGTGGCACAGCCTCGCCAGTTCACACCCTATGCATTTGTGTACTGTTATGATAAGACACACTTTCCAACCATGACTTCTTCGACATGTTTTCTTTGGAAGCTGAGCAAGTTTGAACCTGCACAGTATCTAGAAGTTCAACATTTGGTGCATCTCAAACACTAAAATAAGGCACAGCAGTGACAGAAAAGCTGCTTTTGCATAGGCAGACTATTTAGATGTGTGATTACCACCTAGAACATCATGAACACTACTGCACCCTTGCCAGATAAACCTGAATTGCTCCTGAGCTTCCTGGACAATATGGACCATGTGCTTAAATACAACACACCAAAGAGAAATGAAGAAAATGACAGTTGTATTTGCAAATGTCACTGCCACGATGCTAAGGTGTTACGGTTGCAAGGACATTGCTATGTGGTTGCTAGAGAGTTCTGTATGGTTGCTAGGATGTTCTGGGATTGTTCTCAGATTTGGCTCCGATCCCTCCTTCAGTGTAAGTTCAAAGTAAGTTTAACTGGCATGAATGGAAAGTTGAGTTTCGGTTTACAGGGAATGCTCCCAGAAGTTTCGCTAACATTCTGGCAAGGTTATGAAAAAAGGTTCTTCCAGTAACATGTTCATTCAAAGGTCTTTAATAAGAATGTCCTTAAAACTTTAGCATGAAAACCTTATTTATATTATTCATCATTTGTGGAATGTTTTTTTTAAAACATCTTAGTTGGATGTTTGTTTAAAGTTTAAAGGTTTTAGAATATTCAGACAACATAACATTTGCAGGCAATGTTTGCAAAATGATAAAGGATTTTTAAAAAAGATTTAAAAAAATTGACATTCAGAGAAACGTTTTTATAACTTAATGGGAACATTAGCAAAACATTCTTAGAACATTTTACATTAGGTGGTTTGCAAGTCTACTGTCATAGCAGGAAAATACAACTCTATATGTAAGTAACAGAATGCAATTAACTCAACCATTTTATTATGTAATGTTAGGATAAAAAATAAGCAGGCAATGTTTAAAAGGGAAGAGAAAAGCTTCCTGTATCTTTTCTTGTTGATGTCAAAGGCTACGCATCCAATTGAATCAAATGTATGTTGGTGCAAAATCACCTGTCGTTTGGTAGAAGCAAGCCAAATTAGTTACTGTAGATCTGAACGTGCACAGGTTGCGTGACATGCTCTCAGTTTTGAAAACTATGCACGGTAATAAAATACGACCCAGACTATAAATACAAGCACAGCTGCACAATTATTCAATAAAAAAGTGATTGCAGTGACAGGAAAATGAGTTCTGAAGAACATCACCTGACACCAGAAGCTTTCATTCTGAAAAGGATTATTTTGGATTCGTGACAAAAAAAAGATCAAAAGAAAAGAAAAAAAAAATTAGCAAGGAGTGGATGCAGATTTATTGCAATGTAGACAGCTTCATTGATTATAATGGGAGCATTTGCAGGAGTCCTTAACTCTGCTTGTGAAGCTCAAACGGTTGCTTAAAACTTGCAGTGACAGCCTCAGTGATTAAAATGGGATCGGAGTGTTCCGGTATTCTTTTCTGCATATAATATATTCAATATTTACATAACGGGTTTGTTTATGATGCTGCGAGCGTGAAAATGCAAGTTGATCATTTAGGCACTATAGTTTTCAGATTTGACATTGGGTATCAAATCCAACATCATACAAAAATAAACAAAACTGTGCTTAAAATCAGCTTTGAAATTCATTGAGAACCCTTAACTTTAGTGGTAAGGATTTGTTCAAATGCTTAGTGATGCTTGTCCTAGCAGTCACTACTAATAAAAGGAATTACAGTGAACAAAAACCACATACAAATGGCAAGACTAGGCCTTTACACACATTCATTATGGAATCTTTTAAATCCCACAGCTATGCATCTTAATTAAATTCAAGGTCCTTATTAATTATATCTTTGCGTTCAATTATTGCCCTCCTCCATTCATTACAGATGTGTGATTACAGAAGGTTCATGCAGTCAGTGATGACGGGGTTCTGTATCTAGGGCCTGCTATCAGTTTGTCTGTCCCTTTAAAACTCTCCAAGCAACCTCAGAGTCCATGCAGTCACTATCATAACATTTCCAAACACTTCATCCAGTGTTCCATTAGTGTAGAAGTCATGCACATTACTGTAAACTAAATGTTACTGTTTACTTCAGTCATTGTCTGTTGAGTGGCAATTTGTTTTCTGATCTGACAAGCTTCATTAGACAAATGAGTGAACTGAAGGAGTAACCTAAGCCATAAGAGACTAGGACATTATAGAGACTTCATGGGATGGGCTCTTTAGACTTGAGCTAGTAAGCAACCACGTTTAAAAAAAAAACACTCAGAACACCTTAACAACCACATAGCAGCACCCTGGCATTCACTCACTGTTGTGAATTTTGCACAGAAAAACACTAATACCAGTAATACATCTTACTTGCAAACTAACATTTAACTTAAAAACAGAAAAAGATTTTAACATGAAACATTTAAGATTTTTTTTTAAAAGACAATTTACAGAATAAATTGAAGGGAACACAACATGTCCTCTAAATTGTCTAGGAGTTGTATCAGATTTCAAAGTTTGAAAATACAGCTTCCAACTATGATCATTATGATCTCCATTTTCTTTTAACTCATTTTATAAAAAACATAAGGCTTGAATAACTTTGTTCCCAACCACTAGAATATGGAAATATCCTGTACGGTCAAGCAAAATGACATAAACAGTCATGTTTATAGTGAAACTGATCAAAATACAGTTTTTGATTAAAATAAAAACAAATACCTAACAGTGGGCTCGGCAAAATCAACTTAATTAAAATGGAAAACCAGTTTTCATCGCTCACTGACAGATATTTGTTCTTGTTTTAAGCATAAACTCACTTCAATGCATTTTGATTTAAGGATCATGTTTAGATATTTGTAACGGAAAACAAAAATAAAAAAATACTGAGGAAGACATTCATTTTCTGCAATGCATGCAACCTTTAATGCCATGACAATGAATTTAGGACCGTTATGATTAAAAACCTTTTAAAGGTCTTAAATTGTGGAAAGCTGAATTAAGACTTTTTAAGACATTTCTTGGATTTTAGCTCATGGATCTTTTGCTTATCAGTTTTTTTACGCCACTCTAAGTATACGCATATACTTTCAGGGTAGTAAACATACATATAAATGATAAGAATCATAATGTAAATGAAAAACAATGACAGCAACTGTTACTTTTTCAAACATCACATTTTGGCACTGTTCCATCTTGTTCAGGCCTGTGTAATTTAATACAAACCTACCTGCTTGGGTTTATAGATTTACATGCACGCAGGAGCACAACAAGTACATGTTTTGAAGTGGTAGAAAGATCAATGACGTTAATGAACGAATTGGTGATGTGATGGCATCATAAAAAGATATTAGATTTGGCTGTAGCTTTAACAATGGCATTAATACAAGCATTTTGTACAATTTCCAACATGTCTTGGGTTTACTGAACAGTAGCCTTCACTTCAACCTCTTGTTTGCATTTTCACCATCTCTATGCACCACCTCACTCTTTTCACCTCATTCTCAGTCTGCAAGTATTTGCCAGTAAAATTAAAATGGTAAAAATAGCTGTTGTGCTGGTATCAGACACATCTCTTTGTTACCTGAAGCAGGTCAGGGACACACAGCTCTGACCTCCTCTCATACCTTCTATTTTTCACTTCTACCAATTATAAACACTTATAAACAAAATAAAGAGAGAATATGAGAGGTGAAACTTAAATTAGTCTTGTACATTTTTATGTAAATGTACCTATTAATATTTGCATTATGGATTTAAAGAACCTATGAAATCACTATACGAACATTGCTTCTGTCCTTTGTTGGTGTATTTCCCATTAAAAAGGTTGATTTGGTCACTTTTTAGGAGTATAATTGTGGTCTCAAAGCAGAAATGGACTAGAAGCAACAATATTCACATTTTGGTTTCACGGTGCATTTAAAAATGAACTACATGTAAATGCCCATGACTGATATTGATTATTTTGTTAATACAGAAATGTAATTTTGGCAAAAGCAGGCTTCTCTGTTCAGTCTGCACATGTGCAACATGAACAAGATGGAGGCCTGATCTATGCTTTGATTAATCAGCCTTTATTTCATTTACGCTTGCATTTGTATGTGTGTGTGTGTCAAGTAAATGATCAACATTAACTGTTAACATATCGCTGCATCAGCAACAGACCCGTCTGGCCCTCGCAGAGTACTATAAATATATCAACAGGGTGAATATGTCTTAAAACTGCCAAAATGAATGCAGTTTTTGTATGACTATGCATTACAGCAATTATTTAAAAATGGTATCATGCCAACATACTGTACCAAATGGCATTAGACGATAAAACAGAGCAAATATTTAATGTTGGCAGGCTTTCATATACGTTAGATGATGCCAGAAGGATGAACTATCAGAAAATTAATTCACTACAGAACACAATATTAAAGATTGCAAAGATAAATAGCCATGGAAGAGAGATGTCGCTCTAAGTGTGATAAAATGTGTTAATCAATTCCATAAATTTAGAATTTGTTGGAGCCCATGTGGAGGCAGGAAACATGGGAACGAGGCGTTATTTCCGCAGACAAGCCAAGCAGTCCATTTGTACAGAACTCATTGTGCTAAAACACACAGATGACAATTTCAGTGTATTACTTGTACTGTAATGCTTAGCATAGCATCACATATTTGTATCGCCAAATGTTTTGGAAACACTACATACATTACACTTATTTAAAACTTGGTGCAATTTAATATTATAACTGAAAGATTTGCTGAAAATACACCTTTCCATTCAAAAAGGATTTCCTTTTTTTCTGACAGGTGGAGGATCTTGATTTGATAATTACCTTAAAACTAATTGCCTAGTCTTTTCACCTGTGGTAGGCAAAGCAGTTCATTACTCCATAGCGTCTGAAGTAAGTTTGAGTCATCTGAATGCTTTTTTTTTAGTTGACTTAAGTGAAAAACATTGTAAATGTGTGACGACTAGCCCTGGTTTCTCCTACTATGTATTTGCTGTCTTAGTAAAGTAGCACTGCAATGTAGTAATTGTGGATGATGCGTTTTTAACAGCACATTAATGATCTGAGTAGGAGGTGATGTGTTAAAGGGATAGTACACCAAAAAATGAAAATTCTGTCATAATTTACTCACCCTCAAGTAGTTCCAAACCTGTATGAATGTCTTTGTTCTGCTGAACACAAAGGAATATATTCTGAAGAATGTGGGAAACAGAGCAGTTCTGGGGCACCATTGACTTACATAGTATTTTTTTTCCTACTATGGAAGTCAATGGTGCTCCAAAACAGCCTGGTTACAAACTTTCTTCAAAATATCTTCCTTTGTTTTCGGCAGAGCAAAGAAATTCATACAGGTTTGGAACTACATGAGGGTGAGTAAATGATGACAGAATTTTCATTTTTAAGTGAACTATCCCTTTAAGGATAATGCTGCCAAATGCCAGTATAATGGCAGTTTGGGCTTTGACATTCATAGCAACAGAGCCTGAATATTGTATTTCATATCTGAATGTTCACTTTGTAGTTCACATGGGGAAGTTGTCACCAAGGGCTATACTCAGTGATGCCAAGTTAAGAGGCAAAAGTTCAATTCAATTGCAAATGCTTTTCTCTAGCAGCGTTTTTATATGGAATGGAAATAATGGTGCTAATGTGCAACTGCGGCTGAAACTTTAAGGTATGTGCCTATACAGAAATAAACTACCCAAGGAAATATGCATTGGCGAATAAGCTGTGACAAACAGATCTTATGAGAAAAGGTAACTATTTTCACATTAATTTGTATGATGTGATCCATATGGAGGAAAAAGTAAGCATAAAAGTCAGAGAAGCATAATCAGATCATACAAAATAAATTGTACAAATTTATGTGAATTAACCACATAAAATAGTTACAAACTGCTGTGTGTGTTGACTGTGACAACTAACAACAACTGTCACTCTTAATTTCTTCAACTCCCCACTAGAAAACCAAAACGCTTCTCTGTAGCCTATTTCTTCCTCAAACACAAGCAAATGAAATGAAAGAACAATGTAACCATGTTTGCAATACCGCTTGCGTTCAAAAGGCAAGCAGCTGTCATTGTAACAGAAAATAAACCGTTGCAGTCATTGAAAACGCACAGACTCAAATTTCTCTAGGGGGCCAAAGAGCCTTACCTTGACACTGGAAGCCTTGCTTGCCGAAACCCCTGCAAAAGAGACGAGACTGTGTGAGAGATTACAGCACAGAAACCAAATCTGGATGCATTCCTCTGCGCTCAGCAGCAAGACGCGCAGGCGCGCCATATTCCGCAAAATCGCCAAATCCATCTCTAGGATGATAATGATGGCTTAATCATAGCGCGAGGGATTTCTCGTGAGAGACAGTTAACATTTATCCTTACTACAGGAAGATAAGAGCCTAAATAAATGTGCTGTAATTGCATAAACACGCAAGAGCACTGCAATCTAAACATCTCGTGGAGGTGCAGCATTGCGCTGCACTCGTTGCGCGAAGCGCTTGTCTTTCCCGTCTGCGCTCGGCGTCTTTGTTCAGTGTTGACAGCACTGCGGATGTCTGAGAGCGTTCAAACGCTTTGGTGTTTTTCCTGTCACGAGCATCAAGTGAGTCACCTGTGCCCTTCGTGGCCGTTTACATGCAACAACACCTTTGCGTCCTCCAGCATACTCACCAGATGAAGTCGGTGCAGTGACTGCAGAAGGTCGGTTGCTTAAAGAAGCGCGCGATGAACTTGTGGTTCTTCACTTCGTGCACGTTCTTCTGCCTCAGCGCGCCCTGCCTGGCGAAGCCTCGTGCGCCCCCCGCGCCCTCCGCAGCCGCTGGGTCGGCCATGATGGGGACGGAATGGTTGTAGTGGGTAGACATCTCCTCGACTTGTAGCCTGCGCCGTTGTACGGGGTCTTGCTCGGCTTGCGCTTCGCTTCCCGGTTGGTCGGCGCGCGCGCAAACGCTTGCCTCTCCCCAGCTGACTGTTGTCGCGAGCAGCGGTGCTTCAGTTCAGTGAGACTGTAACCACGCCCCCTTCGTGCAGCCGATTGAGAAACCCGTCCAAAAAGAATTTCCGAGGAATCCGTGATTAGAAGGGTGACTGAACGAGCGCCAGATGCACATCACTTGTTGATTTGGGGCACTGCAAACATTTACCATGGTAGCTTTCCGCCAAGACGCTTAAAATAATATTAACATTGAAATTGTGTTACGTGGTTATTATCCATCGCTTTCATGAAATGATATATGAAGAGAATTAGTTCCCATGAAGTTCTCGAAATTCGGCATTAAATAGTCCTATTTAAAATGTGATAGTGTGTAATGCGGATATTTTGACGGTAAACTGCTATAATGATGCTTTTTTATTAGTAAAAACTATGAATCGCCTCATTTATTGCGAAAAGGGTAGAATTTCCTGTACTAACTTTCCTGTGTCTTATCCGTTATTAAACTCGTTTTTACATTTTTTTTTTTTTTTGCTGCGTTATTGCATTATTGTAGTAGGTCTAGCCTATCACATGTTGTGTTGTTACCCTCACTGTGTGGACATTTAATTATTATTCAGTGTACAGTTGAAACAACTGTACTATTTTAATATTTTTGTAGTATTTTAACATTATAGTAGGCTATACTGTAGTATTTTTGTATTTTGTTTTTGGCATTTCTGTTTAAAAAGTAGAGCATGACACTAATAACAATAAGGTCATGGGTTCATAATGCGGGAAATGGTAAAGTATAAATCTTGAATAAGTGGGTTTGGATGAAAGCTTCTGCTATGCTTTATAAGTTTACTGCTTTTCTCAGAACTGTGTAAATAAATGTTAGCTACAAGAAGCACTGTAGTTATAATCCCACAACTGTTGTGACTTGTAACATTATTTGTAACAGAAAACATTTGGATGAATGGACATGGATGGATGGATTTACTTTCACAATCAAATTTCCTTAAAGACAAAAATAGCTCTATATCACCCTCCATTTTTACATAAATTTATGTGAAACATTTTCATTTGAAATGTTAAACATATAGAAAACTTCAAAACTGCAATTAAAACTAGAAAAATATAGAACTAAGACATAAAACATGAGGCAACGACTCTAAAAACATAACTGACATTGTATGAGTGCATGCACTTTTGCAATTATGCCATGTCAGGTTATAGACTGTCCCATTTTGTGCAATCTTTGTGGGTTGAGTAGAAATACATGTGAAAGTAGTTTTACAACCCTCCCAGTCTGGTCAGCCATGACATTGCAAGTTTTTATTTTTTATTTATTTATTTTTTAATATGTAGATGCAAAAACTTGTGTGAATGATTTTTATTTACCTATAGAGCCTGCTGAGTTAGGTGACATCAGTTCTGTAATTTATTAAAATTCCTTAAAATGATCTCAAACAAAAGTATAGCCTATATGTATTAAAGGGGTCATATGATGCGATTTCAAGTTTTGCTTTCTCTTTGGAGTGTTACAAGCTGATTGTGCATAGATAAGATCCCTGAAGTTGCAAAGACTAAAGTCTCAAAACCAAAGAGATATTTTTTATCAAAGTTAAGACTCAGCCACGCCCCCCTAAAACGGCTCATTCAAACACGCCCCCACATGTCTACATCATGATGTGGAAATATAGGCGTGGTTTCAGTAACCGCAGTAGTGTTGATGCAGCGTGTCAGGGAGAAGCTGTGTTTATAGGTGAAAGCAAAATCACTTTATTTGGCCTTCCGAAAGTAGATGCATTTAGGAATCATTAAAGGGATAGTTCACTTTGAAATTAAAAATTGGTATCTATCAGCTTACCCCAAGGGCATCCAAGATGTAGGTGTCTTTTTTTCTTCAGTAGATCCAATTTTGATGTTTTTAGGTCAAACCGTTCTAGTCTGTCAGTCATATAATGGCAGGTATAGGTCACTGTCTCTATAAGAGGGAAAAAGAATATGCACAGAGAAATCCAAATTAAACAATTCCCCATCGTAACTACACATTGATGGCCTAAGACACGAAACGAGCGGTTTGTGTGAGAAAACGAACAGTATTTATATCGTTTTTTTACCTCTTGTACACAACCATGTCCAAGTGATCTGAGTGCGCACACACATCCGGTGTGTGATGTGTGTGTGCGTGCGCTCTGGCTCACGCTGCATTCACACGGGGCGTCGGCGTCAACGCTTGACGGAGGGCGTGTCTGAAGCGTGGTGCTGACGCGCCGTCATAGTTACAACAACCAATCACATACTTCTCTGGTGTTGCATGAACGGGATTGGGTATTTGCATGAGGCGATCTGATTGGCTGACGCCTCCGTTGGCGCTTGAAAAGTTGTGTCAGCACCACGCTTCAGACACGCCCTCCGTCAAGTTGACGCCGACGCCCCGTGTGAATGCAGCGTGAGCCAGAGCTCGCACTCAGATCACTTGGACATGGTTGTGTACAAGAGGTAAAAAACGATATAAATACTGTTCGTTTTCTCACACAAACCGCTCGTTTCGTATCTTAGGCCATCAATGTGTAGTTACGATGGGGAATTGTTTAATTTGGATTTCTCTGTGCATGTTCTTTTCCCCTCTTATAGAGACAGTGACCTATACCTGCCATTATATGACTGACAGACTAGAACGGTTTGACCTAAAAACATCAAAATTGGATCTACTGAAGAAAAAAGACACCTACATCTTGGATGCCCTTGGGGTAAGCTGATAGATACCAAATTTTAATTTCAAAGTGAACTATCCCTTTAAGATTACTTACAACAGAACAGCAACACATTTAATGGACGACAGTTTCGTGAACCTAGGAGAGGAGGTAATTCTGACTTTACTATGACAATCTGGCGCTTCTGAATCAACGACTGTATGTTTTGTTATTAGTTTAAGTATTTGCTATTGACTCTTCAAATGCGGAGTTTTGCAAGTATGTGTGTGTGTGTGTGTGTGTGCGTGTGTGCGCTTGTGTGGGAGAGAGAGAGTGAGAGGGGGTCACAGCGTTTTGTGTGTATGTGCTGGCATGCGTGAGAGAGGGAGCCACGGTCACATCACAACCAAGGTGTGTTTGCAAACACATATGAACTTCATCAGTGTGTCTGTCACGCGACTCTGTTCCCCTCTCTGGCTTGAACTGATGGTAAAACTAAGGACATTATTAACTGTCTTTACATTTATTTTGAAAGTGCGATTATGGAAAGGGGCGTTACATTTCCGACGCGGCTTGTGGTGTTCGGCCAATCACAATGTACTGTGCCAGTTGGCCAATCAGAGCAGACTGTGCTTGTCGGAAGGAGGGACTTTGTAGAAAATGAAGCGTTTGAGAGAGGCGGGGCATAGAGGACCTACAATAATGTACAGTATTTGAAAAATAATGTGTTTTTTGAACATTAAAGCATGTCAACATATTCTGTAACACCAAATACACAAAATAATGATCTTTAAAAAAGCATCATATGACCCCTTTAAACCAGGCATGAAATCCAGTTTTGTTTGTTTACATAAAATATTTTTGTCCCAATATATATATATTAGCTGTTCTTTACACACTAATGCTGGTCTAAATTACCCTTCCAATTCATTAAACCAGTTTAGCTACTGTACATAAGTTACTTTAATATCTTTGTCCCCATGCTTCAGTCACAAATTTAAGGATTCCTTCGTGGCACAAATTCTGCAGCCACGATGAAACCTCAAGAAACCTTATAAGTTATTTAGAGACCAGTCTTTTTTGAAAGGGCTTTCAAAATGGATCAGACTGTGTGTGGCAATTCTGAACAGCCCCAAAAGCCATCTCAAGTATCTATTTTTTTTTAACTGTCATGTTGGTGACAAAATGTTTCAGAAAAATTTTGGCACTCAAACCTGTAATTTTCTATAGAAAATAATAGTAGCTCATAGCTTTGTGTGCCTGTGTTTGCAAATCACCTCATAATATTTGCAGAAGGGGTGGTAACTTGTTTAGTTTCTATGGAAGAATATTTTCATTCCTGAGAACAATTGTTCTTCGTTTGGCCCGTCTTTAAACTTTTTTTTTAACCTTGTACTTTCACTTGCACTTTAAAAAGGTTTGTTTTTGAAAGAGTAACAATTCTTTTAAGCTCTTTTTTCAGAAAATGTTTTGGTTCTCTTTCCAGCAGCATTTGATGCAAACATTGCGGCTGAAGCCTAGTGGTCTATGATCTGAACTGATTCAAACCCCAGTAGTAGTGACCCATGAATAAGGGTTCACTAAAATCACCATTGTGCCCTTGAGAAAGACACTTAACCCCAGGCACCACCAAGGGAACTGTCCTTGCAATTACTGTTCAAGAGCAAAGCATAAAATGACTGAATGAGGAACATTTCAGACCTCCCACTTGTTCTTTATTTGTGGCAACAAAAAATTCCCCTTTTAATTTGCATTAATTATGCCATTTAGCAGACGCTTAACATAAGATACAGACAGACAACTTAAGATATTAAAACGATTAACTGACCCACATCCAGAAATTGACACACACAGAGATTTAATATCTGCAGATGACTGACTAGTTGTCTACTGAATATTCTCATGTCATTTTCTGTGTAAATTTCTGTGTATATATGATATATTCTTCACTCTGTCTTGATCCAATTGATGATCAGATGCTGACCAAGGGCTCATAAAAGAGATTTGAGTTTACTAACAAACACAAAAGCTCTCATCATTGAGGCTTGTCCTCACATCATCCATCCTGACAGATGTGATCATTGTTAAATGTTATCTGACTCTGAGATACACTGATTTTGATTGCTGTCTGTAGAGATTACTTCAGGAGCCAAGAAATAAAATGCTCAAGCAGTATGTTCACTAATTAGCTTGTGACGAACCCACTGGTGGGTCACCGGTGAGGTTATTTATAAGGACTCAGTCTGTGATTACATTGTTAAAACGTGCAATATTCAGTCAAAGTTTACAGTTTATTCTTTGACAACAATATGCATGACCCCCACCAATCAGCACTGTACCAAAACCCTTTTCTTTGAATCACTTGCATTGGCAACAAAAGCATTTGACACAGTCATCCACCATCTGCTGAGTCCCACACTGGTACAAGATACTACACTGTCAATTCATTGCACAAAATGACATGCTTGGTTTAGGTTTCATTATGAGAGCAAGAATGTTATATTGTGAGAACATTAGAGGAATAAAAGGTGGAAGTAAAAAAAACAACAACTCTGATGTGGCCTTCGTTACCTCACCACTACTTTCACTGATCAGTTATGAGCTCACAGACCGAAATTACATAGCCTACTGTAAGTAAAATTCATCTTCAATTAAAAATCTAAAAACATCCAACAGGTGGCGCCAAAGTCATAAAACACTAGGCCTATTTAAAAGTTGTCAGTATCATGTGATTTCTGGAAAAAGAGATCTAAAAACAGGTCGTTTACAGTAGTATCAAGAAGACTATCAAAATAGACCCAAAGTCTCCTTTAAAAAGTGAGAAGTCTGCAGTATATACAGACAGCATGCTAAAAACGAAAAAATAAGTCTAAAATAATAGGATATGAACACAAAAGGTTACCAGAAGAGTAAAAGTGTTCGTGATTTTATAACAGTTCATTATTGCTATTGTCACATACCTTAGCATTTGATTCAATCTAATGTTATTTGCTTATAGGTGAGAGCAAAATGACTGAACTCAATGTGATATCATCATACTGGTGATAAACAGTCAGCCATTACAGTAGTTAATAACATTATAGATAACTTCCCATTGTCACATCTCACATTACACAAACAAATTCTGCTGATCACACATGGCCTGGAAAGTTAATATTTGTTGTGCTAATATTGTACCTCAAACCATATGCATTCACAGTGCTGTTAGTGCTCTGAACACGTCATGTAAAATAGTATATCAAGTAACAATGGGCCTATGCATTAAGTAAAAGCAGGCACATCTGCATTGGTATTATCCAAGCAACCCCCTAAAGCTTCAGCTGACAGGCATTGCATTTTGACACTTTGTAAATATTACATTTAAGGTTACCCTCTTATCCACATTGTCACTTTTAATGGATTTGACATGTTTTAAACTTTGCAAATGTTAAAATACAATATACAGCAGTGTTATTTTTGTTTTATTTATATACTATTATAGCATTTATTAATATTTTCAGAATTTTCAGTTTTGCTTTAATGATAACACTGTATATACAGTAGACTTACAAATAAAAGTAATGCATCATAGAGACATTGCGTTTTGGTACTTGGCCAGTATTGATTAGTTTATATTTGTCACACAATCTAGCAAGCCATTAACATTCATCTCTCTGTAGAGCAGCTCTCAGATTGCTCCAGAACTCGCTTCTCTTTTCCTCCTCCTCAGGCCACTCCAGATACGTCCTGGAGTTCATAATCTTCCTCAACTTGCAGAAACGCTTGGGAATGGTCTCCTTCTTGATTGGTTCTAGAAGTACCAGGACAGCGCAGTCATTGTGTTCATCGACTATGCGGAAATGTGAGAAGTCCAGCTCGTAACGGCACCATTCACTGGTAACAAAGTGCTCAGACAGAACAAAGAGAGTCCGATGGCTCTTCTCAATCGAGTCGATGATGTTGTCTACGATCCAGCGCCCCGGCTGGAAGTCCCGTTTGTGCAAACACAGGGCAAACGGAGGATGAGCGCTCTCTAGTTCTGGAACAAGGATCTCCTCGACCCACTCAGCGTCATGTTGACTGTAAGATACAAAAGCATCATAACGGAGCTCTTCAGCCAGTCGACCAACTGCAGGTTTTCTTTTGGCTTGTATCCATGCTTTAGTCATCTGCAGATACCATATAACGTGAAGCTTATGGCAGGTGATAACAATAAGTCCAAGCGCTATGATAATCACAGAACAAAGCACTGAGACAGCAGGGATCATATAACACTCAAAAACTGACAATCTGACACTGTCAATAGCATCACCTCTGAGAGTGAATGGAGTGTCGCACACGTAATTGCGACGACTATCCCTTAGTGTGATGAAAAGGTCAACATCCTGTTTAAAGAAAGATACAAACTCGCAGGAGCACACAAAATTGTTATCACCCGCTTCCAAATATTGTAGGTTTTTGAATCTCTTCAAATCACTCCTGTTAAACATCCGCAAGGCGTTCCTTTGGATAAGCAGTGTCTGCAGCCTT
Source organism: Schizothorax lantsangensis (assembly GCA_027422415.1). Classification (NCBI taxonomy): domain Eukaryota; kingdom Metazoa; phylum Chordata; class Actinopteri; order Cypriniformes; family Cyprinidae; genus Schizothorax; species Schizothorax lantsangensis. Next base: position 9,022,498 of record CM049841.1, on the reverse strand, counting down.
GGAAATAATTCCCCCTGTGGGAGTTTAATAAATCGGTTGCCTGTCAGTATAAGCGTAATAAGTTGGGGAAATCTTTGGTTGAACACTATCAGATCGTTTTCACTGAGATCCAGAACCGTCAAGCTAGAAGGCAGGCATGGGGTCATCTTACGTAGCTTTGTGCTGGAAAGGTTCAGAAACCTGAGAGTCGCTGGCCAGCTACACTTTTCTGGCATAGACACAAAACTATTATGGCTTAAGTCTAAATATGTGAGGCTCTTAAGATTAGTGGCCAACTGAGACATCAGCCCAAGGGATTTTGCCACCAAAACGTTCAATGTGGCAAAGAAGAGCCATCCATCACGTTATGCTTCAGAGTTGTGGAAACTCAAGCTTTTAGTCCCACCTTCTCTCGCCGCTTTAAAGGATTCTGGTGAGTTCAACATCTCTGATAGTCATATTTAGGGTGGGAGCATCTTGAAGAACCTTAGAGACTAATTCTGGAATTCTCAAATAGACTCTGAAGGCTCAAAGAGACTAAACCGATGGGACGGGCTGCTTTTAAGCTCCCGTTCTCATTGACCTCAGGTTACTGCCAATGAATGTCATCTCATCCAGAGAGTGAGCCCATCCAAGCCATTCTTGTACAACGTCGGCACAATTGTCAGGTCTGAATGCAAGTTTAGGGTTTTCAGCTCACTATATGGGCTGGAGGTTCTGTCAATAGACTCTATTTGATTGAATGACAGGTCAAGGCCAAGAGCATTCGCTGGAACTTTTGGGACCTGTTGGAGATGATTTGATCCATGTCCTGGAGTAGTCAAAGCCTTGGGCCAAAATTAATATAAAAAGTATACGGACTTCTTTGCTTCAAGGGTCTCATCCTGTAAAAAATAGATTTTTTAAAATAAATATAAATATTTTTTTTCAGTAAAGATGCATAAAATTGATTAAAAGTCATAGTACACATTCTAAAAACAAGCCGTAAAAATAGGGCACTATCACTGTATTAGTATGAAGGAATTTACTGTATTGATTTTTACAGGACGGTAGTTATGTCCTGGCAAAAAAATAAAATAAACAAAAATGGAGGAATAACAAACACTGTGCCGTTGATCACAGACACCTTGTGGAGATTCACCAGCAGAAATCCCAACTGCTTCATGCTACTGAACTCAAAGAACCCTTTGATGTCGAGATTACGTATGTAAGCAGTATGTAAGTTTTCATAATGTGTGTATGAAGCTTTCTGCCACCACCCTTGACCAATCAAATGTACATCTTCCAGACCAATGTAAGACAAAGAAGAGCCATCCATAACCATCAAAAAAGAGGTCAATGCTTCATCAGTTGTGGTGCAATTTTGGAAACTCAAGCTTTTAGTCCCACCTTCTCTCGCCGCTTTAAAGGATTCTGTCGAAGTGTTCGTTCTGAGTTCAACATCTCTGATAGTCAGCAGAGTTTTAGGGTGGGAGACATCTTGAAGAACCTTAGAGACTAATTCTGGATCATTCTCAAATAGACTCTGAAGGCTCAAAGAGACTAAACCGATGGGACGGGCTGCTTTTAAGCTCCCGTTCTCATATGACCTCAGGTTACTGCCAATGAATGTCATCTCATCCAGATGAGTGAGCCCATCCAAGCCATTCTTGTACACCTCTCTCAGTGAAGGACTACCGAATCGCAGCGTCCTTAGGTTAAGGAGGGACTGGAAAATGGGAGCAGGTCCCAAGGTGGTGTATGGGTTTCCTACAAGGTTCAGTTGCTGAAGAGAATTTAGCTCGTGGAACCAAGAAGAAGACAGATTTTTTAGGTTGTTTAAGGACAGATCAAGGACTTCCAGCTTATGTTGAGATTTGAAAGCTTCCTTGTGTATAAACTTGAGCTTGTTCGTATGCAAGTTTAGGGTTTTCAGCTCACTATATGGGCTGAGATCGTTCATGTCAATAGACTCTATTTGATTGAATGACAGGTCAAGGCCAAGAGCATTCGCTGGAACTTTTGGGACCTGTTGGAGATGATTTGATGAACAGTTGCAAAAATATTGCTGATCACAATTACATGTCCTGGAGTAGTCAAAGCCTTGGGCCAAAATTAATATAAAAAGTATTACGGACTTCTTTGCTTCCAAGGGTCTCATCCTGTAAAAAAATAGATTTATATTTAAAATAAATATAAATATTTTTTTTCAGTAAAGATGCATAAAATTGATTAAAAGTCATAGTACACATTCTAAAAACAAGCCGTAAAAATAGGGCACTATGTACTGTATTAGTATGAAGGAATTTACTGTATTGATTTTTACAGGTGTTTCAACTGTATTTAATTTTTGCACTGCATGGCATGCATATTTATAGAGTTAACCGAAATGCCCATCAAATTAATGGGTAATGTCCTGGCAAAAAAAAAAAATAAACAAAAATGTATTTTTTAAATACATGCTGTTCTTTTCAACTTTCTATTTATCAAATAATCCTTAAAAAATGTATCATGGATTCCACAAAAAATATTAAGCGGCACAATTGTTTTCAACATTGACATTAATAAGAATTGTTTCTTGAGCAACAAATCAGCATAATGGAATCATTTCTGAAATATATTTCACATTTCACTGCTGGTCTCACATTTCACTGCTGGTTATATACTCTCTATATAATCGTGTATGTGACAAATAAAAAAAAATCTTGAAAAAAATCTTGAAATCTCTTGATATATGACATTGAAGACTGGAGTAATGGCTACTGAAAATTCAGCTGTGCGTCACAGTAATAAATTTAGCATACACAAAAGGAGAAACACACAAAACAGAAGTCCTCAATTTCTGATCCAAAACAGTCAGTCAATCAATGTCTATACCTCAATATTACACCACATTTTGTACATACAATCACAAGCTTATGATTGCAGTATTAAAACATGTTAACACAAACACAAAGTACTACCAGTCTATATTTCATGACAGAAATTTGATTACCTGACTGCCATTAATATGTCTGGTCCTCTTTTCTATGCAAACGGCAATTTGGCCGTAGTCATAATAGGAGAAAACAAACCAAAATCAAACATGCAAACACAGTGTGAGTCACAGGAGGTAGTGAAACTCAATAGCCTGATTGAAACTTACAAAATCATGTCTCTTTTATCAGGAACATAGATTTTAGGGAACCACCCATAGAGACCAGTCTCAGAGCATGTGCACATACAGCATGCTTCATATATGGTCAGATATAGCTGCAGTTGGGTAAAAAGTATTCAGATTGTCTCAAAAGTCTTACACAGCTTTTATGCAAATAGTTTTTTGTAAAACTATTTCAGATACCTGTTTATTTTCACTTCACTAAACACTGCATTAGAATTAAGGATTCGAAAAGAGGAAGTAGTCTTTTTTAAGCAAGGCATGAATTTTACTATAAAGTATCTTTACGTCAATCTTGTGGTTATTGCAGGGCACACCCAGTGCTTTTCATATCCAGCTTTAATATAAGGCACTGCAAATATTTTACAAAGAGTAATAAAAGAAAGAGAAGAGCCCTGTGATGAAATATGGGATCCTCGTGTTGAAAATGTTAGAGATGAATTTTGAATTGTCATATTTATGGTTTTATGTTGATTACTTGCTTTTATGCATTATAGATAAAATATCTTGATAACGTGTTTTTCTGGCATGATATTAAATGTCAAAAGCCTTCTCTTTTTGACCATAGCAGTTGCTCTGATGAAAGCCGATCTTAAATTGCAAGAGGACTCCTCCCTTGTGTCACCAGTAAGTGACAGGTGAAAAGAGACATAAACCTTTATCAGACACAAACAACTTTCTCAATTCACTTGGGACATATAAAGTTACTCTGCTCCGGTTGATTTGAACTGTTGACGGCACAACAGTATTTCTGTGTTTGAATTTCAGATACAAATAGAGAAAAATGTATACGTCATGTTTAGTGTAAACATGCAGCCTGAGTCAAAAAGAGAAGTGCATGCAGCATTACTAACTTAAGTTCCTATAAGCATCAAAACAGAAGAAAGCAGTAAGTATTTTGGCATAAAGTATTACTTCTAAACATGTTTTACACTAATGGTTCAGAAAGGAAGCCTTGCAAGTATAGTTTATACTAAAAAGAAAACATTTTCTGTGCGTATCATATAATGATATTCTGGTCTCTAGAATGTCTTGGGTCATTTCTTTAAAGTAAGTCAATGGGATTTGATCTGCTACCAGACAAAAACTGAAAGTCTGATCACATATAAAATAATAGCACACCTCTCCTCAACAAGAAATATGACTTTTTATGTCTTGTGTTCAAAACCCCAATCCTACTTGACCAATAATCTTTTTTTTTTTTTTTTACGTATTTAAACCTATCAGAGCACCACTAATTATGTAAACATGCAATAGCTGAATGTCAACGACCATTAACCATAGGGTAATGATCATCTACCACAACACATGTTGCAGGCTACAGCGCAAAAGGATATTCTGGATCTGGAAAAGAGTAGGCTAGGCTAATTGAGATAAAAAACAAAAACAAAAAAACATTCATTGTGTACTTGAGGAAGACTAGAGGAAACTGCCATAGCATTTATGTAATTAATTAGTTAACCCATTTAAGCCCACTGGCAAAGTTGCTGCAGTTTATAATAAAAGTATTTTTCTAGATGCTATTCATGTTTTATGTCTCAATGGCATGCAAGCAAAGAACCAAATAAAGGATTTCAAGACCAAAAAAAAAAGGTATTCACTTCCTTCCTGTCACGTGAGTCTGTCACTACCCCTACTTTCATGGCGAAGGCAAACCCTCCGGTTGTGGCTAAGGGATATGGCTCTGACCTGAAACGAATAATGAAATTTATTTTTCTACCTATTAGATTGTGTTTTATTAATGTCCACACCTACCCCAACCCTAAACATACCCCTTATATTAATGAAAAATAGTAATTATTGTTGTACAGTGTGACAAAATTTATGCTGTATTGATGTGCGCATTCCCAGTAGCGCCATACGTATCCCTTCTAGCCTTAACCAAACCCTACCAAAGAAGTGTAATTTTCATGTTACTAATAAGTATTTTTTGTTGACATATATATATATATATATATATAAATATCTACATAATCACGAAGGTCTCTAGAATCATCCAAACAAAACAAATCTTACAAAAGATTTATAGTTTTTTTGTAAACTAAGTCAAAAATCCAAGTGGCGACTAGTTGCCGGTGGGCAAATCATTTGTATATATATCATGGGGAAATGGGGTATACTGTGTTGATAGGTTAATAAATCAAGGTTATTGGTCTTGTTTAGTGCTTTTTGCTTTCATAATATCTAATGAAGTAGAATCTGGAGCAACTTTACCCCCTCACAAGGTGTTTGGAACAAGCTGTGTACAAAAATTTGAGAAAAAAGATTCCAGCACTACTTGTGATGAATTATACTTTATTACTAAAACAATACCGACGCGTTTCGGCCTAAGAGCCTTCCTCAGGGTATTCAACACACATTATACACAGACATTTAAAACGCACATCTCCATACTGGTTCACAAGCTTAACTCAAGTCATCACTAATTAATAGGAGTTAACTCTCCACAAGAAACAATCACCAATCAGAGTAAATCCACATCAGATTACAGTTTTTTACAATCATTTTTACACTAATAACAGAACCTTTTCAAAACACTTAACACTTTTTCCAAATGCTTGGATACAATACACATGAGCCAAAGATCTTTTGTTCATTGAACTGAAATCACCGGTACAAAATGACACAACTTAAAATTACTTTTAACATTAAGTATTACTATTTAAAAATGCAACTCCCGCATTACAACTGAATTGAATGTTTATTCATTTCAATGATCTAACTATCAATTGATACAACTACTCAAAATGCTACGTAACTGTTGCATTACTCAATCAATCAAACTTTATTTATAAAGCACTTAAAAACACCGAAGTGGACCAAAGTGCTGTACAGAGAAATAAAACTCATACAAGACATAAAATACAAATAAAACACTTTAAGAGACAATAAAGAGATAAAATAGTTAACCAAATATCAGCATCAGATGTCAAAGGCCAGAGAAAAAAGATATGTTTTAAGAGTTGATTTAAATAAAGACAATGAAGAGGTCTGCCTAATGGGCAGAGGTAAATCATTTCATAATTTAGGAGCTGCCACAGCAAAAGCACGATCCCCTCTAAGCTTACGCTTTGTTTTTGGCACATTCAGGAACAGCTGATCAGCTGACCTGAGAGAACGGGTGTAGCAGCTCAGAAATGTTAGGTGGGGCAAGCCCATTTAGGGATTTAAAAACAAATAGAAGAATTTTAAATTGAATCCTAAAATGTATGGACAGCCAGTGAAGTGAAGCCAAAATTACTCTTGAAGCATAGTTTTGTATTTAAAACGATGAACAATATTAAATGTTTAGATTATGAAAGTGAAGCAACTGAGGACTGAGTATGTTCAGGTATGATCAGTTTCAAGATGCCTGTTGTTGGGAGGAAAAAAAATCATATATCATATATATCAATATCATTGTTATCAGTATTTGTTTTTCCTACAATAAATGCCTTTTTAGAGGGTGATGGAGCTGAAAGCTGATGAAAAACATTCATATTTTTGGATGAGGCCGGCTTTAACCTGTAAGAGATGGAGGAGAGGTTGAGAGCCCAGCGGTTGAGAGGGGCCCAGAACGATGTTCGGCGGGGAGCCTGACCCCCCCACTAAATGTGTTTTTGAGAGGCCCCATAACAAAATCAGTGCAAAGGGCGCAGAATTCCTAGCGACGGCACTGAGAGCAATCATGGTTTCAGGCCCATCCACAGTTTATCACCTTGTATTTACCCCCATACTCCCCTTACCTTACTGTAACCCAACTGAGGAGTTTTTCTCCACATGGAGGTGGAAGGTTCACAATAGACACCCTCACAAACAAGTCCCTCTTCTCCAGGAAATAGATGATGCGTTCAATGACATCACAGGAGGAGACCAATGTCAGGCCTGGATTTGTCATACCAGAAGACATGAAAACATCCATTATGATGTGGATGAGAACCTGTGGCCAAATCCACAAGACAGGGTTGATAAAAACATAGAAGTGCAGCGAGGAACACTCCAGTTGACATTTCACTGTAGTTTTTTCTTATCTTCTTTTCATATTTACAGTAAAGTTTTTTGAAAAACCCGTTGTGAGTTGATTATTTCATCAATAATTTTCATCAATAATAGTTTAATGATTCCAGTGCCTGTACTTTTCTCTCTAGTCTATTACAATGATGTATGAATGTGTAGAACCATAATGAAAGCTGCATCATGTGTTTTGAACAACTAGATTTAATGATTGTACTAAAAACTACACAGTGAAACTATGGGTATCTTGTGTGTGGGTGGTCTAAAGTAATGTTCCTATGATATTCATCATAAATGATAATGAACATCATGATATTCATAATAAATGAGTTTTTTGAACCAATGCTTCTGCAAATGCAAGGCTTCTTTAAAGATATGAATGCGATATGCAAAGTTTTGAACATTGGATAGCCTGTGTTTCAAATAATGACTGTTTTGAGTTTTGTCTAGAGTTTCGAAAAATGACATGAAGGTTCTGTTATTAGTGCAAACATGATTGTAAAAAAAACTGTAATACACATGAAACAACATCCATTACAAAAGCACACTTAAAATCATCATAGAAACTCTTTAAAAGAAAAATCCTCGTTCATACCTTTTGGAAACAAACTTTTCAAATGAAAAATCCCAAAAGCTTCCCGCTTTTTTCTTATACAGTCAATATTACCACCTCTTAAATTCTGCTTAACCTTTTCAATTCCAAGAAAGAAGAAAGATGACATTTTATGGTTACATTCACAAAATTGTCTTGATTGTTTCTTGTGGAGAGTTAACTCCTATTAATTAGTGATGACTTGAGTTAAGCTTGTCAGCTGTTGCTAATTTGTGAACCAGTATGGAGATGTGCGTTTTAAATGTGTGTATATTGTGTGTTGAATACCCTGAGGAAGGCTCTTAGGCCAAAACGTGTCGGTATTGTTTTAGTAATAAAGTATCATTCATCACAAGTAGTGCTGGGATCCTTTTTGATTTCATAATATCCCACCTAAAACATAACTTAACCCTTCAACTGACATTAACAGTAGACTGTATTTGATAGGGAATAAATCTGTCAAAAGGAGGAGATGAGAGAGCAATCTTTGGCTGGGGGATCAGTTTTCAAGTGACAGTAGCAGTTTACAAACTTCAGTCAGTCACACAAAAGGAAGAATGGAAACATAAAGAGTTAAAGCATGAGATTCATTGCTGTAGATTATCTTTTTCTCACTTTTATGATATTATGTCTTGTAAGGGGCAAAATATTGAGGCCCCTTCATCCAGTTTGGATGCGTTTCATTCTAATCGTTCAAGGACCCTAATTCTTTTTATGACTATTAGCTTATGAATCCATTATAATGTTGAAATTCAGGCAAGTAATGAGTTTACATTTACATTATTATAAGAAATCACCTACTACAGTCAGTCATTGAATACTACGGGCCTAAAAAAAATAAATTTCTTTCAGGTTTTTTTGTTATATAGATATATATTTTTTCTTCATTCTACTTATTTTTATTTATTTATTTTCATTTAACTTTTTGATACACAATGCCCTGTTGGGGCAACAATGGCTGCACTTGTTCTGCACTATGTTCCACCACTTCAAGACAAATGGATTTGTTGTTGGTTGTGTTTTCATATTCAAGAGATTATAAGCTAGATGCAGCTTTTTTGGGTCCACATCGAATGTTCTTCGACTTTTATACATAATAAAATTGTTTATGAATAAGGATTGATCTGTTGAAAGCAGTTATTTTGAGTTAGATGACAAATGTTATCCTCCTATTTAAATTTGACATTGAAGGTATGCATATACAACATATTTGCCCACCTCACATTCAAATACCATAAAAAAAAAAACGGGGGAAAATAAATGCAGAACATGTTCACATACGACACTAATAACACGACTATATGTATGAAACCATTCAGAAAAATGTGGGCACAAATGGGTTAACTGTTACACACGTCACAGTAAAGGAAGTTAAATGAAACTGGTTAACAGATACCCATACATTGCCTCTATAACTTCCCCTGACTGACCTCGGTTACCACGTACATAAATACGTTTAACCATAAATTCAAACACGGGCTCTTTAACTAGTTTGCGTAACCACCTCAAAGTCCCGCCTCCAGGCCTGCAGGTATTGGCTCAACGTCTCAGTTAGGGAGTTTTAATTGGATGCTGAGCAGACGTTTAAAAATCCCGGAACTAATACCGCAGCTGTAAACAACCGCAGCGTGTCCTTTGGAGAAACAGTATTTTTTTTAGATTGATTCAGTAAGTGTTGGGTGTGTATATGTATTTCAAGACGCACATGCTAATGTTTCCTTTGTGCTTTGTTTTGATTTGCAGGAGTACATGGTTTAAAACAGAGATTTTTTTTTTTTCTACAGACATGCCGACCTCCCCCGTGAAGACACGGATTCCGCTGACAAGTTTTGGTCATCTTATTAGTGAAGGCAAGGTAGACAAATACCTTATAAATCACAATTCAACATAAAGCGGCAATGCTTGCTGTCATAATAAGTAAATAAAATGTAAAAACATTTTAAAATATAAAAATGGCAAAGTAATGTATATTAATAAAATAAAATATAAAAATAGATTTAGCTTTTGGACATACCATGGCATTTTAAGAAATGCAATTGTATGTTAGGTTTATTCAGTACCATGGTATGATATTACCACCTAAAACTATTATTTTCTTTTACTTTAAGGACGTGGTTTCATTCATAATTCCTTGTTATTTTATATTAAAAAAAACATTTTATGACAGCGACAGCTCTTCGGGATTGATGCACCAACCCCAACAGAACTGACAGGATGGAGGAAACATTTTAACAGCTACACGTTACAAGGACGCAGAAATGTAAGATCATTAAGGATCTGTCAGATTGTTGCATGATCAAAGACAACAGTAACATCCTCGCTCACTTCACTTGTATCTAAATGTGTCATTATTCCCTTTTCCAGTTTGTTCTTGCCACATATGGTGTTCTTGCACTCACAGCTGCCGTCTACATGATGAGACGCAGCAGGAAGGAGGAACATGAAACAGCATCTGCCTCCTCATAAACTACAAATAGAAAGTTAAGGGGGGTTAAGAATACAATAAATGATTTATGATCACTACATGAGTGGACTGTGGTTAATGAAGCTTGTGTTTCTTCATGTCACTGGCCAGATGTTTCCTTTTTCTATCATGCACACAGATTGTCATAAAAAAAATCACAATAAAATAGAAGTAGCAATAGATCTGTTCTTCCATATTGTGATATACATCCAAGTGTAACTTGGTTCTATGCATCAGGTGTTGATCAAATGTTGTAATGTGAACATTTCACTCATAAGTGAATGCAGATGAAGATGAGCTTGAGGGACAAGATGTAGGCAGATGAAGTCCTGCTTGCTTCACCAAGAGAAAAGTCTGTCGCTTGTGAACAATACATCCATGCCTGGATGTATTGTTCACAATAAAACCTATAACATCCTTTTAGAATATAAATAAAGTGAATTTTAGTTTCATGCAGACTACAATGTTTTTTAATCGCGTTGTTGTTTTAAGTCTTTTGGTGATTTTCCAGTAGAGTGCAGTGTAAGCTTATTGTCAAGTATGTTCCCTGGAAGCCGTTTGCTTTATCTGGTCTAAAGGCAAATTGTGTGGTTATTTTAACAGCTGTTGGTTTTAGGTTAGTGAAACTAGCAGGTCAGATAGGGATGTTTTCCTGTAAAATGAAATTTTCAGAAATGATTTCAGAAATAACAGTGCTGTTGTAATATGTTTTTTTTTTGGTTTTGTTTCAGGATGATCGTGTCAGTTAATCGTGATCAGGAGTCATTCTGAAAGTGAATCTTCATTTAAGAGTAATTGTGAAGTCTACAATATTCCATTATTATGCCAATCAACACATGACTGAAGTACTACCCATTTTCTTTAATACAATCCGTTTCTGCCATATGCTTGTTTTCCTCTTTTTGAGATGTTATACAATTATGTCATATATGTCTCTCTTTGACTGTCACTAATTTTTTTTCAAATATTTTCACCTGAATGTGATGCGATCTATACCTGGGTCTACTAAAGTGAAACTGAAATGAAAAAGCACCTTTGTGCACCTATGGTGGGATGTGGTATTTCTTTCCCCTATAAAGATAGAGCAGCCTACTCCGCAGTAAATTCTCTCTTGGTGAATGTGCAAGCAGTTGATGTCAACTGCATAAGAGCTCTGGTCTTTTTGGATTTTGGGGCTCATCTCATCATCTTAAAGGTCCTTTCAGTCCTTCTGGTGAAAATTCATCTTTGGATTCATCTGCAGTGCAAGGTATTTCTCCCCCCCTCCACACCCCCCAAAAAAATTATCTGCAAACAAAACGTGCAAATTATAGCTAAAATAGATTAAAATATGATTTATCCTTAATTGATTGATTACTAATTATGGTTCAAATAAACATATTTGTTAAAGATATAAACTGGGAATTGATTTGGGAGTGTTTTCTAAGCTGTAAAAAAAGACCTGACCTTAATGTAGGATGAATTATTCCAGGTATATGTTCTGCTTTGCCACTCAGAGATACAGTTTATCAGATATTTTTAGAGATCATCCGATTACTACAAGAGTAGGAAGCAATCTACAGAAAGAACAGTTAATTGTACAGCATCCGTTTAAAGTTGAAACTATGTATGTATTCAGTTACCAGTGAATGCTGCTGTTTATACAGATACAATAGTTGTCTGGTGCACTAAAAACAGACGACACTTTAACATTGTTCATGTTACTTTTTATTAATTTTTTTCCCTATAAGTAAAAATGATATAGTGTTTGTTAATGGGTGCACCAGGGCCATAACCATCATAGACTTCAAGGTGGATACGGTGGTCCTAATATTCAAAATAATAATGATCAATATAGGATTTTTCAATGGCCGATTCATATAGGCTTTTACATTTAGGCTAATATTTATGTATTTTTCTGCAGTGGTCTGAAAGATAATAATAATAATGTCTATGAACTATTGACTTGTATTTGTACTATAGGATGCTATAATTTTCTATATTTTTCCAAATCCACTGAAAATACCATTTTATTTCGTAGATGTGTAGCTCATATGTTTGTTTAGCTTTACAATCTTAAACAATAAAATGAGACCAGGATAAGATCTGGTACTTTAACCTCTTAACCTGTCGTAAGACGAGATGAGTTGAAGATCACGTGATTTAAAGTAAAACTTGCCTCCGAAATGAAAGTGAAACAGACGTGCATTCAAAACAGCAGGCTAAATAATGAATAAAAATACACACCGTGAACACAAACTGCAGTTGCTTTGTTATAACAAGCTTTTTATGTTCATTATTTGCTGAATCACAAGATCTTCGCCATTTTGAAGGTATTACATAGAGAGGCGGAGAGCTGCCAAAATCCAACCCCATTCCTAAATCTAGTATTTCACTTTGCAGATTTCGCAGCGGGTAGTGTGAATAAAATACATTAAATGGCATAACGCGTGCATAAACTGAGACATATATCCTTCATCCAGACTCTTGGTTCTTGGAAGAGTTCTTCCAGTTATTCATATGCTAGAGGCGAGACCGCCTTATGTTTAAACTTTCGCTTTCGCTTATCTTTTATAATGTCCAGCCTACGAGAGAAGAATGATGTGTTACAACTAAAAATACAGCATCGCAGGGAATCTTGACACAGTTCTGGAGAAGTTTGGCTTGGACAACATCAAACTGCATTTGCGGTAAGTGGACTAGAGGTTTTTCATCTGAGACCGGTCTGGAGGTGTTTCTTTCATCTTTATCATTTATCATCATTATCCGTGGATTAAACACCGCTTTATGGAAACCTTTTCGGTACACATGTAGCTCAATGGTTATTCCTAAAAGTGTAGGTGACATACATTAAAAACCGTTAAATGGAAATCGTTTCACTTGTAGCACACCGTTTTAATATCATGTGATACCCTTGGGGTTCTTTCGAGAATAGATGTGCTGGTATTTCAGAGAAGGCAGAATAGAGTTGCTTTTCCTGTCGCCTACCGTTAAGATTATTTCCATAAAGACCATATAACATCAAAACTTTCAAAGAATTATATAGACAACCAAAAACGCCACATTAGTTATTTATGATGGTTTTTATGGTTCAAATATATGTTTAAAATATAAAATGCATTCATATAAATTATTTAAATATTTTTCTTTAATATTTTTGTAATGTTTTTGATATGGTTCTTGATTTTTAGAGTATATTAGCCACGCGTGATGGAAATCATTTTCCTTTGTCACTGTTTTGTCAACTTCTAAACAAAGTTTTCAAGCAGAGAAAAGTGAGACATTTTCTAAACTCCTTCTAAATGTCATCGTTGCATTAATATTGATTTCATACGTTTTTCTTACATATTTTTGCACCGTTTTTGATTAAAAATGTGGTGTAAGCAATAGCCATCAAGTAAAAGTGCACAATAAAATACAGTACACACAGTCCTCGCTGTATATAATCATTCTTTTTAATCATCAGATTTTCAAACATGATTTTTCAAACTAATACACTCTTAAAAATAAAGGTGCTTCACGATGGCATAGAAGAACCTTTTTGTCTAAATGGTTCCATAAAGAACCTTTAACATCTGAAGAACCTTTCTGTTTCACAAAAGGCTCTTTGTGGTGAAAGAAGGTTCTTCAGATTATAAAAAGGTAAGAAAGAGATGGTTCTTTAATGAACCTTTGACTGAATGTTTCTTTGTGGAACCAAAAATGGTTCTTCTATGGCATCGCTGTGAAAAACCTTTTAAGCACAGTGTGTATGTTCTTAGGGTTACTACATTTGACCTGAACAAAATGTGCCTTTTCATAAAAGTTCAAAAAGTTATTTGACACTAAGACGCAAGGATCTACATGGGTCTTCTCTGTTTTATGGTTTTCTTATCAAATGGCAACAATTGTTGGCTGTGTTAGTTACACTTCATAGAGCATCATCTACATAGAAAGGGTAGGCTTTCTGTTTCGTAATGAAGAATTTAATTAAAGCTGAGTACACTTGAAATCAATGTGCTTTCTTACACTCATGCACTTTCTCACAGACTTTCTCGAGTGTGTCCGTGCAAGAGCCATTCCCACCTCTTGATGTTAGAACTCTTTGTTTCTTTAAACAGGCGGCACAGAATCATTCATCTATGCTTTAGGACCATGGAGGAATGGTATGAGTGGGCCCTGATTCAGAATGGTCGTGCATAATGACACTGACCATGCAGTTGCGCGACAGGGCCCATCCAAGCCGGCCGAGTCCCCTAAACCCTGTGCTGTCCCAGCAACACACTTTCACCCCTTTCGGGACCAGCGGGAATGTGACCTCATCACCCAGGCTGTGGAGTACTTGAACCACAGTGGATTTTACTGGGGTCCCTTGGAAGTAGATGAAGCTCACACTCGACTGGCCAAACTTCCTCTTGGGACGTTCCTGATCCGGGATAGCATGCAAGCAAATGTTTTCTTCACTCTCAGCTATCGGGCTCCTGAGGGCCCGACTAGCGTGCGTTTGCTCCTGAAGGATGGAGGATTCAGTTTAGCAGGCAGTAAACATACTTTCTCTTGCCTTTTTGGCCTGCTTGGATACTATATTGCATCCCCAAAAAAGAGTCTGAGTATGCCGTATCGTGGAGAAGCGCCGCAGAGCCTGCAAGAACTGGCGAGAAGAGCTGTGGTGCGGAGCTTCGGGAAAGATGGTATTCAACATCTGCCTGTGAGCAAGAAACTTAAAGAATTTCTGTGGTTGTACCCTTTTAGTATATGAATGTGTATAGTTTATATGAAGATGTTACAGGTGTCGCAGCTCTTTAACAAAGTACGATTTATTGGAACCATTATCTCAAAGTGCATTTCAGATGGTGGGGTCACATTAGAGGAAATTCAGCGGGGCAAAAAAAAAGTCCTTTGTTTGTTGTCAATTGTGGCGATTCTGCTCACAAAGAAGTTACTTTAAAACCAAGTAATTTTCTTTTAGGCAACAGGACAAATTTGCACAAACAACCTGAACACAAACTTTAAGTTGGTTGTGCAACAAACTCCAGTCGTTCTGATTTCTTTGGAAATGACTGGATTTTGCACGCTGAATTTCACTGAGGTAATTATGACCATGCCTACAGGATTCTGTGCTCTTCATTGACCCAACTAGAACATGTACTGTATTTATAAGTGTAGTGATTGTTTGGACTAATCTATGATATTAACAATGCACTACAAAACATTTTTATTATTATTTTTTTAATGTGCAGTAAGACCAGCACAACACCACCACAGGCCTTCAATTGCTTTGAAGCAATCCCTCTGGTACTGGGCCACTGCAGAGTTTGAATTTGTGTAAAATGAGTGGTTTAACAATTTAGTTTCCTTTTCATAGTATTTTCTGTCTTTATATATATGAATGTAACTGACCACAAGGCACTGGTGATGTCCTTATCAGTATGAATGCTTGAATTATTTTTATGTATTGGTACATATATACAATTAGGTTATGTAATCTATAGTATGTATTGTATGACAACACATTCTGCTATGCAGAAATATGCATTTCACCTAGTGAGACAAGGGTTTTATTTGTTTAGGATTGCTTTTTATTATTAAAGCTAAATTATTTGATGTGATTTAAAGTTGATTTTACCACTCTGACGATTTCTCTTTCACTTCTTTTGTTCTAACGGATAAGTTTCTTGTAATGTGGCCCAACCCTAAAAAGAATCAGTAACCTCACATTTACAGAAACGGCCCCATCTAGGGGGAAATATGAGGAAAATATTTTTTTTTTTAAGCAACACATTTTTCCATTTTCCAGTTTACACTTTGACAATAGAATTACTTTTTATTGAAATGGTCTGATTTTATATTTGAAATTTGCATGTCATCATGTGCTTGTCAGGCCATCTGAACATGTTTAAAATAACTGTGTTCATGTTGTGTATTTGTCAGTATGGTCACAGCAGAAGCAGTACTGGAACAGAATCACAGTTTAAAAGCACAAACCATACACATCCATACATACACAGACCACTGAGCTTATAGAAATCTTATCCTCATGGACAAAAACAGGAAAACCCTGTTTTCCCTCCATATCTATCAGTTTCTTTAACAATTCTTTTGCAGAATAAAACAGGCATGTTTTGTTCTTGCATTTCTCACAAAAAAAGAAAGAAAATGGAAAATGATCTCATTACATTCATGGTTTTTCAGGACAGAAACCTGAAACAAAGACATTCATTGTGATTCTGTCCTGAATACTTCACATACCTTACGCAGGAGAGGACATCTACATCAGTGCATTTATTCAACCAGCAGATGCTTTATCCAAGTTATTTTAGTATTATTTACGTATATACTATAAAAGTATCTATATTTTAAGTTAGCTTTTATTTCTGTATTTTTAGTTTTAATTTAAGTTTATGTGATTTTGGCTTTGTATTTTGTAAGCTTTATTGTTTTTTTCAGTTATTGTTTAGACATTGTAGCATTTAAACTTAAAGTTGTTCATCTACTACTATTTATATTTTATTACTATTACTACTACTATTTATATTACATTATATGAGGAATACCACAACAATTGTGCTTCATCCTAGAGAGAAAAGTATGAGAATGAGATCACATTTGTGTACATGTGTGTATATGTAGTTTTTTTATATTATATTTTTTTAGTTTGACCTTAAAGCAACACAGGACAATACAAAAAACAACAACAAGAAGAAGGACAGGGGGAAAAAAGGAAAATGGTTGGATGATTTTACAACCATAGAATTACACTGTAAAAAATTTGGAGAAGGATTTACTTGGAAAAAAGCTTGGAAACAGTTTTCACTCAGAAAAGGCTAGTTAATTTACAAAATTTGACAAGTAAAAGCCTAAACATAATTATTAGTAGCTTTAAATATAATTTTTTAAGTTAAGTTTACTTGGGAATTCCCAGTAAATTTTATTGACTGTTTGTTTGTAAATTTTACTTAAGTAATACTTATCACTGTAAAAAATTGTGCTGTTAAATAACAGTAATTTACAGTTCCTCCAGTTTTATACATAGTTTAACAATGTTACACATATATTTCTAGTCCAGTGGGCACAGGTAATATGCTGACCATGCAAACAATAATAGGGGTCAGTGTGTATATACGTATATATATCTGGACAAGATGTACAGGACGACAGCTAGGCCACAGTATCCTCTCCCCCTCAATCAAAGCCTCTTGAGATTCCATTCAGCATCCAGCCATCGGAAGCCATTCTCTCATCAGAGGTCAATAAGAGCAGAAACAACATACAAGGCTCAACCAGGCATTTCAATAATTTTTACCACTGTGATGACTTTGACGTCCATTAATCAGAAAGTCCTTCAACAAAACTGCCTTTGTGTTGTGTGGTATTGCTGTACTTATAAAACAAAAAACCTGAAAGACAGAAAGAGAGCAAGATTAATAGCACTTCAGTGTTTAACAGCATTTCCTTCTTGCATAACACACTTCTCTCATATCTCAAAAATGACAATGACATAGCACATTCAAATAAAAATTTTAATTCTTTGTATGGTCTGTTCTTTTTAGTATCTGGTATGCATGTAGCTGTGAAGGAGCATAGCTAGTGAACATGAAATGCTCCACGCAACCACATTTCTTCCATAATTGGCATTTTTTCAAGTGAAAGAAAATTATTCAGTGAGAAAAAATGTAGAGGTTGATTTTATCCATCAGCAGTTGATTGGACCACGTGAATGGAGTCAGGTGATTGAAGGGAAAAGGATGAAAAAGTAAAAGTGTTTTGTAAAAAAGGAAGTAGTATCAGAGGGCGGAAAACAAACATGAAGGCAACGTTTTATTTTACTAGGAATAACACGCATCAGTGAATCATGCACAGTAAGACCAGGAAAGTGCATTAAGAAATACATCTCAGTTTTGATTTCCTGTTGACTTTGAAGGTGCAACATTTTTCTTTACTAATATGTATTATATATGTACACTAATATGTATTAATCTAAGTCATGTGAGTGTCTCTCAAATACATAAATGTAAATCACATACTGTGTTTAGTGGGAGGGAGTTCAAACATGTTATACTTACACTTTTGGATTATACATTATATGTTTATTCAGGAGTATGTGAAAGGGAGTTACTTTCATTTCTTCAGTTTTTTTTTAGCAATGAATGATTAAAGATCTTTGATTGATACCTCCCACAATACTTACTAAAAGACATAAAGCTGATCAAACTTGTTATATCTCTTATTGTTATCCACACCTTAAAGCCTATAATCCCGATGGAAAGCAAGAACTGTTGACCTCATTCAGTTAAACTAACACTTGGATCCGGGCAGTGATATAGATATATTCTCATTTTAAAATATATAGATATATTCTCATTGAACAGATGTCTCTCACATCTGTTCAGTGAGAATCTCGAAATTGCTACTTTGTCATGTACATTGGCCACAAGGGGGCATTGCTTCCCTCTACACTGTTGATCTATCAAGTTACATTTACCTGGTGGTAATTCCTTGGATTTGACTATTTTGATGGGACGATTTAATACACATATCATTCAAAAATCAAATCAAAGAACTAAATGGGAGCTTAGTTAGTCAAGAAACCTGATTCTGAAAACATAAAAACAATATATAGGAGTAGAATGAACAAGAATAACTCCTCTAGCAGCAATAACAGGGAAAGTAAGAATATGAGATTTGAGTGAAGTGTGATCAGGAAGAGTTTATACATCTTAACAAAAATCAAGTGTAATGAGGTCTTTAGTTACAGTTATAGTGTGTAATGTATGTGTGTTCACATGCCTGATCACTGCGGCACATTTACTGTGCATGTGCACAGGCCCTTGATAGCAAATCTGAGATGTGATAAATAATAACCAACTGTAAAAGTGACAGAAATCCACCAAAACCAAATATTATCATTTCAATATTTACTGGCACAACTGCTCTTGACCAAGCGTGGGCTGTGTGTTTGTCTGTACACGTTATGAATTGTTCACCGTCTTGCAGGGCTTCTTCAAACAAAATAACCGTGTGCTCTGTTGTAACAAAAAGAAACACATGTGGCACTTTGTGAAATAACTCTGCAGGACTGGTTCCACCAGAAACCTGTGATTTCCTTGAAATCATACGGCAGTTTTTACATCAAGGAAATCAGTCAGCACCTATGCTTTTATTCACCAACTGAGTGATAACTATTCTGGATTCCTGCACTTAAAATGTAATGTAATTTCACCAGGCAGGTTTTCAAAGCCAACGGCTATTACATTAAACTAGAACTGACTGGTTTATTTTTGCGGTCACTAAAGAATTGAATGTGCAACCAAACACTCAGATTTAACTGAAATACTTTGTGGTACATTGTTAGCGTTTTCATTTGACAAGCTGGATTGCTTTAGGCTGTGTATCCGTTACAGTGATTGCATCTTGTCAATGGTTGGAACGACACCTTGGGGTTTTCCCAGAGCTAAGAATGTTACATCACGTCATTTGCATAAACATCACAAAGTATTTGTCTATAAAAATACATTTCCAGCTATATGTTTACTAACAAGGTGATTAACTCAAACATTATAAACATATCGGATCAGTTTCACCCTTAGCGTTTTAAACCTGTCAAAGGGTTCAAATGTATCTTGGGCCCGCAGCTTTTCACGTGTAAATTCACATTGCCAAACTTCAGTGGATCCTGGTGATTGTGTTTGGTTTTCACGCACCGCTGAAACATATGCAAATGGTTTCTTGGACTTAAAAGTCTGTTTTTGCAGAAAGTCTCAATTAATCGTTCTAATTTTAGCTCTGTTTTGATACCTAATGCTCTGGAAAAACTCTGGAAAATTAGAACCAATAAAATGTATCACCTAACACAAAAGGATTTCTTTATGTAGGAGATGAACAATGAGAATGTCTCTTTGTTTGATTTGACCCAGATGAGTCATGTTGAGAACAAATCTGCATTCTTTAAAAAAACAATAAGATGCCCTCTTTCGATAAGGTTACCTAATGCCCTCTGGTGGATAATATTATGGATGTTCTTAATATAATTGTGTTTTTTTTCCCTTCATGAAATATTCCTAATCATTATTGAAACCTGAATACACTCAATACACATTTTTCACTGTTTCAGCAAAAATAATTGAATAAATGAAGGAATAAAAAAATTATAAAATAAATAAATTCCTCAATATTGATTACAAACAACAGATACAGAATTATTGTTTTCCAGGAAACATGCAAGTATAAATCTTCAGTCAGCTGCTTTCAGGATAAAATATCCAGGCTTTGACGTTATGGTTGAGAAAATGATTGCACACTCAAAATTTAATCATGTCACAAAGTAGTTTATTATTAAAGGAATAGTTTACACAAAAAAATGTATTTGATAAACATTTACTCACCCTTCAGCCATTGAAGATGTAGATGAGTTTGTTTCTTCATCAGAACAGATTTGGAGACATTTAGCATGATGTCACTTGCTCACCAGTGGATCCTCTGCAGTGAATGGGTGCCGTCAGAATGAGAGTCCAAACAGCTGATAAAACATCACAGTAATCTACACGACTCCAGTCATGTGTTTCTAAAAAACAAATTCATCATTTAAAGATGTTTTCCAAAATGTATTTATTAAAATTCCCTGGAATCTGCATAAATCTGTTAATATTAAAACCGTTTAAAAAGTATGGACATGGTTTAAATATGGCTAGCTGTGAAACAAGCAATATTCAAGTTAAAATGTATGAGATTGAAACAAATTTGATTTATTGATGATAAATATATAAACCTGGTTAATGTGTATTTAAAACACGTGCAGTTTATTACTTTTAAACAAATCTTATTCTTTCTTGTTTCATTTATGTAGGCTATGACTGGCAAAGATTTATATGCAATTAAAATGCATAAATATTAAGCCTAAAAATGTTTAGAGTGTATAGAGTTGTCTTCCTACTTGACTTCCTATGTTCTACTTCCAAATGTTCTCTAGCCAAGTTATTTTTGCTCTTATGATTCCCTGCCTTAGTATCTTTGTGTCATTCTGATTGGTCCATCTGTAAAAATCTTCTGTATTGTCTCTCTCCCATTCTCACTCTCTCTCTCTCTTTAGCATGTCAGTTTTGCAGCCATGAAGTCTATATGTGGATAATGATCTTAGTCATTCTTATGCAGGAAGAGGGAGAGAGAGACATTGTCCAGGTGAAAACAGTGTAAACTGCCAGTAGTGTAAAGAGATGGCAGCATAAGAAATGTGGGTTTGACACTGTCAGAAAAAACACTCTTCTCACTACCCACATCTATTAAAAACAACTGACACTTTGCTAAGGTATACAAGTATGGAGGATTGTTGATTGAAGGTGGCAGTTCCAGATACATTTTTATTGACTTTTAAGCAAAACCATAAATTTGAGAGAGAAAATACATTGTCAATCCCACTGACTGTGTGAATGTAACCTTAGACTCAACTAGGTATCCACATCTGCATTAAGTGATTATTGAGATGAAGCTCAAGACACGTGACTTACAGTAGACTCCAATAACAATTTTGAAGGCCTGCAAGTATTTGCAATACCTTGGCAAATATTAGAATACCTGCGACTCAGAGTTGAGGTGAGTCATACTTTTACAGACTAAACATTGAGTTTTACAGCCCACAAAAACTGTGCAGCAAAAATAATCAGCTGCAACTTGGCTCATCTTAAAAAACTAATGAAGAAAGATACTGTACACTGAAAAAACTTTGTAATTTTTACATAAAAAAATACTGTAAAATGCTACAGTGATACAGTTTATGGACTAACCCAACTTTTGGGTTAAAAATTGAATGTAAAAATTTAACCCAACAGCTGGGTTAGTCCGTATTTGACCCAAAGTTGGGTTGAAACAACCCAGTATTTTTTAGAGTGTACAGGCAATATGACATTCTGTGGTACCTGAAACATTGTTACAGTAATTTTTACTGTGTGTTTCTGGAAACCACATATGCTGTTGTTTTTTTTTTTACCATAAATTTAACAAGATATTGTTACAGTGTAAAACAGAGTTTTTAAGACCAGAAACGTCAAGACAAAACAGGAGACCTCTTGATGTCCATATCCAAAGCAAAAACTAGACTTATCAACTTAATTAAATTATTATTATAATTTTTTTTTACAATACCAGCAACACTTGTGGAGTGGAGAAGTCAAAATAATCAGAAAGAATTAGAAAATAATAATAATGTTCATTTTGCCAACGCGTTTTGGCACACAGGCTGAAAGGTCGTAGTGCAAGAAGTGCGATTAATGAACAGAAATACAGGAAATTCTAAACCTATTCATTTACTCATTTACTAATCTTATAAGAAAGTTGTCACATTATTTTCAATGTTTCCAAACCCAGAAATTCCAATTAAATTCTGACAGAAATGCCAACTTTTTGTGAACATAAACATGAACCTTAAAAATGGATTTCCCTGATGAACACAAAATGAAAACAAAAGACTTCTGGGTCCACCAAAGAGGACAGGAGCTGTGGAGACTTCTTTCCCCTGTGTAATGTTATGAAAACATACTGTGCCAAAAACACTGGAAATAGACTGTGTCTGTTGTCTGAGACCGTAAGCAGTGACCCAAATCCAGATCAAGACATCAAGTAAAAAGACCCAGACTAATGCCATGTTTATGTCATGTACTGAAGCCTAAGACCAAGACCACAAGGTCAAAAGTCGATTCCCTGGGAAAACACCAAATGTCCAGTATACCCCTTTTCCCACTATGAGTACTTGACTTTGACTTTACAAGTGAGGGGTGGTTATGTTATGAGGCTATGTTATGTAATGAATTTAATACAATGCCTCTGGTGTATTTAGGTATATTCAATGCACTTTATATTGCATGGCAGGAGTGTATGTGTAACACAACAAATGTGGACTTCGTTGCAGATATCTGAGCTACAGGAGGCCCAGATCTTTGGGGAAAAACTGTCCCACTCAGAAATCCAAAGTAGGTTATAAAGTAACCAAGAAGCATTTGCATTTGCATTTAGTCATTTGGCAGACGCTTTTATCCAAAGCGACTTACAATTGGGGAGTACATAAAGCGATTCATCTTGAAGAGGCAATCAGACAGAGGAAGTGCTCGTAACACCAAGTCTCAGTCATTGTTCAAATAAGTACAAGCTAGCAAGGGAAGGAGAGAAAGATAAAGGGAAAGTTTTTTTTTTTTGTGTGAACAAGTTTAGGATGAAGTCAAGTAGTGCCGAAAGAGATGAGTTTTCAGTTGTTGCTTGAAGATTGACAGGGATCCAGCATTCCGGATAGGGGTGGGAAGATTATTCCACCATCCAGGAATGGTGAATGAGAATGTTCTGGAGAGTGATTTTGAGCCTCTCTGTGATGGTACCACAAGGAGTCGCTCACTAGCAGATCTCAGACTTCTGGAGGGGATGTAGATTTGTAATAGTGAGTGGAAGTAGGAGGGTGCTGAGCCTGTGGTCGTTCTGTATGCAAGCATCAGTGTCTTGAACTTGATGCGAGCTGCCACTGGTAGCCAGTGTAGTGAGATGAAGAGAGGTGTAACATGGGTTCTTTTGGGCTCATTGAAGACCAGTCGTGCCGCTGCATTCTGAATCATTTGTAGAGGTTTGATTGCGTTTGATGGAAGACCAGCCAGAAGAGCATTGCAGTAGTCCAGCCTAGAAACGACAAGGGCCTGGACAAGAAGTTGCGCAGCATGCTCTGTCAGGAAGGGCCTGGTTTTTCCTGATGTTGTGTAGCGCAAACCTGCAAGATCGAGCAGTCTTTGCAATGTGCTCTTTGAAGGTCAGCTGGTCATCAAAGATTACACCAAGATTTCTGACCGAAGTTGATGGGGTAATTATTGATGTGCCTAATTGAATCGAGAAGTCATGCTGTAGGGTCGGAGTGGCAGGGACGACAAGAAGCTCAGTCTTTGCCAGGTTGAGCTGTAGGTGATGTTCTTTCATCCATGCCGAGATGTCCGCCAGGCAGCCTGAGATCCGTGCAGCTACCGTTGGATCATCTGGTTGAAAAGAGAGATAGAGCTGTGTGTCATCGGCGTAGCAATGGTAGGAGAAGCCATGTGCCTGTATGATGGGTCCCAGTGATGTAGTGTATGTGGAGAAGAGGAGGGGTCCAAGAACCGATCCCTGAGGAACCCCAGTGACCAGTTGATGTGCTTTGGATACCTCCCCACCCCAGGCCACCCTGAAGGACCTACCGGTGAGATAGGATTCAAACCAGCGAAGTGGAATCCCAGTGATGCCCAGCGATGAGAGGGTGGACAGGAGGATCTGATGATTGTCAAAAGCAGCAGAAAGATCGAGCAGAATGAGGACTGATGATTTGGAATCGGCCTTTGTGACTCGCAGGGCTTCAGTGACTGAGAGTAGCGCAGTCTCTGTTGAATGGCCACTCCTGAAACCTGACTGTTTAGCATCCAGTTTGTTGTACTGTGAAAGAAATAGTGAGAGCTGGTTGAAGACAACTCGTTCGAGTGTTTTCGCTACGAATGGAAGGAGAGAGACAGGTCTGTAGTTTTCTAAAAGAGAAGTGTTTAATGTAGGTTTTTTGAGCAGTGGGGTTACCCGGGCCTGCTTGAACGCTGTGGGGAAGATGCCAGTGCGGAGAGATGTGTTGATAATGTGTGTGAGTGCCGGTACGAGTGTGGGAGAGATTGCTTGGAGAAGGTGAGAGGGGATTGGGTCAAGAGGACATGTTGTAGGATGGCTGGAGAGGAGAAGTTTGGATACTTCCGCCTCGGTGAGGGGACAGAAGGAGAAGATGGGAGTTTGAGCAGTGGATGTGGTTGGTTGGAGGTCCTGTATGTGTGGAGTTGAGAACTGGTTACCGATTGTTCTAGTTTTGTCGGTGAAAAAAGTGGCAAAGTCGTCAGCTGTTATAGAAGTGGTGGGCGGTGGTGGAGGGGGACAGAGGAGAGAATTAAATGTTCTGAAGAGATCACGCATGTCTGGAGCGCTGTTGATCTTGTTGTGGAAGTGTGAGGATTTGGCAGTGTGGACTTCAGTAGAGAAAGACGAAAGCAAAGACTGATACCTAGTCAGGTCCGACGGATCGTTTGATTTGTGCCATTTTCTCTCTGCCGCTCTGAGTTTGGTCCGATGCTCACGAAGAACATCGGATAACCAGGGGTTAGAAGGGGCAGCCCGTGCTGGCCTGGAGGAGAGGGGACAAATGTCGTCTAGACAAGAGGTTAAGGTAGAGCATAAAGTGTCAGTAGCTGCATTCACATCCAGAGATGTGAAATGGGTAGGTGAGGGAAGAGAGGAGGATACTACAGAGGAAAGAAGGGTGGGGGAAAGGGAGCGTAGGTTACGTCTGAAAGTAACCGGTAAGGGAGCTGGTGGCACCTGGGTAGTAAAATGTAAGGTAAATGTAATGAAGAAATGGTCAGAGGTATGTAGTGGTTGTACCAGAATGTTATCTGTAGTACAGTTGCGTGTGTAAATTAAATCAAGTTGGTTGCCTGATTTGTGCGTGCTAGTAGTGGTAAGGCGTTTGAGATCAAATGAAGCTAGGAGTGAATGGAAGTCTGTAGCATAAGGCCTGTCTAGGTGAATGTTGAAATCGCCAAAGACTAGGAGTGGAGTGCCATCCTCCATGAAAGAGGACAGCAGGCCGTCCAGCTCCTCTAGGAAGGTGGCTAGAATTTGGCCAGGGGGACGGTAGATTACTACTATCTGGAGTTTTATAGGAGCCGTTACAGTAATCGCATGAGATTCAAATGAGTTGTGATTGCCTAGGGGAGAGTGGGTTGAGTATTTCCAATTGTTTGAAATGAGCAGACCAGTGCCCCCACCCCGGCCAACTTGCCTTGGGGTGTGAGAGAAAGAGAAATTGTGAGAGAGAGCAGCCGGGGTAGCAGAGTCTTCTGGACGAATCCAGGTCTCAGTCAAGCCCAAGATGCTGAGAGTGGATTGTAAGGAAAAAGCAGAAATGAAGTCAGCTTTGTTGACAGCTGACTGGCAATTCCAAAGACCCACAGAGAAAGAAAGAGGTGTAGTAGAAGATGTAGCGATCGGGTGCAGGTTAGCAGGATTACGTTGCCGTCTGCGTGTGTTTTTAGAGCGTGGTTGGGAGAGAACCGGAATGGTTTCGAAACACATGATAGAGGTGGAGGGATAGAGGATAGGGAAGGAGAGTGTGTGAGGGAAGATAGAAATGATACTTAAGTGTGTGCTCGGTGTCGTTGCTCGGTTAAAGTCGCGCAGGAAAAGTCGTCTGTCTTTACACTCGTTGGTCTTCACACGAGGAGACTGAGCACGATGGCTGAACGCTTCCGCAGACGCTTCCGCGTCAGCGCTCTGACATCAAATAAATACGGTCTAGGAGACTAGAGTGAAAACAGCTGAGGCCGGCTTCTGCTCAGCACAGCCAATAACCTTAAAGGACTGCTAATTGCTGTATACGAAACTAAACACTTCGCACAATCACACAGGCTCGTTCTTAGCTGAGGTGCAAATTATTCTAATTGTCGGCAAGTGCAATCAAAAATATAAACCTCAACGAAAATGCACAATAGAAATAGGTAGGAAACGAAGTATTCCTTCCTAGCAGCAAGTAAATAATTTAAACAACAGAACTGCGAAAAAGTATTACAAAACTTACGCGAGCTGCCGTCCTTCTCTTCTGGTGACTAATCGGCTTTCTCCGAGAAGCCTGAAGCAGAGCTCTGCTGAGATTATATAAAGTATATATATACAGTGCGGTACAAACATTTAGGGATGTTTTTGTGATTTAAACTTGGACATAAACAGATTGTTTTATTTTAAAATTTTGGATGTACTGAGACAAAAGATGTTCTTTGGAGCATTCTCATTCTTTACTGTGCGATTTATAAGTCCTTTACGAATTGTTGCTTGTCAGACTCGAACTGTAACACAATCCCAGCTATAAGCCATGTCACACTCAGTTGTCATTAATGTCAGACTGTCCGACAGTGAAGACTTACGCAAAGAGACTCATCCAGAGTTTTACATCATCAATCCGTGACATGTTCAGTGATGTGAGCTGAATTCAAAAACAATCTCTACTGTTAAGTTTGATCAAGGCTTGTGTTGAAAATACAACTGATGAAGGCCAAAATGTCAGTTTTTTTTTATCCCCTACTTTAACTTCAATAACAGATATTAGAGTGCAGACCAATCTTTGTACAAACCGAATTCCGGAAACGTTGGGACATTTTTTTAAATTTGAATAAAATGAAAACTAAAAGACTTTAAAATCACATGAGCCAATATTTTATTCACAATAGAACATAGAGAACATAACAAATGTTTAAAAGGAGAAATGTAACACTTTTATCCACTAAATGAGCTCATTTCAAATTTGATGCCTGCTACAGGTCTCAAAAAGGTTGGTACGGGGGCAACAAAGGGCTGAAAAAGCAAGAAATCTTGAAAAGATTCAGCTGGGAGAACATCTAGCAACTAATTAAGTTAATTGACATCAGGTCTGTAACATGATTAGCTATAAAAGGGATGTCTTAGAGAGGCAGAGTCTCTCAGAAATAAAGATGGGCAGAGGCTCTCCAATCTGTGAACGAGTGTGTAAAAAGATTGTGGAATACTTTAAAAACAACATTCCTCAACGTCAAATTGCAAAGGCTTTGCAAATCTCATCATCTACAGTGCATAACATCATCAAAAGATTCAGAGAAACTGGAGAAATCTCTGCATAAGGAACAAGGCCGAAGACCTTTGTTGGGTACCCGTGGTCTTCGGGCCCTCAGACGACACTGAATCACTCATCGGCATGATTCTGTCATTGACATTACTAAATGGGCCCAGAAATACTTCCAGAAACCACTGTCGGTAAACACAATCCGCCATGCCATCTGCAGATGCCAACTAAAGCCCTATCATCCAAAAAGGAAGCGATTTGTGAACATGGTTAAGAAGCACCGTCGTGTCCTGTGGGCCAAGGCTCATTTAAAATTTAAAACAAGTCCAAATTTGAAAATTTGTTGGAAATCACGGACGCCGTGTCCTCTGGGCTAAAGAGGAGGGAGACCTTACAGCGTGTCATCAGCGTTCAGTTCAAAAGCCAGCATGTCTGATGGTATGGGGTGCATAAGTGCATACGGTATGGGCAGCTTGCATGTTTTGGAAGGCACTGAATGCTGAAAGGCATATAAAGGTTTTAGAGCAACATATGCTCCCCTCCAGACGACGTGTATTTCAGCAGGACAATGCAAAACCACATACTGCAGCTGTTACAACAGAATGGCTTCGTAGTAGAAGAGTCCAGGTGCTGAATTGGCCTGCCTGCAGTCCAGATCTTTCATCTATAGAGAACATTTGGAGCATCATTAAACGAAAAATGTCAAAGACAACCAAAAACTCTTCAGCAGCTGGAAATCTATATCAGGCAAGAATGGGACCAAATTCCAACACCAAAACTCCAGAAACTCATAACCTCGATGCCCAGACATCTTCAAACTGTTTTGAAATGAATAGGAGATGCTACACCATGGTAAAAATTGCCCCGTCCCAACTATTTTGAGAGCTGTAGGCATCAAATTTGAAATGAGCTCATTTTGTGCATAACAAATGTTTAAACTGAGAAATTATACAATTTTATGTTATCTATGTTCTAGTGGTTTTGTTGTTGCTGCACTAATTGCATCATCAGGTTCTGTTCAGGTTCAGTTCTAATGGGTCTTGACTTGAGAAGCCACACTGCAGGATTGTGCATCAAAACTTCTGACACTGGCAAAATTTCATCAGAGGAAAAATTTGATTGCAATGGTCATTAATCTTTGGCTGGTGTATATGTCAAACTAGTGATGAACGACAACAGATTTTGGCCTAAAATCAGAAGAATCTTTTAGGATTCACAAAATTTAGGAGGCCAAATCGTGGCTAGAATTATACAGTATGCAGCCAGCTTTACACAAATGTTCGACAAACTGGAGTTTATTTTTATTTGTTGATTGTTTGATTGAGTTAAATAATTACTTCAGTTGAATACTTCTCAAAATTAAATAGGATATTGTGAGTGTAACATGCCATCTGTTGCTAATTTCCTTTATTGCTCCTAACACTGAGTGGTTAAAGGGATGGTTCATGGTAATAAGTTATATCATGCAAGAAGTGTTCTTGTCATGTACATTTTAACAGACACACCAATGTTCATGTGTAGACACCATTGAAGTTAAATAGTGGAATAATAGCCTGTGTGTCTGAATATGTGTGGTTCCTGGCTGTTGTCGGGTCTGTGGTGTATCCAGGACACCATGTGTGTGTTGCGTCAGAGTATGTGTTAGGCCCACGCGTGCTCCAGATATTGGCTCGGAGTAAAACTGTCAGTACAGAAACTGTGGAGCAAAGCACATGCTCACTACAGTGAGCCATTCAGCTTGATGAAGCAAACCATGCAACCCTAAATTAGCGGATTACACTTAGATGAATTCACACATACACACACACGCACAAGCCATCACACAAACCCCCATTAGATCTGAACGTTTCTTAATAAATCATTATCAGACAGGAGTCAGGACAGTGCGTCTCCTCCCTCAACTTAATGACCAGCTGACTTTTACAAATGTCCTTCTGCACATCCTCTCTCCTAATGGCTAAAGTGCAGTGACACTGGGGTTGCGGGATTGTAAATCATTCAAGTTAGTGTCTCACACTTCAGTGATTTACACCCGTAGAGGGTGTCTGTTTAAGCTTTAACGAACTGACTTTTGTGTTGCATGTCATGATCTAAAACATGTTGTATTGGCTTCCATTGACCTTGATAACACTTATTAAAGAACCTGGAACTTGAAGGGTCCATGTAACATACAGTAAGCTAGGTTGCCAAACTCTGAACAATGTAAAACGTCATTATATTAAAATAAATACGAATTACGTCATTATATTAAAATAAATACAAATTACTGTAAATTTAGTATCTCTCCATGAAAGAACATAAAGTAGCCTAAACTATATGTGACCCTGGGCCACAAAACCAGTCATAAGGGTAAATTTTTCAAAACTGATATTTATACATCATCTGAATAAATAAGCTTTCCATTGATGTATGGTTTGTTAGGATAGGATAATATTTGGCCGAGATACAAGTATTTGAAAAACTGGAATCTGAGGGTGCAAAAAAATCTAAATATTGAAAAAAATCGCCTTGTCCTAATGATTTTTGGCCCATACAATGTATTTGGCTATTGTTACAAATATACCCCAGCGACTTGAGACTGGTTTTGTGGTCCAGGGTCACATATGATATTATTAAAAATTTTGTATAATTTCCTTAGCACAATCAGAATTGGAAAAAATAATAATTGTTTTCAAACAAGTTTCCAAACAGTCCCTCCTGTCTGCCAGGTATAGACTCGAACTAATAGAGTAACGCTGAAAGCACCACAGAGCCACAGTGTTTACACTCTTTGGGGAAATCAACCATGAATGGCTTATTTATAGCGGTCTCTGTACATTAAACTGGGATAGAAGAAAGTATTTTAACATTGAAAAATTTAAACACACATTTAATGCTGAATTGCGCAAGCTGGGATAAGAGAAAAAGAAAGAAAGAAAGATTTAGAAGTTCGAACTAGCTTGTACCTAACACAGATGAAATTGATCATTTTTTATCAATGTATAATTATCATATAATTATCATCACCCAAATGCATCGCAAGCAGAATAAAAATGACATTTGAATATAATTTAAATTAATTTTAATATACATTTGTGAATAAATTGAGGATACTTCATAATATATCACTTACCTCTGATTCCCTGGCCTGTGTGTTGTGACAGAAGACCGGACCCAACATTATGGCTTCAGCTGAGGACGCGCTGTGGGATTTGCGGCAAGGCGGTCGGAGGTTGGAGCGATATGTGGAGGATTTTCTCGAGCTCTCCAACCGGGTGAGTTGGCACAACGCCGCTCTAGGTGCGTGCTTCCAGCTGGGGTTGGATGACGAGATAATCTGCTGTGATCTTCCCATTAGTGATTTTCCCCTGATTGAGCTGATTAATCTCGTTCTGTTCCTTAACGGTTCCGACTTCGATGTGGAAGAAGTTTGGGAATCTCCCAAGTCTCGTCGTCCAGCCCCCGCTGGAACACACCACGTCTCCCCAGCTCACCCCACGCCGAGAACCTCCACATACTGCACCAACGGCTCGGACCACCTGCCCAACCCCAAATGCCCCAGTATTCTCCAAAGCTCCACTCTCGTTCTCAGCCAAGAAACGCCGTCCGCGGCGAAGTCAAAGCCGCCATCCGCAGCGAAGTCAAAGCCGCCGTCCGCGGCTAACTCAAGCCCGCCGTCCGCGGTGAAGTCCAGGCCGCCATCCGCGGCTCATTCTAGCCCACCATCCGCAGGGAACTCAAGCCCGCCGTCTGCGGGGAACTCAATGCCGCTGTCCGCGGGGAACTCAAGGCCGCCGTCCGCAGCAATCACAAGCCCGCCGCCGTTCGTGGCTCTCTCAAGCCCACCGCCGTTCGTGGCTCATTCAAGCCCGCCGTCCGTGGGGAAATCCAGGCCGCTGTTCGCAGCTCATTCTAGCCCTGCTGTCCGCGGGGAAATCAAGGCTGCCGTCCACGGCAATCTCAAGCCCGCCCCCGTCTGCGGCTCTCACAAGCTCGCTGCCCGCGGCTCTCTCAAGCACGCCGCGGCTTTTGGGGGGGGGTAGTATGGCTTCAGCCGTAGAGGCCGGGGCGGGAGCTGAGGCCGCGGCCTCAGAGGCGGTCCCGCCATGGCCTCCCGAGCTGGCCTCCCGAGCTCCTCATCCTGCCATGGCCTCCTGAAACCCCGGATCCACCATGGCCTCTCGAGGCCCCGGATCCGCCATGGCGCCCCGAGCTCCCTGCTCCACCGTGGCCTCCCGAGCTCCCTGATCTGCCCTGGAGGCCTCCCGTGTCTCCGTCTTGGACCAGCCTCCAGGGCACCCACCCCCCCCTCCCCGGTGGATATGTTACGGCGCGGGACGCGCCTTCCAGGAGGGGGAGGTAATGTCAGGGAGTCTCAGTCACACAGTCACAGCCTCCACCGTCATCAGCCACCACTTACACAAGATCACACTCACCTGTATTCCAATCATCTGCACCTACCCGTCTCCAATCAAGCCACCTATAATGTCACGCTCCACTCAGTCACAGATCGTCTGGTCTACCGTGCACACCCTGAACTAACCCTGACTCTCTACCCGTACTTACCTGTGTCTCCTTACCACTAGATCATTCGACGAACCTCCTACGAATCTCCTATGTGCTCTCCTCCGTTCCTGGTCCCCGATCTCCCACGAACCTGCAAAGACATCACATCTCAGTATTCAGCTAAAACCTATTGGACTGTTCATTGTGCTTGCTACTCACCTGCCATTGCTACTCACGATCTGCATCTCCATTCCTGTCAATAAACCTCTTACATCACTTACCTCTGATTCTGATTTGTCACTGGTAACAAGGTGGGAACAGTAAACTGAAATAATCATTGACATACACTACTTACAATAAACACCATAATTCGAGCTTGTAGAGTAGAGTTTTTCTCCATTCTGCATCACATCACTTACTTTCTAGTAAGTCTGAAAAGCTTAGTTGATTAGCTGGTTAAGGTATGTTTAATTACAGCTGGCGCTAAACTCTGCATTGAAGCGGCCCTCCAGGAACAGGACTGGACACAGCTGTCCTATCACATAAACCACAGAAATAGTGAGATATTGAATAACTGGTTAAAACTGTCTTTAAACAGTCTTAAAACTGTCTTTTTGGGTAGCAGTGATATTGTCCCTTGCATTACATTCTTAATCACATGGTGTGATTTCTGTGGTGGAAACAAGAGCATATCATTGTCCAGCTGGCTGTTTATGAGTTCTTGCAATATTGTACACCTTGCTCATTAGTATTCAGAAGAGCCTTCAAATTCTCTCCCCATTCATCTCATTAATTGGATCATCTGACTGAAATTGCCATCATCAAAAAGGAAATTATCCTATAAGTATGTTGACCAGATGCCACATTATTATTTTTTTTGCCAGAACAGTAGGCCTAACAAAGTAGTTGTTTTATATATGGGACAAATTTCAGACCAATCCAGAAACGTGATAAGGGTCTCAAATATGTTAATGACCTGGAGGAAAAAAGGACATAATCAGCTATACATATGCTTTCAGTTTGAATTTAGAATTTTTTCCCCCTCCACTTATCTGCAATTACATTTATAGCTAAAACTGCAAAGGTCACTATTTTGAATACAAAATGAGAATTCAAATTCATTTAATGACCATGTGCTGGATATTGAATACAAGAAGCTCTGAAAACCTCTGTAGTTTATGTCTTTAATATTTGATGTACTGTATGTGTTTGTGATGGTTTTTGTTATTGAATTAGTAACAGTGTTGACCTGAGATGACCTCTGATTTAGTATGTATTGTTGCTTGTAAGATTGCTTGGCAGCCTCCACATTGCATTGTAATAATACTGCATCCATTATTCAACATCATTACACACTATATATGTACACACTATATCTCATTCTACATTGAGCTTATAAAACAGGAATCAATGTAATAAATTGAACTATTTACTACAAAATTGGACATCCTGCAAAATGACATCGCAAATAAAATGAGACATTAAGCTTTCTCTAGTGAATGAATCACTGCATTCGAGGAAAAATGATGCTGTTTTCTGCATTATCTATCTATTATTATAAATTAGATGAAGATAGGTTCACATTTTAATTCAAACTAAAGGCTACAGATCATTTTAAAGACATTATAAACATCCCACCACTCTCTCTTGAGCTTATGTGCAGAATGTGATTTTCACAGTATGTGTGAAAGCATGCATGTTATATGTGAGGCCATGCATGCACATCAGGGCTCGTGAGTGCATTTGTTTTTGTATGTTGTGCATAAAGAAAGATGCATTAGGGACTAAGATTAGATTTCATTTAAACTAATTGCAAATGCTATATTATTATAAATATAATATATATATAATATTATTCATAACTGCATAATTAACGTTATAGTAAACACTGTCTTAGTGTTTCGTTTTGAATCCCTTTCTGGGATAGATAGGGTGTTAAAGTGTAAAAGTTTGCTCTCGGACTACTTAATAAAAATAAAAAAAAGTAATTGCAAAAGATGGCTAGAGATATTATGGTGCGTCAAAGTTAAAACTGTCATGCAAATACTATTGTTAAAGTGAAACACTGCTGTTCTATTGAGAGAATGTATGTTTGTGAGTGTGTGCGCACATTTGTCTGTGTGTGAAGGGGGGTGTGAGTGTGTGTTTTATGTAATGTAGCATGGTCTGTTTGGTAACAAAAGTGGTGACACTGAAAATTGGGTTACCATGGAGACAGAATTTTCCCACTTTTTTGTGCTCATGACAGACTCATGCAAACCTCTCTTCCATTTCTTCTTTACTCCTTTATTTCTTAATTCCTTCATTTATATATGAAGTTGTTCATATTTTGTGATGCTGTAGCTGTTGCCTTACTGTATTTTGCACTTGGTTTATTTAGTCTGCGTCGGAATTACAATTTATTGATGTTTGTTAGTGGATGTGAGATGTGGGAAATTAAATGTTTATTGTAAAACAGTCCAATCCAAACAGTCCAAGAAAATGGGATCTTCAAGAGTCAACATGAGATTGTGTCAGTTGCCAAAGCATATCATTTGTGTATAGCTCTCTCCTTAAAAGAAAATGTGTCTAAAATGTATTATCTGTTCTCAGTTGTAAAATTGTTTCATTATGAGCTTTCTGGATAATTACCTGCGACTCCTTTCAAGTCAGTCCTGGGCTTTCATTTAATAAGTAAACAACTCCTAATTTGACCCAGTTTAACTCCACATTAGGGCTGATTTAATACAAGCAAATAAGTGCTTGTGTCTTTGAGTGATTCACACGCAGTATAAAAGATTTGTTAATGATTGTTACAGATACTCTGGGGCTTCAATACTGCTTCCATGCCCACACATAAACACAAACCTGTGTTTTCTAATTAGACAATAAATTAATGAATAGAATGGTTAGCTAGCAGAAATACATTCCAGAAAACATGCATTTGTTGGATAATTTTTATCTAAAGCAATTTACTTTCCATTCAAGATATATCACAATGCTCGACCTTGGCATTGTTAGCTCCATTCTCTACTGTTTGAACCACTGGAAGTCTGGAAGTTTTAGATTCTGCTACTGTAAATGTTCTGAAACATTTGTTGATGTGTTCTGTATATGAGATGATGTATGATTTGAAAAATAAAAGGAAAAGCTTTCCTGCCAAAGCAAATCAGAGATCCCTTTGAGCCATAAATTTGCATTATTTGCTCAAGCAAGCAGATAATGGGCATAGGTTTCCAAACTTAGATACACAGACATGGATAATCACAATGGACCTGCTGTTACAAATGGTAAAGTTTATCATCTTAAAATTTGTTCACTGGACTGTAAAACGTCCTTTTCCAGCCTATTCTGAAACACGATTGGCCGGCTGAGGGAGACAAAAAATGCTGGGGGTAACAAAAAGCAGCAGCACATTACGATGTATATGAGTTTAGATACCGTCAGATCCACTTTATAGTGGTTTTCATGCTTGTATTCAGTTTTATTTCTTCAAAATCAATGTGTGGAAAGTCGGTTGTCAAAGTGGGTAATTTCCTGGTAACCATAAAATTGTGGGCTGGCTGGTCTGGGTTGTGAATAGCAGTATAAATTGCTACAAATGCTTTAAAAAAAAATCTGTTAAACTGATCTTAATGTTTGAAATAAGGTTCAACCATCTCTTTTGGAGTAGAAATGCATCATTATTTTAAATATAGTTTTTTTTTTTCTTTTTCAGGGGGCACCAGTGGCAATTCTGACTCACTCGGTACCCTAGGCGAGATAAGACATGACTAGGCCCAGGTGGAATCGGTGGTGTTTTTTATTAAGTATTTTCTGTGTTATTTTGGGGGGAGAATCTTCAAAATGAATTTCAATACAAACTGTAATAAAACATAGCTGAGAGCATTGTACTCTTATTGTCAGGTAAAGGAATCAGATGGTGTTGCATTTGATGGATTCTGTGGTAATCTGATGAACTTTTTGTGGAGCAGATTTTGTAAGGTTAGACATGACCAGTAGGCAAATACTTTTTTTTTTTTTAAACCCACAGTAATGGTGCAGCTTAATTTTTTAAAGATACAGATATTTGCATTAAAATCCACTTGGTTTAAAAATCTGAGGGGACACGTGCCTTCTCTAAATTTAAAAGACTTTAAATAGACTTGTCAAGCAGTTTTTCCTTTGACTGGGTGAATGATCTTAGAGCATAAAATCATTTGATTTAATTGCATGAGTTGAGGATCATAACGGCTCCCGTGGATTTCCTACAGGGAAATTACACAGCTGGGAGCGTCTGACTCATAACGAACCACCAATTTTGGCGCAAATGGAGCAAACCCAAAATCACCGTTTTCATTGAGACAGACAGGAGTTGGTTCGTTGAACTGTTTTGCTCTTTTTAACACGTGGAGGCGACAGTGGATGGGACATGGTTTTGCCACATCGAGCGGGAAAATGACTTGTTTACTGAGGCGTCGTGTGATTGAGAATTTTCCACAGTTTTGACGCGCCCATCGTGCGCAGGGACTGTTAATGGTGCTCATTATCATTTGACTGTATTCATGTGTGTGATGGAGAGAGAGAGAGCCTCAATCTACCATCTACTCGATTCATGGAGTGTGCGTCTGAGAGCAATGGTCTGTAAAGTTGGATGGAAATATGAACGCGCCTCATAACCAAATGATTTCCCTCAAATAGTTAAGCAATAAGACTCATCTGTTTGCATAGACAGCAAATCCGTATATGAAACGTATGTTTGTGTTTAATTATAGGTGGCAAGGTAAAAGAATTGAGTTGAATTTGGCGCGGAGCGCGTGGGAGGCATTGGCGAGTACAGTCTCTATTCCGCGCTGAGATGTTAAGGAGCGTACATGCGCTCGACAGTTTGCCATGATGTCTCAGTTCAGTCGATGGTGTCGCAGAGGAATCTCTATCCAAAATACACATCATCCCCGTTATCGACGTTTTAACGACTGAATACGGCGCGTTGCTGTTGTTTTCTCCAAAAGGATGCGATATTGACGGAATCCCCCTCGGAGGCGGCACACGGACCTGTTCCACAAGCTCCGCTGCGGAAAGCACTCGAGTCTCAGGAAAAAATAACAGACATATTAAGGTGAAAAATCCATGTGGTCGTTGTATGTCGACTGAATCACTGAACGTTTTTTTCCTTTTCCTTTTTCTGGTTAATCTCTGTAAGGAATGGACACGGTAAACACAAGGACACTGGTGGAATTACGCCGTTAAGAGCGCTGAACTTGACGGATTTGTTTATAAAGAAAGATCAAGGTTACACGATGAAGACTACTGAGGACGCGGTTTAATTTCTTGACTGGTGTATTGGAAATGTATAACGGGGATATTAGGTGAGTTGTTCTCTTTTTACTTTCAATAAAACATCAAAGAACGTATTATTTTCCTTACCAAATGTGGGCTCGCTCTCTCATAGCCAACTGGGAGTCGTTGGAGCTTCTCGTTGACGAAATCGTCGGCTTATTTTTGTGATTATTTCAACCGCCTTGATGCGCAACACCTGCGTGCGCCCTACATGGAGACGAACCCCGCGCGCGCGTGAGGGGAATACCTCACCGCCGGGTCTCTCACACACCGTTTAACCACTGACTTCACTCTCGAAGCTCACTGATAGGTGTTGTTTGAAACACGGTTATGTGTGTGTTGTAGTCAGCCTCTGAGGTGACTTGGTTCTGTGCGGGGGAACCGTTACGCTTCCACGCAGATCAGTTTGCCCACTCGCGAAGCCTTTTGGTGTGGCTTTTCTCTCGTAGACTACTGAACACGAGCGAGAAGTTATAGAAATACACTAAATAATGAGATAATGTAAGGATTTTGTTTGACTTTTTGTTTTCCAGAACATTGAACACTTAAGCTCCTGTCAAGGTGGTTCGCCGAAGGTCTGAAAAAAAAAATGCGCCGAGAAACGCGCCTTCTCTGTGAGCAAATCTTCGTGGATAACATTCACAAGACATCGGTCAGTTTCACAGATGGCACATTTCAACCACGGCGAGTCTTCTTCACTGACACCTCGTGACACGCAAGGTAAGATACGTTTTAAATATTGAAGGTTTTAGTAATAGGTGTGAAGTGGCTGGTGGGGAGATCCGACAGGGGGCGCCGTTGTTTTGCGGGTTCTGTCTAAACGGGGAATGAGGGACTTGCAGATTTGGGTGCAGTCACGTTGTCCAAGCACATTTTTGATGTTTTCCTCTTGCTTACAGGACCAGGCCTGAAATAGTCTTTCCTGCAATGGAGGATATAATTTTAGAAGCTGAAATATTTCAAAACCGCCCTCTCCCTACCCACACATTAATGTATAGAGACACTTATACACATCTTGATAAAATGACCTTAAAGGGGACCTAACGCACACAGTTTCACCCAATCTCATGTTAATCTTGAGTACCTATAGAGTAGTACTGCATCCTTCATATCTCCAAAAAGTCTTTAGTTTTATCATATTTATAAAAGAAAGATACAGATTTACGATTCTCTCCGAAAAAAGCCAAGCTCCTGGAGGCGTGCCGTGTGGGCGGAGCTAAAGAGGGACGAGCACTTGCGCCGATTGCCAACAAAACGGAGACATTTGATGCTGTTTCACTTACCATCTGCAGTTCTGAATCATGACCGGGATCTTTTGTAGCTGGGAGTCTGGGACCGCTCCATCTTTCAGTATTAAACGATGTGCAAATCCAGCGTCGAATTGGGCCTTGTTTATAAAACGTTCGTCAACAAAACACTTGAGAAACTCCATTGCTGCCCCCGAAAAACAAACTATATCCACTGTTCACGTAACGGTGGGTTCTTTTGGGAAGCTGAACAAGGTTATCTTTCTCTCACAACCAAAAACACTTCTTTAGAGACATTCTTCTGTGCAGTGCAGCTGAATGAAGCGCGTTGATGGGCGCGCTCTCGCTCTCGCTCTGGTCGATGCATGCACGGGCGCGTTCTTCCGGGAGAAATGCCCATATAAGGAGTTCCACCGTCGTTTACGTCATCAAGAACCACGATCGAAAAAAACTCTCTGAAACTTGTACGAACCCGGAAGTGAGATTTTTGGCACAGAAATACTCTGTTATACGTCCAATTTTTTTTTTTAAACTTTGTCCATGCTTAGCATGAGAATCCAACTCTTTAACAGTGTAAACCACTTTGAATGCATGAAACAGCATTGTACCCCCCCTTTAACTGAACGCCCAGATATACTGTATACAGCAATGCATTCTTACATTTGCTATATTGGGCCAACTCTTGTGATGCCTTAGGCCAGAAACATAATTTAATCAAAGACGTGAACGCAGACAGACTTGGCTAATGCGCTGCCCTGTTGAACGTACTTAATGCGCTCTTGTGGTGGTACCAAACCTCAGGATTCAATGGGGCAATGGAGTTACCTTCAAAATTTCTGGCAATTAAAATGAAATTTGCTAAAATATGTACTGACTTTAAACTTGCATAGCAAGATTTTCTTCAGATTGTTGCTTCACCATAACAGTAGTTGACCTGAAAGAGAAAACTGACTATGTAATATAATACCACAGTTTTCTACACATTTTGTAAACTGTCTAAATTCAAATACATAGGTAGAATATGTTTTGGACCTTAAACAGAAGAATATATGAGCATGTGTGCTGGTCAGAAAAAGAGATGGATGGAGGAGGAGGACCTAGTGCAGGTGCTTATTTTGAGAGTACTCCTAACTATTGACCCCTCCACCTTTCCACACAGTCAAACTCAGAAATCCACCCACAACCTCCCCATTCGCCTGCGAAGAGAAGTGATCTCAGCGGTGATATTCTGCTAACAGAGGAGCCGATCTGCACTTGGCACTTTCTGCTGTGGTTTTGAATTATGAAATATGGGCTGTGACAGACCATCAAAACTGTGGTTGGTACTTCCAGGCATATACTCAAACCTCACTCGTACACAGGGGCGGACTTAGTGAATTGGGGGCCCCAGGCAAATATAGGAATGGGGCCCTATACATTTGCACACATTTACCTAGATCAACCTTGAGGTTCCTTTTCTGTTATGATGCTAGCTGCTGCACAATGGTGCCCTAGTTCAGACCAATGTTTCTACGTTTTGCATGTACATGTTATAATGGGATTCTTTCATTTACATTTATTCATTTAGCAGACACTTTTATTCTTTCATGTTGTAGACCACGAAATAGCAATTGATTTACCATTGAGATACAAGTTTTAACAAAAAACTAAATAAATTATAAAATGATAAACCTCACAATTGAACCTTTAAACTGTTTTTTTATTTTAAGAAAAGGGATGCGTCAGAAGTATAAATTATTATATTATTTAAAACGGATTTATGTGGGTGGATTTTCGCATTGGACTGAACAAAAACTGCAGACTGGATTATTGAAAATGCACATTCATTCTATAGTCTGTATTTTATCAGGTAAAATTTTAATTTTAATTTTTATCGGTTCTAAATGTACCTTAAATTAATACTTTTCAAGTTTTTAATACTTTAATCAACATGGGCATGGACAAATATGGATGCTTTATGCAATATATTTTTATTATTAGTGAAACCATAGTTAACATACATAGAGCATGAAGAGTAGGCATGTTTCAAAGGTCATAGATGTTTTTCAAAGAACTTGTTCATGTCTATTAAGACACATGAAAAAAAAAAGAACACAGAAATACCAGGTTCCTATTACTTCTCTTTCTTTGCTCTGAGCAAATTACTGACACAAACCTGTTTACATTTTCGCAGGACAGGGCAGCTCTTCTTCTGAACATGCAACATGTACATTTATTATTTATTATTACATTTGTTTCCCTATCTTTGCCCATATTGCTGTATTTTGATGCAGCTAAATTCTCAATAAAACTGTTTTCATTGGTATATTTTACTGTTTCTGTTGTCAGACAACAGAATGAATATGAAATAGTGACTGAAACGCGACCCATTAAGACACCAGCTCTCCCATCCAAGATGATAATCTGCACAAAAATCATGATTTATAATCGTGCCGTCGTCTGATCAAATCAAATAGGCTACACTTAAGATAAAGACAATAGCTGTGCTGTGATTTCGGCTATACTTGCATGTAAAATTAGAGAAGCAACATATCTGTTTTAACTGAAAGCGCAGCTCCTTTCAGCTGCTCGCTGTACAGAGCAGAGGCACAGAGAGAGAGAGAGAGAGAGAGAGAGAGGGAGAGAGGAGAGAGAGAGAGAGAGAGAGAGGTGTGTGCGCACGCTGGGAAAGAGAGACCTCGCGCTCGCGCGGCAGTCAGCGTCAGCTGCATAATATTTGAATTTGCTACAAGCAGGATACACAAGAAGCACGTTCAACTCTGACACGCAGACGGTTGTCGTGGTAATAAACACCGTAAACCGCAACCGTTCGCGTGTCCGCGCTTAATGCGCGTCTCGTATATGATAAGCATTTTAGGGGGCCCTTGGCTTTTGGGGGCCCAAGGCAGTCGCCTACCTTTGCCTAATGGGTAAGTCCGCCCCTGCTCGTACAAACACTACTATTGGCAAGATGTTTTTGGCAGCGTTACTTAAATTTTAATGCGTAAAAATCCATGGGTCTGTTTTTGTATGCAAGCGAAATTAACTGTCTTTATTTTGATCCTTGGCTGCTCTTCAGTTGTAACCTGCAAGCTTAGGGTGAAGGTGATGTCTAATGTGACTGAAAACATTACACACCGTTTACTTGTAAAACGTCCAACAAATCTGACAGATGCACATGCAGAACGAGATGCAGAGTGATGCACTGCATTTGCAAATGCTAAGTGCTAGTCTGGGGTAGACTTAAGGGCATGGTTGCTTTGCTGGGGTAGCTCTGTGAATATAACAATTATGGACGTTAGCAAGAATACTAAATGAGAAAGTTACAGGGGTAACAGAGCACAACTGCCTGTCTCTTGAATCTCTAATGTGGTCATTGAGGCATGTACCACTTTTGGACCCTCACAAACTACCAGTGAAACCATCAAGAAAGCAATTAGGCAATTATATGATTGGCACTAATTAGTATGCTTCACAATACAGCTGAATGTTTAAGCTGTCAGAAGCAAAACCCTCTTACTATCTGCTATAAGTGTTTGCCAACAATTGAAAACGCATCAATAAATTATTAGTTTGTCAAGTGTTAAACAAGTCTTTGCTTCATTTATTCAAAAATGACATTGTAGGAGGAATTATATAATGCATCAGGCAGCAACAGTCATCCACTTCTGCTCATGCATTGCTATATCAATGTTGTGATTATAAAATTACTAATAAAAATCAGCATACTAGCGTGTGTGTGTGTGTGTGTGTGTATATATATATATATAATATCTGCATCCTATATTGCATCCTTAATTAAGAGACTATATGGAGTATTTATACTTTAAAAAAATGTCACAGTGCAGGACTTTTTTTAAAATGAAATGCAGATAAAATTCAAATGTGCTGATGTTGAAAATGTTCATGTCCTTATTATTTTTCTACTACCCACATGTACAGTAAGTATTTGCAATATATTCCATCTAATATTCCAATGTAGGACTTTTTCTGTTAAGCTGTGCATTCATGAGCTTCTGCATTAAGCTTTGTCCTTTGTTGAGGACTGGTGATATAAAATGGTAGTATTTGTAGTAGCTGATGGCAGCACA
Source organism: Schizothorax lantsangensis (assembly GCA_027422415.1). Taxonomy (NCBI): domain Eukaryota; kingdom Metazoa; phylum Chordata; class Actinopteri; order Cypriniformes; family Cyprinidae; genus Schizothorax; species Schizothorax lantsangensis. Next base: position 8,979,659 of record CM049841.1, on the reverse strand, counting down.
TTCTTATCTCATCATTCATTGCTGAGCACCCCAAACAAACTCCCAAAATTCAAGCTGTGGAGAGACTGTAGGGTTTATTTCACTTTATTGATTTTTGTGTCATGATGAGTATTGATTTTAAATTACATGCCCTGGCACATACAGTATATTAAGAGACAAACTGACACGATTTCATGATGCTACTGTATATATGCCCTGCTTCTGTGATACCAATGACATTTTCAACCAGAATTAAATAAGAAACAGGATATTTGACTGTACTAGTTAATATATTTGTTATAATTCTCAACATCATCTGAGTACTTTTTCATCTGTGGTTATTGGCTATGGCCCAAGGTAGTCGGTGAATGAAAGGGAAGTGCAAATATGACTGATGACTAAACTCCAGGGATGAAGCAGGTGTATCCAGTGACATTTCTGTGAGTGAAAAGTTCAGAGTGAATTCGATCAATCTTACTATCAAAGCATGTTTGATAGCAAAGTATCTCTACCTTGATAAAAGCAGCCAAATGAACAGGAAAAAAAAATCTATATCTCTTTTTCTTTTAACTTAAACGGAATATTGTCAGTCATTCACTCACTGTTTAGTCGTTACAAAGCTGTGTTTTTTCTTCTTTGTAACATATAAGGAGATATATTTGAAGTATGTTCACACTGCTGTTTTCCTTACTGTGAAAATGAATAGGGATAGGTTCCAATTGAGTTTTGGAGTGCACTATACCTTTAAGCCAGTACAGTTTCCTTAAAGGAAAACTCCCCCTCTCGCTCTCCCTCCCCCTCTCCCTCTCACTGATAGTGATAGTGCAGGCCACGTTGGTTGTATTGACGGAAGAGGGAGAGGGAGAGTTTTCAGGAGTGATGATATTACTGCGCCGAGGTCGAAGTGCTCCGAAGTGCTCTTCCGCCACACATTATAGTTATCATTTTTATCCGCTTAGAAAATCGCCACGTTTTATTTTGTGTCACCATACTTACTCGTGTAACTACTCATGTAAACGTCTTTAAATAGGGAAAACATGGAGGTGTTTGGTGGCTTCTAAATTTATCCCAGTTTGGATCCTAAGAAATGAATGGTGCTAAGCTAAACGCTAGCATAGTGGTGCCGCGCGCTAGAGCGATTAAGTGCACGGACTGAGACGGGAGAGGTACATATCAACTCGTCTAAGTTGAGGGAAGAACATATTGGAATATGGAAAAACGGTGGCGTTTTCCTTTAATTCAGGGTGTCCGCGGGTCCTTAAAAAGTCTTAAAATGTCTTAAATAGCGCTTTCCTAATAAAAGGCCTTAAAAAGTCTTAAAATGTCTTAAATTCAGATTCAATGGGTCTTAAATATGTTTGGTCATATCGCCGCTAAAATATCTTTTTCAGTCTGACGGACCCAGTGATTGTTTACAATCATTGAACAGACCGAAGATGTTTTTTCTTCCCCCTCGCGTAGTTGTCATCAGAGAGAATTGCATTAGTAGAATACAACTCGACCTGATGGCGCCGCACATGGCTGCTTCGGTTTGTTGCTCGTTGGTACTTTTTCTGTTTTTGTTTGTTTGTCCTGTCTTAAGCAACGATTTTCCGATCAGCTTCACTAGAAACTAACTCTTGGACATAAGAAATAGCACACCAGATAACCTTTTGCCGACGTTTGAACATTCAGATGTTTTACTGGACATTTTAGTCGGAGGAGCTGCGTTCCTAAACAAGAGCTCCAGGCGACGCAAGCGAGGGAAGCACGCTGGTGCGCTCGTGAAAACCAGACAGCGCGGCTTAAGGACTCCGCTGCCGAGTATTCACCTGGCGAATCTCCGCTCCCTTGCAAATAAATCAGACGAACTACAACTCCTCACCCGCACAAACAAGGACTTTTTAAACTCTGCTGCTCTTTGTTTCACGGAAACCTGGCTGAACGGAGCTATCCCGGACAGCACGCTTCATCTATCCGGATTCCAGCTGTTCAGAGTAGACAGAGTCACCGAATCATCGGGGAAAACGAGAGGTGGTGGATTGTTTTTATATCAATGAAGGCTGGTGTACAGACGTGACAGTTTTAAAGAAGATGTGTTGCCCAAACTTGGAAGCTCTCTTTATCAACTGTAAGCCTTTTTATTCACCGCGGGAGTTTTGCTCGTTTATTCTGGTGAGTGTGTACATTCCTCCTGACGCGTGTGAGCGCGGCGCTAGAACTGTTGGCCGACCAAATCACACACACAGAGCAGCGTTACCCGGACTCTTTCATTGTAATTCTCGGTGATTTTAACAAAGCTAATCTCACACGCGTACTGCCTAAATACAGACAGCACATCACATGCCCCACCAGAGACAGCAATATACTGGACCATTGTTACACTGTTTTAAAGGATGCATACCACTCTGTCCCCCTGTGCAGCGCTGGGACTCTCTGATCACTGTTTGGTTCATCTTCTACCAGCCTATAGGCAGAAACTTAAATCTTCTAAGCCTATCTTAAGAACTGTAAAGAGATGGACCGTTGAAGCAGAGCAGGATCTACAAGCCTGCTTCGAACTTACTGATTGGAGTGTTTTTGAGTTGCAGTTACTGATTTGGATGAACTCACTGACACCGTGACATCCTACATTAGTTTCTGTGAGGACATGTGTGTACCCACCAGGACTTATTTAACATTTAACAACGACAAACCTTGGTTCAGTACAAAACTCAAACAGCTTCGCCTGGCCAAAGAGGACGCCTACAGGAGTGGGGAAAAAGCCTTGTACAAACAGGCCAAATACATACTGAATAGGGAGATAAGAGTGGCAAAGAAGAACTACACTGGAAAGCTAAAAAAATAGCTTTCAAGTAACGACTCTACATCAGTGTGGAAAGGCCTGAAAGCCGTTACCAGCTACAAGACCCCTCCCCCCAGCACTGAGGCCAATCAACAACTGACTGAAGACCTGAACAATTTTTACTGTAGGTTTCAAAAACAAAAGCCTGGTCTGACACCCCACACCCACTCTGACCATCCCACAACACAGCCATCAACACCCTCCCCCTCCCTCCCCCTACTGTTCCTCAGCCTGTAATCAAGATCTGTGAAGAAGATGTAAGCAAAGTCTTCAGGAGACAGAAGATAAGGAAAGCCAAAGGCCCAGACGGTGTCTCTCCAGCCTGCATCAAAGCCTGTGCTGTTCAGCTATCATCCATCTTCACATTGATCTTCAATAGATCACTGGAGCTGTGTGAAGTCCCCTCCTGCTTCAAACGCCCCACCGTCATCCCTGTACCCAAGAAACCAAAAATCACAGGACTTAATGACTACAGACCTGTTGCTTTAACGTCTGTGAGAGTCATTTGACTCTCTCAAATGAGTCAATTGAGAGGCTAGTGTTGGCTCACCTGAAGGACATTACTGGACCCTTGCTGGACCCCCTGCAGTTTGCTTACCGAGCAAACAGGTCTGTGGATGATGCAGTCAACATGGGATTGCACTACATCCTCCAACATCTAGACAAACCAGGGACTTATGCAAGGATCCTGTTTGTGGACTTCAGCGCCGCTTTCAACACCATCATCCCGGACACCCTTCAGAATAAACTGACACAGCTCTCCGTCCCCACCTCCATCTGTCAGTGGATCACCAGCTTCCTGACAGACAGGCAGCAGCTAGTGAGGCTGGGAAAATTCTCATCAAACACCTGCACCATCAGCACTGGAGCTCCTCAGGGTTGTGTTCTCTCCCCACTGCTCTTCTCCCTCTACACCAACGACTGCACCTCTAAAGACCCCTCTGTCAAACTCCTGAAGTTTGCAGACGATACCACACTCATCGGCCTCATCCAGGATGGTGACGAGTCTGCTTACAGACAGGAGGTTAAGGAGCTGGCTGTCTGGTGCAGTCTAAACAACCTGGAGCTCAACACGCTTAAAACTGTGGAGATGATCGTTGACTTCAGGAGAAACCCCCCAGCTCTCCCCCCACTCACTATCATGAACAACTCTGTGAATGCGGTGGAGTCATTCAGGTTCCTGGGAACCACCATCTCTCAGGACCTGAAGTGGGACACTCACATTGACTCCATTGTGAAAAAGGCCCAGCAGAGAATGTACTTTCTTCGTCAACTGAAAAAGTTCAACCTGCCACAGGCGCACATGACACAGTTTTACTCTGCTGTTATTGAGTCGGTTCTGTGCTCTTCTATAACTGTATGGTTTGGGTCAGCCAGCAAATCAGATATAAGAAGACTGCAGCGGACTGTTAGGACAGCAGAAAGGATCATTGGTGTGCACCTGCCCAGCCTTCAGGATTTGTACTACTCCAGAGTGAAGAAACGGGCAGGTAACATCATCACAGACCCCTCTCACCCTGGACACGACCTGTTTGCGCTTCTCCCTTCAGGCAGACGCTACAGATCTCTGTGCACTAGAACATCTAGGCATAAAAACTGTTTTTTCCTCTATGCCATCTCCAGCCTAAACAACTAGCACAGGAATTATTACCTGTGTTCTGTAATTCATCCCCCATCTCTAATTATTTACTCTCTCTAGTACTATGTAAATATGTATGCATAATTTTCTATACAGCTGTATATATAGAGTAAATAAGGCACAAATCTGTACATAAATCTTCTGTTCCAGATTCAGACACATTATTATTATTATTATTATTGTTGAGGCTTATTTAAATGTTCTGTTCTGATGTCAGATATGTATGTTTATATGTATGTATGTATGTATGCATGCATGTACCAAGAGCTTCTTAAAAACCACAACAAATTCCTTGTGTGTTTGCACACACTTGGCGAATAAAGCTGATTCTGATTCTGATACAGGTCGAACTACCTTCTTTGTTTATATAATGTTCTCAATAATAATAATATAGGTCGAGCTACAGCTAGCCAAAGTCTCTTTAAGATATAAGGGTCTTTGAGCTAGCTGACCAGCCTTTTAGGTAGTTTAAAATGTTTTTTTTTTTTTTTACTTGCCTGTCCAGACAAATAGCCTGATTAAAATTTAAGTGACAAAAAAATAACCAGCGAAGCATCGAAACGTGAGAATGATTCTTCTGATTTTATTACATTCAGCGTAAACAGCGATTGATATTGGATAGTGTATTTCTGTTATCAAGATCGCGCTGTCGAGGCTCACGCTGCCTGTCTCTTTGTGAGAGACGTCTAACGTTACACAAATGAGCAACAACAAACATAAAGAAACTCAGAAGAAACACACTGGTATAAATTCAAAATGCTTAGTTTATTCATAAAATGATGTAGTTAAATGACATACCATGACAAGGGGGCTATTTTGCTGAATAGTTCACGATTGCAAATGTCACATTGATTTTAGTTCGATAAACAAGTAGTTAAGCAGTCAAGTATTTATTACGTTACTTACATTTTAGACACAATATTTACTGTTTTGTTCTTTCACCAACGAAAATAGTTCCAAACAAAGATCAGCAGATTCTCCAAGCAACACTCGTCAGTGTTTTGTTACTGAATGATTCAGCGTTTTGTACGAATCGGTTGACTCACTCATTAAGTGACTTACCGCCACCTACTGGTGGTTCAGTACGTTTAAAAATATGCATTTCCCCCACCAACATTTATTATTTGTATATCCAAAAATGTATTTAAAATATTAATCTCATAACATAATTGTAAATTATTTAATCTGACTGGCAACAGCCCTATGGTGTATATTGAATTTATTGATTAATTGTAATAATTTTACATGAAAGATGCATACATTTAAAAAGGTCGAAAAAGGCCTTTGTAAAGGTAAAATAAAATATGCAGATTGTATGTAAAAGCTGATAGAACACTGATGAAAATAATGCTTCAGAATAAATTGTTTACACCACCAAAGATCTCGGTGATGCAGTACATAACATTTGTGGGGATATTTTATTTGGAATATTGTCTGCTGATATGAAAAGTTAACAGTATATCATTGTAATAAATATCATTTATGACAGCAATGATATCTTGTTTTCTTTTTACATTAAACGCATCAAATATTACACATATGTATGTAATATAATGTGTATTTCCATTATGGGTTTAGGTTTTAAATTTCATTTAAGGTGGTATTAAAAAGGTCTTAAAAAGTCTTGAATTTAACTTGTTCATATCTGCAGAAACCCTGTTAATTCCGAAGTTGACTTTTACATTCAATCTCTTGAGATTGAACCATCTTTTAAGTGTGCTGATGTCAGCGGTTCAATTTAACCATGTGTAAGCTGTTCTTCACTCATGAAGTTATAATGCACTCCAGTTAGTGCATGGTTTCATCAATTATTACTATAATTTAAGAGACAGCTACACTAGCCATCTGGAATCATTCAAGCATCAAATTCCGCCTAGAATCGTAATAAACTATTGAAGAGTCCTATCAATTAGACGGGCCATTTAAATGCAACCACGATGACATATTGTAAGACAGTACATCAGAGTTAATTGCTAATAAGTGAACCACTGTTCCATTCAACTGTTTAGGCTAATTGAAAAGTATTGACTTGAAATGATTGAGTAGTTGAACAGAGCACCATATCATCTTAACCTTTAAAAGCTTGTCTTCCGGATTCGCTTCCCAGTCACTCTCCACTGAATCATTCCATGCAAAGTAACAGGCTGAATGTAATTTATGGATGTGCGTTATCTGATTTTGGTCTAGTTGAGATCTGGTAAGCCTGATTTGTGAGACATGGCATGTTTTGCATCTTTTTAAAACTTCTCATCTTAACAGGGGCTGAAGCCAGGAATGATGGGAGCTGTAGTCTGCTTGATGGTCTTATGGGCTTTGCTGGGTTGGTCGCAGGCCGCAGAGAAGCCTCCATCCCTGAGTGTAGCTGTGATACTGGGCCAAACCCCCACCGTATCCGAATCAGCCCTGCGTCCGGCTCGTGGGATAGGTGCGCCTCTGGATGTGACTGTTCTCAGCGTCCAGGTGAACCAGACGGACCCAGGAAGCATGCTTGCACACCTGTGTGAGCTCATGTCCCGACAGAGACTGCACGGGCTGGTCTATGGAGACGGCACGGACCAGGAAGCCGTGGCACAGATGCTGGACTTTGTTTCCTCTCAGACTTCCATGCCCATACTGGGAATCCATGGCGGCTCTGCCATCACAATGGCCGAAAAGGTAAGCATGCATTACTCCCTTGCTGGCTCTATGTGCTTTATTTGTCCTCGACTTTGCATTTACAGCAACCCACCGCAGAATATTTCATCATATCTGGCATCAATCGGATGTTTTCCACCAAGGCCTAAACAGAAAGATTGATTTCAAATATCCAATGCCATGTTTTGGATTGTCTAGCTGTGTGGCATTAAATGAGACACAATTCAGATACCTGACAGATTTTCTTTATCAGTCATGCCATCTGCATCAGATATAACCTGACGGATTGCCAGTCTTCCTGTCACTGTCCCTCTGTCTGTCTATTTGTTTCTGCAAAGTTGGCAATGAGCTGTGTTTATAGCAAAATTGGTTGCAGTTGTGTGGGTGTGACAGAAACCTGCGGCCGGGGTAGTGACAGAGCTGCATCGAAGCCGAGAAAGTTTATGATTGCAAATGGATTAATTGATGCTGTCTATTTTTACGTTAAACATCAGTGATTTTTTAAATTCTTAATTCCTTATCAAATGGATACATTTGACTATTAGGCTATCACTACACAGTGTTCATCCACATAAACTGTAGAAACTTCTTGTAGACGACCATGTCATCCCATTGCGTCATCTGGCTGAGTTCACTTCAAACTACCCTTCCAAATAGTGATTTGATAATTTTAGATGAACGCACAATCTCTTTTAACAGTGATGAAATACAACCACAAAGTAAGTGGATTGTGCTACTTTGTCAAAGCTCGTGGTTAGAAACGTTTCTCGCTTAAACCAGACAATTATTTTGATGTTTTAATTCTTATGTAATGTGCGTTTAGTTTTTATGTGATTAGTAGATTCTTTTTAAGTCCTATTTTAGTTTTTTGTTTTACTATCTGCTTATTCTCTCATTGTATGTATGACAAGTTATTTGTGATGGCAAGTGTATATATTGAAAGTTGCTTAGAATTCATAAGGTTCAGATTTTTCATTATCTAATTTCCTTCGAGCGACATCCTCCAACTTCGTATTTGACACATTAGGCCCTGGTGCTGCTGTAGAGCTTGGAGGGTAATAATTGAAGAGACTCTTCAGGAGGGAAGCGCTGCTAAGGGAGTCAAATGCTGGGGCTGATGTGAATGAAACTCAAACATTAAGAGGCCCCCTGCTTGCTGTCTCCCATAACACTTCTCATCCCTTCTTTAAATCATCTCCCAGAGTTCCTTTTGATACCGAGGCTGCTACAGCCTTGGCTGTATTGGCTGTGCAATAACATGTCAAGCACAATGCATTTCCAAGTCTGAAATAAACAGAAATAGAAAGGCAGAAAATATCACAATTACTGTCAGATCCTTTCACATTTAATAAGGAGTCAGTGAGATTATTTTAATGTGTCTGTAGGAAAAGTGTCTTCCACTCGCCAAGGCAGCATTTATTTGATTAAAATACAGTAAAAACAGTAATATTGTGAAAATACTATTCACAATTACAGTAACTGTTTTAATACAAGCATGGAAATGTTTTAATACATGTATTTTATTATATATAATTTATTCTTGTGATGGCAAAGCTGAATTTTTCAGTCTTCATTGTCACATTTGGTGCTCAAAAAACATTTATTATCACAGTTGAGAATGTGAAGTATTTTATTCCAGTATTTTTGTAGAATTTTTTCAATATTCCTTTATGAATAGAAAGTTCAAAAGAACAGTATTTCAGCATTGAGTTGTAATAGAAATCTTTTGTAAAATTATAAATGTTTTTACTGTCACTTTTGATGTGTTTAATGTGTCTTTGCTGAAAAAAAGTACACATTTATAAAAAAAAAATCTAACCTCAGACTTTTAAAAGAGAAGTGTACATTGGCATGTATGAGGTTTCTTGCATTTAATAGTAGAATTTCCTTACATAAAATAGCAAAATATCAAGCCAAATGTATTTGCACACAAATTAAGGCTTTTCTCAGCGCTTTATTAATCATTTATATAAATAACCTCTGACCGTTTCATCAAGGTTGGATTGTGATGTTTCTGGTCTCAGTTTTTCTGATTAGACTGAACAGAATAAAACCACTTCAGTGTCAAATTAGCTAAATGTGTTAACTGTGTTAAATTTAATGAATTTAGTGTTAGACACATTTAGTTGATTTAGCACTATAGAACATTTGTTATCCTGAATTGTAACCGTTGCATACGTGATGCTATTAGCACAGGACTTATTTTCTAATAAGTTAAGTGTTTTTGTTTTTTTTATCACAAATTGAACAAAATAGAGGGGCTGACATAAATTAAATATGTAACATACAGGCGGAGTACAGACACACACAGTCCTTTTCTTTTTCACTTATCCATCTCCCACACACGCTCAAATTTTCTTTTTATTCATTTAACAATAGACTGAGGTTGCACTGGCACATTAGATCATATGATGTCATCAGCAGTACCAAATAAGTGCCTGTAAAAAACACAATATTGCACAGAAAACCCACTCGAAGGGTAAAAGCCAACTCGTCTCTTACAAGCTTATAAGACACTTTGCTGATGTCACCGTGACATTAGTTTGATGTCAGCGACAATAAAACTCCCTTCACTGGATCGGTTAATGTTACTTAGTTTTATGTTGTAGCATAAAAAATTAATATTTGAAATAAAATATGTAATAAAGAAAAAAGAGAAAAAAAGGTTTTTAAAAAAAAGCAACTTTATAATTTAAAGTGTAGTTTTAGCACAAACATTATGCCGGTCCTATTAAGTTCAAGATTTATTTGTCACATACACGATTATACAGAGAGTATATAACCAGCAGTGAAATGTGAGTCAGGTCCGCTCCATGGACAGTGCAAATATTATAGAATACAACACAGAGGAAATATACATAAAATTAAATGAATAAAAAATGTCCTCATTGAACATTTTTTAAATGTCCTCATTGAACATAGGTAATTTTTCAGTTAATACTTTTTCAAATCATGATGTATACTACATTTCAAAGGTTCGGGGCCAGTAAGATTTTTTAAAGTGCCCCTATTATGCCATTTGTAAGGTTCCTAGTATTGTTTTGGGAGTCTCCTACAATAGGTTTACATACATGCAAGGTCAAACAATGCTTTAGTTTTCTCAAAATATGCATTTAATATCAGCTAATTTTCCAACAATTCTCAAACGATTAATTTGAAGCAGTTCTAAGATTCACTCTCTCTAAGGCCGCATTTACACTGCATGGTTCAAGTGTCCCAATTTGAAGGAAAAAATCACATGGATTCCGATATTCTCCAATCGGTTTCAGGCCTCATTCATATGTGGAAATAAATCAGATATGAATCGGATACGTGCATTTGTGCCTGCCGTGTAAGCGGTCAGATCGGATATTCCCCTGTAAATGCGACTTCTACATCATTGAAAAGTGAGTTTTTTAAAAAACATTTCACGGTACAGAAATACCTGTAAAAAATGAAACGTCTCTAGTTGAGTAGCAGAGTATTAATTTTGTTCACTTGTGTTAAATAAAAGGCGATCTGACGCTGAAATGTGTTGCTTTTGAAATCACGCTGAGTTCTCGTTGCTGCTGTTGTCAGTGACGACGGCTCGTGCACAGACGAGTGCTTCAGTCCCGTTCGTTCCATTGAAACCACAAAATAAAATGCACACAAGCATGTCCCTCTTTGATACAATCACTGATGAACACATTTGGTTTTAATTACTAAAAAAACACATGTGACATGCTTAACAATATCTACCACCTGATTACTACTCCACTCGCAAGCTTTCAGCAGAGCTGCGTACATCACTGTCCTGAAGAATTTGTACTAGGCTATATAATTATTTTGATGTATAGATGCAACTATTGCATTAAAAACATTTCTATATGAATTCCATGTCAATAAATTAAACTCAATGTACTATTCAAATTGAATTGTGATGTCGTATATGCTATTTTTGGCTTGTTTCACCAAGTGCAGTGTAAAATGCACACATCGGATGTGAGTCACTTTTAAAAGAAATGTAAGCACGTCGTCCAAAAAATCAGATATTGTCACAAAATCGGAATTGGTCATCAAGACCTGCAGTGTAAATGCAGCCTAAAACCCTCCTTTCTGTGAGCCTTCTCTGCTCTGATTGGTCAGATGGCCCAGTTTGTTGTGATTGGTCTACTGCTTACAGCGCGTGTCGGAAACTATACACCCATTGGCATAGTTCCGTATTTTGAACACTCGATAGAAAATATAAACATCTATTATTGTCATGCTTACAGGTTGAGATTTAGTGGATCCAGCTAGTCCAAATAAACTGGGTACTGAGCCATCTTTCAAGAGCAAGCGGTTTGTGAATACCGCGATCAACTCCCTGAGATTAGAGAAGAAGTCGTCAGTAAAATGACTTGTTCACGACTAGCCAATGTAGAACATAGACGGGCATTATGCAAATGTGTTACCCTGCATAGCTGTCGCGGGAGTGGGATTCAAAATGACTCGATTATGCTGTTCAGAGTAGGGCTGGGTGATATATCGCATGCGATTGTCATGCGCATCTCGTCAGTAAAGCCGGTTCCGTGATTAGCGGTAAATCTCCATCACCTGCTTTCAAATGGAGCGGCATTTAATACACAGAGCCATAGTTCACTGACAAGCTACACAATATCGCGTTCATTATCAATGAACACGATATTGCGTAGCTTGTCAGTGATCTACGGCTCTGTGTATTAAATGACGCTCCATTTGAAAATCCATTTGATTTACCATGATCATCGCGTTCGATATATCGCCCAGCCCTAGTTCAGAGTTGATTATTTCTTTTGGGAGACCATAACTTTATTTATCATGCACTTTCGGCTTTACACTTTGCAGATCGTTTGTGTTCACATACAGCTACATTACACTGCATGAAAGGCAATATTCAAAATGGCGTTATGCATTTTTGCAAGTCTTTTTCTTTCAGTTTGATCAGTTTAACACATTCTTCTTGAAAAAAGTATCAAGTATCACTAAAAAAATATTACCTCAAACTTTTGAATGGTAGTGTGTCTATTACTAAAATATTTATAGCATGAAAATAGTTTGGATGTTTTTGCGTCATTTAAGATATCAGTTTTTATTTAGCTTAGAACAACATTCTGTCATTTTGAAATACTGTGCCAGCTCTTGTTTACACTTTACCTGTGTTCCTACATTCCCAAATGCCCCCAAGGAGGGATCACTACAGCTTAAGTGAAAGTCCTGTATAAGCCAAAATAAACGTGTCCTTCGTTATTTTGTGTGATGTATCGCTGCGCTTCAAGCAGACACCGAAATAAAGTTACAATGGCGGGCCTAACCTGGAATGTAATTTAAGATGCTTTACAAGACTCCGGAATGGTACACAGTGGACAAACGATCTGCCATCGCTCAATACTGTATGATAAATCCTTCTCTCTCCTAACAGTAGAGCCTTGATGGCCACCTACTTATTTTGGGCTGTGCCACAGTGACTCACTGCAGTTCTTAGATGCTGTTATAGATGGATTTGGCTTACAAAGATATGAAATTAGAAATTAATTTACATTCGGTTACTGTCATTAGGAGACTGTATAACAACTCTCTAGCCAAGTCAGTGTCACTTCAAGTCAGGTTACAGGGAAGATCCCATACTGTATGTGGTGCTTTGAACTATAGGATCAGATGGAGCTTTACAAGTCTTTTTTTAGAAGATAAAGCTTTCAGACCTTTGTCAAGATTCAGTCTGTCCCCTCTTCTTTTAATCTCAGCAATCCCTCTATATGTGAGCCTTCCTTCTCCCCATCTCTCTCTCTTTTCCGTTCTTTTATTTTCTTTCTCTATCATTCTTCCTTCAGGGTTTATCAGAAGAGAGGGTCTACACAAAGGATCCCTCTCCCTGGACAGACCACCAACATGTCTCTCTCGTCCTCACTTACTTTCTTTCTTCCTATTCCTCTCGTCACTTCTTTCCCGCGGGTTGTAAAGGACAATCAGCTAACATGGAGATTGGTGGCTGCATTCAGGACCGAATGAGGTCATTTTCCCTCTTAGCGCTGCCTTCACTGGAAATGACAGTCTATTTGGGAGAAGAACGGGCAGAACAACTTGAAAAACCTTTGAAAGCAGCTTTTAAGGGCTAAGTTTAGATTCCCTGTTCCGCAGCCTTCTGCGTTTTGTGCAACACTAACTTTATGAATATTGTATAGTGAAGTAGACACACGGGCTAATTCATTTAGAGTGAAACGTTAACCTCATAATTCCTACTGTTTTTCGGATTTGTCTTGGGCCAGAGGCTTTTCTTTGTGTGTGAGGGTGAGAGACTGAATTATAAAGACAGGCAATGTGAGTTCAAGAGATTATGTTAATATGTTGAATCTGATCTTTTTTATATGCATCAGGCAGCTTGAGTTGCCTTTCAAAACCATTCAGAAGTTTGGGATCAATGTTGTTGTTTTTTTGGGAAAAAAAATTATACTTTTATTCACATGATTCATCAATACTTTTATTCATTTAATGATAATCATTAAATTAATCAACAGTGTCAGAAGGCATTCATAATGTTACAAAAGATTTATATTCTAAATAAATGCTGTTCTTTTGAACTTTCTTCAAAGAATCGTGAAAAAATTAATCGGTTTCCAAAAAAAAATAGTTTTTGACATTAATAATAAAGAATGTTAAGAAATGATTTCTGAAGGATCATGTGATAATAAAGACTGGAGTAATGATGTTGAAAATTCAGCTTTACTATCAGGAATAAATTAAATTTTAAAATATATTAAAAGAGAAAATTATTATATTAATTTATCAGATTTCACGATTTGACTTTTTACTGTATTTTTTTTAAACAAATGCAGCTTTGGTGAGAATAAGAGACTTCTTTCAAAAATGATAGATAGAACGATAGATAGATAGATTTCACAGCTCAATATGTCAGCATGCACCAGGGCACAGCTAAATATGCTTTTTAATGTTTGATATTTCACATTGAAATTACATAAATACTAATCTAGAGGCTGTGCCTTTATTTATTTCAGGTGCTGTTTCATAGAGAATGTCCATGTTTGGTCATAATGCTCTAGCAGTCATCACATGATCAAAGACTGCCTGGCGTAGGATTAGATGCAGAAATGTGTAGCTGTTCAAAGCGCTGGGCCACGGTAGCTGTGTGTGGGACTGATCACCCCTTATGATTCACTTCCATACTCTGTCTGTTCAGGCAGGATTGCATTTCTCACTTTTCTGTTACCAAACTGTATGTCAGTACATGTACATTCTCCAGATCTTTTTTCATTTTTAAATCAGGTTGAGAAACAAAGGAAATGGTGAGATCCTACACTATTAAAACGAAAGGTTCCAGTTAAATCCATTTGCTGTTTAATGTTTTTGAAACGAGTCTCTTATGCTCACCAAGGCTGCATTTGTTTGATCAAATAGAGTAAAAACTGTAATATTGTGAATATTGTGATTTTAATGTATTTTAAAATGTAATTTATACCGCAAAGCTGAATTTTCATTGTCGTTACTCCAGTCTTCAGTGTAGAGCCCTGCACGGGCCTCTAATTTAGGCCCTAGCCTGGCCCTGGCCCGAGACGCTCAGGCCCTAGCCCGGCCCGTGTCCGACAGCTTATCAGAATTACCGGCCCGAGCCCGTCTTTTTCCCCCCCTTCTCCCAAAACAGCTTATACTACTGTTTCAGCTATTAAAATAGTTCAGTTTTGTATGTAATGGCAAAGGGATTATATTTAGTTTAGTTTTTTATTAAGTTAATTTAGAAAAACGTTTGGAGCATTTTTTGTTCGTTATAAGTTTTTGTTTTTTAAAGTAACGACCAAGCGGCCAGCGGCATACAGTAAGCTGATCATAGTCTATGTTTGATCAATTTAGCCTTCTCAAATCATCACGACTTGCCTAAAATAAAATCTATGGATATAAAACAGTTCAAGCTTATAACAATGTTTAAACGTTAAACCTAGATAAATGTGCGCTGTATCCAATAGTTTGTGTGGAGAGTGGAAGCTAAAGCGCACATTGCAGGACATGGAGATGCCAGCGCGATCACTTGCACTTTTTTCAGTGATATGCCGTCATTTTTGCTCATAAAGATAAGAGTAATACATCATTCGGAACTGTAAAGGGTCTACTTTTATTTGTGTGCACTCACAATATCAACAAAACGTTGTGCTTTTATAAAATAACAAACAAACATGAAGCGTCTCATCTTGAACAGGAGCGCTTCTACAAAAATGAACCGAAATTCAGCGAATACATGCCTCACAGACATGATAAATATATCTATAGAAAGCTTTAAATTACTACTGAACGAAATAAAACAAATCGAAAACAAAAACTCTTTCATTATAATCATAATCCATAAAGATGCATTTCTCTCTAAAGGCGCGTCTAATGAGGAGACGGCGAGTCAGGATCGGCAACTTCATCCTTGCAAAACGGACTCAGAAAACACTATTTTATTAGTAAATAATTCAAATATCTCCTTACTATTTCCCCCGACACATTCATGGTAGTTACTTTTGCCGGTGCTTTGTGGCAAGCTTTAGCCTATTGCGTGCGTTTGAACGCAGAACTCTTTAGCTGCGCTGATTGCATTCATGCTGCTGCTGCTGGACACTAAACACCGTCGAGCCGCTCTTGACAGTCTCGGTAGCACGGTCTTGTTGTTTCCACCAGCACGGCATTTTTTTTTCATCACTAATTGATGGATGTTTAAAATATATATATTTATTTATTTATTTATTTTTCCATTTAAATTTTTCAATGTTTTAATGGTTAAATTAAATTTTATTAATCAAAAAGCATTTCTAACTAATTGAAATAATGAAACTTGCCATATTAAACATCGGTCTATTAAACGTTTAACTAAAATTGAATTTTTAAGGCCCTATGAAATGTTTATTTTTTTCTCAAATTCAGTTTTATCTTTACCAAATTCTGTTTTCCATTAATTTTCTGGATTCCATTTTAATGGTGTCATTAAATATTAATAATCAAAAGCATCTCTAATTAATTGATTTTATTAAAAATATATATATTTTATTTATTTCTGTTTTTCCCCAGAAGTACTGTTGTGTATTTTACATTTTTGTTAAATAAATTCTGGTAAATATTTTTTTCTGGTAAATATTTCCTATTATAAAAATAATGTTTTGATAATATTTTATTAGTAGTAATAGTACTGTCATTACTTTAAGTAATATTTTGTCACGGTTTCTTTGTTAAACCAACCTTTTATTGTGACGGGTTGATGTGAAGACCTTTAAGTTTCTCTGTTTACAATATGACGATAATTTTCTCAGCAGTTCAAGAGATTGTTCATGTGTTCATGTACTCATATATTGAGGCGGCAGACACTGAAAATACCTCGAGCATCACATGCGCGTGTAATAAACGAAACCGCGCATTTGCACCATTCATTCACACAGAGACACGCAGAACATGAAGGATTCATATTTAAATTATATTTTTGCTGTGTAATATTCGCAGCCACTAGTCCATATTTTGTTTTGATTTGTGTATTGACCTACTTTTGATGTATCCATCCAAATTTGGCAAATTCCATGACATTCTGCGTTATACAGTAAATTCAGTTTTTATGACTGGAGTCCATGATTCTGTCTGCGTTTTCCACATTGCGGAAATCATAGGGCCCTAAATATGTGCTGTCACTAGACACGCACGTTCAACAAACTTAAAATCTTGTTTGCTGCTTTGTGTTAATGTCATATTCACTGTGTAATGTGTAAAATTAGTGCTACTTTGTCTCTGTTTGGAAAAAAATATGATTCCCAGTGCTCACAAACTTGAGTACACTGACTCACAAATTGCCATCTAAATAAATGTCTTTATTTTACAGGTCTATTTTTTAAATCAAGTTCAAATTATTATTTAAAATATATAATTTATTATATATTATGTAAAATAAATGTAATTTCAGCAGTTTTTATACATGTGCTTTTGCTATCTTTAAATTAAATAGTGTGATTATCATATATATCATCTTTATTTCATCCATCAGCCACCCTACTCGCTAAGATACTGGCACCGGCCACTAGATCACTAGATCTTAGTGTATAAGACTGACTGAAGTGCAAATTCAAACATTTCTCATCAAAAACTGCAGTTACCAAATTTAGCTTTAATTTACTGAATGTCAACAACTGACTTGTATTAATCCCTTTGTATTCCCCAAGTAATGCCTTTGGAGAAACATCTGATACAGTGAAGAACATCTGAGAATTCCATTAAGTCTCTCGAGCTCTGAAAGAGGAACTGCCTCTGAGCAATAAATATTTTCATTAGCTCAAAGCCAATAATAAAGAACCACCTCGCCTCAAGAACCCCCAACACACTGAAAAATTATTCTTGTTGATAAGGGGGTTCTTCACTTAATCTAAGAATCATTGAACAACCTTTATTTTGAAGAGTGTATCTGAAAGACCCTGCACCACACAACCTTCCTCTGTTGTGCCCTTGAGCAAGGCACTTGAGCCCCGTCTGCTCCGGGCATGCTGCAGTTTGGCTGACCTTGTGCCTCATCCCCTTCCTTAGTCTGTGTGTGCATGCGTCTATGAGTCTGCCAGAGATTTACAGAAATAGAACTTTTCGTGCACATTACGTTTATATGACGTGTCATTATCGTCCTTTGCCTCGTCATCTTATCAAGTGTTAGCTCAGTTCATGTCCAACAGGAATCTTTCACTATTAATTAACCGACAGTGTGCTGCGCTGTGCTACTGTCAACAAGTTTTAATGGATGATTATGCAATCAGTATCAGCGCATCAAATATGTATTTATGCATGTAAATACCTTGACAGCAGTACGTTTAGACATGTTAATTGCACAGTTGTTGCTCCATAGGTAGTAAATGTTATAGATGATTTTAGTGCATCATATGCTGTTAACATATTAAAGATTATAATTAAATTAATGACCTGATATGGCAATTAACTAATCAAATTTATCATGCATATCAGTATTTGCTGAGAAAAGCCCCAAAAATGAAGAGTTGCTTTAGAAGTCTTTTTTTTTTTTATCGCCATTTAATTGAATAATAATGCTTATGAGGTAAGTGCATTAAATCACTGGTTCTCAATTCCAGGCCTGGGGACCCCCAGCTCTGCACATTTTGCATGTCACACACCTGATTCAGATCATCAGTTTGTTAGGAGAGAGATCAGATAAGCAAGACATACAAAATGTGCAGAGCAGGGGGTCCCCAGTAGTGTTAATTTTGTCAGCTATTTTCAATTTTAGCCTTAGGGCCCTATTTTAACGATCTAAGCACATGGCACAAAAGCACATAAGCACAAAATTGCAACGCGCCAACAATGTGCCTGAACACACCTCGTTTTCAGACCAGCACGCCCATGGGCGCACAAATGGGTGCAAATGCATTTGCTATTTCAACAACGTGGCGCAGGACGGGAAAATCTGCTGTTAAAATCTAAGCTCAGAATCGATTCCAGAGGAATCGCGATGCATTCGGAAAATCTCCATGAATCGATTCTGAATCGATTCTGCATCGATTTATCATCCCAGCCCTATGCGTCGGGCTTAAACTAGCAAAAAGTTTAAGCCCTTGTGCTAGCACAAGTGCTAGCAAAAAGCACTTGTGTCAGGCCTGGCGCCGTATGGATGTATGATAGGGCCCTTAGTCTTAGTCCCGTGTTAAATGTCCTTATTAGTTTTTATCATATTTAGTCAACCTTATCCTATTTATTTTTAGTCAAGTTTTAGTAAACTAACCCCCAGTTTCACAGACAAGGCTTAAGCCTAGTCCCAGACTAAAGCGTAAATCTAAGCTGTTTAAACTGAAAGAAACTTGCACTGGTTGATCTTAAAATATATCAATGCCATTGTTTTGTCTAAAGATGGACACCAGTAATGTTTTTTTCTAAGGCACGTTTATAAAAATTACTTAAATGTCCTAATTGAACTATGGCCTAATCCTGGCTTAGTCTAAACCCTGCCTATGAAACCGGGCCTAAAAGTCTCAGCATTTTAGTCTAGTTTTAGTAAAAGAAAATCTAAAGTATTTTAGTCTAGTTTTAGGGTGTACTCACTAGGCACGGTTGCCTTGAACCGAGCCCGAGCGCGATTATTCCCCCCTCCCCACTCCCCCGCTGACCTGCACTTGCACTTAATATTCCGGGCCGGAGCACGCTTACATCATGTACAAGATAACGGAGAAAACCACTTACGCTAATATTCTGCCTAATAAATTTATAATTTATGCTGTGCAGTGATTTTCACTTGTATGTATCAGAGAATTATTACGGAGGCAGCTGAAGTTAATGAAAGAATTTGCAGCTTTGCTCACAAACCACAATTTCTTTTCATCAATAAGGTGAGAACCAGACCTGTTATAAACCTAAACATACTTGATTTAATTAAATTAGTTGAAAAGTGTACTGTAGTAGTAGTAATACAGAATACAGTATGTTTGCGGTCATAATGATGATCGTAGCGCACACAAAATAGTAGCTGTTCCGTGCTCTGGTGCACACAATACATGCTTACCGTGCCCAAGCCCAACTGAACCGTGCTCTGGTCCACCTCTTCCAAGTGAGCCTGGAAGCGGCACGGAGCGATCACACTAGTCAAACGAACTGGGCTATGTGGGTCAAACACACTCGGGCACGGTTCAGATAGCCTAGTGTGAATACACCCTTAGTCAATAAAAGCTTGACATTTTAGCAATAAGATTATTATTAATTAACCGCACAGCAGTGTTAATTTTTGACATTTTAGTTATCATATTTAGTCAACCTTGTCCTGTTTTTGTTTAGTCAAGTTTTAGTCAATGAAATGTCTGAGCATTTTAGTCAGGTTTTAGTTAATGAAATCTTAGTCACATTTCCATGCTCTATAATGGTTAAACTGATAAAAAAAATATTTTTGCTCAAAATTATAATCATAATGATTGTTGTCATTTGCATTTCAGGTATTTCAGTTTCACCAGTAAGCACAAATCAATAGAATATCTACTTATACACATGGTTTATTTTTAACTCATCTAGTGTTCTGATTTATTATAGGCTTTTTGTTATATAAATTAATATCAAAGACTTATGCACTCTCTGTCTACATTATGAAAACTGGTAAAAAAAAATATATTATAACCGTGAAATTCCTAATAGTAATTCCACTAATTCCAAATTGCAATAGCCTATGTTTCTCAAGCAAATGTTTATAAATGTTTATCAAGCAAAATAAAATTAAAATGACAGTATTATGTGACTAAACCGATTTAGTTAAGATACTGTCTAGCTACAGGAGTTTTTTTTTTTTTTTTTGTCAACTGGAGTGTCCTCTAAATTCCTTCAGGAGTACAAGAGAAAGAAAGAGAGGAAGCGAGAGAAAGATGGAGTCTTTCCACAATGCCTCAGGCAGAAATCTGTTTTTTATTGACAAGTGGACATTTTACCAACTGGCTTCAAAAGGTAAAATGTTCTTTTGAATTTACAAAGAAGTCAGATGACTTTCTCAGTCCAACTGCGTTATGTACTAGAGTCCTTCAAGAAGGGCAAAGAAAACATATTAGATTTACAGGAAGTATCCAGCATACATACAGATGACTTATTTATTGAGCAGTGAGAGTGTAGTGTGTCTATATTTACACAGCAGCAGAATATGGTTGTCAGTCCTGTTCAGATTATGTTCATGCACAATTCAGTTACGATGAGAAAAATCTACTGTGTAATGAAAGTGACTACCTTTAAATTTCAGGACTCACAACAACATTTTACGAAAAATTTCAGTTGTTGCTGCATGAACTGCAGTGAGCTAGTCATTGACATGCATATGACATTAGCACGGACATTGTGGGTTATTCTTTGCTGTCAATCACTGATGTTAGGTCTATCAGCATCTCTCCGGTTATGAAAAATGGCAGAGAATGGGGTATTGTGTCTGAGAGTGAGATAAAACCGTTACGTGGTGGGAATATGTGGTGGTGGTAAAAGAATCTGAATTGCACAACAACAGAATAGAATTTTACACACATCTTAAAGGATTAGTTCACTTTCAAACTAAAATTTCCTGATAATTTACTCACCCCCATGTCATCCAAGATGTTTATGTATTTCTTTCTTCAGTCGAAAAGAAATTAAGGTTTTTGATGAAAACATTGAAACCATTGAAGTCCATTGAAATCTAACGATATGGAGAAAATGTATGGAATGTTTTCATCAAAAACCTTAATTTCTTTTCGACTGAAGAAAGAAATACATAAACATCTTGGATGACATGGGGGTGAGTAAATTATCAGGAAATTTTTATTTGAAAGTGAACTAATCCTTTAAGGGTTAGGTCAACCAAAAATGAAAATTCTGTCATTAATTACTCGTTCCAAACCCGTAAGACCTTCGTTCATTTTCGGAATGAAAATTAAGATATTTTTGATGGAATTTGAAAGCTCTCTGACCCTCCATAGACAGCAATGATATTACCACGATCAATGCACAGAAACGTAGCAAGGACATCGGTAAAACAGTCCATGTGACATCACAGGGGCTCAACCGTAATTTTACGAAGCTACGAGAATACCTTTTTTGCGCAATGAAAACAATAATAACATAATTTATCCCCTTAACTGTCACCGTCCCACCTGTGGGACGCTTGGCGCTCTTTTTTTCGTTGTCTTTTTTCCCTATCAAATATTTTAGTAATCATCATAAATTATATATCATTTAAAAGCTTAAAACCTCAAAATTCATCCTGTTAAAACCATTTTGAAATCGGATATTGCGTTACCATGGAAATGGTACTTTAAAGTCTTTTGGCGGTCTCCTCCCCCTTAGTGGGCGGTGTCAAGTGTCATATTACACAATGTATTACGGTCTTTTAGAATCAAAACTTTTTATAATCTTGACAAAATACATATCGCCAGAAAGATCTCAGGACTCTCAGAATTCCATATTTGGTGGTCTTTTTGTGATCGGAGTAATATTGACAGAGAAATTTAGACATTTGTGACAGAAAAATCCATAAAAAACAATGCAATGGAGTTTGGATGGCACCCGGTGGCTGTTTGAGGTATGACGCCCTAAATAAAATCTCACAGGCAAATTTGGAACATAACTTATTTAGACATAAGGCTTTAATTTTATATCAATTTTAGAGTAAAACCTGTTATGAGTACTGTGTATTTTCTTTACAGTAAATTTAAACTTCTATAACTTTTTGTTACTTTCATATTTTAAAATAATTCCACTTCTACAGTAATCTGCTGATTGTCTTAAAAAAGAGACCAAGCTTATATCTGTATTCCAAAGCATTCATGAATTATAAGATTTTAAGTTTGGATAGGGCACTCTCACGTATATGTTCAAAAATGGGGGGTGACCGTTAAGGGGTTATTCAGCAGTTCTTCTCCCGGAGTATCTTCTGCCATTTTGGAGTGTACCCCAGAACATAATCAACGTAATGAGCATTGTTTACATTCAGCATGCATGCACTTTCGCTGAACGTAATCAACGTTGTTTAGGTTCAGTAGACAGTAGAGTGAAGTATTCTCGTAGCTTTGTAAAATTACGGTTGAACCGCTGATGTCACATGGACTATTTTACTGATATCCTTGCTACGTTTCTGTCCGTTGATCGTGTAAGGATCCTTGCTGTCTATGGAGCATCAGAGAGCTCTCAGATTCCATCAAAAATATCTTAATTTGTGTTCCGAAGATGAATGAAGGTCTTACGGGTTTGGAACGTCATGAGTTTTTCATTTTTGAGTGAACTATCCCTTTAAAGGACGGAAACAGCTGGAGTTGCCTGAAATGCCAAACTATTTAGAATACAAAATATTCTTATAGATGGCATAAAAGGTCTTAATGTTTACTTCTGTGTACTGTCACTGTGGTTACAGGTTTACATAAGACTTTTGCCAGAAGGGCATTGAGAGCGTCCAGAGCTGACAGTATCTGATCCACTCCGGTTAGCCATTATATTTACAGGACAGTCTAAGAGTCACACCTCTTAAGGTGATTCTACACTTGTGTTCCATTTTAGTTGTGTTTATCATATTTTTGAATCAAACTAAATAAAATTAAAATGACAGTCTTATGTAACTAAACAGATTTAGTTAAGAGACTCTAAATATCTTCAGGAGTACAAGGGGAAAAGAGAGAGGGAGCGAGAGAAACGCAATATTCCCACAATATTTTTCTTGCTACCTGTCTCACTACAACTATACATAAACCAGTCAACATTTGAAGTGGATCAGAAAAGTTCATCAAAGTTGTCAAAGACAAGAATGCTTTTAGGTTTTAGGACAACTTTGATGAAAGGTTTTGATCCACTTCAAATGTTGACTAGTGTATTTTTAATGAATAAAATTATAATTTTCTGAATAATAATAGTTATAATAATAATAATACATTCAATATTAGAATGTGCTTATGCAGTGTGATGTACTAATCAAAATGCAGTAAGAATGGTAATATTGTGAAATATATTATTTCAATTTAAACTGTTTTCTATTTTAATATATTTTAAAATATGAATTTATTCCTGTGATGCAAAGCTGAATTTTCAGCATCATTATTACAGTCTTCAAAGTCACATGATCCTTTAGAAATCATTCTAATATGATGATTTACTGCTCAAGAAACATTTCTTATATTTTCTTCTGGATTATTAGATGAATAAAAGATGAAAAGAAGAGCATTTATTTGAAATGGCAATCTTTTGTAATATTTAGTAAGTCTATTCTAAATAAAAGTACAAGTGCAAAATATATTTTTTATTGACGCCAAACTTTGATGTAATTTCTATATAATGATGTGCCATTTTTTAGATACTTTTTATATATATTTCTCACCTGTCATCTCTATAAAAGTAGATAAATTGTTCATCTTGTGGTGTTTGGTCAATATGTAACTTGTAAAGGCCAAAAATATTTGTAATTGTGAAATGACCTGAAGTGCTTTGTGTTCACAGTGTGTGCTATTAGTGAACTGAACCGTGAACTTAAAGCTTATTGTTTATTATGGTTTGCTTATCATCCTGTGCTGGTGGTTTGGTTTTGACATTGCTGCGTGATATTTAGCTCTCCAGCTTCCAACCTTTTGAAAAATGTCTTATTTTATTGGTTTTAAAGAAATATCAGTGTGGTTAGTACGAGTTGATTTGTGTTTTTGTGTGTATTTGTGTCTCTGTGTGTGTGTGTGAGAGAGAAGGAGAGAGTTAAAGAGGTGAGGTTCTCTTATGCAAGTCATAGGCTCACTGCGCGTGGGAAGTGTGCAGTATAAACACACTCGCACACTAACAAAAAATCAGAACTGGGAGAGAAGGAGATACAGTAGCTCTGTTCCATTTCAGAACAAGATCATTTTTCATTTATTAGTGTTAGAGCTGCCATTTTGCCAGCATTCCTGCTGAGTTTACTCTGTCGAAGGTAAACACTGTATTTTCTTTAAAGCTCAGCTATTAAAGAAGCTTTGCCAAGAAACTTACGAGTAGTTGATTCATAACATGTCCACAGAGTTTTTATAATCAACATCAAGATTCTAGGTTAAAATGTACAAGGTAATGTGCATATCTTAGCTTATTTTAACTTCCCCAAAGGATTTAATCCCAGCTACCCTCAAGATTAATATGGCACTGATGAACATTAGGCAGAACAAAGGCAGACTAATTGAGTTATTTGCATTATCTCAGGGTCTTTCAAAAAATCACTAGTTACATTAAGGGTAGAATGCATTTGCTGAATGTGAAAATGTCTGGGAGAAAATCAAAGGGATAGTTCTAATATGCAAACCTTTGACTTTTTCTTTTGAGGAACATTTAGTGTTTTTTTATTTTTTGCAAGTCAAAACTGTTTGGTTACTAATATTCTTCAAAATATCTTCTTTGTGTTCCACAGAAAAAGGAAAGATATGAGGGTGAGTAAATGATGACAGAATTATGATTTTTTTTTTTTTGGGGTGAACTATCTCTTCAAAATGAAATGTGAAAATGAACATTCTCTGGCTAAGATATTCCAGATCTTAATGTCTGCTAGGGTGTATGGGATGATTGCCAGGACATTGCTGTGTGGTTGCTAATGTGTTCCGAGTTGTTTTTAGTGTGTTGCTATGCAGTTGCTATGGTCTTCTGGTGTTTGCTAATCTAAAAAGCCTGCCTCAAAGTCTCTGATGTTCTAGTATCTAGATAATGGCTCGGGTTCTTTCCCTCAATGAAAGTTTGTGGTACTTTTACACCAGTTTTAACATGCTCTAGGCGAAAATCATAAATCTGATCACTTAGAAATGTAATAGCACACCTCTCCTCAGCAAGCAACGTGATTTGTGGTTTCATCTGTGTCTGTAGCACCAACACATTACACAATGGATTTTAATGCTTAAAAAAACCTTAACCCAACGTATGAAGAATACTAGTAGTGGTGCTTTTTTGTGTATGCATATGTATTTTGATTAATTTCTGAATGTGAATGTCCGTAGTTTGAATAGTACAGTTAGCAACATGAATGTAATGCATAATTATAAATAGGTAAATATGTATAATATTATGAATCAGTATCCAGTGTATTTATTGTATCTAAGAGTGCGTGACTCATGAAAAGACTTAGTTCTGCAGTCTTCACTCCTACAACTACACAGTTGGATTGACATGATTGGTTTGACCTCTACCAAACAGATACAGAGAGCGAGAGATATAAAAAATAAAAGAAAGCCTTTTAAACATTTTTAACCCCCACAAAAAGACAATTTGCAAAGACAAATAACATTGCATTGCAACTTCTCCATTTGGTTCAAATGTAAGTTTGCAGCTCTTCTCAAGGTCCAAACATATATGTAGCCAGACAAAATGTATAATCCTGTATTCATGTAATTCCATACCTGTAAGAACCAGATCAGATCTTTTTGTAAATGAATCATTTAGAACAGGAATGATTCTTAGAAAGGAGTTCTTTGCTAAATCCAAGGTGAACTTTTGAATGTCAAATGGTTCTGTCAGATGTTTTTAGTAGCCAGCTGTGCCCCAGAAATAATACATCTGCATTATACTAATTAAACAACTCCTCCAGGCAATATGGAAAAAGACCCATATTCAGACTGAATAATTGTAAGTAAAGTGTAGTTCCCTTTATGGATGAGTGACTCAACAATATTACACAGTTCATTAGTGACTGATCCCTGGTCCATTTACAAAACTTGTTGCAGATTTTTAGGCCAGAGACAGCAGCCATTTAAGGATTTGTAATGGTTGACCACCGGCTTGCTCAATCGCTTGTCTCCTCATGCGTGGGATCTTGACACCCACCCAAAATTTTATTGCTGTTAAATGCTTTTTAGTGCAGGCAGTTATAAGAACCCTGTGTGCTTTTAGTTTTTGTTGTTAGACACATTTTAACTGCAGGAACCCACAGGAATATACATTTATACTGCATGTGATTTTATACTATATTTATGTATTATACCTCTCCTGACTAGCCGTGTCAAGTGAAGGGGTAAGCTAGTTTCTATTTTGGGTAGGGCTTGCCACAGTAAAATCTTACTGATTCAAAATCACTGTCCACATAATTTTATATTAAACATGGAATATTTTCTGATTGGCTGTGATTTTGTGTCATGTCATGCAGCATTTTCACTTTAAGTGAGGAGAGATATTACTTATTGCTGGAGACCTGTCATGTTATAACTGGTTTAGACAGGATGTTCAGCTCTTGAAAATGGATGCTACAGTAGGTGTTACAAGACATCACACCTGCCATGTCTTTTCTGTTTAGTAAAAGAGTGGGGAACATATTGAACAAAGTGTTTGGAAAAAACAAGCTTGACTTTGATTTTAGCATTAGCAGTGATGGGTGTTTCTAAACTGTTTTACCAAGAGAAAGCTTAAAACTCTTTACGTTCATGAGGATGTGAAGAGGATGTGACTAAATTGTGTTAAATGGTGCAGAAAAACAACCGGTAGGAAAGACAAATCACAAATGAGATTTAGTTAATATCTCTGTTGTTTCTCCTAGACAGCAAAAGGATTGAGAACACTGGAGTTTTTTTTTTTTTTTGGGAGAAACTCTTTTAAAACTCCATAAAGTTTCCTGAGCTGCAAAATAATTTTATTATTATTATTAATGTTGTTGTTATTATTGTTATCTGCCATGTCTTTTCTGTTTAGTAATAGTAGTACAGTAATAAAAATTATTGTTTTTTGCAGTTGTTTTAGTCACAAATCAGGTACATTTTATTCCCTTTGCATTTCAGATTGTCGTTATTACTGGTATTATGCATGCAGGGTCAGACAGAACAAATGTCAGATGCATTAGCGATTATCTGATTGCAGCGCAGCATATAGCATTAGCGAGTTGACCGTCTCCCCAGAGTTCAGAGTGACAACTTAAATTGCTGACTTTATTTCCTTGAGTGCCCTATATCTGCTGGAGATTGGCTTCGGTTACAGGAAGTTACAAAAACAGCATACAGACATTAGGATCAGCAAAGAGAGACCATGAGAGAGAGAGAAAGATCTGAACGAGAGTTTAGAGGAAAAGCACAACAAACATATGGACGGAAGGAGAGAGGAAGGGAATTACAGAACAAGACAACAGGGAGAGTGGGATGGGGGAAAAAAAAGAAAGGAAACACGAAAGTTAAAGTCTTTGAGAAGAATAGCAAGAGGGAGCGGGGAGAATTCAGAGAGAAGTGAGGGAGCGTTCTGAGAATATGAAACACGGTTTTATTTCTCATCTGATATAAAGGATGTTACTCCTCCAAGCCACGCTTCAATGAGGAAAAAGACACCGCAAAGGATGAATAAACAAAAGAAGTGTCATCGAATCTGAAAACTAATTACAGCCTGACAGAATAAAGCTTGACTGTTCAACTCTCCTCCGCACCAGTGAGGGAGAGACGCAGATGAAGACGTATAGATCGAGGGCCAGATGATAAATATTAGAGGATCTCCAAACACAGGCAGCATCATCATCTTTATATCATCGCCCCACGTTCCCATTGACTCTCAAAGGCCACGTTTACAGTTGATCATATTTTTCAACACTAAAATGAATTGAATCGAATTTATATAGAAGTAATGCGCTGAGAGAGGGCAGACGCGAGACGAGGGCGATGAATTTAAATGCTCTGTGTCCGCAGCGCTAACACCTAACACCTCTGGCAAACGGTGTGGTGTCACCACGGTGTTGCCAAGGCTACCGGAGCAGTAATGGGGTGTTGTCACCGTAACCCCAGCTGTTGCTGTGAAGATTGTGGAGGAATTTTCCCC
The DNA here is from genome assembly GCA_027422415.1 of Schizothorax lantsangensis. Classification (NCBI taxonomy): domain Eukaryota; kingdom Metazoa; phylum Chordata; class Actinopteri; order Cypriniformes; family Cyprinidae; genus Schizothorax; species Schizothorax lantsangensis. The sequence continues at coordinate 8,951,382 of CM049841.1, read as the reverse complement.
GGGAACGGGATTACATGCAACATGTGCACCCGCATCCTAACATGCGTGCGCTCGCAATCACACGCTTGCTCTCGAAGGGCTCTCAGAGCAGTGGGAACGAGAGATCAAAATCGTTACAACGCAAAGGATGGACACTGCTGCTCGCGTGCTCCTGCTTTATTAGAGTTATTATATCAGAAAAGGATAAGAAACCTCAGGGAGCTTCTGTGTTTCAAAGCTGTTAAACGCACGCACATGGGAGAGACACGGTGAGAGATGTATAGCTAGGGCTATACATCTTGACAGTACATACTGCTACTACTAGGCTACTATTAAAATTATTAAAACTTTATTTTTTTTAAAGTAATGATCACACAACATTTCTTCCATGTTTTAATTTTAATAGTAAAATTTTGTTTGCCAAAATAAATAAATAAAGTTTGATTTTCAATAATTTAAAAGATAAATGAAATTAATGTTTTATGCCTTCATTTGAAAACCAGATACAGAATACAGAATTTCTGAGGAAAAATAAAACATTTCATAAGGCTATTTTAAGAATAAATTTTAATAAACTAAGTAGTTTTTATGCATTCAAATAATTAGACATACTACAACACAGAATTTAATAACAATAAAACATATGGTGATAGAAAATAAAACACCCACTTATGAAAGTAGATAAAGATTTTCAATTTCTTGAAGTCTTTAACCTAGAATAAATGAATAGAAATGATGATTCTGTTTGAGCTATGCGTTTTAAAACGAACATGCACCAGTGTAAATGTAGCCTTACAGATGTGTAAACTGAAAACTATTTGAGCTTTATTAAAATTATTTGCACTGATTTATTGGATATATTTTGTTCCTTTGTGCAGTGGCTCAGGAGATGAGTCTTTGAGTCTGTATAAATGTCAACAAGCTGAAAAAAATAAAAACATTTTTTTTTTGTTAAAACTGATTTCATAAAATTGGTATCGAAAAAAGTATCGTTCAGGAACCAGTATCGAACTCAAGGTATCGGTATCGATATCGAAAATTTTTGAACGATACCCAGCCCATGATATAGCAGAAGAAGGGTTGAGTGAGGGAGAAATTTGTTGGTTTTGATAGTTTGATCTTTTAATGAAGCCCACATGGGGGCGAGCCAAACACGCATGGCATCATGGGAACTTTTTCAGCCGTATCATTCATCCATCTATAGTGCAGTGCACCGTATACCCTTTACATTACATAATCGTCTTTTGAGGGATGTTTTAGACAATCCTCAGAGACAGTGAAACCTGTGCCACGTAGATTTGCATGTACAGCACTCACTTTTTTTTTTTTTTTTGAGTAAATTGTCAAAGCAATTAAATTTTTATGTCAGGAATCCTTTCTGATTCATCACTAGATTGCAGAGATTTGGTTGCGATTTGTTTTCCTCTTCTCCTATGTTACAGAACGCTATGCTGTGTTGTTTTCTAATCTCATTCAATTTCCTGTTAAATTCAGGGTAGAAAACTGACAGCTCTGGTTGCCAGAAATTCACGCTAAAAATACTGTGACGGTGTTTCCAGTGTTTACGGGATGGCATATTGGTTCCTGTATATTTTACAACTTTTAGCTGTGTATTTCGTTAAGTAATGTAATGTTAATGTGCCAAACTACTTACATTATTTACCCTGAAATGGACTAAAAACCACCGTAATAATGCAGGTGATAAAACAGAAATTCACATGAGTGTTCCAGTGTGCTTTAAAACATAGCCAATATGTATAGTGTATAGATGAAGAGCAGGGTTATAAAAAGACAAAACATTATATCAGGGTAACACACAACACTAAAATAATGCAATAAACATTAATTAAATAAAAGATAATGTAACACAAAACACCCTAATGTACATTACTGATGACAAAAACAAAATAATTTTAAAAAGTAAAATATATTCATATGTCATGTGTCTTACAGGGATTTCTGAGAATGTCCTTTTAATGCCTTTCACCATATTCATTATAGTTGGTCATAGTTTTTACTATGAAAAATAAAAAAAACATTTGACACACTGCCAAAAAAATCATTCTTTGAAGCTGTGAATAAAGCAAAGATTATTGAAGTTTGTTTTACAAGAAAATGCTGTCAGTCTTTCTACATCAAAATGTCACGTGAAATGTACTTGAAATTTGTAAAATTTGTATCCGTTTTTTTTCCCATGTAAATCCTACTCTGTTTTTTCATTGCAGCATTTTTACAGTAATATTACATATAATATGGTGTTAAATCGATGTAATTTTTTTCACCTTATATTTTAATTATAACTTGGTTAACTAATTTACAGCCTTTTACTGTAGCATTCTACGTCTCTTGCTGTAAAAATGACAATAATTTTAGTTATTTAGTTACAGTGTAGACTGTTTTTTCTTGACCTTTTTTGTCTTTTGTTCCCCCACAGCCCTATTAGTGAAAGAGACTCTTACACCCATTACACACTTTTTTTTTCTTTTCTTTTCCTAAGGAACTGAAAAAGTCATGAGTAGTTATTTTAGTCTTTTCTGTTTTATAGATTTAACAAAGTAAAATTGAAATCTTTCCAAGGACCCCCTGGATCCTGCTTAAGTGCCCCCTGCTTGGGAATCACTGCTGTAGACCGTTATGTGATTTGGCTGCTCACATTCATTCAGATTCAGATTCCAAACCATCCAAATCACTGAAGAGTAACAAAACCATTTTTGATTGACGTTTGTCAGTTGTGCAGTCAGCAGCGATGTCTCTGCATCAAGCATTCGATGGTAACACTAGCTGACCTCTTTTTACTGCAGAGTAGCATGAATTTAAAAAGGATATTACATATGCAGAGGGCTCATGAAAATCGTTATTCACCAAATTATTCTTGCGCACAAATTAATATACCATAGCAAATGAACATGAATGAATTTTCTAAAATGCTAACAGTGTTTGCATAAGTCTTTGGATCACTGCTGGGTGTGTTTAGGCATAATACAGCAACCAGCAGTGCGGTAATGGCATGGCTGTGTGTGTGTGTGTTTGTATGACAGAGAGAAAAGAAAAAGAAAAGAGGAGAAACAGACTGAGAGAAAGAGAATGGAGTGTGTGTTTTATCAGCAGCAGGGCTTTGTTCTAATGGCTGGTCTCACACTGTGCTTATCAATGCCGTACAAATACATTGAAAGGCAGCAGCATGTTCCAGAGCGATATGCTTACTGTCACTGCAAAAATCCAATGAAATATTGATCACACACTAGCTCAGGTCACACACTCAGACCTGTCAGTCTGACATTGTTCTAGTGGTCCAAATATATTTGATGGATAAATGTGTTTATTATACTGTGCAAACTGTTTTCTAATATATCAATATAATTTTACAGTGATTCAATATCATTGCTATTGAAGGAAGCTACGAGGTTAACATAAAATCAATTGAGATTTTGATAACAAGGGACATTTTAAAGGTCAAGTGAAAGACACTGTCTGTATTTCATATTGGTTTTAAGTAGAAAAAATTGTCTGAATTATGTTCAGATAAAATAATCTCATTTCCAGTTTATGCTAAATGTCCAAAACATTTTTTAATGAAATTGCAATGTAACATCCAACAAAGGTGTATTAAAATAGTGTGCTATGAACTAACAATTAACAATGCTTTTGTAGAATTTATTAGGTTCATTTTAATTTCTATTTAGCATAAACATCAAAACCATAGGGGTGTGAACCTACACTGGTCTCACAGTTTGGTTCGATTACGATTATCATGTAATCGATTTCGATTCAATTCAATATCATGATGCACTGCATCCTCAATTTTCAATTTTACTTCACATGTATACAGTTTTGTCAATAAATACAAGCAGTCAAATATATGAACTGAACCTTTAATTTGACCTGCTCAAACAAAACACGCTTCTTGAATGTATCAAACATCAAACAAAACTCACAGAAGACAACAGGAGCATTTAGAACAAATACACAAAAGTAAATACTAAAAGTGCATAATATAAGGAGTGTACTTTAGTACATATATAGTGCAGTGTACTTTCTTGTAAAACATTTAAATATTAAATAGTTTTATTAATTAGTGGTATTACCCCCTGCATATTTTATTTGTGCAGGACATTATTTACACACAGCGTGTGTCTTCTCCAGGTCGTGCTTACCAGGTTGTTTATAAATGTGCCCAGTAGAGGTCTTCACGGGTCCAACAATTCGTACCTGAACCCGAAGAGACCCGTAAATATGCTGCACGGAACCGACCCGAACCGGTATTTAATTTGAAAGTGGGACCCGAACCCGCACAGACCCGAGAAATGCCTTAAATGTACTACCCGTACCCGACGCGGACCCGACCATTATTCGAAAGTTGGACCCGAACCCGGCTGGGAAGATACAGACCCGACTGCACCCGTCCCGATCGGCACACAGCAAATGCTATTAAGTCAATGAACAAGTTGCGGGAAAAAAAACAACCCTTTTGCCTTAACTACTGTTAGTAGCCCTCTCCCTGACTGTGATGCATACAATCCTCCTTGCCAATACATTTCCATCCATGTTAGGCTGTTCCTCTCTCTTGCCGTCTGAAAGAACCTTCTTAATCCACTCATTAGCCTATTCCAGCTTCAACAGTCTACTTGCTGTCACGGAGACGGATGACTAATGCAACTTCACAGGTTTTTTTTTTCATCTCGAGGCAACTTCGATTGTTACGTTTATCCTTTTAAACCATAATAACGATACTTTTTGTTGGTTGTAATAAAGACTCGGAGCGATTTATTTATTTTTTTTTAGCAAAAAATGCACAGAATTAGAAGTTCGTTACACTCTACTGCGTGCGTGTTCAATAACAGGTGCGTCTCTTCAGTTTTGTTTCAGCTTTTTTTTCCACATCACTCATGAAGGAATCCATGATCACTGTCCGCCTGCAGTATTACATTAACTCCGCCCGCGCTCTGTTTCTGGCGGCTGAGGTAACGCGTGTTTTTTTTTTTCCCACCTTATTTCCCGCTCACACTTTTCTCATCCTAATTTTACAAACTGAAAGTTACACACACATGCTGACTGACACTGATCACTCGCGGGTGCGGTGTTCTCTGATCGACTCTGGCACACAAAGTTAAAAAGTCTGGTCCCGGGTCCTCGGGTCTCGGGTCCTCCGTGAAGACCTCTAGTGCCCAGATGTCTGCTTTTAAAGTAGTTGGAGCATTTTTATTTACTCACACTCGAGTCTCGCCTCCCTCTGCTATTGTATGCTACCGCGACAAAGCACGTATGTGACAAATGATGTCAGAAAAGCGTCAGTAAGTTATCGGTTATGGTCTATTACTGAACCGATACCGAATTGTCCTCGTCTGCATCACGATGCATTGTAGAAACAATTAATTTCAACACCCCTACAAAACCATACTGGGTTTTTTAACATTTTCAATTCAGTTAAATGAATAAAAATAGTTTGCAACATATGTAACACATACATGTATATTATGGTTAGTTCATAATACCTAATGCATTAGGTAAAGTTAAAATATATATAAAGTTTAGAAGGTTTATATTAGCCAATGCATTAGGTAAAGTTAAAGTTAACATTGGTTAAAGTTTTTGATTGAACATGAATAAATAATTAATTTAGGAATTAACTTTTACCTAGCTTCCTAAATGCTGTAAAATTAAATATTGTTATAAAATATGTTTACTGTTGTACACTGTAAGAGAAATTCATCGGTATTCAGTAGAAAAACAAAGTTACTGATAATTTCTACATTATCTGTTAAGTTCACAGGCATTTCCACAATGGAATATGTAATTCAAAAACAAGTATAACACCTGTGAAAAATTCCTTCATATTAACAGTACATTGTGCCCTATTTTCACAGACATTTCTGAGATTATAAATGTGTTCTCCAGTACACAAAATTATTCAAATTATCCAGATCAAGAGAGCGCTGCTAAAAAAGTTTTTGAACATATAATCTCCCAGGAATATAGATAATGATAAACTTCAAAATCCTTTGCACAATGGGGTACTTTTCAAGTTGGTCTAAAAGAAGTCAAAGGAAATCATAATTCCCAAGAAATTAGTCAGGTTCCTGCCTTTGCTTTCATCTTGTGCTGCTATTGGCTGGTCAGCTCTGAGCTAAGGTCTTTTGGCACAACCTTTGCATGGATTGCACACCAATCTCAATATGTCACAAGGTGGAAGATGAAAGCTTTAGAGCCATTAGTACCGCGGGATGAAAGCAAAGCGGAAAACTGAAGGGTTACCCTACGTGTCTGTTAGATTCCGCTACAAATCTAGCATGCGAGGGGCTTGCAGCATGGGGCCTTTTTATTTTCAGAATACCAATTTGTGCAGGCAATTTAAAGATATTATTATCTGCTTAATTCTGCTAACAAACGAACTCTGTAGATTAGTCCATAAGAAGTGTGAGTCATAATATTAAGTGAATAAGAAGTGCTGACAGAGGTAATTATTCCTTTTGAGGCTGATTTGTAGTGCATATATGATATTTCAAATCTAATTTGGACTTGAGTGGAAGGAGCTAAAAGTTAAAACTTTAGGGTATGCACTAAATGGTGCAGAAATTTGATTTCAGCATTTGAGATATGGCACAGAAGACTGAACTTATACTTTAATGAGAGAAGTTTATCCCCATTTGCTGGTACATTTGGTCCAGACGGGAAACTAGAGTTGTCGGAAGCGGATTGTTCATTATTCATCAGTCCTGCTTCTAAATCTCACGTATAGTTCTAGTGTAGGCGTTTGCAGGGGTCAGAATGCATAAAATGAAAGTCATTATTCATAATGCAATAACTAAACTGGGTAACTGCACACCAAATAAACATGTGACCTATTTGAGAAGCTTTTTGTTTTATTTGCTCCATATGTGCATTTAGAATACTACACAATGTTTTAAATGAACGGTGTTTGACAGTCTGTAATTTTATTCTTGACACTGATTAAATTTTCCAATGCCGTATGATGTTACGGCAGGAAAATAATGGTTTTAATGTCTAATCCGTTTGGAGTTTACCCAGGGGGAGGGATTTCTGGAGCACCTTGAAGGGCTCTGGATAATCTGAATAAACCAAATTATTTGCAGTGCAGAGACCCATTTCTTTGGATCCTTCCAGTTGTTATGATTGTGTTGGTCAAAGGAAATGAGTGACTGCAAATCTTGGCCTTTGATGTTTCGGTCCACTTCGTTATTAAGCGTGTCAGTTTGTCTTTGAAGCTGCAGTGGCAACATTTGTCAAGTTGCAAAAACATTCCAATGCATCCCAGAGCCCAGTGAATTATTTAGTGAGTTTGAGGTCACTTAGTGAGGACCGACATCCAGACGTCATGATGTTGCACTACTAGAGAGCTAGAGTAAATTCAAAATGAATGGCCAGAGAAGCCATTCAAGAGCATATTTCACAATAGAATTCGACGTGCAAAACTGCTACGACCAAAAACGCCACTTGTATGTACTGACTAAGCAGTTTTCAGCTCATAGTAGTTTTTTTGTTGTTGTCAGTTTTATGTTAGTTTTGCACCCTCCGTGTGGGTGCATGTGTGTGAGAAGTGTGTAAACCATCAAGTCATGTAGTTCCCATTAGATTAGTATGTGTGTGTGAATAGATATGCTCTTGAGTAACTTTGGTGTTTTATTCATGAGTACCCTGCAGCAGCTATTTCTCTCCATCAGCGGAGTCTTGATGCTCTCAGAATAACGCACTCATGTTCACACACACAAACCATAGATTTTGTACTTCACAAGAACGGAGAAACCCGCAAATTATATATGCGTCTTTCACAGACTGATTGATCATTACTGAGTTCCACTCCACTGATGGACTTGCATTAAAGGGAGGATGAAAATATTATGAGATGTAATTATTAGGATGTATATTATACATGCCATTCGTCCACTGTAATAGTATGGGATGTATATTGTGTAAACTCACCGTATGACCATTTGCAAGTTTGAATGGGGATCACATTATCATCTGTATCAGCACACTTAGTGAACATGAATTCAGAATTGACCCGGTTTACTTTTTTTAAAACATGTTTTTGGTCAAATTATTGTCAGTGCACATTTAGACCAAATTTAGGTCCATTTTCTATTGTCAAAAGTGCAGCAATGTAAAAAAAATAATGTCCTTTGCCTCTAAAACTATTTGTTTTTTTGTTTTTTGATGTCACCAAGAGTGTGCGAGTGGGGAAAAAACATTAACCACTTAACCACTAACCAAATAGTTATTTAGGTATTGTTTTAGGCTAGTCTAGTTTAATCACCTTTAAAAACTAGCTTCACGGTATTAAAGAGCAAAATAATGGAATCAGTAATGCAAATGTCAAATATGAGACAAATTCAAATTCTGCAGTTAAATCAAGAAAGTAGTGTCATTATTCAGCTGTAGTCAGTTCAGTGTTGATTCAGTTCAGTTTAATAACAGTGCAAAGTTCATCAATTATGAAACAACTTTTTTTTTTTTTTTTTACTTTTATTAGCCTTTCTAAAACCTTGCCAGTAGTTCAGAGTCATTAAAAACACTATTTAAACCACTATTTAAAACACTATTTAATTAATATTTTTTTTTCTTCTGCTATGTATTTGGTGTATTTTGAGTATTTGTATGGGAGTGTTAAGTGTTGTTTGTGAAGCACCACAAAAGTCTGAATGAATTGCCCCAAGGTGATTAATAAAGGTCTAAACTTAAAAAAACAACTAAAACTAAAAACACTATGGTTTAAAGATTTTTTAATAGAAATTAATAGTTTTATTCAGCAACAATACATCAAATTGATCAAAAGTAACAAAGACATTTAAATAATGTTACCAAAGTTTTCTATTTCAAATAAATGCTTTTTATTTGAAGTTTCTGTCAATCAAAGTGTCCTGTTTTCAACATTAATATTAATAATAATAAATGTTTTTAAGCACCTAATCAGTATATTAGAATCATTTAAATTGTTTTAGACTTTTTGATTCAAGAAACCAAACATTATTAGTGGACCTTGATGAACATTATTAGTGGACTTCAGGGAAAATAAACACTACAAAAGTGTCCAGTAGGTTAGTGATAGCACTACCTTTTCTGTGAATTGGAAAACCCAGTATTTCTGAATTATGGCTCTGACCATGTGTTTCTGTGTGAGAGGAAGAGGGATTCACAGAGCAGAGCTCAACAATTATGATGGTCCGCTGGCCCGGGGGCAGTGTGAGAGTGTTTTAGGCCAGTTGACACAACTGTTGCTGCTCTGTCACTACATCCCACGTCTGATGATCATGCACATTTGTTTTAAGCCTTACATTTTTTGTAAATAAAAATTCACATTTTATAAGTCTAAAAATATTGTTTGTAAAATATAATACATGCTAAATATGCAGTGTTTTTATGGTGGTCCTAGTAGAAATATTGGCAGAGAGAGTATCAGGGCAGCTGAAAAAAAATCACACTGTTTTGCCCTGTAGAAGGAATGAAATAGGCTGCATAAGCTGAGCGCCTTTCATAGATTTTGGCCAGCAGGACTCTAGACGACCCCTTGGTGAAAGCAAGGCACAAAGTAATGACAGGAGACAGAGAAAGAGAGAGAGACAGTGCCGCCAGTGAGGTCAAATAAAAAGGAGAGAAAGAGACTGAGAGAAAAAAGGGGCTTAGTGCAGACTCCCTTCTTTGAGACCGTGCCGTAGTTATCTCTGCTAACGTTTGCTTCTCCCCATAAAAGAAAAGAAAGGTAGAACCACAATGCATAATCAAATTCTGTTTTGGTAAAAAAAAATGAAGTTGTTAATAAAGATGATTAGAAAATATTATTTCAGTCTTTCTACATTCAGAATTTGATATTTAATTCAGTGTTAGTTACTGTTTATTTTGTAATTATTTGTGTAATTTACAACAATTTCTGAAAGAAAATGTTCCACAGGCATTTTTTTCAGTGTATTCTTTAAAAGCTACTAGTATGAAATATTAATAAATATTCAATTTTTTAATATTGGCTGGACTGCCAAGCAAACATTTTGGGGCATGTTCACTCTCCACCATGTAAGGCCCAGTATTATTTGCTGTGGCCCTGTATAGTGAGTTTTTAACTGATTTGGCCGGACGATTACAAGCGGGAGATGCTTAATCTGCAGAATTATGCAGGTGTTTCAACTATGCCAAATTAGCTGGCTTCAGTGTGTGTGCTGCTTTTGATTCACATGTGGATATATGCTAACATCAACTGTCATCCACTCACCCTAATGTTGCTCAGCATGTATGATTTTATTTCTCAGAGGAACACAAAAGAGATTTAGATTTAGCAGAACGTCTGTACTTGTGTTTTCCACACATGGTGGTGACTGCAGCTGTCAAACACCAAAAAAAAAGACACTAGTCCATATGACTGTACACTAAATATAGCCATATGATAAATTAAATGTGTTTCTATTGAGAGATTTTATGTAAGAAAATAATTATTTGGCACCTCATAAATAGATCAACCGGTAATTGATTTTGATCATTTAATGATGCTTTTCTCTTTTTATTTATTTTTGATTTATTAATTCGCCCATCTGTTTTTCTTTCAGTTTATTTATTTAAATTTAACTACAGAATTAATACAACCTGCTAGAAGCCTTGTTTGGGAGAGAAGAAAATCTTGAGGCTGAGTAGTCAGATTTGTCATTTGTTGGGTATCTATCCCTTTAAATGCAGTGTAAATGTATGTTTTAGTGTGAACAGCTGGATTCATTTATAAACTGTGTCCACTAGGGCCTACGTCTGCTTCTGATTACTCGCATAACCTTTGAATTTTTCAGTTCTCACCATATGCTCCAGAAAGTCTTGGACCCAGGAAGGCCACAAGCTTTTTTGGTCTTTATTTTATTGGTTGTGTTTTCAGAGGTTTTATTCTAAACTATAAAAAGTGTAAATGTGCAGTTGTTGCTTTAATTTACTTCTACCTGATCTAACCCTGAACAATTACCTTACCCAGTAGTCAGGTTATTTCAGTCATATTAAATAATTTCTTTACTGGAGTAAAACTAATTTCTTTGCATTTTGTATAGACAGACAGCATAAATCAGATTTCAGATTCAAATCCAGAAAAAATTTGCAGTTCAGTAGGTGAGTCAGATTCTGTTATCAGTCTAGATGATTCATAAGTGTATCTGATTCACTAAACACAACCAGTTAAGAGTCATTTGAAGTTGAAGTACACTGGTCACATTGTATATTTTGCACTGTAGATTTAGTTAGTATCACTGCTAAATAGTAGCACAAGTATTTTAATGTAGAGTCCCATCCAAAATCTGATTCTCAGTCATGCAAATTTCTCAATCCAATCTTGGGAACTAGACTATGACGGAATATTTTTCAGCCTTGGCGCCATCCTCATTGTCTCCTTTTATTTTTCCAAACTATCACTGTGATCTATTTCATGCACCTGCTTCTCCAATGTGTTTATCCAGGCTTGAACTGAGCCAGCTGCTTCTCCATTGCTGTAATCATCTGCACCCTTGCTCAATCTTTGTTACTGCCCTTTTATCCCACTTAGTCTGAAGCATTACTTGTAATAATCTCTTTCATCAATTATCCCAATGCGGTGTTGAGTGAATCTTCTTGTATTGCTTGGATGATGCTTGCTGGCTGTAGTTCAAGAGATGACAACTTGACAATATTCTAGCAAGAAGATTAACTTGTTACAGCAGTGTCAGTCTTAATTTCCTTCACTTCTTTCAATATGACACTGACAGATTTTTAACAAAGTAAACATCGAGGCTCATGATAATGGCTTTCATTTAAAACTTCAGGGAGTACAGCTTTAGCAGATACTTGAAGTCATCTGTAATCCTGCTCGGAATCTGCTCCGGCAGATTTGGCGGAAAAACTCTACCGATTTCCGTAGAACAGAAGGCACATCCCCTGCCCCTTTAAATGTATGTAATAGGCTACATTTAACTTAAATGATTTAAATGCACTCACTTTCATTTTGTTACAAACCTGTATTCTTACTTCAGTGGAACATAAAAGAATGTATTGATAGTTGTACACATTCCATGAAAATTTCAGTGCAACCGTATGGAATCTAAAATTATTTTCTTTGTAATCAGTAGAATTCACATATGCTATCGATTTAAGTGTTTTAAAATAGTTTCTTGTTATTTGTTAATCTACAGATCACACATAATGTCACAGCAAGAAACTTATTTAAATTTATTTTTAGCCAGCTGTGGTAATTATTGTAAGTGTAATTTTTTATCACTGTTCTATTCACGTACACATTAATTCATATTTAGTCATGTACTATTAATAAAGCTGTTGCTCTGATGTTTAAATTAGAGGTTTCCGTAAGGTTTTGCGGTGTTAGGAAGTTAGTACACAGCTCTTTGAAATGGTCTATTCTGATTGGTCAAGTGTGGCATACTGAGGTCTAACTGTATATCTGACTGTTATCCCAGACAACCAGTTTCCTACATTGTGCTCCTTTCATCTCTCTCCTTTCAATAATATGCTCTCATTCTTCTCAAATAATCAAATAGTTTCAGCTCAAATTTATATTTTATGTCCATTTATTTATTTACTATTAAGTAGCCCAGTTACAAAGATTTGTTTAAATGTATTGGTATTGTTATTAATTATTTAATTGTGTACACTTATTTCCCCTATTTTTAAATTTAGATTAAGTGAGTTTTAGATGATGGGCAAAAGGAAGTTTCAAAATAAATATACATTTTTCGTACTCTAAATCAGTGATTTCCAACCTTTTTTTTTTTTACTCACGGCTCACACAACCAAACACATATGTTTCTGCAGCCCCTACAAAAAAATTTAAATACACCTGCTGTGTTGGGCAGGTAAAAGCAAATTTTCACCAATTGAGGTTTTCCAGCCTTTTTCGATGAGCTTTGCAACACAATAAGATGCCTCCAATCTTAAACCGTGTCCTAACCATATGCAACAAGTAATTTGGGTGTCCACACCAGACGCGATGCAACAACGTGATGTGATAGAATCAATCAAATATCACAGCCATTCAGAAGAGCAGAAATTCACTGCACTCCCAATGAAATGGACACGTTTATAATCTAATTTATAAATATTAAACCTTTTTAACATTATTAAAAGTACATACTGAGTGACTGATACCATCTTTATGCAATACACTTGTTGGTTCGCATTGAGTTCAGTTTTAACGTACATGTTTGCTTTATTTTTAAGATCTGAGGTAAACTATCTGTTGTTGTTTTCAGTATGGTTATAAATGTCACGCAAAATGACATTCAAACTTACATTAGACACTTTTAACATTGAATAAAGCACATAATCAGTACGTGAGATTATCACTGTTGTAGTTTGTATGTTGTTGCTCCAGCTGCAACGTCGCCGAAATAAAAATCGTTTCTATAATGAAAACTTTGCGTGTCGCCATCACATCTGGTTAGGACAAAAACTCAGATTAACATGGAAAAGATATCTTTTATTGTGTGTTGCGGCATCACGTGTAGTTAGGACCCGGTGTTACTGTTGTCGTTGCCAGAGAACGCAGTTTCAAGCGTTTTTTTCCTGCTTTGGTACTCTTTAAGTTTGTTCTCAAAAAAAAAACTCAGTAGGATTGTACGCGTATTCGCTATGTTTTGTCTCAGAGTGCCGTCATAGTTTGTTCGGTTTCAAAGCTTCATTTGACAAGACAAACATCTGCTCCCACACATGTGAAACCTAGCGCTAGTCACTACTAGAATTTTCTTCGTTTAGGTTTGTTTTGAGTCTTTTCAGAGTCCAGCTTACTTAGATGAAGAAACGTCTGTACTTGTCCTGTTCAGCGATGCCATTGACAATCAATTATCCATGCTTAAATCTGTTGTAGCATATGTTGTGTCCAGCAAAAATGTTAGATAAATTGGCGGATTGTTATTAAACCAATCAGCGAGCTTGAATAGTGAACGCATAGTAACGGTTTATTATTTATTTCTCATTATTTAATTATATATCAAATTGTGATATCTAATTATGACTAGACATTTTTACATATATTAACAATATTATTATTTCTGTTAATAACTGCCCCCCCCGCCCTGCAATACCATTGCTGCCCACAGGTTGAAAACCACTGCTCTAAATCATAATGTTGTGATTCCTAAATTCATTTGAGGCATTCAAAATTACATTTTTTTTTTTTTTTTTTTTACAAAATACTATCATTTTAATATAGTCCGTTTATCGTTTTTTGACCGTAGAATGAATATAATTTTCAGCTTAACTTGTTGGCCATAATTTTAATATCAGCACATCCCTAATAGTTTGCGTTTGGAAAACAACTTTTCATTTTTTTTTAGCAAATACAGATACTGAACTCTTGTTGCACTGTAGTTTTATTTACCGTAATGTAGCTTGATGTCTTTTGCCTCGTGGCTTAATAGCTTGGCATTGGAATAAGCAAATAATTATTGAACTGTTACGAATAATTTGCATAGACGTCAGATAGTTAAATTACTGGAAGTGTTCCTTGAAAAAGAAATGCTCCCTCATAAGTGCCTCAGATATTGGACTTGGATGTTTTGTGGAAGTGGTTCCTAATGGGCTTTTTTAATCAAGCTTAATATACATTTTGCTTACATTGCTGTTGGCACAAACGATTTTGCCCGCAGCAATCTCACCAACAGCACTTAAAAAGATTCAGTGAATGTGTTTTAGATTTCAGACGCTAGTAACATGTCATTATCGCGTGCAGATACACTTAATATGGCAGATGCTCTTTTAGGAAGACAGAAAGGAAGATGTTGATTTCACCTCTTTTAACATAGCACGATTTTAATCATTGTTTGGCGGTCTAATTAATTAATTGCCCTGTCATGTGTTTGGTTTGTTTGTGATTGCAATGTGATGAAGGGTTTGGTAAGTGTCTCACAACTAAATGTGTGTGGGGGTGTGAATGATTTTGATTAGATCGGAGTGAAGGCTTTTCTTCAGTCTGCGAGCCACCTTGTAAACGTCTGTATTTGTCTGAACTGGATAGGAGTTTGTTGTCATGTGCGTCTCTAGACAGAATGTTGACAGAACATTACTCTGAGTAAGGTTAAATAAACATGAAACTTTGATCTAACTAATGTGACTTGATTTTTACATACTTTCTGCATACAAAAACAAGAAATGTGCTTATCTTCATGCCTGTGTGTTAAGGTTATTATAGTTTTGTACTACAGTACTGTATATACTATTTTCAGGTTTGCCAAATTAATTAGATTTTAGTTTGTTTCAGTGTATTTTTCATTTCATAGGCTAATTTTTTTTTTCTTTTTTTGGTATCTTAAGCCCTGTTTAGGACTGTTTTTCACAGACATGGTTTTAATTCCATCTGAAGCAAGCGCATTTGTGTTTTTCTCACATAACCTTGGCAAATTATCTAGTGTTTTTCAGCTAACCCTGGTCCTCTGAGTAATCAAATCCTGTTGGGATAGAAATATATGTGATTGCGGTATAATATTTTTTCACAATACTTCTCCTAATTTATTTTGACCTTTATCGTAAGCGTATAGTGTAACTAAAGCTGAAAACTAACGTTTTACACTGCCTCGTTCACGTTCATTATTAATTTGGACCTTTTTCACAACTTTCTGTGTAAGGTTGGTGGTTTTAGCTGGACTCCCATCCGATTAAACATATAATTAAATCAATAAAGAGAGTCCAATTCCAGAAACTGCTTAGAATGGCCACTCCAGCAGCATTGGGTGTCATTCTCACCTTAATTATGTCCTCTAATTATGTTGAATTATGTGATTTATATAATTTGCAATCAATGGGTTTTGTGTATTTTATTATACAGTACATGCATCCAGAGCATGGGTTTTGAAAGAAATGACAGAATTTTTTATCTCCCCCTAATCCTAAGGGAATCAGCTGAATATTCAGTTATTTAGCTCTAAATTAAGCAAAACATTTGAATGTGAGATTAAGAGGTACTTTTAAAAAGCAAGATAAATCAGTAGAGTTTATCTATACTGCAAGGTGCAACAAAACTAAATTGCTCCCATTATAATCAACAAAACTGTGCTTGCAGTGTAGAAATCGTTGTGGGTTTTAATTGAAGCGATTTTATGTTATGTCGCATCACTACTTTGCCATGTAGATTTGATGTGAGGCTGTTTTTTTTTTTATTCCATTACGAAGAGATTTGTGCACACTTCATTGAACTTTTTTTTCACTCCCTCTGTTGCTATTCACAAATTTCTATATATTCTATATCGGGGTTAAATTACACAGACACACAGGTCAGAATATCCTTCGACCATGAAAAAAACTGAATGTTTACAAAAATGACTTTATATTTGACATTTTTTATTATTTTATTTTAGATAATTTGTCAAGCAACCCTAAACAAAACTTGTCGTTTTATTTATTTTTTGTCACTGAGATTTTGTTTTCCATTTATTTTGTATTATTTTATGCCTGGAGTTAACCAGGAAGACTTGTGTTCCCATGAGGTTTAGTTTTTGTTATCCAGAGTTGCCTTTTTGCTTTACTTTGTATGATTATGCTGCATGAATTTAATGTAGTTGACCTACCTGGGAATACTGGAAAGTCTGCTTGGCATGCCAATGCTCTACTGACAGAAACAGGAGAAAGAGCAACAACACTGGTGCAGCCAGCCATAAATGGTGTTCCTGGCATGGATGAGGGTTAAGGGCATAACAGCAGTGGTAATAGGTAGACTTGCATGAAACTAGCAGAAAGCTGGACAGATTTCCACATAATTTCCACAGTTTCCACATAAGAAGCTCTGCACATGCATCTGCTGCTTGCATGTTTTTTCATTAAATGTTTTGGGCAATTTGGTAATACCTTAAGCTATCAATAAAGGTCTGTTCACTGTAGCAGTAAAATGAAAATAACTTGTTCACTTTTAAAAGTGATGAGCAATTATGGGCAATGCAACCTAATTTAGAGCTAATTTAACATCATGCAAGTTTCAAGTTTCAAGTTTTATTTGTCACATACACGACTATACAGAGATTGTATAACCAGCAGTGAAATGTGAATCAGGTCCGCTCCATGGACAGTGCAAATATTGTAGAATACAACAAGGGAAGTATGCATAAAATAAAATGAATAACAAATAAGATATAAAGCACAGAATATAAAATATAAAGTATAAGAGAATGTGCATGACAGTATGCTGTAGAATTAAATATTAAGATAAGCATGACTGAGTGGGGGGGGGCTGCAAGTCAGCAGCAACACAATATAGCCACTCTACCAATGGCCAGTGTGTTGAATCTAAGGAGGTAGGCTAGATCATGTGCGCTTTAAGTCAACATAAAAACAAAAAACTGACCCTGTTTACATCCTTAATATGTGTTCCTGATCTTATTGTGCATCCTTGGTGTGTTATTCCAAAGAAAAAAATATTTAAAATATTTCAGCAAAATATATTAATTTGTGAATTTGTCACATTTTGGTTTGGAACACCCAATTTTCTCAGTTAATTCAATTCCGATGGTTGAAACTGAGTGCTATCCAACTTTTTGTTTATTCTGTAATATCCATCTTCAAATATATGTCACAAGTAAAATGGGTTGTGAATGCCGTTTCATTTTAACTTTTAGTCCATTCCGCAGATTTTCCATCACAATCAGATCAGAAAATGTGCAAAGACATGACAATTCTGTGTGGACCCTGTCATAATGGTTAATATGAGATTTGAATATGATGTTTTTTTTTTTTTTTTTGAGCTCTCATTAGTCCTGATCTAATAAGGCAAGGCATTGGAAGAAATGCTTACTTTGGTTGAATTACTCCATACGGTATGAACTCAGTCTTCCTTAAGTTGCATGATGCTTCTGCTCTTACGAGTTTATTGGACTTTGCGTTTTCCACAATAATGAAGTTCTAATGAATTCCGGGATTTTGAGTATTTGGGTTTTGAATGGCCTAAGGGGAGAATAATAGAGACATTAAAAAGGCATTGTTTCTGCAAGCAGAAACAATAATGTGTTTCCGCTCAAAAAGAGAGACTCAGCACCGAATACTAATGTACAGGCGCACACACATGTATTTCTGTATGCATACTGAATACTATATTATATAATATATTCTACTTTTTCCAAAAGAGAGAACACATAAGTGATAAGTGACACATGTAGCAAAATATAAACCCTGCCTATATCTCTTGTCTGTTTGTGTGTGTGTGTGTGTGTGTGTGTGTGTGTGTGCGTGCATCATAGTGGTATTTGATGGATGAGTGGTTGTTGTGATAAAGGGCTTTAGGAATGGAGAGATGTCAGCGTGGAGGTGTGAGAAGTGAGAAACGTTACGTTTTGATGGCTGAGAGTATGGTTAGGTGGATGATGGATGGTTAGAATAAACAAGTACAGTGTTCTGATGAAAGGATGTTTTGGAAGAGCGGTGGAAGGGATGCAAGACCTGCTTCATGGTGGCATGTTCGGATGGAAAGGTGTTGGAAATGAAAGAGCATTCTGATACCTAAATGAAAAAAGAGAATTGATTTGAGGACAGGGAAATAAAGTTCTCTCAAAAATGACAGGAGAGACAGCAAACCTCTTTATTAAGACAACTTTCAGAGAACACTTTGACAAATACAGATTAATAAATGAAAAAGGAGGAATAAAAGAAGCTCTTGTGACACCTATAGTTAAAGGAACGATAACTGATATAATGCTCTTATGGCATGAGTAAAGACATTTAGATGCCTTTTGGATATAGGCCTATAGTCCTCAAGAAGAGGATTGTTGGATGGAACAATAGAAGGATGGAAAAATGGATTGATCTATGGATAGATGGATTGCTGGATAGACAAAATGACAGACAGATAGGGCACTTGAACACTTCATTTCCCAGAATGTGGGAATTACGTGTTTCTTTCAATTATGAAGACATTTAGATGCCTTTTGGATATATGCCTATAGTGGGCCCAAAAAGAGGTTGGATGGATGGATGGAAAGAACAATAGATAGATGGATGGAATAATATATGTATAAATGGATGGAACAATAGAAGGATAAATAGATGGAACAATAGAAGGACGAATGGAACAATAGATGGATGGATGGAAAGATAGATGGAGGCATCAGTGTTTCCCTCAGGATTTTGTGAGACTTGTGGTGGCAGGTGATGTCACATATTAATTTGCATATGTATGACGTCATTCCGTCAAGTTTGCGTTCAGACAAGTTTAGGCACTTCAGATATGCCTGCCTGCGTCTGAGTAACAAATTGAGCATATTAACAGACGAATTATGTTCATTTAAAAGTCCAAACAGTAAGCTACAGGTGCTTGGAAATGCTGTTTTATACTCATTTATTGACGAGTCGGCTGTGGTACGGCTAAATGAATGCACTGCTTCTCTGCCGCTCACTGCACAGAACAGACGCAGAGAGAGGCGATGTACTGTGCCGGGAGAGTCAGACCTCGCGCTCGCGGGTCAGTACTGTCGACATCTTCTAACTGAACAATAGCTAAGGTTTATCTAAAAAAAGTCGCTAAGTTTGTCAGTATGTACATTTTATGGAAAAAAGCCATTAAAAGGGTCTGAAAGTTGCTAAATATTAGCCTGCTTATATAATTTAATAAAAATGCACAAAATAAATTTGATATAATTGTGATTCATCGTGATATTGAATTGAATCGAATCGTTGACATGATAATCGTAATCGAATTGAATCGTTAAACCAGTGCCGATTCACGCCCCTACTAAATATAGTGCTAAATTCATGGCAGGGGCGGTGGATATTGTGGCGAACCGCCACAAATAAAACAATGAATGGGAAACCCTGATGCATGGATGGATAAAACAATATATGGATGGGTGGATAGCTGGATAGACAAAAAGAGACAGACAGAACAGAATGTATTACCTGTGTTTAATTACTTTGAATTACAATTCAGTAAATTCCTGTGACATAACCAATTCAATTTTTTTTTTTAATTGAAAGTGAGCTAATTCTTCAAAGTTGAATTTTGCACAACCCTGGGGAAAGTAGTAGTCTTACTATAGTTTAGCAGTTATTCATTACCTGAAGCTAACAGCTCATACAGTAGACATTGGACATGTTCCTTTGTGATGCTCTGCCAGGCTTGTACTGTTGCCACCTTCGGTGCCTCCTTGTTTGCTGTCATTCTGATATCAAAAACACACAGTTGGATTCAGATTAAACAATTGCTTTAAACATTTTTTTTTGTTTGTTTGTGCCTGAACGCTCATAGGGTGCCTAAGCAGAGTTATAGTCAAGCTGCCAAATAGAATCCCATCCAATGATTTTTAAGGCATTCGAGTGGATAAGAGCCAACAGTTTAATCACCAACAATGACAAATTGGAGAGAACCAGTAGTTCCCATATACCATTGATCCTTGGGACATTATTCACAGATGAAATTGTGTGGTTTGGGTACTGTCAGGATCTTTCTTGCTGCACATTTTTCCTTTCTGTCAGTCTGTCCAGGTCTGCCGTTATCTAATTTATCTCTGTTTTGCTATCTTAACTGGTATATTAATCTCCTACTCCTGAGGTTTGATCATTTGTTATAGCCTCTCGGTGCAAGAGTAATTTTATGATACTAAAATTTTCCATCGCTGCCTTCAGCGAGTCTTAGAGGCAGGAATCAGAAAGAATCCCAAGACACAATATTATTTTAGTGTAGTTGGGTCATGATACAATGCACATTTAAAAATTATTTTGAAATCTTTTGTTTTTGTGCAGTGTAATCTAACTATTAGATACATTGTGATATATATTTTTTTTATTGAATGCAGCAAGACTTTTAAACAAGATCACCAAATTGCATGTGTTGTATAGGACTTGTTTTTCCTATACTGCCAAAATGAGTGTACACATGATTTCAGTGTAGATGGGCATTTAAATTTTTTCTTTGATGAAATGTTACATAATAGTGTAACATGATTATATAGCCTACATTACCAGACAAAAGTTTGGATACACCTTATTCAATGTTTTTTCTTTATTTTTCTTTATTTATTGTTTTTGACATATCATACAACGCTTATTCGATGTTTGTATGTATGATGTACGTTTGTGTATAAATATATACGTTTTAAATAAAACATTTACACCTTTTTAATGTTTTGATAAATTCAGTCTAACGTTAAGTATTCAGTGCCACTTGACTTAACGTTAACTGTTAATGTTAACTTACCTGATGCCTGAACTTGACATACACTGTCTTATATCCAATTTTCTTCGGATATACAACTCATAAAACACTTTCTAAATGTCCCCTCAAAAAAATTTTTTATATGTTGCATGATTTTCTCATTAAATTTTGTCTAAAAAAATAATATTTATTTAGTGCAATTTACCTGACGCATGAACGTGACAAGATGGCGGCGCTGTTTCTCCCACGAAGTCACTCAGGCACGTGCAGAATGATCTCAGTGTTGGCTGGATTTGTTTTTATTAGTTTAGTCAACATTTAGCATTCTGAATGTTGACTGGATTTGAAAATAACCATTCATTTAATGTTTTTAAAATATATTTGTGCAGACTTAATATAATGTTTTCTCAACTAAGCCCAAGCAATAAAATTCAACTTAGTTCAACTTAAATATTTTTGCCCTTCCAACATTTTGTTAATTGGATTTTTTACAGTGTATGTTGATTTACTTAATCAACAAAAATGTGTTAACCCAGAATATGTTTTATATTTTCAATTCTTCAAAGTAGCCACCTTTTGCTTTGATGACAGCTTTGCACACTCTTGGCATTCTCTCATGTCAGTCTCATGATCGTGAAGGAGATGTCGAGCACTTGGCTGCTTTCCCTTCGGGTGATTGTGGAGGCCAGGTCATCTGATGCAGCACTCCATCACTCTCCTTCTTGGACATATAGCTCTCACATAACCTAGAGGTGCATTTGGGGTCATTGTCCTGTTGAAAACAAATGATGGCCCCACTAAGTGCAAAACAAATGGGATGGCATGTCACTGCAAAATTCTGTGGTAGCCATGTTTGTTAAGTCACATGGACTATTTTATTGATGTCCTTACTACCTTTCTGGGCCTTGAACGTCGTAGTTGCTTTGCTGTATATGCAGGGTCAGAAAGCTCTCAGATTTCATCAAAAATATCATAATCTGTGTTCGGAAGATGAACCAAGGTCTTATGGGTTTGGAATCACATGAGGGTGAGTAATTAATGAAATCATTTTTGGGGGTAAACTATCCCTTTAAGAAGGCAAGAAATGTCACAAAATAACTCTTGAAAAGGCATGCCGTGAATTGGAAACTATTCCAGGTGACTACCTCGTGAATCTGTTGTGAGAATGCCATGAATATGCCATTAAAGCTAAATGCAGCTACTTTGGACAATCTAAAATATAAAACATATTCTGGGTTGTTTAACACTTTTTTTGTTTACTACATAATTTCATTCATGTTGGATACAGTGTTAATTTTGTCGACGAAGACGACGATGAAAAATATTCATCAACTAACCTTTTTTCTGTGACTAAGACTAGCTAAAACTAGTATCTGATGATAAAAACTATGACGAAATTTATGCTGTGTCCTCGTTAACAAGACGAGACGGAACTAAAATGTTATTTGAGGACTACCGGACATTCAAAATACATCCTATAGGCTAAGTTAACTGTTTTGTCTTTCAAAATGTGCGTGACAGTGCGTCCCTGTCATTGGTTTGCAAACAGATGAGGGGCGTTTGCATATCTAGTCTCAGTATGGCAGCCGCAGCGGACAGATAGGCTACCAAAACGCAAACTAGCGATCTGAAATAATGGCCTCAGCACCCGAAGGACAGGTGTGACCAGATATCCCGTTTTTCCCGGGAGTCACAATTCGTTGTCGAGTAACTTAAAGTTAGTGAAGTGGATAGGCTTAATCACGCTGATAGAAGTGCTCTCATGCGCGCACGCTCCACTTCTTCAGTTCTCATACAGCGCGCGATCAGTTCTCAGCACTCAAATACACACACAGCAGTCCAAATGTCTATCATGTAGAGTCAGAGTACCTCACATATATACAGTCGGTTATGGCTTAAATGAGCATAAACAGGTGGGTGAAAACTGAATGTGTGTCAGTATTACATGCGTGCCTTCCGTCTTAAACGGACAGCATTCCTAATTATCTGTGTCATAAATGTTAACCAACAAAAGTTGTTTAATAAATGTATACTTAAGTAAACATACTGCATCTGAAAAAAAATTTGTTTAATTTGTATCTCTACCAAAAAATGAACATGTATTCCAGTTTTTCCAAATTCAATCCTTGATTCAAATTTCTCATAAGCTTAATTGATTTGGTCTAAAGAGAGAAGAATTTGATGACTATTTTTGTTTGAATACTACATATAAAATAGCTACCAAAATAAGTGTTGGTAACTGCAGTTTGACTAAAAGTAATGACTAAAAGTTGACAAAAATGCAATGACTTTTCGTTGACTAAAACTAGACTAAAACTATGAAAGACTCAAATGACTAAAATGTGACCAAGACTATTAAGCATTTTCGTCTCAAGATAAAGACTAAGACTAAATCAAAAATGCCTGCCAAAATTAACACTGGTTGGATATCTTCAGTATTAATGTACAATGTTAAAAATAATAAATAAAAAATTTTGAAAGAAAGAAAAACCACTAAAGAAGGTGTGTCCAAACTTTTGACTGGTTGTGTATATGTAATGCTGAGTTCACACTGCACGATTTTCAAAGTTGTCGGATCACCGTTGTTTTCACACTGCATGACTTTTCAATAGGAAGAATTGCCGACATCTCTGTCTGGTGAAACTATGTTTCACAACCAAACTCACGCGAGAAGTGATAAGGAAATAACACAAGATCACGCTGATATTGTAGTCTGCATCTCCTCCCCGAACTTCCCACTGCCCTGTATCTTGCTCTTTCATTGGCTGTGTTCATTGGCCAATGTTTTTCAGTCAGAATTCATTTCACACAGCAATCGGTTTTGAATCGATTTTGAATCTCAGATCGCGTCTTTGATAATTCACACTGCGTGATTGTGACTCATGTGAACAAGCACCGATTTGCCTCCGATTTCGGGCATTTGTCTGCGATTTTGTGAAACCTGTTAGCAAGTGTAAATCGGGGCTAAAATCGTGCAGTGTGAACTCGTCATAAGACCCCATCTGAACAGACGACATCTCTGTCTGGTGAAACATATGTTTCACAACCAAACTCACGCGAGAAGTTGATAATGGAAATAACAGACAAGATCACGCATGAGTATTGTAGTCTGCATCTCCTCCCCGTTATCAAAAGCAATATTACCCACTGCCCTGTATCTTGCTCTTTCATTGGCTGTGTTCATTGGCTAATCAATAGTTTTTCAGTCAGAATTCCACACAGCACTAATCGGTTTTGAATCGAATTTTGAATCTCAGATCGCAAAAGTCTTTGATAATTCACACTGCGTGATTGTGACTCATGTGAACAAGCACCGATTTGCCTCCGATTTCGGGCATTTGTCTGCGATTTTGTGAAACCTGTTAGCAAGTGTAAATCGGGGCTAAAATCGTGCAGTGTGAACTCGTCATAAGCCCCACCCCATCTGAACAGACAAAATGGCAATGCAACTAATTCAGATACTTGGGTTAGTGTACATGATTCGAAATCATGGCACTATTGTTCTCAGTGGGTTTCTTGAAGTGGAAGAGGTGAAGAGGAAATATTTGTTGGCAAGCTTCCAGGTCTGTGGCTGTAGCACAAGTGGCAAGGTCAAGGGTTGTCAGTCGGAGCCATGTACAAGAAATCATGATCAGGTCTGGTTTTCTATTACTATTACAGATGTTATCAACAGAACAGTACACTTGATTGCAAAAGCTTCATGTACCTCTGTGTACCTGGACTTTGCATGGGTCAGTTTCTGACTGATGGATCCCTTGGCTCTAAAATATCTTTATGAAGGTAGGTTGAAGCCCGGGGCTCACAGGAACTGGCTGGATGGTGTTGGCTGTCAGCGTACAAAAGGTGATCCTTTCTGAGTGTCGTTTCTTGATCTGATCTAAGAGGTCAATGGTAGAACAACACCCAGTGGCGATGGCAGAGACAGGTCATCTAGCAGAATGCCTGAGGTACCACTTTCATGCCAAGGAGGAAGTACTGTCCAAATCGCTCCTATCCTTCATGACTGTGCTCTTCAGTGATCATCAGAGCAGGGGATGCTAAAGGGTTGAACATGCTCAACCCAAAAAAAGGCAAGTTCTGATGTTGGCTCTAACTTAGAGATAATTGGTACTGTCTAAATTGGTACTGTCTAAATGAATAAACATCATGGACTGTCTTTTTATCCTCTCCA
Organism: Schizothorax lantsangensis; assembly: GCA_027422415.1. Taxonomy (NCBI): domain Eukaryota; kingdom Metazoa; phylum Chordata; class Actinopteri; order Cypriniformes; family Cyprinidae; genus Schizothorax; species Schizothorax lantsangensis. The sequence goes on along the minus strand of CM049841.1, from coordinate 8,926,144 downwards.
AAATCATGCCAGCTGAAATGAGTAGGTCATTCCTGACTACAGCTGTAATAGCTATGTTCTATTGTAAAATATTTTAGAATATGATGTAATGGCAAAACTGAATTTTCAGCAGCCAGAAACAAGTGTAAACATGGCCTGTTTTTTTCAAGGATTCTTTTGTGAATAGAAACATAAAGGACAACATTTATTTGAAGTAGTAGTCTTTTGTAACATGTCTTTAAATGTCATTATTAAATGTCTTTTAATTGACCGTTATTCAGCAAATATTAATTTAATTCATCAGAAGTATTAATTTATTTTAAAAAACAACAACAATAAAATACTAAATCCAAACTTTTGTAGAATGGCAGTGTAAGTGCCCCAAAATGGAGGATGACATTTGTATACATTAATATAAAAATTCTGGCAACTATTGATAAGTCTATAAATATTTTAATGCTGATACATCATATTTACGTTCCATACTTTTTTTTTCTGAAAAATAAATAAAATCAATCATTCACTACAAGTGAATTTGAGCATCACTACATTATAATGTAAATAATGAAAATGGAGATTTGCTCATTTACATTTAACAGGGTTAATAAATTATCATTTCTTTCAAAGATTTGCTTGCCCTTTTTCATCATAAAACACTCATTCTAAATGTAAAAATAATGAACATGTACAATTAAATATCCAATAACAACCAATACCAATAATCTGAAACATTTCTAATATTGGCTGATTACCAACATGCTACTGATACAGTTTTATTAAAATATTGAGAAGCAAGTCAACCCTGAAATTGCAAGACTGCTTACAACGTCCATCATTCTCCTGGTCCAGTAGTACTAGGGGTGGATGCTAGTCTCTTTTCCTGTCCTGAGGTCCTTTTTTTGTTTTTTTGTTTTTTTTAATTTAGCTGTTTTTCCCTGGGAGTGTCAGTCACACAGTTGTTCAAACCCTGGCCAGTCTCTGCTGAGTAATAGCAGAACAGGGAGCTTTTTCTTTACTTCTCCCGCTTTGATGAAGTGAGAACAGCAGGCATTTTCCACCAAAAAATGAGATTGCTTTGGGACATATAGAATACATTCAGAAAGATTTATTCCAAATGTCTTTAGTGCCAGTGTAGCTCATTACTCTCTAATGTGTTTAAGCGTCTGTATTTTTAAAAAAAATATGACCGTAGGACAGCAAACTCCCAAGTGTTGTATCTGAATCATAATGCTAACAACCATCATAAACAAATCAAATAATCTTTGATAAACTGTATTTTGGAAATACAAATATGAATGAGCATTTTAACTTTTTTTTTTTTCTTCGGGCTAATCAGTATGTGTGGATGGTAAGCATCACTAAGTATGTGTGGATAATCAGGATAATCTCTGGAGTCTGTCCATATCATTTGAGATTACTTCAAAAGATCCATGCAGATGTTAAATTATTGATGTGAGTTTTCCTTCTATTTTTAAATTTGCATGACATTCCAAAGCTGGAAAACAAAAAGCATAAAAATTAGACAGCGTTGCAATGATTATACTGTATATCTACATACTGGCAATCAAAAAAATGTTTTCATTAAGCAACGTTCATATGCAGCATTATCAAGAAAATGGCAGCTCCAAGGTCAGGATGTGTGGACAAATGGGTGACAAGATTGAAGAAGTGCTTTAATGGAAGGATATTTCTGCGCTCCGACCCTCATACCCTCTCTGATTAAAGCAATTTCCCGGCGCACACATCTTTTGTGTTTGTTTGTGTGTGCATCTACCTGCAAACCTCCAGCTCTGCAGCTAAATCCTAACCCTCTTCACATGCTTATCAACCTCCTGCCAAACTGGAAAACCTCTCAGCACCTCAAGTACCAAAAAAAAAAATGTTATGTGTGAGTCCGTAGGATTAATCTTCGAAACCTGGTCTAAGAGCGGGTATTTTTGATTAGATGCACTGTATGTGTGTGCACATGTACATGGCTATATACGTACAGTACATGCACCTTGGCTTATATCCGTTTACACCTAAGATTTGTGTGGGCCTTCGTGTGTATGTGTGAGCGCGCCCGAGCTGTGTGCATACCTCTAATCCAGTTTCATCCTAGAGCCTCTTAAACGCTGAAGTGCTGCATTCACAGTGCAAAAGGGACCATCCAAAACATTGAGTGCAGCCACTACATTTGCATTGATTTATTAACTCCTCAGTGTATCTGGGACACAGTTTTAATGACTCCTGAATTGTTTGTGTGATATATTTTTAGAACGTGACATAACTGGTTTATGTGAAGTTTGGTGCTCGCTCAGTTTTGGATCAGTAGAGATGTACTGCTTTGTGACTCAGTTACGAGCTGAAGATTCAATTTTCTCAGTAGGTTCGGTTACAGTGAAGTACAGTTTGAGGAGCATACATTTACCTCATGTAAATTCAATTGCCTTTGGCCTCTTTATTTTATTCTGCTCAAAGTATGGTGCTAATCCTCAGCGAATACCTCCTCCTTACCTGTTTATTTGCGTATCACTGTTTGCTTAAGCTCAGTATTTTAAATCTGTCACAGCACCGTGGTGGACAGATCAGCGTCTGTGTGTTTGCACAGCGCGTGAACCGTGATATTCATAAGCTCCATTGTCACTCGTTTATGTGTTTGTGTATTCTGAGATATCAAGCTGTCACCGCACAAGGATGCAGTCATTATTCTTAACTCAGTCAGTGACTCCAGTGTGACAGTGTGCAGCAATTTCTGTCTTTCTCCCCTCTCCTGTATTCAACGGCTCACTGTCTGCTCCTGATGCCTGCCCTTCTCTCTTTTGCTCGTTCCTGTTCCCTCTATAGACCTTTTTCACACTTCCACGTTCGCAAAGCTGAAGGCTTCAGTAGTAGGGTAAGGGAACTTCTGCTTTATCAGTGGCAGTGAGAAACAGCCTTTCCACCGTTTTCAAATATTTCTCAGGGGTGACGAAACAAAATGATTTCATGTTCTACGGCTGGATAAAAGCAGTTATTTTATGGTTTAAAGCAGGAGTAGCTAAAGTAACACACTTAAAAAATCTATGAATATCATTGCATGAGACACAAAATATCAAAGTACACTACCATCGCTTATGTTCACCAAGGCTGGATTTCTTGATGAAAAATACAGTAAAAACTGTAATGTTATGAAATATTATTACAATTTAAACAACTGTTTTCTATTTTAATATATTTTAAAATGCAATTTATTTATGCTTTTTGAGGCTACTGAGGCCACGTGTGAACAGCAGTTCAAAAAGTTTTTTTTATTTTTTATTAAAGAAATACAAAAATTGCAATATAAATAAGACTACATATAGCACACTCAACAACATTAGAGAAACAGGGGCATGCATCACAAAAAAGCATACATTTATGAGTAAAAATTGGACACAGGGAACAATAATATTGCATGGAGAGAACAATGATGTTTACATTCCTTTCATACACTTTTTATTCCATATACTTTCAAAGGACATTTTAAAACACATCTTAAATTGTTTTGATAAAGGCATATTTCTAGCCCCAGCCAAATGAGCTTGAATGCATAATGAACAAATGTATACAACAAGATAGACTGCAGATGTGATTTTGGATTTGGATGCAGTGTATATAATAGCAAAGTTGGAAACATTGCTGTGTCTGCAACTACATTTACGTTTGAAGTACAAAGGAAAATAATGTGCTGCAACAGCATCAGTGAAACGTTAGAAGTAACATTAGTTTTTAAAATGTCTCTTTGGACTTGAGTTGGCTGCATGAAATCATCTGAGAGTCACCTGAATAGTGTACAACTCATCGTTTTTCTTCATGGACCGTAACGCTCTGTCTGAGAATCACCTCGCTATTTATTTCTTCAGATACTGTTGTACATTTAAAATGGAAGCTAACACTAGAAGAAAGGTACCATGTCAAGCTAAGGAAACGGTTTAAAATGTTGAGATTTTATTGTTCCAGTTCAGCTAAGATAGTTTAGTTGATTTATCAGAACTGAAGACTGTCCATTGGCAAGAATGCAGGTGGAAGTACAATTACCCATCTATCAGAGTAGGATGTGACAACACATGGTTTGTATTTCCCCGCATTTCTTTATCTAACTTTCCTTTTCTGTCTACACTCCTACTCATGTTTCCCTTTCTCCTTTTCTCTTCCACCACCTGTTCTTTCTGGCTCTCCCTCCCTCTTGCTCTCTCTCTCTCTCTCTCTCTCTCTCTCTCTTTTTATAGGATGCCAGTTCTTCGTTTTTCCAGTTTGGGGCCTCCCTCCAGCAGGAGGCGCTGTTGATGCTTGCTATAATGGAGGAGTACGACTGGCACATCTTCTCGGTGGTCACCACCAAGTTCCCAGGTTTCCAGGAGTTCATAGCCACCGTCCGCGTCACGGTGGACCACAGCTTCATTCGTTGGGACCTTCAGAGCGTAGTGACGCTGGACGGCGTCGGCGAACCCGAGGACCGAGCCCATGTGCAGCTTAAACGCATCCAGTCGCCCGTCATCCTCCTCTACTGCTCCAAAGACGAAGCGGCGTTGGTTATGGAGGAAGCCCGTTCGCTAGGGCTCACCGGGGCTGGCTTTGTGTGGATTGTTCCTAGTCTGACGACAGGAAATCTCGAAAAAACCCCGGAAGCCTTTCCGATGGGGATGATATCTGTGGCATATGACGAATGGGATTATCCCCTGGAGACGCGTGTGCAGGACGCTGTGGGAATTATCAGTTCTGCAGCCGCTACCATGTTCAGAGAGGAAGGTCGGATACCTGACGGAACGGCTAGCTGCTACGGCCAATCAGAGAAGCCGGAGGTGCCGCCAAGTGCTCTGCGCAGGTAAGCACATATTGCTTACGGTTGCATGCATGAAAATCTGTTTGCATAATTAAATGGACAAACATACACAAATACAGGACTAACCCGAGGTAAATGCTTTCATATGTACTATGCAATGGTAGTTATACTTTGAAAAAGAGAGACTACTTCAGCGTTAACATGGTAAAGCACAATCTTTTTCAAATTCTGTAATCTCAACATACTTATGTAGATGCTTCATGCTGTGTCTTTTGGCTTGCCTTTCTGTACTACAGCTTGGCCACCTACTTCTTTGGGCAAGCAGTTCCTTTTACAAGCCTCAAACTCACTGGCTAACAGTACTCTTTCTTGTAACTCAATCCAGCAAAGTGGCTAACATGGGTTTCCAGAGTACATTATTCCTCTCTGCAATAGGTGCACTTAGAAATGAGAATAGTACTTAAAGAAATGAGTAGTACTTTTGACAAATGTGTCAAAATGATCTTCACTACATGACTGGACTAAAAAAAGCTGTTTTTATTGTATGTAAGTGACCCTTTCATTGTAGCAGTCATGTTGAGATAACTTTGAATGAGTTATACAGACAAACTTCCAGAGAACAATTTTTCAACTTATGCACCAGTCAGTCTGTTATCTGGATGCTTTTTTAGAGCTTTTGGGACCAGAAGAGAGGCTAAAGCCATCATATTGGTTGTTTTTGAAGACAAATCAGGACAGGAAACACACCAAGGGGTCAAGGTTTGGCTGGTTAGCATGGTCCAGTTAGCCCCTGATTGACTTGTAAACAATTGTGTCCGAAACTGTGTGGCTGCGAGCGAAGATGGACAGCATTCAAATTGCGTACTTCCAAGAAGACCGAGCAACTGGCATTGAAATGAATGCTAACGGACAGCTTTCTCCAGGCATTACAGACCTCCACGCGCTACGAGACACAAACTCAGCACCCTTTGCAAGGCACAAATTCATGCACATGCTAACCCATAGTAAGTCCATTCTTGACAAGATGTCAGCAAACAATGTGGAGGAAGGTCTTGCAATTTACAAAGAATGGAGAAAAAGAGCCAAACAATGTGGACGAGACAGTGGATGAGCAGACGTGGGCAGTAGCTAGCTGCCACTTTGATGTTTTTTATGTTGTTTTTGGCTTCCCACTGCCTCGCCCTCCTTTTGCGTTTTTTTCCCCTGGAAATCTCATTGGCGGTTTGACATCGCTGCTCAGAGACGCACAAATGCACATATTTTTTGATGGTTCGCGAGTTTGCGAGTGTGTCACAAGTGTGCACACTATGCATGTAGTATCCATGAAGATCTGGGGCTTAGAGCATAAAAGTGTGACAAGCAAGTCCTTGTAGTGTGCGCTGAACTCAAGAGACATCAAAACATTAAGGTCAATAAAAAAACATCAGAATCATTTAAAGTATTTAAATGGGAAAAATGCTAATATATTAAAATACTCTATCTTTAATCTAAATTATCTAAATTAAATTGCTAAAAACCATTATATCAATTACTAAAATCTATTTGTTCTTACAACTTCTGGAATCACAAAATCAGTCATTGTTCATTACTGCAATATATCAGTTTCTGTTAATAAAAACAAGCAGCTTTGTCATAATTACAGCAGAAATTTTGGAAATATTTCAGCCTACTTTGGGGAATATGGGGGTCTTATGTTCAAAAAGGTTGAGAACCACTGCACTAATCTACAGTAGATATTGTAAAACTGTGTAACTTACATTACATAAAAGTATAAAATGATTCAATATTTACTTAATAAATCCTGTGGGTCCCTAAAATGTCTGAAATGAAGTTTTTCAAGTCCTAAATATCTTAAATAAAAGTATAATTGAAAAACAGAAATTGATACATTTTAATGTGATTATGAAACTTCAAAAGACTGACTTAATTGAATGTGAATGCTGCATGTACAAACGCAGCACTGCGGATGCAGATTCTACAGGCTTGTGGTTCCACAGCAGTTCAAAATCAAAGAATACTATACATTTATGCCATTTGATTGCTTATGATCTACTTTTGATAAATTGTGACAATATGAGAGTGCACATTTGTTGAAATTGTGTTGTTTTGTTCTATTTGGACAAACTGTATTGATTTTATTTGTGCAAATGTCTTGAATTTAATTTTAAAAACTCTGCAGATACCCTTTATCTACTGTTGCTTAAATTATTTTCCTTGGCTTTTAGGTTTCTAAATATTTTTTTTTCTAGTTCTCAGCTTACTAAGCAGTGACGAACAAGGAGTTTTTTCAGGCAACACATTTTCTTGCTCCATTTGAGAGGTGCTGGATATTTAAAGAAGCACAAAGATTGCTATTTTGGATCCCATTTAATTCCTCCTGCCCAATTCCTATTATATCTCAATGATTGGATTGGTTTTCAGTTCCGTTCTGAGCTGTGAGGCAACCTTGTGATGTCTACATCGGCCAGGAAGACGTCTGTATCGCACACGTTAGTCGGAAGCAAAATCTACTGTTAGTTTAGATTGCGAAGGCACTTGCTGTGGCTGTTTTTTTCAGAATGCAGTTATCAGGAGTTGCCATGGGTTACCATCAGTAGCTGTTTGCAGCGTTGGTATCCGTCTGCTCCGAGTAGGTGTTCCTTTTGATCTCTCCCTCGTTGCTAAGGCTGTCTGTATCTGGGACACTGCAGACTCTTCAATGTGGGAACATTTTGTATGACGCCACCATCCACAGAGCTAGAATTAACCTTCGAAATGCCTCCAAGAAAGATGGATAGATGTGTGTTGTGATTCTTGTAATAGCAAAGTACACAAATATAGTATACAGTGTGAGCAGTGGAATTTATGTAACACAGAATGATCATAAAAGAGAATTATGGTGTTGTAATCAGAAACGTTGGTGTGAAGTTTGGTAAGATGTCAGTGAAAGTTGGAGAGTATCTTAATGCTTTCATACATATACATATAGACACAAACCAAAAATACTGCATCTGAGTAGCAGGTGTAGTTCTGGCTTTTGTCCTTCTGTCTGCCCAGAGGCTAAACCCCGTTTCTGACAAATGTACTGTATGTGTTGTCTTAATTAAGTCTGTTACTCCCCTCCCGCACACACGCATATGTATACATACAGCTGTCCTCAAACGATAACTCCAGCAATTAGTCCCTATATTACAAACTGTCATATATTGTTACAAGAAATATGCTGATATAGACGCTTTGGTCAATACAGATTTATTCTGAAATTACAGTGTATTTAATCAATATAACATAAGCAAGTAAGTGTTGTTGTTCTGAATATCTGATCATATATTATAAAAGTTTGTTTCAGTTTGATTGGTGAAGCAGCATTTTAACTTTTTACTTTGTATCACTCACACACTTATCTGTGTTTGCGCTTTCCAGACAGACTGTCTATGCATTAGTAGTAACAGTAAAAAGTTTTTTTTTTTCAAAAACATTGATTCATTCTGGAATGAAACAAGTGACTGTCTTTGAGTGAATCATTGAATCATTCATTCAAGCAATTTGTTTCAAAACACTGATTCATCTAGCAATGAAGCAAGTGGCAGTTTTTATATGTGAATTATTGAATATTTCACTGAATCAATTAAAAAAAAAAGATTAATTCTCTCTAGTGAATCAAAAATGAAGCACCTCTACTGTGTTGCTTGGACTGGTTGTCATGATACCAACATTTCAACATTGGAAGGAAAAAACTAATTCATTAATGCATTTTTATACTACATGTACAAAACTATTAGTGAATGAGACCTAATGAGTTTGTATGATGGTGACTCTTAAGGTAACTTGTTTCATATATGAGAAACCTTAACATCATAATGATCTGGAAAATATCATGTGAAGACACATATATCAGATATACGGTGCCTTTTGAAAATTGATTTATCTGTTCTTGTACATGATATATTTCATATGACAATAAAATAAAAAAAGTCATTGTCAGTAGTGATGAAGCTCTATTTTAATTTATTTTAATAATAATATTTAAAAAAAAATAATATTATTAAAACAAGTTATTTTATATATATTGTTAATTTTCTAATAAACTGTGGAATTATGTAACATTTAAAAATGCTGTTGTCCAGAGTATTACAAAGATCCCGGTGCTAAGGGACAAAGTTTCAACAAATTTGGATATCAGATGGGTATAGTGAAAATCTCATCCGGTTCGTTCAAGTTTCGGAGAGTTTTTTTATCGTTGTACATTATGACGTATCGAGACTCCATTATATGGGCGTGCACGCATGACCAGAGTGTTTATCCAGAGCGCCCATCACGCGCAAGATACAGCCTGCCCTGCTCGGTCTTTTTTGTGAGAGGAAAGAAAAGCTTCCCATAACCCACCTAGTGAACAGTGGATAATAAAACTAGGAGTTCTCTCAAGGTTTTGTTGACTTGAAGAATAAACAAGCCTCTCTACGCTGGTATTTGCACACCGTTTAATACTTAAAAGATTGGGTGCGGTCCCACAGCTAAAGTTCAGGTCATGTTCAGAACTTGCAATGGCAAGTACGGCATCAAATTATTTTTGTTGGGATCGGGTCCACTATACGTTCAGAACTCGGCTTTTATCGGAGAGGGTCGACCTCTAAACCAATATTATTACATAGATCTGAGATGATCCAGTTATCCGATAGGTACTTAACATGGATGGTGAAATGTGGGTTATGACTATTTTTGAATAATTTTTTGTTCATATAGATTTTTTTAACTTGGTCATATTTTCAGAATCTAATTAAACCTCTATATTTGACATGATCTGCAAGATCCCCGTTTTTCCATAATGAATGTGTATACAGACTTAGACATAGCAGTTGCACAACTATATATTTTTTGTTGTTGCAGACATAAGTGTTGTTCTTTAGATCAATCAGATATGGGCTCATATATAGTTTTGCACATCATTAATCAAAACGGCAGTCCCTGTTATTTTCTGCATCCCTAGTTGTTAAGGTTAACTTTAGTTAGTTGGAGAGTTCTGTAAGTTTTGTGTTTATCTGACTGTTGTTGTGAGCCCAACACAGACCTGCTGTATCTGCTCAAGTGCAAACACAACAGCTCCTTTCATAAGCACCTCCTGCAACATTATCACCTTTACACAGAAGACGCTGCCACGAGGCTGACAAGTCATGCTTTAAGCGCTTGAGTGATTTCACAGCCTAAGGCAAAAGTGTCTGCCTTTTGTTTTGCCTGAGTTGTGGCAACTCCTTTACTCCAAATTATTCACAGTCTGACACATTAACTGTTAATGGCATCGATTATCATCTGCTCGTCTAGAGCGCTGCTGTTTAGTTTAGTTTTTTCCCCTCACTCAGTTTAATGCAGTCACACGTACTGTATTTCTCACTGTACAGATTTAAAGTCGACTTCATCTGGGGGTATTTTCAACGCTTGATATACTTTTTAAACATTAAACACCTTAGCGGTGCGAGCCCTGTATTATGGGAACATGAATCTGTTTTCATCAGATATTTTCCTCTGAGCTTACTGTCCTTTGATTCTGGCCTTGTTTACTTGCCTCGCTTGTAGGCAAGGCAGGATCTCTGAAAATCGATTCTGAAGCATTATGTTGTAGCTTTCCCTCATTGTTGACCTCATATTTATTGTCTTTCAGCGCACAAAACAACATCATAACTGCTGGGCCAGTTCTTATTGGTTGCATTGGATATGTCAGCCCGGGTATTATTACTGACAAACCTGTGTTTACTTACATAGTCTATCTTAGTGAAATGCCATTTAAAGGTCTCTGATATTCAGTTAAGTATTCAGCATTTTTTTGTGTTTATGATCTGACAAATTCTTAGTTTTACTTTTAATTAAAAAAAAAGTATTTTAATAATGTAAGAAATTTCTTAACTCTTATGTAAATGCTGTTCCATCTTGTGTCTATTGATGTTCAACTGTTCAACATTTTGGCATTTATTTATAGACTGGACATGCTGGGGTGTTCTGAAAGAGTTTTAACACATGTGGTTGCTAAGGTATTCATAGTGGCATATAGGTGGTTTATATTCCTAGTTTGTGATTGGCCTGTCATGATTATTACATAAAAACATGATTATGATTATTTCGATAATCACTAACGTTGTGTGCTTTAAATGTAAAAGGCCTAACATGCATTGTGAACATAGAGTGCTCCAGTATTACTTAACAATTAATATAAGCGAATTAATATAGCAAATTCTATTTCTTTTTTATGTTATCATGCAAAGTCAATGAAACGCCATGAAACAGAAGAGATAAACCACTTATGGAGATGAGAGAATGAAGAATATGAAAAGACTATATATGAAAAAATTATGTACCTTATGTACCTGAAAATATTTCATGAAAAGACGATCATGAAATATACAGAAATGTAAAGGTCTTCTTTCATGTGAAATAAAGGCTCATGGGGTTAATTGGCCTTAAAATTATTTGTGAATGAATTTAGGACAGAATTTATTACTATTGCAAAATAAAAATAAATATTACTATAATTTAAGTTGGCTGGTTTCCCCCCCCCCCCAAAAAAGAAAACAGACTAGAATATATTTGTTATATTATTTGTTTTATACGTATATTGTGTTATGGATTTTATTTTATTTTATTTTGTTTAATTTTATTTTTTATTTGTATTTTATTTTATTTTTTAAATTTATTTTATTTTATATTATTTTATTTTATTCTTAGGTGCAATATTTGTATTACAAAGCCTTATTTATTATTCAAGGATTCCAATTTCTATGTAAATATGAACTGACTGATTGCTCTATTGCAATCATTTGTCACAGTGAGACAGAATTTCACTATCGTGACAGCGCTGTTAGTGATCATGTGCTTTAGCACAGCACTAACAAAGACCGACCAGAGAAAGATTAATAGCATTCATGGCACCATGCAGAATTATCATCACCTAATATGCATTTAACTACATCTAATCTCCGACTAACATTTCACTGTTAATTGAGATCATGCATAAAGAGGCTCTGTGTACAGAAAGCCATTTGAATTGACATTTTATAAACCGCAAACTCTCACTGACATAATTAGTTGTAAGTTTTCGATAATTTCCAGAAGACTATGGAATATAAAGGTCACCCTGCGCAGTGTCTAGTATATTATACTCTCCCCCGTCTCTCTGTTTCTCGATCAGTGAGATTAGACGCACCGTATAATGTTTGTTTAAGAGAAAACTCTGTAACAGCTATGACAAAAATCTATTTAATTTTTTACGCTGTGGAAATCTCTAATATATGAATAAGACACACTTACAAACAAACACGCACAACAGAAGCTGTGTTTGAGTAGCAGGTGTAGCTCTGACCCTGTTCTTTTCATTTCTGCCTGAAGCTAAACCCCATTTCCTAGTTATGTTCCTGTTTCTTAATTAAATTCCGAAGAGAGTTTGTGTGTGTTTGTGCCATCTGAGTAGTGCACAGCTGAGCTATTCTTCATTGTGCATTACACGGAGAAGGCAGAGATACAGTATTGAGCTTCTGTTATTCAGAGGAGTCTGTGTGATTGAACGCGGCCTGGCGAAAGTATTCAGGCCCTTTAAGGATTATAGTTCACTCCAAAATGTAAATTCTGGCTTTATTTACTCACCCTCATGTCGAGCCAAACTCATGTCACCATCTTCCATGTGTTTCAGATGGAGACATTTTGAATAACGGGACTGGTCGCTCATTTCCGTGTCATTACAGTGAATGGGGACTGAAGCTTTCAAGCTTCAAAGGATGCAAAAGCACTGTAGAAGTATGATAGTAGAAGTCAATACAACTTGTGTACTCTATTTTGAGTCTTCTGAAGCCATATGATAGCGTTGTGTATAATAGTAATCTTCCCCTCCTGTGAACTGTTGAGTCAGACTGTTTTTGTGAACTGGATCATCATTTAATTGAAAAGATGCTGATTGTTTTTCCAGGAGATTTAAGGCAGATGTCGAGGTTTTAATTTTCTTTTGTTTTCCACGGAAGAAAGAACATTATATGGGTTTGGAACAACACGAGGGTGAGTAAATAACAGACTTTTTCTTTTTGAGAGAAGGAATTCTTTAACCAAACCAACTTTTTACTTCATTACAAATCATTGTTTAAGTTCCTGTGACATTTGTGCTTTTAAGCACCTAAATAGAAAATAAATGAGTTCATGGTTACATTGTTTCTAAAAAAAAAAAAAAAAAAAAAAAAAAAAAAAAAATTGAAATGTGATGTGTGTATTCAGTGGCTATAGGTTACAGAAGCTCACAACTCTGACAACCATACAATGTTTGTGAGTTTAGAGTAAATTTAGTATTATTGAATGGTGATTTAGTAGTGAATTATTTAAAAAAATACTTAGTGTTATTTATATACTATTATAGTATTATCAATATTTTTAATTAGCTTTTATTTTCATATTTTCATTTTTAATTCAAATTTGTTTTAGTAATTTTGTTATGTGCTTTTGTCATCTTAAGTATTTCTAGTTAGCTTAAATTTATTTTTATTTAACTTTTAATCTGTCATTTTAGTACTTAAGCTTATTTCAGTTAGTTGCCAAGGCTACATTTCTCATTTTTGTTTGTTTATTTTATTTTTTGTTTTATTTTAGCTTTATTTTAGGTTTATTAAAATTATTTTCAGTAATTCAAATGGTTTTAGTTTACAATAAAACCCCTGGTTTCATTTGGGGGCTTTTCTCAGCAAATATGCAATTAATTCAGTTCATTTGATTACTTAAACAGCACAAACTTTACAACAGTTTTAATCGGTTGACAACTTTCAAAAAATAAATAAAACAAAATATGCTGGTGGAGGATCTGAACAGGTACAACTGGATTATACCTGTGAGTCATTATAACCTTTCCTAGATAAACAAAAATGTCACGGTTACAGGATAATTATTCAGGTTGTTAATCTAAAGGACAGCTGTGAAAATGAAGACTAAAGAGCATTCTAAATATGTCAGCGATAATGTTAGACAAATGCTTTAGGAAAAGGTTACAAAACAATGTCCAAATCTTTGGATGTCCCAGCGGTGTTGATTCAATTATGAGGAAGTGGAAACTACCACAAAACCCCAGACGCCATCGAGAAAAGGTCATCCCTCAAAAGTCTCTGCACAAACAAGCAGATTTGTAAGAGAGGCCAGAGATCACTTTGAAAGAGTTACAGAGTTCAACAGTTGAGAAAAAAGTAAAAGATTGAATGAGCAGTCAAGCACTATCATAGCGCCATATGAGAGGCTGATGTAGCAAAATAAACCACTTTGTCAGATGTAACTAGAATAAGGTGTTTTTAGATAATGTTGCCCATTGCATCTGGGAACATTTCAAGAAAAAATATTTAAAGGAAAAGTTCACCCAAACATGAAAATTCTGGCATCATTTGCTCACCTTCATGTTGTGTGAAAACTGTGACCTTCTTTCTTACATCGAACACCAAAGATTAATTTCTTTTTTTTAAAATATTAAGGCTTTGAAAGGGGATGAAGTCTGTCAAGCTCCTAACAAGAACCACCATGAAAACTGTTCATGCAGAGGAGAAGATTTATGAGTGAATAACAATTTGGTGTAAATTGGTGTATGGCTACAGAAAAGATGAAGAACATGCTGAAAAAAAACAAGAGGGCCTGTTTCTGAAACAAACAAACAAACCAAAACGCCAGTCATTGATAACAAAAAAAGCATCAGATTTAATAACATAAAAAGGTGAATTTCCATACAACATCAGTATGTGAAACTAAATTTGCAAACAGCATAAGTGTCATCTTATTACCCTGAACAACCTGGAGCAAATCTGCCAGAATTCAATTAAAGGGCAAATTAACACCTGTAGAGTGTGTGAAGCTCTTACATACACACCCTAAGAAGTGTTTGTCTTTGCAGCAAATGGTGGATCTATCAAATATTAAATTGTGGGGATACAATTCTTTAAACTGTTTTTGCTGTTGTTCAGAATACTTCTAACATTCAACATCAAAATAATTTAAAGTTTTAATGCATTGAAAGATGAAAAAACTGCATAATTTGTCCATTTAAAATGAATTAGTTGAGTGTCTAAATGCATTTGAAAGACATTGCGTTTGTGTTTGCTGGCTCATTGAATTTGGGTTTTGGCTACAAAAACACAGAACTTGGATGGACTGATTTGTTTACCTCATTTAAGATTACAAAGGCAATTTAATGTCTTGTGAATATAGATAAGACACCTAATGGCATTCAATCAGACGTTATTTATTTTGTTTACCTTGGAGCTTTTCACTTATATTTAATTAAATGACTTGCATTCCACCCCCAAACAGTTTGAAAGAACATTGTCAATGAAAACTTTGGTCTGAACACAATATGACAGATAGACAGACAGACAGACAGAGACAGACAGACCAATAAGTAAACCTTAAAGCATGTCGTAACTTTGCTGATATTTTTGTGTCTGTGTGTTTGTTGCAGATATATGATGGCAGTCACTCTAGGGGGTAGAGATCATTCGTTCATGGACAATGGCTACCAAGTTAATCCCAAGCTGGTTGTCATTGTTCTGAACCCACAGAGGGAATGGGAGAAGGTAAGAGCCTTTTTTCTTTATATCCTTCCTGAATCTTCATTTTCTTCTATTAGCTGTGCCTGTAAGGGGTTCTGGAACCATAAGCAATCAATATTCTGTTTACTAGCTCAGAGCCTTTCTGTGACTGTGACTGAAAATGCACTGGACTTTGCTATTAGAGAAGAAGAACATTTCATTTGTACTTCCCTTTCCCAGCCTGAGTTTTTTTCATGCACATGACTTAAACTATTGTTTACTTAGTCATAAAGAGTCAAAATAGCTCTTATTAACGCATTGGTTTCATAACGGATTTATTGTGAGCTTTAAATTGGAGAAGAGTGCACATGTGTCTCCATCCAATTCGATTGTGCTGGTTAATGCCCTTTTTCATTTCTCTCTCTATTTTGGCTATTAGCAATAATAATTTGCTTGTTTTTTTGTACAGTAATCTATTCTGTCTTTGCTTCCTTTCTCTAATTAGCTTTACATGTTCTCCTATTCTATCTTGGCGTTTCACACACTCGTTTTCGTAATCGTTTGCTCACTCATGCGTTCTTTTAATGAGTTGTTTTTTTCTCTGAGGTGTGTTGGATGCTGTGTGTTTTGACAGTGCCCTGCAGTGTGTGTGAAGACACACACACTCACATTAAAACCCTGCAGTGATTGTGTGAAAAGTGTGACACTAATCATTTCTCACTGCAGCGGGGCTAGAACAGAGTGTGAGCCGATCGTGTTATCGGAGCTTATAGACGAGCACACGCACTTGACGGAACGCATAACTACTGCATGAAGAGTGCAGTGCACATACATGGGGTAAACTTGACACATTATATTGCTACAGTGGTAGCTGACATGGCATTTCAAGCAGCAACAGAAAAGCACACACACCTGACGGCATGCATAACTATTGCATAGAGTGCTGTGCGTATACATGGGGTAAATTTGACATGGCAGTAGTCAACATGGCATTTCAAGCAGCAACAGCAATATCTTGCAGTGTGCCGTGCTATCTGAAACGACTTTAAACAGCTTTTTTCTTTTGTAATTAGTACACATGCAGTTTTAAGGCACTTCTTAAAATTAGTTTGTACCCCACAGGATTATTTAAATCTGTGATTCCTAACTGGTTTTGTATCAGGACCCCAATATTATCTTGGACATCGAGTTGTGGGTAAAATTGTTTATTGTACAAAAGTAACATTAACATTGATTAATATAAGCATGAACTACACAGGCCAAACAATGTGCAAAATGATTAACATGACATAGGCTGAATAAGAAAACTGAGAATTTTGCTAATGCATAAACAACAGCACAAGTGTGATTTATCAGCCTAACACATGGAACAAATACCAGGCCAAATATAATATTGGTATTAGTCATATTATTATAAGTGACAGATGAATTTGCACCAACATACCATAAAGTTTGATTGGACAGCCTTTAACGTAAACAACAAAAGATATGGGAAACATTTTCTCCTCCGTTTTAAAACTTGATAAACATTTATTTTTCTGTTGTGACATTTGTAGGCTATGTTAGTGTTTTATTATTTGCATTTTGCTTTTTGTTACCTTGTTGCCAATAAAACCTCATCAAAACAGGCCTGCAAGCAATTTCTAGGCTACAAACCACCGGTTGAGAATTTCCTGCAAAAATTTCAAAAGATTTAAAATCTTAATATTAAACAAAATATTAAAAAGAATATATTTATATATATTACACACACAGTGGGGAAAAATTATTTGATCCCCTGCTGATTTTGTACGTTTGCCCGCTGACAAATAAATGATGTCTATAATTTTAATGGTAGGTTTATTTTAATAGTGAGAGACAGAACAACAACAACAACAACAACAAAAATCCAGAAAAACGCATTTCAAAAAAGTTATAAATTGATTTGCATTTTAATGAGTGAAATAAGTATTTGATCCCCTATCAATCAGCAAGATTTCTGGCTCCCAGGTGTCTTTTATACAGGTAAGGAGCTGAGATTAGGAGCACTCTCTTAAAGGGAGTGCTCCTAATCTCAGTTTGTTACCTGTATAAAAGACACCTGTCCACAGAAGCAATCAATCAATCAGATTCCAAACTCTCCACCATGGCCAAGACCAAAGAGCTGTCCAAGGATGTCAGGGACAAGATTGTAGACCTACACAAGGCTGGAATGGGCTACAAGACCATCGCCAAGCAGCTTGGTGAGAAGGTGACAACAGTTGGTGCGATTTATTCGCAAATGGAAGAAACACAAAATAACTGTCAATCTCCCTCGGACTGGGGCTCCATGCAAGATCTCACCTCGTGGAGTTTCAATGATCATGAGAACAGTGAGGAATCAGCTCAGAACTACACGGGAGGATCTTGTCAATGATCTCAATGCAACTGGGACCATAGTCACCAAGAAAACAATTGTTAACGCACTACGCCGTGAAGGACTGAAATCCTGCAGCGCCCGCAAGGTCCCCCTGCTCAAGAAAGCACATGTACAGGCCCGTCTGAAGTTTGCCAATGATTCATAGGAGAACTGGGTGAAAGTGTTGTGGTCAGATGAGACCAAAATCGAGCTTTTTGACATTAAATCAACTCGCCTTGTTTGGAGGAGGAGGAATGCTGCCTATCCCAAGAACACCATCCCCACTGTCAAATGTTCCATAGAGGTGAAACATTATGCTTTGGGGGTGTTTTTCTGCTAAGGGGACAGAACAACTGCACCACATCAAAGGGACAATGGACGGGGCCATGTACCGTCAGGGCCAGGGCATTGAAGCCAGCCAGGGCACTGAAAATGGGTCGTGGATGGGTATTCCAGCATGACAATGACCCAAAACACACGGCCAAGGCAACAAAGGAGTGGCTCAAGAAGAAGCACATTAAGGTCCTGGAGTGGCCTAGCCAGTCTCCAGACCTTAATCCCATAGAAAATCTGTGGAGGGAGCTGAAGGTTCGAGTGGCTTAATGACTTGAAGAAGCAAAGAGGAGTCCAAAACCTCCTGGAGTGGCCTAGCCAGTCCCAGACCCCCCAAAATCCCTGAAGGGAGTTGCCCCTCAGCCCAAAATTTGACTTGTCATCATTTACTATCTTTGCTGTTGCAGTGGGACAGGTAAAAATGTGAATGTGTGACCTCAACTACAACACTCTGATGCGATTGCCCAAGGGGTCCAAGTACTGGGTTTGCGAAGGATATGGACTAATTAAAATGCTAATCAATTTATAACTTTTTTGAAATGCGTTTTTCTGGATTTTTGTTGTTGTTCTGTCTCTCACTGTTAAAATAAACATACCATTAAAATTATAGACTGATCATTTATTTGTCAGTGGGCAAACGTACAAAATCAGCAGGGGATCAAATACTTTTTTTTTCCCACTGTGTGTGCATATATATATATATATACGTATACCCCTAAAATCTAGACGTTAAAAACATTCTAAAAGAGGGCAAATAAGAATAACACCGTGTCTACACCGGACGCGAGCGGCATGACAAAATACTATAGAACTCATTATAATCAGTGATGCTGTCTATACCTGATGCGGCGCGGCGCGACACGACAAATCCCCGACAGTAAACTGCTGCCGCGTTCTATTTATGACGTATTGACACAAATTTCAAATGATTTGCAACGGTCGCTTTGTCGCGTCTAGTGTAGACAGACTTTAGCTGTTGCGGTGCGGCACGGCACGACACGACAACTGTCACGTCCGGTGTAGACATGGTGTTAGGAAATAAGGAAGACTGAAGGAAAAATAGACCTGGGTCCCAGTCTTTGAATGTGACTTATTTGTTTGCTGGATAAAATATACAATGTTTCTCTAATAACATTTCTTAGCTTTGCTTTGCAGTGCAGAAAATCTAATTTTTGTCCCCAAACTTATAATAATAATGGAGGCCACTTCAGAAGAACCTTCAAACCTTGTTTATTTGTGAGCCGATGTTTGTTTGTTTGTTTGTGTATGTCTACAGATGGGACGATGGGAAAACCACACGCTGAAGTTGAAGTTTCCAGTTTGGCCACGTTATAACTCATTTGGGGACATAGACGCTGATGAGAACCACTTGAGCATTGTGACTCTAGAGGAAAGACCCTTTGTTATAGTGGATGATGTGGACATTCTTACTGGCACGTGCATGCGCAACTCTGTTCCTTGCAGGAAACACATTAAAGAGTGAGTTTTGTTTATTTAACTTTAAAGAAAAACTATAGCAGCTAATACCAGTTTTGAATAAACTAGTTGGTTGCACAGGCATTATGCATCCTATCTTAACCTTTAGCATGAGAGCTGTCTTTTCCTGGGGAATACAGAAATAATTGTGCAGTCTCTAATGTGGTTATGAACTTTTGTGTGTTAAATTTAGAACATATTAGATTGAGTTATCTTCAGTCTTTCTCAGTATCAGCTGTTTTCTATATTGCTGTGCCTGTATATGCTGCAGTAATACCACGGAGGGCTCCTATATCAAGAAGTGCTGCAAGGGCTTTTGTATAGACATCCTGAAGAAGATTTCCAGAAATGTAAAGTTCACCTATGATCTTTACCTGGTCACAAATGGCAAACATGGCAAGAAGATCAATAATGTGTGGAACGGCATGGTGGGGGAGGTTAGTCACTTTCAATAACCTAATGAATGAATCATCAGTTTTAATTGCAGTCACATAGATGTCAGTTTTCCCTGGCTGTCTGGCTGTTAATCTATTGTTCTGTCTGTTTTTCTGACTGTGTGTCTATATTAATCTATCAGGCTTTCGCCCCCACACTTTTTGGGGAAAACATGTTCACATGGCGGTTTTCAAGGGCCAGTGTGAATAAATCTAGATTTAAATTTAAAGAGACAAGATAGTCTATGCTTGAAGATGTTTTATTTGTATCCAAAATAAGGTGATGTGAAACACTCTCATGCAGTGTATGTTTCATTCATACTCAAAGCTGGAGGGCGCTCTTGCACTGAAAGTCCAAAACGAACTCATAGAAGGTAACGGTGACTTATGATGTGCCAGGAAATCCATAATATGGACAAAAGCATCTAGCTAACGCTGTAGCTAAGCTTAAAGGGGACATAACACACACAGTTTTGCCCAATCTCATGTTAATCTTGAGTACCTATAGAGTAGTATTGCATCCTTCATATCTCCAAAGAGGCTTTAGTTTTATCATATTTATAAAAGAAAGGTACAGCTTTACGATTCTCTCTGAAAACAGCAGAGCTCCTGGAGATGCTTGGAGAACTTGTGTGCCGAATGCCAACAAAACACAGAAATTTGATGCAGTTTCACTTACTGTCTCCGTTCCGAATCATGACCAGGATCTTTTATCGCTGGGTTCGCTCCATCTTTCAGTATCAAACCATGTGCAAATCCAGCGCCAAACTTGGCCTTGTTTATAAAACATTAATCACCGAAATTACGGGAACAAATAAACACTTGTGAACCTCCGTTGCTGCCCTGGAAAAACAAACTGCATCCACTATTCACATAAAGCTGGGTTCTTTGGGAAGCTGTATCATTCCCTCACATCCAAAAACGCACTCATTTAGAGACATTTTTCTTGAACAAGTCCTGTGCAGTGCTGCTGATGACATTGAAGGGCACGCGTGCTCTTCCGGGAGAAATGCCCATACAAGGAATTCCTCCCTTCATGACGTCATGAAGGGCCATGCAGGAAAAAAAACTTTCCGAAACTTATACGAACCCGGAAGGAGTGTATTTGACACAGAATTACTCCGTCATTTAATTTTTTATTTTATTTTTTACTTTGGCCATGTTTAGCATAAGAATCCTACTCTTTAACAGTGTAGATAATTCATAATGCATGAAATGGACACCCCCTTTAATAAAAAGTAGAAACGTTTTGACTTATAAAATGTGAAGACAATAAGCACACAAATGCGTCAACATATTGTTTGTGTTTTTTCCCAAGGGCTTTTTCCCAAGGGCTTTTTTTGGGGGGGGGGGGGTTTCTCTGTCTTGAAACCAACATGGAAGTGACTTAAACTACAATTCATCGACTGGCCGCTAGAGACTGGCTCCAAAAAGGAGTCAGTCCCATAGACTCCCCATGTTAAAATGCCCAACTTTACAGCAGAAAAAATGTTTACAGCCTGGTACAAAAAGTGGTTTTGGTCTATATAGCTAATATTGTTCTTTATGACAACTGTGAGGGGGGGTGAATTTTTTTTTATAACTCATCCGTTTAAATTATATTAAGCAATTAATATAATTATATTAATATAATTAAGCATTATATTATATTATATTACATTTTCGATTATCCGGGATTGACTCTGAATGCTTTCTGAATGCTCTTCAGAAACCTACGGGTGACTTCACGGACACTACGTCCATGTTTTTTTACAGTCTATGGTTTTTCCAAGTCATCTCCAGGTAATAGATTATAGAAATAATGTAGTGCTAATTGACATATCATTTGTTACAGTACTTTCAGCCTTATTCTGTGATAATAATGGAAAAAAGTGTTGGTACATATAAAACAATAAAATTGTCATTAGGAAAATATAGGAAAAATATTATAGAATATAAATTATTGTTTATTGTCCAGCAATGTATATGATTTCCTAGCCAATTAAAAGAGATGAGGAAAAAAGGTATTACATTTGACATGTCTGTTCCCCTCACTTCTAAAATGATGGCTATGCCCCTGTATCTATATATCGTTCAGTCAGTCTGTTCTGTCGATCAGTCTGTCTATCGTTCCATTTATTCATCTGTCTGTCTGTCTATCTATCTATTGCTTTGTCTGTCTATATATCTATCTGTCATTCATCTGTCATGTCTGTATATCAGTTGTTTTGTCAATCTTTTGTTCTGTCTGTCATCAGTCATTCTATTGTCTATTGTTCTGTTATTCTTTTTTCTATCTGCCTCTGTCGTTCTGTCTATCTGTCTGTCATTCTATCAATCTATTGTTCTGTTTGTCTGTATGTCTGGCTTATGTTTGTCTATTAGTCTATCAATCTTTCTGTGTGTCTGTCTGTTCTATCTATATATCTGTCTATCGTTCAGCCTCTGTCTATCTGTCTGTCTGTCTACCAATCCATACATACATACATACTTGCCTTCCATAATATATATACACTATCTATATACTTCTTTGTTTTTCTGTTTCAATCAGTGCGTTTTCTGTTTCTTGAGGTGTTTTTGTTTCTTCTCTGCTGTATAGGTAGTCTATAAAAAGGCTATAATGGCTGTGGGCTCATTGACCATAAATGAAGAGCGGTCAGAGGCCATAGACTTCTCTGTCCCATTTGTTGAGACAGGCATCAGTGTGATGGTGTCACGTAGCAATGGAACGGTGTCGCCCTCTGCGTTTCTAGGTAATAGATGAAATATCTTTCAAATCCCTCTGGAACCAGTGTTTTTTGTTTTTTTTATCTCTGCCTTCCCCATGCATTTTCTCTATTCTCTCTCCTCCCTCAGAACCCTTCAGTGCTTCAGTGTGGGTTATGATGTTCGTCATGTTACTCATCGTCACAGCAATTGCTGTTTTCCTCTTTGAATTCATCAGTCCGCTCGGTTTCAATAGAAACCTGGCACAGGGCAAAGGTATGATACACAACCTCAACCACACAGTCAACCAATGTCTGCTTTGAAACAGCCACAATATGTAGTTAAAATTTTAAAATCTCAACATTACATTTTTTAACAATAAGCACCTTGAGAAGCCTGTAGATCCACAAAGCTCTTATGACTTCCCACTTACTCTTAACTCTTACTTACTAACTTTCCCTCTTTCATGTCTTGCATTTCTATAGACCCTCATGGGCCCTCCTTCACTATTGGTAAGGCTGTCTGGCTGCTGTGGGGTCTGGTGTTCAACAACTCTGTCCCAGTACAGAACCCCAGGGGCACTACCAGTAAATTCATCGTGTCCATATGGGCCTTTTTCGCTGTGATCTTCCTGGCCAGCTACACTGCCAACTTGGCTGCCTTTATGATCCAAGAGGAGTTTGTGGATCAAGTAACTGGCCTTAGTGACAGAAAGGTAATTGTTTGTGTATCATGAAATATAGTGAGCCGTCAACCTCCTCACTAACCTGTATGTATATCTATACCTGTAACTGTACGTTAGGATGGAACTAAATTATGTGACTAGATTATACTGTCTGATAATTATTCTACCATTTAAAAGTTTGAGGTGATTAAGTTTTTTTTTTATGTTTTTGACAGAAGTCTCTTAATCTTACCAAGTCTGCATTTATTTAATCAAAAACAGTAAAAACAGCAATAATGTGAAATGGGTAAATATCACCATAGAGTGCCTTTCAACCCTTACAATACTCAAAAATTTTGGTTTTAATTTCCCATTCGCTTTGTCATATCATAAAAATCAAATGGCCTTAAGCTATTACCTAAATAAACTGTGAAAAGTTTGTTTTCTAAAAAATCATGGACTGAATGGTCCTGAGAGCGCTGCACGAGCTCGCGGCACCATCTGCAGGACAGTTAAACAGTTAAAAAAGCATTCAAATTAGGGTTGTGCCGATAGACGATAGTATCGTGTATCGACGATAGTCCGAGATATCGACGATAGCAAATGTCTTAGTCGATAGTCAAGACGATATTAGGCTCAATCTCCTATTAATGTATAAACTATTATTATTATTATTGTTAGGCGGCCTATTATTAGAGGATTAAGGCCAAAATTATACTTCGGCTGTCCGCGCACCGTCCTTATTACGTAATTTTCGTCATCAAGAGGGCTCGCGGTCAGTCGCGCACCCCGTTTGAGTGCAGGCAATTTTTTGAGACCGCGCAAGTCAAGTTGGTGGTTCTGCGCATGTGTTGAGCTCGTCCGTCCGCACTCTTCAGCGGCTGAGTATACTTTGAATGCTGCGCGGATGCGGCTGTGCGCGAGACTGAACGGAACGCAGAAAGTGAATTATACCCGGGCCTTTAGGCTTCTCCTCCTCATTGGAAATGTTTTAAAAACGGACTCTAAAACTAAGCCCGCGTCAAAATTGAACTGCAGGGTGATAATTGTTATTTACAAATTAGGCTGTCAAGAGTGCAAAAAGAGACATCTTTTAGACATCTTCTTGAACAGCTTCAAGCTATTGATGAACATGACGAAACTGCACCGGCAGCATTTCGTTTTCTTTACAGCACATTATCAAAACACATGGATGCTTATTCTTCATCATTGTTATTATAAAAATATGCAGTTAATAAGTTATCCGTCTAAAACTGGGCTCGTCATGGGGCGCGCGGTCCGGATCGCTGTATGACTGATGTAGCCTACCTATCCGTTTAATTTAACTTTACTCCAAAAATATGAACTTACCTGAAAATACTTTTATATTTAACATGTTCGTTTATGTCCAACATTTAGTTTTAAACTGTTGATCTTTAAAATAAATCTTCTTTTGATTTTCACCTTGCCTGATTTTTAGACTGATAACTTCCGCACCTACTGTGAATAGCGATGTATGACTGCTGTATCCGAATATGAACAAAAAAACAAAACAATATGTGATGTATTGTCAAGTATGGTGACCCATACTCGAAATTGGTCCTCTGCATTTAACCCATCCAAGTGCACACACACAGCAGTGAGTAGTGAACACACACAGTGAACACGCACCCGGAGCAGTGGGCAGCCATTGCTCCAGCGCCCAGGGAGCAATTGGGGGTTCGGTGCCTTGCTCAAGGGCACCTCAGTCATGGTATTGAAGGTGGAGAGAGTGCTGTTCATTCACAATCCCCACCTTCAATCCCTGCCAGACCTGAGATTCGAACCCACAACCTTTGGATTACAAGTCTGACTCTCTAACCATTAGGCCACGACTTCCCCTGCTAAAACTAGCTGTTTTAAATATTTTTATATTTAACACGTTAGTTTTTCAGTATGTTTGAAAGTATATTGGTATTATTGGTACTTCCAGGCTCTCTCTCACGCACGCGCGGTTTAAAATCACCAAATAGTTATGAAATTGCTTATGACAAGTACAGAGAGTCTCTCTCTTGCCCACACCCACCCATGCACGATAATA
The DNA here is from genome assembly GCA_027422415.1 of Schizothorax lantsangensis. NCBI lineage: Eukaryota > Metazoa > Chordata > Actinopteri > Cypriniformes > Cyprinidae > Schizothorax > Schizothorax lantsangensis. The sequence continues at coordinate 8,900,849 of CM049841.1, read as the reverse complement.
TCGTGTATCGGCGATCTCACAGGCTGGTGATATGACGATATGAAAAATGACCATATCGCCCAACACTAATTCAAATGATTCAAAGCGCCAAACGAGAGTAGAATCAGCACTGAAACGTGTTACTTGACCTGGTGACTTTTTTAAGAAATGGCAGTGAGAATTTGAGATTGCTAGTGCTGTCATTAAATTCGCAAAGGTTGTGATGTAATTATATAATAGACTGGTGTCTGACCACCGCGCTACATGTCTGCTGTTACAGTACTGTTTTTAGTTTCGATTCACTGCTGCGCTTGGTTTGAGCCGCTTTAATTTGCATTTGGGAACGCAACATTCGCCATTAGAAACGTTTAGTTTCAGTGTCACACAATCCTTCAGAAATCATTCTAATAAGCTGATTTGCTGCTCAAGAAACATTTATCATTATTATCAATGTTAAAAACAGTTTTGCTGCTTAATATTTTTATGGAAACAATGATACCACTCAAACAATTGTATAAGATTTTAAAAAAGAGAGAAATTAATCATTTTATTCATCATGCATGAAAGTGATAAAAAGTGAGTGAAGACATTTAAAATGATTTCTATTTAATAAATGCATTAACGTAATGTATCACCATTTCCACACAAAATATGAAGCAGCAAAATAGTTTTTAACATTGATAATAATCAGAAATGTTTCTTGAGAGTGAAATAAATTGTAATGATTTCTAAAAGATCATGTGACACTGAAAACTGGAGTAATGATGAAGAAAATTCTGCTTTGCATCACAGGAATAACAATACATTTTATAATATATTAAAATTTAAAACTTTTTTTAAATTTGTAATATTTCACAATATTTTTTTTGTTACTTTATTTTGATCAAATAAATTCAGCCTTGATGAGCAGAAGATATTTATTTCAAAATCATTAATAATTGTAATGTTTCCAAACTTTTGGCAGGTACTTTAATAATAATAACAATTCTATATACTTTACTATAATATATTATAGTATATATAATATATATACAAAGGTTGCGGGTTCGAGTCTCAGGTCCGGCAGGAATTGTAGGTGGGGGGAGTGAATGTACAGCACTCTCTTCCACCTTCAATACCACAGGGCTCTCAAGTTATAGCAAAAGTTTGGAGTGAGATTAGGGGAGGGGCCACGCAAAGGGGAGGAGCAACTCAAATATTTGCAGCTCCCAAGTTTTTGCTAGCAGTTCAATTTTACCTATTGTTCATAATTGACCAGCACAAATAGAGGTTATAACATCTGGTAAATCTGATGAAAGACAAATTCATTCTAATAAAATAAAAAGATTTATATATTTAAAAATACAAATGTATCAAAACTAAAAATAAATTTTGCCCCAAACGAGCCAACTGAACAGCAGTACTAAATGTACATACAGTAGGATTACAGAACTTGTCCTGAGCATGTATGTCAAGCTGTCTGTGTGTGTGTGTGTGTGTGTGTGTGTGAGAGAGAGAGAGAGAGAGAGAGACATATCAGCTCTCACTATCTTTTCACAGGCAAGTGATTTCATCCAGGAATCTTAAAATCGAAAAAAATTAAGGGGTTACCTACAGCATTCATCGGATCTTTCTTTTCCGACTCACAACCCAATGTGCACTCGCATCCATGTTGCTTAGTAATGAACGCGCTCGTGGCAGAATCACATAATTTAAACGGAAACAACAACATCCTAATTTCTGATTGGCTGGTAGGTGGCATTTAACTCTGTATAATTCGAGAGTCGAGAGAGCTATGAACTCGGCAGAGAACTTACCTCCGTATTCCCTCATCTATTAATTGTATTTATAGCGGGACAAGTTATCCCTTCTCAGCGTGAGAAATACAAGGTGTGGCGTGAGAGCGTGTGAACTGGTTGAAATGCGTGTGTCTTACACCCAATGCGTGAGACTTGCGAGCCCTGATACCACGACTGAGGTGCCCTTGAACAAGGCACCGAACCCCCAACTGCTCCCCGGGCGCCGCAGCATAAATGGCTGCCCACTGCTCCGGGTGTGTGTTCACAGTGTGTGTGTGTTCACTGCTGTGTGTGTGCACTTAGGATGGGTTAAATGCAGAGCACTAATTCCAAGTATGGGTCACCATACTTGGCCACATGTCACGTCACTTTCACTAATATATTATATTATACAACCCCAAATCAGAAAAAGTTGGGACAGTATGGAAAACGCAAATAAAAAAAGAAAGTAGTGATTTCTAAATTTACTTTGACTTGTATTTCATTGCAGACAATATGAACACAAAATATTTCATGTTTTGTCTGGTCAACTTCATGTCATTTGTAAATATACATCCTTTCCTGTCATTCAGACCTGCAACACATTCCAAAAAAAGTTGGGACAGGAGCAATTTAGGGCTAGTAATGAGGTAAATTGGTTAAATAATGATGTGATTTGAAACAGTTGATGTCAACAGGTGATTGTAATTATGATTTGGTACAAAAGCAGCATCCAAGAAAGGTCTAGTCCTTTAGGAGCAAAGATGGGCCGAGGATCGCCAGTTTGCCAACAAATACGTGAGAAAATTATTGAAATGTTTAAAAACAATGTTCCTCAAAGAAAGATAGGAAGAGATTTGGATATTTCACCTTCAACAGTGCATAACATAATTAAAAGATTCAAGAAATTCTGGAGGAATTTCAGTGCGTAAAGGACAAGGGCGCAAGCCTAAGCTGAACAACCGTGATCTCCGATCCCTCAGGCGGCACTGCATCAAGAATCCTCATTCATCTATAAGCGATATCACCACATGGGCTCAGGACTACTTTGGCAAACCTTTGTCAAGTACCACAATACGTTGTTACATCCACAAATGCCAGTTAAAACTGTACTGTGCCAAAAGGAAGCCCTATGTTAACAGTGTCCAGAAGCGCCGTCGACTTCTCTGGGCTCAGAGGCATCTGGGATGGACCATCACACAGTGGAAACGTGTACTGTGGTCAGATGAATCAGTATTTCAGGTATTTTTTGGGAGGAATGGACGCCGTGTGCTCCGGACCAAAGAAGAAAAGGATCATCCAGACTGTTACCAGCAACAAGTCCAAAAGCCAGGGTCTGTCATGGTATGGGGTTGTGTCAGTGCCCTTGGCAAAGGTAACTTGCACTTCTGTGATGGCACCATTAATGCTGAAAAGTACATAGAGATTTTGGAGCACAATATGCTGCCTTCAAGAAGACATCTTTTCCAGGGACGTCCATGCATATTTCAACAAGACAATGCAAAACCACATTCTGCACACATTACAAAGTCCTGGCTGCGGAGGAAGAGGGTACGGGTACTTGACTGGCCTGCCTGCAGTCCCGACCTGTCTCCAATAGAGAATGTGTGGTGCATTTTGAAGCGCAAAATGCGACAACGAAGACCCCGTACTGTTGCCCACCTTATTTGCTTGTTTGCAGGAAGAATGGGACAAAATTACACCTGAAACACTTCATCACTTGGTGTCTTCAGTCCCTAAACGTCTTTTAAGTGTTGTGAAAAGGAATGGCAACATTACAAAGTGGTAAATGCTTTACTGTCCCAACTTTTTTTGGAATGTGTTGCAGGTCTGAATGACAGGAAAGGATGTATATTTACAAATGACATTAAGTTGACCAGACAAAACATGAAATATTTTGTGTTCATATTGTCTGCAATGAAATACAAGTCAAAGTAAATTTAGAAATCACTACTTTCTTTTTTTATTTGCGTTTTCCATACTGTCCCAACTTTTTCTGATTTGGGGTTGTATTATATTATATTATCATCACAATTATTAAATGCTGCTTTTTATTTTTTACTGGACATTAGTATGTATTATTACAATATAAGATATATCTTTTAATGTGCTAAAATATATATTTTTAATAAAAAGTGCTGGGGCGTGGCTTGTGGGCGTGACTTGGGGCGTGGTCAGATTTTCCTTCTTTTTTGTCTCTAGCTGATCACATGCCTGATTACTGTTAAATACGTTTTCATTGCAAAATTAAGATGCAAATTATATTTTCTGAAAGGAATGATGTCCCTTTCCTAAACAGGGTTATTAAAAAAATTATATAATAATAATAAATAAAATAATTAGATTCTCATTTGGTATCACATATTACTGTATCGAATAACTTCTGGCATATTTTATGGACATTATAAGCAAACTCATACGGAGAAAATTTGTCAATTGAAAAGTCACCAACTTATTCACCTCAGACGTTGAAATTCCCGCCACTGAAGAAACAAAAAAAAAATCTGTTGTCCTGATGTCACTAAAGGGGATGGCCTTTTCTTAAAGGGATTTCCCCAATACACAGGGTGGACAACCATTCAAGGAACATGGACAAACTCTTCTTTTTTATTAAATAAAAATAGTTTTTATTACAAAATGATCAAGACACTCAAATTGAGTAATCTCTTAACTAAATAATAATAGGAGAAAATGTTTTTTTTTTTTTTTTTTGATTTGACTATATTCTACTCCCATTCAAATTTAATGAGCAGTGTATGGGATAAAGCAAAATAACACGCATCCTCTTACACAAAATTACCCAAAAATCTAGAAAATGTATCTAAAGAGCCAAGTAATGCTTTTGTTATGAATATAAAAACTTAGCCTAATAAAACTTAGCCCTTTCATAGTCATTTTTATGTTAAGTTATCATGGCAAATGAGTTATTTATGTACAGGACACCAAAAGGCACCCTACAGTGATATTGACCCAAATATTCTTATTGTTAATAACATTATAATATATTGTAAAATGTGATATATTTCTGTGATGGCAAATCTGAATTTTCAGCAGCCATTACTCCAGTCTTTAATGTCACATGATATTTCAGAATGATTTGCTGCTCAAGAAACATGTAAGGCTGAAACTACAGTCAAATTTGAACTGTCATATATGTAACACTACATCATCAGGCACTTTTCTGCATATGTTTTGGGAATGTCCTGTCGTCATCAGTCTATGGACACATGTAAACCTGGTTTTGTCATCATTACTGCGAATTGATTGGTCTGTTAACCCAAGTTTGTGTCTCCTTAATGATGATTCTGGTCTCTGTATTAATTCAATGCAAAAGAGAATGTTGTTTGCTGGTTTTACAGCTGCGAAGAAGACAATAATCCAGAACTGGTTTACACCACACATGTGTAGAAAAACATATTGGATCCGAAGCCTCCTGCAAATAGTGTCATGTGAATGTACAACGGTGCGAGTTGGTGGGGCCAGGCCCTTTTTGTTGTCCTTCCCTCTCTCCCTCCCTTTTGATTGGACCTTGAGATGTTGAGTATGTGTCTGTTGTTTTGTTTTGTTTTGTTATATTTTGGATGTTATGTCGTGTTATGTGTGAAAAAAATAAAAATAAAAAAACTGTTGATAACAAAAAAAAGAAACATGTAAGGGATAATCAACGGCTAGCCTTGCATTAAAGGATTTTAAATGCACGACGTGGAGGCAAAGAACCGCCCGACGCGAAGCACCAATGACTTGTACATATGGGTACAGTCATTTTAGACACTTCCAAAACTGTTGCAACAGAGATGGAAATACAATTTTTAAATACATGAATTATCAGAATCAGAATCAGAAAGAGCTTTATTGCCAAGTGTGTTTGCACACACAAGGAATTTGTCTTGGTGTTAGGAGCTTCCAGTACAGAAAGTACAAACATAGTGCAGACAACATATAATTAAGGTAATAAAGAACACTAATAATGAAGAGAATAGACAATAATTAAGAATAACAATAGTAATAAAAAATAAAAATATACAGAAAAGAAAAATGTCCATAGACAGAACTGTGAATGTGCATGTGTCCTATGTACAGATGAAGGTTTGATGAGTTATTTACATTAATTAATTAATTAATTAATTAATTAATAAATGTAGAAATACATAAATAAATGAAGAAATAAATAATTAATTAAATGCTGAAATAAATAAATAAATGCAGATATGCATAAATTAATTAATTAATTATTTTGTCAAGTGTAATTTTTAATTGTACTATTTTTGTACCATTTGTGTTATACTACATTTATTTATGCATTTCTACATTTATTTATTTCTGTATTTCTGTGTCCGTATGTTAATAAGGTAGGCGGTCCTAACCTCTCTCAATGCAGGATTGGTTAATTAGGCAAACCATTCAGAACAACCGTTTCTGTTAGGAACGAGAGATAGCAATTAGCCTAGTTAGCCTGCTAACTTTATTAACTGCGGTCAAGCCAGCTGCGTCTTGAAAATACACAAGCCGTTTCTCAATACCAAGTACGCAAATTTCGGACTTGCGTTCTTGGTAGTTCCGACTTCTCAAGTTCGACTCGGGAGAGTGAACTCCCGAGGACGGGAGTACGCAAGTCCGGTGTTCCGGTGAATTCAGTTACCCTGCTTCCCCCTCACAGCGCATGCGCAACTTCAGTACGAAAATCATGGCATCAAAATTTGAAATAGCAGAAAGTTTCCTGTAAGGGGTAGGTTTAGGTGTAGGGTTGGTGTTATGACGCCGTTATGACAGCGTATTCACATCCATTTTGACCGCTCCCAGCACCCATACCGTAAGTGTGCGATTAGACACGAAAAAAAAAGAAAAAGTGTGGCTGACTTGACCGTGTATTTTCAAGATGCGGCTGACCGCAGTGTTTCGAGCGCATGTGAAGCTGGCCTGCTGCGTCTTGCAGACCTGCGAACACAGCTGGATCAAGGTCTATATCCATATCAGCACTGAGCTGATAACTAATTCATTGACTACACGTTCCAAACAAAACAGAAGGTAGTCGCTTGGTGCATGATCTACATTCAAGATTTTTTCAAGATTTTTATTTTTATTTGCCACATACACGATTATATAGAGAATATATAACCAGCAGTGAAATGTGAGTAACATCACTTGCTATTAAACGCAAATCATTTGCAATGGTAGTATCCACAGTAGTACAGCCGTAACGATGACGATCCTGTTTAACCAATCCTGCATTGAGAGAGGTTAGGACCGCCTACCTTATTAACATACGGACACAGAAATACAGAAATAAATAAATGTAGAAATGTAGAAATGCATAAATAAATGTGGAAATACATAAATAAATGCAGAAATAAATTTAGTATAACTAAAAAATAGTACAATTAAAAATGACACTTTTGACAAAGTAATTTATTCATTCATTTATGCATATCTGCATTTATTTATTTATTTATTTATTTCAGCTTTTAATTAATTAATTATTCATTTATTTATGTATTTCTACATTTATTTATTTATTTCAGCATTTAATTATTTATTTATTTATTCATTTTATTTAAGTATTTATTCATTTATTTATTTATTCATGTACTTATTTATTTATTTCTGCATTTATTCATTTATTTATACTTAAGTCATTTCTCGTCCTCCATATGTGTGTGTGTATGTATATATATGTTAGCCTAACTGATATATTGTTTTGCCAATATTATCGGCCGATATGAGCCTGTCGCAGATATATATGCCACCGATATGATTTTTTTTTTTACAGAACATATAACACAGATTAAATGCTTCTGAATGGTGTAATTACTTTTGTCCAGCAGAGCGCGCTCCATTGTTTGTTACTGGCGACCCAGGTAACTGTAGATAGAGATGCGCGGATGAGCTCAAACTTCACCCGAGTCCGCTGCTTCAAATAAATTATCCGACCGCCACCCACCGCACCTATATTTGATCGTCACATTACAATGATTCTAATTCTTAGTTTTGCATGATGATATGATGAATGGATGGTTCATTTTTAACAGCAGATTCAGTGGCGTTAGAGCTGACACGTCAGTGTCACTGCACACGTCTGCTGCGCATTACGGCTTCACGGCCACCAGAGCTGATCGCGGACACTCAGTCAATGGCTGTGTTTATACCGGCCGCGACAAAATAGGCCTACAATAGAACCCATTATAATCAGTGATGTTGTCTACACTGGATGCGGCGCGACGCGACATGACAAATCACCGACAGTAAACTGATGCCTCGTTCTATTTATGACGTGCTGACACAAAGTTTAAATGATTTTCAACAGTCGCTTTGTCACGTCCAGTGTAGACACGGTGTGTCAGCATAGTTTGTCAGTACAGTCAGTAGCAGATTGAAAAGTTAGTATCTTTCTGCAGTCCAATAGACGGCAGTACGGTGGTGGCTTGAGTCTGTTGAATGGTGATTTAATGCTACGTTGTCACCTAAGTTGGAGAGACTCGATGCTAAAGTAAATAAACAACAATGTCCCCGTCTTTTACTTTCACAATGAGTTTATATCGTTTGCTACATTAGTAGGGCCCTGGGATTTCTGCGATGCAGAAAACATGGACGGAATCACGGAATCCAGTCATAAAAACGGAATTTACTGTATAACGTGGAATTTCATGGAATTTGTCATATTTTTGATGAATAAATAAAAAACAGGTCAGTACACTTAAATCAAATCGTGATATAGACTAGTGTCTGTGAATATTAAACTGCAAAAAGACTATTTAAATATGAATCCTCATGTTCTGCATGTTCATTTGATTACCAGAAAATACACAACAGAATTTGTGAAAAATTATTATTTATTCATTTTAGATTTGGAAAAGCTGTGCTTCCTGCATAAACCTGCCCCTGTTGGTTTGGCAGTCCTACACAGTTACCTTGTTTATTTTCTTAATTCAAGTTATATATATTTTGTTCTATTTGTGTTTTTTAATTTATTTATAATAAGTGAAGTGAAGTTTACTGTTAAGTGCACTGATGTCAGACTCATTTTGAATAATAAAGTTTGTTAAATTGTTAAATACCCTGCCTCCATTACATAGGCCTATCATTATAATTGTTTGATCACCACATTTGAGTTATCATTGCAAAAAATGTATATATATATATATTCTATATACAGTACCAGTCAAAAGTTTGGACACATGAATGGGAAGTGTGTCCAAACTTTTAACTGTACTGTACTATAATATAGCCTACACATAAAGAATATCAGCCGATATATCTGTATCTGTCTTTTTTACTCCATAGTATCGGTATCGACATCGGCCCCCCCAAAAAAACATATCAGTCGGGCTCTATTATATGGATATATACCATGTGTGTGTGTATATATTAGTGACCTCAAACTTTCAACGGTAGTGTATGTTGAGAACCTTTAAGTAGTTAATGTGTTTTTCCTTTAATCATGTCTTGAAAATATATGCATACACCCCTGACAGCAGTTGTCTTGTTAACACTGAAGTTCTAACTTAATATAAATATATATCTACATTTATAGACAGTGTCTAATTCCAGCTCTGTCAGCCATCTTAGCGATTATTTATTGCTGAGCTCAGCACAAATCCACTGTGAGATTACCTTATCTATGGATGACACACATTGGTGTATGCTTAAAATGCCCTGTAAAAAGTAAAAAATATGCAGTTGGTGCTATATGTCACGGTGCACACACACGAGGGAGGAACAGGAACACGCAGACGAGGACGTAAACTCAAATAATAGTCTTTAATGACGACAAGGCAGGACAAGACAAGGCAGAGAGACAAGATACACCGGGAAGTCACAAGTAGACCAGACGAAATCAAACTCAACAGGCATGAACTAATATACACAGGTTAATTACAGATAATGAGACAAACACAGCTGGAACATACTTAACTCATAATGACATGAAACAAGGACAGGAAACAAACCAAATATGGACACAGGAAGCAGGAACAGATGACACACAACAGAACCCTGACACTATAGGAAGCTATTTCTGTTTTTTTTTTTTTTTTAACCTAATGTATTCCATTTCATTCAAGTCGTGATGAATTATTTCTCTGACTTGAATAAAACCAGTTCATTTAGATGTTACCACATGAAGCACATTTATCAGGCTACCTGACAAAACATATTGTACAGTGTGCTGTCTAGTTGGCAGCTCACTAGGTTTTGAGAAAGCGTCCGTATGTCATTATAAATTTACAAGATGAACTACACCAGTTACTAGGTTTATCTCCCCGGATATGTTTCTGTATTTGAGCTTGTATTGATTCTCTCTGTGTATCTCTTAAAGCTGCCCTCACTGTTCTTCATGTAATTGATGTTTTTTTTTTTTCTATCTTTTCTAGTTTCAGAGTCCTTATTCCTATTCACCACCATTTCGCTTCGGGACCGTGCCTAATGGGAGCACAGAGCGAAACATCAGGAAAAACTACCCAGACATGCACCAGTACATGGTGAAATACCATCAGACTGGAGTTCAGGATGCACTGGTCAGCCTCAAGACGGGGTACGGCTGGGATATGCACATTGTTTGCAGTGCATGGTCAACAAGATTATTTCTGGTATACATAATGTTAATATTTCTGTGTATATATAAGCCACTAATAGTGCTTTTTTGGTTTGTACAGTAAACTGGATGCTTTCATATATGACGCTGCTGTGCTCAACTATATGGCGGGGCGTGATGATGGCTGTAAGCTAGTAACTATTGGCAGTGGCTACATCTTTGCCACAACAGGATATGGCATTGCCCTGCAGAAAGGATCCTACTGGAAACGGCAGGTTGACCTTGCTATCCTTGGGATCATTGGAGATGGTATAAGTGTTTTCCTGCATTTCTTTCCTATTTTTTCACTTATTTCATGACCTCTGTATTAAACACTAGCACTGTTCCTAACTGTAGTAAGATTCCTTGCCCTCTACAGTATGCAGCATCCTAAATTAAATGTAAGTTCATAAATGATTGATTTGAAAAACACTCACCCAGATGTGCAGCATAAATATCATGAAGTGAATTCAGTTGATTAGAATAGATTTGACCTTGAACATGAAATACTGATTCTCATTTTAAAATATATTAAAATAGGAAACCGTTATTTTAAATTGTAATTATATTTTACAGTACTACATTTTTTCCTGTATTTTTGATAAAGTAAATGCAACCTTGGTGAACATGAGAGACTAAACGTTTGAATGGCAGAAGAAAGTTTAGGAGACTGATAGCCTGGGACAGAGGTCAAATATGCAATTTGGCTGTCATTATTTTTTTAAAAAAAAATTGACTGCAGAATGCTGCAAGCAACCAATCACAATTAGGTATTCCAGAGAGTGAAATAATGGGTAAATACAAATAAATAAAATAAAGTTGCAAATAAAGATTATTAGTGTTTTTACAAGAAAATACAATTTCAGTGTTTCTACATTTCACATTTAATTAATAAAAACAAAATTCATGTGTAAATATAAAAAGTATAAATGTTTTTTTTTAGTGCTGTCAAAGTTAACGCGTTAATGCAAATTAATTTTAATGGCACTAATTTTATTAACCCGCAATTAACGCAGCGTGCATTTTCTGTTTGACCCGTGGCCTAGCCCGTAGTTGGAGAAATGGAGATGCAACCTTGTTGCCAATTTAGCGACTTTGCAGACCCCTTTAGCGACTTTTTTTCCCCCCCTCTTCAAAAAAGCGCCTAGTGACAAATCTTTAGGGTTTGCCTAAACCTTATTTAGTTTCTGAGAGTCGCCGGTACTGCCACGCGAGCGTGAGGTCTTGCTGTCCCGGCGCGTGCACACACCCCTTTCTTTCTCTCTCTGTGCGTCTGCTCTGTTCAGCGAGCAGCGGAGAGGAGCAGCGCTTTCAGTTAAACACGGATATTATGTTGCTTCTCTAATTTTACATGCAAGTATAGCCGAAATCACAGCACAGCTATTGTCATTATCTTATGTGTATTTGATTTTATCAGACGACGGCTCGATTATCAGGCTTTTTGCGCAGATTAACATCTTGGAAATGAGAGCTGGTTATCTAGCCTAGTCTTAATGGGTCGCGTTTCAGTCACTATTTCATATTCATTCCGTTGTCTGACAACAGAAACAGTAAAATATACCAATGAAAACAGTTTTATTAAGAATTTAGCTGCATCAAAATACAGTATGTGGCACAGAGAGGCAAACAAATATAATAATAAATAATAAATGTACATTTTGCATTTTCAGAAAAAGTGAGCTGCCCTGTCATGCAAAAATGTAAACAGGGTTGTGTCAATAAATTGCTCAGTGCAAAGAAAGAGAAGTAACGGGAACCTGGAATTTCTTTTTTTCATGTGTCTAATAGACATGAACAAGTTATTTGAAAAACATCTATGACCTTTGAAACATGTCTACTCTTCATGTTCTATGTTGACTATGGTTTCAATAATAATAAACATACATTTGCATAAAGCATCCATATTTTTCCATGCCCATGTTGATTAGAGTATTAAAAACTTGAAAATTATTAATTTAAGGTACATTTAGAACAAATAAAAATGTGCGATTAATCACGAGTTAACTCATGACAATCATGTGATTAATCGCGATTAAAAAAAAAACATCGATTGACAGCCCTATTTTTTTTATACTTTTTTTTTCAGTGTAGTTCTTTTAGATTAAACTGTTCTGCTATTTTGGAAGAATAAAAAACTGTAACTAAAAATATATATTTTTTAATTCAGTTTATTTTTTTATTTCACAAGGCAACATTATTTTGCTGCCTATTTAACAGCCTTTGCATCAGGAGCTTGCCTGAAATGCTTAAAAATGCAGCCCAGGTAAACAGCTCGCTAGTGTTTGGAACAGAGCCAGAACGTGAGCCTGTTTTTTTTCTGTGAGTCTGTGCATAAGCATTAACTGTGTGATGTTGTGTTGTGTATTAGGTGAGATGGAGGAGATGGAGGCCCAGTGGCTGACTGGTATATGTCATAGTGAGAAGAATGAAGTGATGAGCAGTCAGCTGGATGTGGATAATATGGCTGGTGTGTTCTATATGCTCGCGGCTGCCATGGCTCTGTCGCTAATTACTTTTGTCTGGGAGCACCTCTTCTACTGGAGGCTACGTTACTGTTTCACTGGTCTCTGTTCTGGTCGGCCAGGAATTCTCTTCACTATCAGCAGGGTATGTTGCTGAAAGACTATGGTAAATTAACTAGAGAGGTTCCGTTGCTGAAGGCAACCATTATCTGCTCAATCTTGACATATTAACTTGTCATAGTGGCTGTTTACCACAGTCGTCTTAAAGCTTCATCAGTGTAGGGATCCTGCTTATGTGCTGACAAACACATTTTTTGCTGTGAAATAATAAATAGCTTATATAACAGAATATAATAGCACAAGCCTCCATCTCTAGAATAAAGTTACAGGGTGCGGTTGTTTGTCACAGCGGGATATATTACTTTATTTCATCGGTTTATAGAGTTTCAGACCCCAGAAAAAAATACAGCGGGACTATATTGAGAAATATTGTGCTAATATATACTTTTTGGTGTTAGCCTCCACTTATAAACTTCTTTCGTTAACCTTTCCGTCTCTGTTTCACCTATAGGGGATTTGGAGTTGTATTCATGGAGTCCATATTGAGATGAAGAAAGCCCCAGTGTTGGACTTTAGCCCTCAGGCCAACATGTTACACCTTCTGAAATCGGCTAAAGAGATCACGACCCTCGGAGTTACCTCGCCTAAACAGCCCATGAGTAACATTCTCCGTCCTACCACAGGCTTGATGGAGATTATGGACAGTGAAAAAGGCAACAACCTCGCCCAGAAAAACGCTCCCTATAGCAATGCCAGCACCATGCTCAGCAACCGTCACAAAGAGCCACTTAACAATACTCTGTTGCCAGGACAACGTGCCCTGAGCTTGACAGATGCTCAGCCAGGTGTTGCTGGAAACGGTGGCTCAGGAGGCGGAGGTGAGACTGCTCGACCTCCAGCCTCCAAGCCGCGTGCTCTGTGGAAGAAGTCTGTGGAGACTCTGCGGCAGACCCAAGGACCTGGGGGTAATTCCCCACCATCTTCCCCGCAGCCCACCGAGACCCTACCTATGAAGAGCCAGCGCTACCTGCCTGAAGACGCACCTGCCCGCTCAGATATATCAGATTGCTCCGGTAGGGTGGACTTGCAAAAGCAGCACAAGTTAAAAGAAACACTTCGGAAACGGAACCGCCTACCACGGGATCTGAGCGACATGGAGCTTTCAACTCTGGGAAGCCAGCCCAGTCAGCAGAGTAACCACAGCGCTCAGATCTACTCTCAGAGCAGCCAGGGGAGTCAGATTTATACCATTGACTCCATTGATCAGGAACATGGCCTGCACTACCCAGATATCTTCAGCGATCACCACGATAACAAGCACCGGCCGTCCTCTTCCTCCAAGCAGCAGCCAATCCTGCAGCTCAACAGCAGTCTGCTCTCACAGGCCCACGAACCGGACGTGATGCAAACCGCCGTCGCGAAGGATAAGAAATACAATACTTACGGAAAGCCTGGTGGTGCAGGGCCCATCGCCGGCGGGCCTGGTTCTACTCAGGATCCACGACAGACACACTGCCGTAGCTGCCTGTCGAAAGTGTCCAGTTACTCTGGGCTTTACACTGTACGGTCCCCTCAGTATCGCTGTGATGCCTGTCTGCACTCCGCAAACCTGTATGACATCAGCGAGGATCAGTTCCTCCATCCAGATGGACGGGGCACTGGCGGCGGAAGTGTTGACAGGGCCTTCTCTCCTTTTCTCCCTCAGCCTGATGCTTCCTTCACAGCCTATCTTCCCCAGAGCGACCAAGAGGGCGACGGTCTTATTAGTCACTACCAGAATGAGGGCGTAATCATCCGCCAGCACTCGTATGAGAACCTGCCCCAGAAGAGTTCCTCACGGCGGGTCAGTCTGCAGGACAACACGCCATATGCCAATGTTCCCTCGGCGACTCTGATCCCAGACAAGCCCCCGAAAAATCAGTCGGTCCACCTAAACCACACACTCGCGGGTGTGGGCGTCAGCGGACTCGGGATCGGTCGTCGCAGCAAGTCGATGTATCCGGCACGCCCAACGGAAAACCCGTTTCTCCAGACGCTCCGTGATGACCAGCGTCTAGCTCACGGCCGCAGCTCCACAGATATTTATAAGCAGCTTGTGCCGCTCACATTAGGCCAAGCCGATGGCAATGTGCTCGGCGTGGGGATGCCGACCCCTGACATCTATTACTCCGAGCATGTTATGCCTTATGTAGCCCCTCCCCCTGTCGGCACATACACTGCTCCCAGGGCATTGAGCGCTGGGGGAGCTCGGCGTGTCTACAAGAGGATGCCAAGCATCGAGTCTGATGTCTGATGGAGAGAGTGCAACGTGGTCTGGAAGACTATGAAAAGACATGCATGGATATTTCCACCAGGATATGGCTTAACCGTGGAACTCTTGGCGGGATTGTAAAGCTTTTTGACTATAAGGCAAGCAAGTCTGGAATATATTTTGTTTCCCTTCTTGGATTTATCTGTCTGAACAGAAGTCAGAGTTCAACTTTACATCAGGTCCTCCCCTCTAGTTGAGCGGCAGCTCTGTGTCTTCCAGAAAACATCAAAAATGGTGGGCAGGACGCTCTCGCGCCTTCGAGCGAAGGAAGAGCAGCAAAAGCTGCTTGGAAGTACAGGGGCAGCTCCAAAGAGTTTCCTTTTTCACGCAACATGAGCAACCAAAAAAATTTAGTAAATAAAAACCTGAGTGAATACCCACATTCAGCACTTTTACACACACAAAAATACACATGCACATGCAAGAGGCACAAATGATCTCAAACTATTGAAAGGACAGCGTTAGGTATAAACTAGAATCTCTCTTGACCAAAAAAACGAGTACCACATACAATATAATAGCAAAAATGACAGGCGTGCACTTGCACACAATCACATGCTCTGAAATAAATAATCGCTTAGCAAATCCAAACCTGATTGAGTTTTTGGAAAGGCAGCAGAACGTCTGTTACACAGTTTGAACGGCTTATAAATGCGTGTACGAATGCATTTCGATGTAAAAGCTGTTCTGAAGCACGGTCAACAAAGCCTGCTCAGAGTTCAAAGATTAGATTTCCATTCCAGCCTGAACTGTGACAAAATGCACTACCTGTATGATTAGTCTTGGGTGTAATCTCTGAAATCAAGTACGTTAGAGAATTTCAGAGAAGGAAAACTCGATGCACACAAAGCCTGCGACTCATTCGTGTCTCTGAGGACACAGTGGAGAAGTCTTTGACCCTCCCCACCCTTCAATGCATCCGTACCTTGCCTGCATGCAGAGTGCAAATGCAGGAAGACACTCCTCTGCTCACAGCACAACAGTGTAGTAAGTGTCAATGGTCATTCATCTAAATTTTGTCATCTTGAGCATATTTCTATAATTGTCTAGAATATTGAAAAAAGTGATAGTCAATTTTTAGTTTTCTACACCAAATATTTGAAAAAGGTGTGCCAAGTGTATTTATTGTGTTATAGAGAGGAAGACTGCAGGAAAAGAAATGCAGGGAAGTGACAGAAAAAGAGGTATACCGTCTTTTTTGTGGTCGTAAGGGACTCCGAGAAGGCGTAGAAAATGTAAAAGCCCACACCAACTAATGATGTCAATACAGAACCACCGAGATATAAAAAGTTCCTGTTTGCCTCGAACACACAAACACATCACTTCCTGTAGAATCCAACCACACACTCATACTTCACAAATATTTTTGGTTGTTTTGAATTATAATGGTCGTTCCAGCGATATGCACAATATCAGGTTGCAATATTATATTTATGTATGAAATTTCCTAGTTTTAATATGTTTTATTATTAGTTCCTTTCATTTTTTGAATTGTTATACATGTGGAATTCATTTATTAATGTGATTTAATTGCGTATATATATTTAAAAGAAAAAAGATAACAGCATGTTAATCTTCTCTATGGTCAAACTTTTAGAATTGTTCTTTTTAATTTTGATGTGAATGGGAGTATATGTTTACAGTGAATGTGAAAATATGGATTCATCTCAGATGTGATTTTGATTCTCATTTGAATACAAACATAAAACTGTCATATGACCAAACGGTCACTGGATCACATTTCTTTGCTGTGTTTTCAGTAAACGCGAAGTGAGGTTAACCTTTCAGGGCACATACTCGGTTTCAGACTCACCACACGAACATGGTTTGAAAATAATAAAGAATATATTGTGGCTTTAGAAAAGAGAAGCATTTTTCATAAGGTCAGTCTGTCAGATGCTACACGTCTGCCTCTAACCATTTCTATTCTGTATCCGGACTGGCGTTCTTGTGTTTACACTCTCAAGAAATATTCAAATTAGCTGTTTGTTTTTAACCTCATTAATGTCTATGAAATACTAGCATATTCATATTTCGTATTTCATATCAGCCTCCATGGAAAAGTTCATGGCTGTGTGCATCAACATCTCACTTGAATGTAGACAACAACAACCAGACCCAAGACACGGTAGGATATTTTAATGTCCAGAGTAGATGGGTTGTGATTAGATTGTAGTGGTTTACACAACCGGTTGTGTTTGCATTTACAGGTAGATTTTGAATAAATCTATTTGCACATTGATCTGTTTTACATCATTTACATCCCTTCCAATATGCAAAATTAGACAAATTTACACTTGCTTGATCCCATGCTAGAATTCAAAAAAGTTTAATAATGTTAAATTATTCTAATGTTGAGTCTCATTCCTCACAAACATTGTGCTGTATTCCTACAATTGGTACCCATTTAGGATCTGAATTTGTCATAAAATTGCCGAGTTCACGTGTTAAAAATGTGAAATTAGTGTTTACTAAAACCATAGACCTGTAGTCACTTATAGCCTGAAAACAGACACGATAGCCAAATTTAATAATTATTTTGTCTTGCTATTTGTATTGTTTTGTAATGTATTAATTTCCATGGAAAAGTAAAATTAAAAGCTGTTTATTTTTTCCATCAGGTTGTTTAGCAGACAGCAAGTCATTTATGTTCTGCAGAAGAAAATATTTAGGAAATTCAAAAGGAAATGGTGAGATGTAACTGCTTCTATTTTTCAAAGTTTCCCTTGGAATATACTTTTAGTATCACTTGGATATTTAGGTTATTTTGATATGACCAGTAACATGTTTCATTCTTTTAGGTGAAATCTAACTAAGCGAGTAAATCAAAAATCAAAGTGACAGGTTTGCAGACGAGCAGTCCTCTGGTAGTGAAACTTTAATCAGGTAGTTTTTCACACATTTTGGCCAAATTTTTGCTTTATAATATTAAGCTGCATATGAAATTGCTCCTGTTGTGTAAAGCTGATTTGTTTTTCTCTGACCTAATTGTAGAAAACTGCTTTTTGTTAAGTTAATCGGCTAACTCATAATCAGTGGAAAATTGCTGATTACATTACCACTTGTCAAGTAACAAACTGAACAATCTTCTAGCAAACACATGAAATCTTGTGGGGTGCATATCCATGCAAACAGCAGCACCAAATGTTGCACTATTGTAAAATGGTTACTAGTCGTTTAAAGGCCTGACCATTTTGAAAAATTATTTTCAGCTCTCCAAAGAGTCAAATGATCTGAGGTATATAATTAATGTCCATAGCACAAATGTAGGGATCCTCTGACAATGATTCTGTATATTACAAAGGCTAATGTATAGGTAGTATCAGTAAGGTATATAGCTTATATTTAATGCTGACAACCTGCACCATTTTTTCTGTATCAACAGTGTTTGCCTCTGTCATAAGCCTGGTCATGTTGCTACAGAGAAACACATGAAATAGCCCATTCCTTTTAAAGAAACTTAATCGTGTTGATAACAGCTACATGATGGGCTTCTGGCAGATCTTTCAAAACAACTTTGCATTGGATTTTATTCCTTTTTCCTGTAATTTGTAGTTGCCAAAAGACCCTGACAAATGTGGCATCTCGTGGCACTGCAATTGGCTCAGAAAAGGAAGAAATGCTCTGATTTCAGCACAACTAGATTTCATGTCCTTAAAGGAACACTCCACTTTTTTTGGAAATTTTACAACTCCCCTAGAGTTAAACAGTTGAGTTTTACCGTTTTTGAATCCACTGAGTCGATCTCCGTGTCTATACTCTCATTCCGGCGTAATAATCAAAGAACTTTGCTGCTGTACCATGAGTACAGCAGGCGCAGTGATATTAGCTGGGGACTATCACTGCGCCTAGCTGGGGACTACTTTCAGGCGCTGCGTTATATCACTGCGCCTGCTGCACTCATGGTACGGCAGCAAAGTTCCTTGATTATTACGCCGGAATGAGAGTATAGTTCCTAGCCATATCGCCCTAGAAAATCGCAACTTTTCATTTTCGGTCGGTCTTAGTACACGATGTAACTACAGAAGAGTCAAGCTTTAAATAGGAAAATTATCGAAACTCTTTGGTCATTTTTGATGACCAAATGCTAATGGTCTAATCTGATTCAATGATCTATGCTAAGCTAAGCTAAAAGTGCTACCGCCAGACCCAGAGATCGGCTGAATGGATTCAAAAACGGTAAAACTCAACTGTTTAACTCTAGGGGAGTTGTAAAATGAGCCTATTTCCAAAAAAAAGTGGAGTGTTCCTTTAAAGGGATAGTTTTGTTAATGAAATTTTGTAATCATTAACTCACCTTCATGTTGTTCCAAACCTGTATCTATTTCTTTCTTGTGTTGAACACAAAAGAAGATATTTAGAAGAATGCTAGTAACCAAACAGTTGAATTCCATAGTTTTTATTTTCTTCTTCTCCTTCTCTATATACTATGGAATTCAATGGCTACCAGCAACTGTGTGCGTATGTGCAACAGAAGAAAGAAAATCATACAAGTTTGGAACAATGATGTCCAAATTGTCATTTTTGGGTGAACTACCCCTTTAATATTCACTTTATCAGCACTTTTGAGAGAGTCTTATAAAGAATAGCTGCATTATTCTACACCGATTTCTGCACAAAAAAAGTCCACAGATATCATTTATCTATATACACCCATACAAATTAGGTTTTTATAATGTTTTGTAAGAACATCAATGCTGCATTTATTTAATTAAAAACAGTAGTATTGTGAAATATTACAATTTTAAAGAACGTTTTCTACTTTAAAATGTAATTTAGCCCTATGAGGGCAAAGCTGAATTTTCAGCAGTCATTTCTTCTTCAGTCTTCAGTGTCACATGATCTTTCAGAAATAATTCTAATGTATTATAATAAATGCAGCCTTGGTGAGCATGAGAGACTTATTACAAAAACGTTTAATTAGTCAAAACTTGTGACTGGTAGCTACTGTATATATATAGATATCAGTCCTTGCCATAGCACACACAGTAACAGTCAGAGTATTTGTGCAAAGTAGACTATATAGTACAAGTAGGCTGATGTACTGTGAATAGACTAATGTGTGTGTGTGTGTGTGTGTGTGTGTACACTGGGAATAGACAAATGCTGTTTATGTTCACTGTTGTCACAGATGTATGTGTGAGGACTTTGTGTGTGACTAGTATGGGTAGGTGTGTTTTAGTAGGCAATGTATCTGATTATTCATTCGAATTAATATCACTAAACAGTCCAGTTGTCCTGGTTAAAGGTGAAGTGTGTAATTTCATTAGACGTTAAAACTGCTGTCAAAACTTTGCTCTGTTTGTTTGGGCATCACAACCAGCCCAACACCACAACACTGGCCCAACCAAAGGCTGTTTGTCCAACCAATAGATGGCAGGAGTGTTCGGAAAACCTGTTTGACAACAATCATTTTTATAATAATCATTTAGTGGCGCAGAAATTACACACTTTAGCTTAAATGTTTCTGGGATTTTTTTTAAACCATTTTAATTTACAATGATTTCTTATGCAATATCATACAGAACTGAACTGATTTAAAAAATCTTTCATTTTGTTTTAAATCAATATTTAATATAATGCATAATGTAATAAAATCCAATTATAAAATATTTTTCTCAATGTCTAGTAAAAGGCAATTAGACTTGGTTTAACAAGCATTTACTTGCTGAAATGTATCATATAAAGACATAATAAATTTTCAGATGTTTCTTAATATTTTTCTCCATAGTGGTATTTCATAATGTTCATGCATGTTTTATGATGGATTTCTGTATCCATTGAGACCCTGTGGTCTGAAATAAAGGATAGCGATCATTTCTAGTTTTATTTCTCCATCGCTGTTTTTTCATAGAGGCTTAAAAAACCGCTTTGCATGCTTTACAGATTTCCACCAGATGTGACCTACTATTTCTTGAGAGCACTTTAATGGCAGTGAATGCACTTCATGAGAGAACCTCAATGGGAGAATGTAAGTGCACTACAGAACTGTTTGATTTTATAAAGACTTGGGTTGTCATTTAACACACTTTAGGCCATACCACAGCATTATATGGTTCCAGCCCATATTACTAATGATACAAAGCATGTTACAGTGCTAATGAAACGGGCAAAAAGTACATGTCCATTAATATGCCTTAGCATGACTTATATTCATTTAATTTCATTTAAAGTTATATTATGTTTTATTTGATCTATTTTTGTTTCATTTAATTCACTCTAGCAATTCTATTCATACTATTAGTTATTTTAGTATGTGATGGTGACAGCTGGATTTGTTTTTTATTATTCAAAGCAATGCAGTGTTATGTAGTATTTCTATACTATTATAGTATTTATTGTCATTTCAAATTAGCTTTTTAGCTTAGTTTTTTGTCATTTTTTCATTAGTTTTTTGTTGTAAATATTTCTGTTAGCTTAAACTTATTAATTTTATTTAATAAATTTAAATAATTCATTTTAGTTCTTCATTTTAAACTCATTTCAGGTAGCTGCCAAGGCTAATATATATATATATATATATATATTAGGGGTGTCCCCGACTAAGGATTTTCATAGTCAAATCGGAATTTTCGAATCTTGCCGATAGTCGACTGATAGTCGAATCATATGTTTGGGGGCGTGGTCAAAATACATTACCAAGAGTCAAGTCAGACACAGTCATAATTACTGATTTAACACACAGGGAAAATGTGTAACTGAGGCCAGATACAAATGGGGTAAATAATGTTTTATGTTTTGATTAAAAGATAGTTAACATTAAACGTCAGCGAAACTCTAAGAATTCACAAAAAATTATTTTTTTACAATAGTGCTCTCATTATAACGTTATGTAGCCTATATGACAGTTATTAATGTTCTGCATTTCTGTTTTGAGCTGCGCGTGCTGAAAATGACAAGAATGAAGCATATGATAGCAGGTTTTTAATCAATGGGATTTAACTCATTTATCTCATATAGAATACGCTTCGTTATTTATACAACATAATGTTAATATTCCGACTTATCTGCACAAAATGCCCTGAATGCATGAACGTGTCTGTGCGGCTCTGAATGAACTCCTTTTGTGGACACGTTCTTCACGCAACAACGTGCAGAAACACTACAACTAAACTCTAAAAATTCACAGCTTTTTATTCACAGAAAATGAAAGTGTACAGAGTCTGTATCAAAGCATTATAGTTGATGGAAGGAAGAATTTATGCACAAGCAACAGGGATGACTGCAAGCTTGAGAATACAGTCAAGCAAAGCTGATTCAAACACTTGGGAGAGCTTCACAAGGAGTGGACTGAAGCTGGAGTCAGTGCATCAAGAGTCACCACGCTCAGACGTCTTCAGGAAAGTCTCAGTGGTCCAAAGTCCTCTTTTCAGATGAAAGTAAATTTTGCATTTCATTTGGAAATCAAGGTCCCAGAGTCTGGAGGAAGAGTGGAGAGGCACAGAATCCATGTTGCTTGAAGTCCAGTGTGAAGTTTCCACAGTCAGTGATGATTTGGGCTGCCATGTCATCTGCTGGTGTTGGTCCACTGTGTTTTCTGAAGTCCACAGTCAACGCAGCCATCTACCAGGAAATTTTAGAGCACTTCATGCTTCCTTCTGCTGACAAGCTTTATGGAGATGCTGATTTCATTTTCCAGCAGGACTTGGCACCTGCCCACACTGCCAAAGGTACCAAAAGTTGGTTCAATGACCATGGTGTTACTGTGCTTGATTGGCCAGCAAACTCGCCTGACCTGAACCCCATAGAGAATCTATGGGGTATTGTCAAGAGGAAGATGAGAGACACCAGACCCAACAATGCAGATGACCTCAAGGCCGCTATCAAAGCAACCTGGGCTTCCATACCACCTCAGCAGTGCCACAAACTGATCACCTCCATGCCACGCCGAATTGAGGCAGTAATTAAAGCAAAAGGAGCCCCTACCAAGTATTGAGTACATGTACAGTAAATGAACATACTTTCCAGAAGGCCAACAATTCACTAAAAAAAAATTTTTTATTGGTCTTATGAAGTATTATAATTTGTTGAGATAGTGAATTGGTGGGTTTTTGTTAAATGGGAGCCTAAATCATCACAATTAAAAGAACCAAAGACTTAAACTACTTCAGTCTGTGTGCATTGAATTTATTTAATACACAAGTTTCACAATTTGAGTTGAATTACTGAAATAAATTAAATTTTCCACGACATTCTAATTTATTGAGATGCACCTGTATATGTATATGTATGTGTATATATACATATACATATATATACAGTGGGTACGGAAAGTATTCAGACCCCCTTACATTTTTCACTCTTTGTTATATTGCAGCCATTTGCTAAAATCATTTAAGTTCATTTTTTTTCCTCAATGTACACACAGCACCCCATATTGACAGAAAAACACAGAATTGTTGACATTTTTGCAGATTTATTAAAAAAGAAAAACTGAAATATCACATGGTCCTAAGTATTCAGACCCTTTGCTCAGTATTTAGTAGAAGCACCCTTTTGATTTAATACAGCCATGAGTCTTTTTGGGAAAGATGCAACAAGTTTTTCACACCTGGATTTGGGGATCCTCTGCCATTCCTCCTTGCAGATCCTCTCCAGTTCTGTCAGGTTGGATGGTAAACGTTGGTGGACAGCCATTTTTAGGTCTCTCCAGAGATGCTCAATTGGGTTTAAGTCAGGGCTCTGGCTGGGCCATTCAAGAACAGTCACGGAGTTGTTGTGAAGCCACTCCTTCGTTATTTTAGCTGTGTGCTTAGGGTCATTGTCTTGTTGGAAGGTAAACCTTCGGCCCAGTCTGAGGTCCTGAGCACTCTGGAGAAGGTTTTCGTCCAGGATATCCCTGTACTTGGCCGCATTCATCTTTCCCTCGATTGCAACCAGTCGTCCTGTCCCTGCAGCTGAAAAACACCCCCACAGCATGATGCTGCCACCACCATGCTTCACTGTTGGGACTGTATTGGACAGGTGATGAGCAGTGCCTGGTTTTCTCCACACATACCGCTTAGAATTAAGGCCAAAAAGTTCTATCTTGGTCTCATCAGACCAGAGAATCTTATTTGTCACCATCTTGGAGTCCTTCAGGTGTTTTTTAGCAAACTCCATGCGGGCTTTCATGTGTCTTGCACTGAGGAGAGGCTTCCGTCGGGCCACTCTGCCATAAAGCCCCGACTGGTGGAGGGCTGCAGTGATGGTTGACTTTCTACAACTTTCTCCCATCTCCCGAATGCATCTCTGGAGCTCAGCCACAGTGATCTTTGGGTTCTTCTTTACCTCTCTCACCAAGGCCCTTCTCCCCCGATAGCTCAGTTTGGCCGGACGGCCAGCTCTAGGAAGGGTTCTGGTCGTCCCAAACGTCTTCCATTTAAGGATTATGGAGGCCACTGTGCTCTTAGGAACCTTAAGTGCAGCAGAAATTTTTCTGTAACCTTGGCCAGATCTGTGCCTTGCCACAATTCTGTCTCTGAGCTCTTCAGGCAGTTCCTTTGACCTCATGATTCTCATTTGCTCTGACATGCACTGGGAGCTGTAAGGTCTTATATAGACAGGTGTGTGGCTTTCCTAATCAAGTCCAATCAGTATAATCAAACACAGCTGGACTCAAATGAAGGTGTAGAACCATCTCAAGGATGATCAGAAGAAATGGACAGCACCTGAGTTAAATATATGAGTGTCACAGCAAAGGGTCTGAATACTTAGGACCATGTGATATTTCAGTTTTTCTTTTTTAATAAATCTGCAAAAATGTCAACAATTCTGTGTTTGTCTGTCAATATGGGGTGCTGTGTGTACATTGAGGAAAAAAAAAGAACTTAAATGATTTTAGCAAATGGCTGCAATATAACAAAGAGTGAAAAATTTAAGGGGGTCTATAATTTCCGTACCCACTGTATATACAGTATATATATATACACACATATACATATATTTAGTTTAAGCTAAAGTTTTTCATCTAATATTTAGATATTTTTATTTAGATATTTAAACTAACATTAGATTTATCTATCATTTATAAATTAATTTTAGTTTACGATAAGAACACTGTAGCAATTTTTGCTGGATAATTAAAACCCTTTTCTAAAATAATTTTTAAAATAAACCTTTTTTATTTTATTTTACTCTGTTGCTCTCTTGCCTGTTCTGTAATTTTCATGTTTTCATTCTTTCTCTTTCTTTCTGCTTTATTCTTTATTTATTAATTACTTTTGACAGTTATATTTATAATATCTGTTATGTTTTAATGCATATCAAGGACCAAACGCCTCCATACATTCCCACTCCGGAAATCTGGAGTCTGTCTCTCTCAGTGTGTATGCATGTGTCATAGTGTGTTTAGTGATGCACACGGGTGAAAGCATTACTTTTTCTCATCACTGGGCACTAAAAGGTCCAGATGTATTGTGGTGAGGCTGAGAGGAGTCAGTGCGAAGGGCAGATGAGAGTCTATCAAATGAGTTTCCATCATTTATTCTGCTTCAAACAAACAGCCTCAAATACACAGGTGTTAATCTGCAGTCAGATCGTCCTAATCTAATTAATCGTGACATGATCCATATGCACAACTATACAGCCTGCAGTAAAACGGCACACAGGCTCTGACATGTTTACATTGATGCATAAAAAGAGAGAGGAGCTGGAGATAATTACTCACACACATACAACCCCATGTCAAAAAAATAAAAGAACGCTGTTAAATGAATCAAATTTGAAGAATTAGCATAATTAAGGCCCTAATGTGGACATATGCGCCATTCCCTCCAGCAAAAGCAGGGCTATAATATGCTCACTCATTAGCATTTACACTCACACATGACTTTCATACGCTGGATTTCTGTCAGTAAGTACTGCAGAAGTTCAGTCTGCGTGTAATCACGCGTGTGCTTTTCGCCGCACGACTGCGAGCGTGTGAGCACACATACGTGTGAGCTTAAACGGAGAGGTCAGCGACTCCAAATAAATCTCAGAAGCGCGCCTGCCGTAAAACCTGATTAACACTGTATTATCATGTCACTAACATGGAGCTCGTGAAGAAGTCGAGTGATTTTTTCCTCAGAAGGTCTGTGTGGGGGCTCGCGAGGAAAGCGAGAGACCCAGATCTATCCATTTTTAGATGCAAGTCGTTTCTCATTGGCTTAATCTACTGTGAGACATTGAATGTTCATGTAGTGTTAGGTGTGTACTGTATCTCGCTCGTGTGGGTGTATACGTGTGTGTTTGTGCCAAACGGGAAGAACGGAGATGATGCTGATGAGTTTTCTTCTAGGTTGCAGTTTCGAAAGAATGAGTGTATGTTTGTGTGCATGCGTTTGTGAGCGAGTATTTCTGAGCTTTTGCCAGAAGAGCGCGCTCTGCCTACACATAGAAGAACCCATGAAAATTCATAAGGGCGCGACGCCTACTCTCCAATACTAAAAATACAGAGGAAGATAGTTGGAGGCAAGAGAGGGAGGGAGGAAGAGAGAGAGAGAGGAGGAAGAGGATGACGTTCGGCGAGCAGGGGAGCGTTGCACAAGGGTTTCTCCTTTCAAATTCCACTCTCAGAGTCGCAACCTTTTATGATCGTGTGTGTGTGTGTGTGTGTGTGTGTGCATTTCAGATAGATATGTGAGACTTTCCTTCCAGGCCTCCACATGTGGTGTGACCAAAACGCCACATGTCACACATTATGTGGAGAATCAAAGTACAGGATATTGGAGCCGATGCACGTTTGAAGGCGACATGAAATTAAAATGGACCCTACTTACATTTTGGGGCTTACTGTTATCGCTTTTGTCAGTGCATGTTATTCACTGTATTTGATGTAATAAAATTTCCAGAGAATTTTCATAACATTTGTTTTGCGCAATTCCGATATGTATCGCCCATTTTTTTATGATCCAATTAATTACAGATGAATATAATTAAGTCCAGGTCTACGTTTTATATATATATATATATATATATATATATAATTTAATTTTTATTTTATTTTTTTAATTACATAATATTTGTTTTTATTAATTAGGGATGCACAATATATCAAATACCTGATGGATAAAATTGATTCCCGATCTACATTTTACACAAAATAATTTGACAATAATAATAATATTATTTATTTATTATTAATTAGGTATGCCCATTTTATCAATACCATATTAGTTATCAGCTGATATTAGAGAAATTGGATATTTTAATGTGCATTTCCCCTATAGTTACATTTAATTGAACACTTTAAAAAGTGCTAATCCTCTAATTATACATTCTACCAAATAATAATTGAATACATTTTATTAAATAAAAATGTAATATCATGGATATAATTTTTAAGCAAATCTTAAAATGAGTAATCAATATTTATATTAAAATGCTATACTATTTTGTCAAAATAAAAATATAACACTAAAATAAGCCGTTTTACTACAAAGGAATTTAGGAATCACATTATAATGTACCATGAAAAATGGATATCACACAATACATTATAATATTGTTATTTCATGAATTAATTTGTAGTGTATGATTTTTTTATTTTTATTTATTTAGATAAAGTAACATAATTTTAGTATAGAATAACATGACAGCTATTATAGGTTCATCTGTATCAGCCATATTCTTAAAATGAACAATGCACTTTAAAACATACATATGCTGGATATGGATTGGTCGATATATTCCAGTTGTGCTAAAAAATACAAATACTATAATGCAAAACAGCTGTTGACTTAGCTACTGTATTTATCAGTGCATAGCATGTTGTGCCCATCAGTGCCCTTCAGCCATGACTATATTAAAAAGCATGTCAGTTATATAGGCATTTTGTATTAATTTAAAATGTTTTCATTATGCCTTATAATACACATTGTAATACATTATATGGTATCTTAATTATTAATTACAAATACATTCTTAATGTCTTAATGCCTTATAATACAGCTTATAAATGGTTTGTAGGTGAAAAATTGCAGTAAAGTTGGTTGTTGAACATTTAATACATTTAAGGTGTATAACCATGTATAGGCATTTATCATAACATTTTACTGTGATCTCAGTGATTCAAAAGATGATTATAATGTATTTAACATACAAATCAATGTAAGGTATAATGAGTAAATTATAGTGCATTAAGAATCCCATCATAATGCGTTATGCATACAGGCTTCATGTGTAGTGCAAGTTATTTCACATTAACTTTGGAAGCATTTTAAAACTAATCAAGTAAACAATATTAAACCTAATATATTGCATGTGAACCCAATAATGTGTGAATGCGTGCTTCTGTGTGTGTGTGTTGTGTGAGAGAGAGTGTGAGTGTGTGTGTAGGCTTACGAATATTCTTATGCGCCCAGAGAGTGTCAGTCTATGAGAATATATTCATTCATAAAGTCACTTGGGAAAGAGACTGCACATATAAAGCAATGTTATGACTCTAATTATGCGTTCAAAAACACCAAATGGGAACTGTTTATGCAAATGCACATGCAAATTAGTGTTATTTTAGGTGAGTTCCCAGTTGGAGCCAGAAGTCAAAATGTTTGGATTAAATATAGTGCCATTAGACATGCCGTCAAGCAGAACGTGATGAAATTTCATTTCGATACAATAAAAGACGAATACTCTGTGGATTGGAATTGACACAAATGGATGCATATTTGAACGGTAAGCCTGAAGTGTATCTAATAAACACGCTGCATGGCCAAAAGTATGTTAACACCGTGGTTTAATTAACAGGTTTAGATATTTCAGCTGCACATGTTATTAACAGGTGCATAAAATCAAGTGTGCAGCCAAGGAATCTCCTTTTCAGTGGAATGGAGCCCTTTTCTGTTCCAACATGATGGTGCGCAAAGCAATTTACTGAGTCTGGTGTGGAAGAACTCGCACAAAGTCCACAACTGAATTCTTTTGGGATAAATTTGGTTGTGTGCCAGACCCCATCACCCAACATCAGTATCTGACCTCACTGATGCTCATGTCTGAATGGGAGCAAATCCCTGCAGCCATGTTCCAACATCTTGTGGAAAGTCTTCCCAGAAGAATAGAAGCTGTTAAATGTTCAGCAAGCACATATGGGTGAGATGTTCAGCTGTTCACAGATTTTTTTTTTGGCCATGAAGTGCCTACACTTTAAAAAATAATTCAGTGGCTTTGTAAATATAACAAAAATAAATAACTATCATAATAAAATCTCTGAATATGACATAAATTAATGATTGTGTTGGATATACCAAAATAAAGTGGCTAAAATTTTGTCTAAAATTGACATATATATATATATATACAGTATATATACTGTATATAAAAAAAGTATTTAACTAAATTGACAATTCAATTTCAGTCAAAAGATTTGAGAATGGAGAAATATTACAAGAACTACAATTATTACTCATTCCATATCAATATTCTTTAACAACAACTTAAGAAACTGAGTAAGCTGGACACAGTTAACAATCGTGCACAAAGGGGACATCTGATTTTCCCAGCATGCTTTCATATACAGGTGCATCTCAATAAATTAGAATGTCGTGGAAAAGTTCATTTATTTCAGTAATTCAACTCAAATTGTGAAACTCGTGTATTAAATAAATTCAATGCACACAGACTGAAGTAGTTTAAGTCTTTGGTTCTTTTAATTGTGATGATTTAGGCTCACATTTAACAAAAACCAACCAATTCACAAATTAGAATATGGTGACATGCCAATCAGCTAATCAACTCAAAACACCTGCAAAGGTTTCCTGAGCCTTCAAAATGGTCTCTCAGTTTGGTTCACTAGGCTACACAATCATGGGGAAGACTGCTGATCTGACAGTTGTCCAGAAGACAATCATTGACACCCTTCACAAGGAGGGTAAGCCACAAACATTCATTGCCAAAGAAGCTGGCTGTTCACAGAGTGCTGTATCCAAGCATGTTAACAGAAAGTTGAGTGGAAAGAAAAGGTGTGGAAGAAAAAGATGCACAACCAACCGAGAGAACCGCAGCCTTATGAGGATTGTCAAGCAAAATCGATTCAAGAATTTGGGTGAACTTCTCAAAGAATGGACTGAGGCTGGGGTCAAGGCATCAAGAGCCACCACACACAGACGTGTCAAGGAATTTGGCTACAGTTGTCGTATTCCTTTTGTTAAGCCACTCCTGAACCACAGACAACGTCAGAGGCGTCTTACCTGGGCTAAGGAGAAGAAGAACTGGACTGTTGCCCAGTGGTCCAAAGTCCTCTTTTCAGATGAGAGCAAGTTTTGTATTTCATTTGGAAACCAAGGTCCTAGAGTCTGGAGGAAGGGTGGAGAAGCTCATAGCACAAGTTGCATGAAGTCCAGTGTTAAGTTTCCACAGTCTGTGATGATTTGGGGTGCAATGTCATCTGCTGGTGTTGGTCCATTGTGTTTTTTGAAAACCAACGTTTACCAAGAAATTTTGGAGCACTTCATGCTTCCTTCTGCTGACCAGCTTTTTAAAGATGCTGATTTCATTTTCCAGCAGGATTTGGCACCTGCCCACACTGCCAAAAGCACCAAAAGTTGGTTAAATGACCATGGGTGTTGGTGTGCTTGACTGGCCAGCAAACTCACCAGACCTATGGGGTATTGTCAAGAGGAAAATGAGAAACAAGAGACCAAAAAATGCAGATGAGCTGAAGGCCACTGTCAAAGAAACCTGGGCATCCATACCACCTCAGCAGTGCCACAAACTGATCACCTCCATGCCACGCCGAATTGAGGCAGTAATTAAAGCAAAAGGAGCCCCTACCAAGTATTGAGTACATGTACAGTAAATGAACATACTTTCCAGAAGGCCAACAATTCACTAAAAAAATTTTTTTTATTGGTCTTATGAAGTATTCTAATTTGTTGAGATAGTGAATTGGTGGGTTTTTGTTAAATGTGAGCCTAAATCATCACAATTAAAAGAACCAAAGACTTAAACTACTTCAGTCTGTGTGCATTGAATTTATTTAATACACGAGTTTCACAATTTGAGTTGAATTACTGAAATAAATGAACTTTTCCACGACATTCTAATTTATTGAGATGCACCTGTAGATTGTATAAAGAGAGTAAAGTTTGAAATTAAGTGGTATTTTGTGTGTTTTTCAGTCTATTGTAATGTACTAAGGCGTTTTAATTTTAAACCATAGCTTCTGGCCAAAGTGCAAGTCCAAAATAATCTATAATAACATTTGCTCAAGTTGCAAGGTCAAGTTTGAAGTCCAAATCCTATGGTCCTCTTACATCAAATCAAAATGACATTTGTTTAGAACTGTTTGGACTATTTGATCTGGGCATATTTCTCTCAGACAAGACAAACTTTTTCATTAGAGAAATCAATTATTATAGATAGAGGATTCGGTTTGAAATTAAAAATGTCAATGGATGTGTTTTTCACTTCACAAGATGTTAATTGATGGACTGGAGTCGTGTGGATTACTTATAGATTTGTGATGTTTATATCAGCTGTTTGGACTCTCATTCTGACGGCCCATTCACTGCAGAGGATCCAATGGTGAGCAAGTGATGTAATGCTAAATTTCTACAAATCTGTCAAGAAACAAGCTCATCTACATCTTGAATGGCCTGAGGGCGAGTACATTTTTCAGTTTTGCATTTACTATTCCTTTAAGTGTTAAAACGGTTTTACCAAAAAGAAGTACGCAAGCACATTAGTTTTAGAGTGTATTGGATAAGGAAGGAAATTAATGAGCTATTATTATTTGTAGAGTCAAATTGAAAGAATTTTTACACTTCATTACTCTTGCTTGTTCAAGCTTCTCTTTTTTGCCTTTTGGGGATAAAGAAGCAACATTTCCTGTTTTGCTGGGCATTTCATGTAGCTGTCAGTAGAGGGAAAGACCTAGTTTCCCCTTACAAGTGTGTGTGTGAGAGAGAGAGAGAGAGAAGAATGTGGATGGGGATGACAAGACAGTGGAAAGTCTGGAACATTACGCAGGTGGCCCCCTACATGTTTAATTCATGACGCGTGTTATATATTTATTTTTTAATGCGATATCTTAACATTTAATATGTATCTCTTGAGTGTTGACTTGTCAGAGTGTGGGCTGCAGCGATGATGTCATCCTGACAACCCATGGAGCAAACTTCAGAAACAACACACACAAAGAACATCTCAATTAAAAAAATATTGGGTCATTGGGACAAAAGCTGCTGTTTGATGGCTGACAACGTTTGTTTGATTGTTTCCAAGCCTCCAGGTTTCGTACCTAACGATACATGACATCCTGACAGCTTCACGCATAGTACCTATCAGTCACAAGACTGCAAAATGGGTCGTTCTCAAGAAACTGTACCATTTGTGCCTGAAGTTCAGTTTCATTTGAAAAGGTTACTGCTGAATTTGCAAGAAATCATATTTTTGCAACTTGAGCCTTAAATACCAGGGCCAGAACTGAAACGTAGACACTGGGGCATCATCATACACCATCTGAAATTCAGATATGGGGATTTCAATTATTAGATTTTTCAGTCATTACAGGGGACAGTCCAACCTTATATTAAAACTCAGCCTCAGCCTCAGCCTTCTACTCACCTTCATGTTGTTCCAAACCTCAAAATAGCTTCTTTTATGTTCCACAGAAGAAAGTCAGTCATAAAGGTTTAAATATAAATGATGACAATTTTGTTTTTTGATGAATTATCCTTTCAATCCTAAAAAAGTGATTGCAGAAAACTACCCTATTTATTGTTACTACATTATTTCAACCCTGCCACATTTTTGTCACAAGTCTGAAATTCTTACAATTCCAATATCCTTATCCTTAATTTGAATAGCTACACTACTTTTCAAACGTTTAGGGTTGTTAAGATTGAAAGAAGTATATTTTGCTCACCCAAGGATCAAAAAAGAAAGTGTGCAAACCACAAAACATTGTTTTTTCCCCACAATTCTTTGATTAACAAAGTGTGAAGGACAGCATTTATTTAAAATAGAAATCTTTTGTATGTGAGTAAATACTGGCAGTATCAGTTTTGGTGTGCTTTATTATAAATCAAACATTAATACTATTTTAAAAAGGTTTTTTTAAGATCATAAAACAATTAATAATAAATTTCTCTTTTAAAACAGGTTTTGTGCCATCACTGTTACATTCAAAATGTTTTGGGGTCAAATGTTACAAGTTTGAAGGTCAGCGAAGGCACCACACCACATTTTTTCTTGAAAAAAAATGTTACAAATTATCTTAATTGTTTTTGAAGAAAACTTATAAAAAACAAATTTAGAAAAAATGACATCAATATTTTGATCAATTCTATTAAGCCCATTAAAATCATACAATCAATACAATACAGATTGGATGATATTCCCATGAAAAACAGGCCAAAGTTGAACATGCATCCCTGCTAAAGCACTAAGGCTCCTGTGTGTGGGAAGCGAAAAAGTAACTTTCTAACTCAAATGTCACTGTAAATTGGAAATATCCAGTCAAGTAATTCACTTTTGATCCAGATTATATCCTTCTCAAATACCCACCCTGTGATTTCTTCTTCAAATACCCTATAAGTCTCACTAATTGCTCTCCAGGGGGTGGATATCTAACCCTCGAATAATTTTTACTTTTAGTTCGCTTAGTAGACTTACCTACTGTGAGTGGATCCATTCCTCAGGCACAGGATGGAATAAAGGTCTATCAGTAATTTGAAGAGTGTGAAGCACTGGTCACAGTTAATTACCTCTGTTGGTCTGTGTGTGTTATAGCAGACTTTAATAGGCTTGGGACGAGGTCGGCACTTAGAACTTCTCTACCAGGGAGTCTCCATTAGACCTAATTGTGGAGAGAACACATTTTAGTAACAGATGGACCAAAGTTTCCAGTCGGCCTGTAATGTTAGCCCATAAACACATGCATACACACACACACACACACACACACACACACACACACTTAAGTAGGGCAACCTGACGACAGACCCAAAATGAGAACACACACACTAGTAAGTTAAGCTGCCAAACTCCGGTAGTTTTGCAGCACATTTTTTGCTGGTTTGGCAGGTGTTGACATTACAGTGAGTGTGTGTGTTTATGTGTATTTGAACAGGCACAGGTCTGTCATTTCAAGAAATTGCTTTTCCAAGCAGTTTCATGAAGGCTTTGTCTTCTAAGAACTTCATTTGGTACTTTAGTGCAGTAATGACATTAAATCCTTAAGACATACTAGTATCTATTTTCATACTAGTACTTATTTTTTAGCTACTAGGTTATTCTTTAGTTAATAGTTCCTTTTTAAAAGATACTAGATTTTATTCAGTAGATACTAGTTCTTATTATTAGATACTGGTACTTATTCATTTGATACTCATACTTATTTATTAGATACTAGTAGGATACTTATTAAATAAATACTTAGATTTACTATTGGAATAGTTGAATACTAGTCACTGTTGAAATAAGTGCTAGTATCTAATATCTAAGAACTAGTGTCTAATGCAGAGGTCTCAAACTCAGTTCGTGGAGGGCCACAGCTCTGCAGAGTTTAGCTCCAACCAGCTCTAACTCACACCTGCTTGGAAGTTTCTAGTAATCCTGAAGACCTTGATTAGCTGGATCAGGTGTGTTTGATTAGGGTTGGAGCTAAACTGTGCAGAGCTGTGGCCCATCAGGAACTGAGTTTAGACCACTGGTCTAAGTACTAGTATCGTTAAAAAGTTAATAGTAGTACCTAATGGAAGAGATACTAGTAGCAAAAAAAAAATACAAAAACCTCTAGTAGCATGAAAATAGATACTAGTCAGTTTTAAGGTTTAAATGTTAAAGTGGCTACGGTAAACATGTATAATGGGCAATGTTGGCAAGGCTAAGCTTTGCAAACTCATAAAATATAGTCAATACTTATACCTTTCAAAACTTTGGGGTCAGTAAGATTTTATGTATTTATAAATGTATTTATTTAGAAAGTTCTTGTGAAGTTTTATCGATGTGCAGTAGAGAGTGTACTGACATATTGCATCATATCCTGGTACAGTTGCACAAGAGAGGAACAGAGTGCTCTGCAACAAGTTATCAAAATGGCACAAAATATCATTGGTATACATTAATTTGTTCCGATGTTGGAGCAGAACCTCTAAAATGATAGAGATCCCACTCACCCTGCACAGTACCTCTTTGATCTCCTTCCCTCTGGTAGGAGATACAGGACAATTTACTCTCGTTCTTCAAGACTGAAAAATATATTTTTTGCTATAGCTATATAACTTTGAACACCTCCCAATTGATTTCAATTTATAAATGATATTTGTAATTGCACTGCACACTCTAAACAGTCTGTTGCTTTTTGTGCCGTTTTATTTTATGTGTCTTTTAAAACTATTAATCTATATTGACATTTTTATATATTTATTGTTATGTTGATGTTTTATGTGAATGTTTGAGAACGCGGGATACCAACAACATTTTGTTGTTTTGCACAGCAAAGTCTCTTTACTTTACTCTTTACTCTTATTTATTTGTAAGAAATTATATTATTCAATACTTTAATGAATTTATTAAATAGATCAAAATTGACAGCAAAGACATTTATAATGTTACAAAAACATTTATATTTCAAATAAATGCTGTTTTTAAACTTTCTATTCATAAAAGAAACCTGAAAAAAATGAATCTTGGTTTCCACAAAAAAAAATATTAAGCAGCACATCTGGTTTCACCACAATAAAACACTTCAATCCACAATAAGAACACTTATGATAGCCATAGACCCGCACTCTTCAATGTGCAGAAAGAACACAGGTGAAGGTGTTTGCATACCAGACAAAATCGATGTACTGTATTGACCCGAATATAAGACAATGTTGTATTGTCTTGGAAATACATCTGAAAAAACGTGGTTGTCTTATATTCAGGGTCTAGACTTTGACATGTCAGTAATACACCCACAACAATAGGTGGCGCCAAATATGCGTAAAACGAGTGTGCCATGAAATACTTAATATAATGTGTGTTGTAAAGATCGCGAGTGAAAACAAAAGAAAAGAAAAGCTTACAGCGGCATGAGTCGTGACTGTCATGTTAGCCTGATGGGAACAAACTTCCTCTGTAAGTGATTTTAAAACATAAGACAGTACCCAGATTTGAAGGCTACAATAAGATTTCACTTCTACTGTTAATACAATTTTGGTAGGCTACTATGAGATGGATAGCCTAAATTGTTATATAATTCATATGGGCTACCTGTTATTTTTATGGTATATCAAAAAGTGTATATTTTTAAATGTGATTGTTGGTACATTTTACCAGTATTTACCATACTTTCAAAACAAAAATAGGAAAAAAAATGCAATATGAAAATAATTTGAAATTGATGGGGTTTTTTTTCTCAGTAAAACACAAGATTTGGTTTTCAAAAAGCCTTTTTCCAAATGGTACATCTGGAAAAAGGGGGGGTTGTCTTATATTCTGGTCAATACGGTAACAGGCAAAAATCTAGCTACATCATTCAGGTTATGCTTAAGCTGTTTATGACCCTGATTGCCATTATTCACCCCGCATGTAAACACCTTGGCCTGCATTTTTTGGTTTACTGAAGTACGCATGTGTGATATGTAACAGGAAAACATCCTTATTACGTATTTAAGCAGATCAAGTTTTTCATTGTAGGAGAGGAGGAAATATATCCAACTTCAACTCTTTCTTGACCCAAGAAATTATAAACGTGTTCTCATCTTGTACAGCTTACAGTCATAGGAACTGCAAACATGAGAGCAGAATATTAGCACAAGTTTCCCGCTGACATTTTGGAATACTCTGGGGTTTTTAATGCTTTATTTAAAACATCACAACCCAAATAATAAGTAGAATACTTTGAGTGGAACATGGATGCTTATGTTTTGACATCACCACTGGGAAATAACCAGATTTTATTATTTATTTATTTGAGTGAGAACACTGAAGACTGGAGTAATGGCAGCTAGAATATTTTTTTGTAATATATTAAAAGAGAAAACTAAATTTAAATAGAAAAATTATGCTAAATTGCCATACTATTTCACAATATTAGTGTATCGTAACGTGTCCCGTGGTGGTCAAAGGGAGGTGGTAGATAGGTTCAGAACCCAGATATCATCCAAAGAGGACTTTTATTAAATGCCAGTGGAGAAGTAGGGGTGTACATATTCACAGTAAGTGAGTGAAAAAAATACAAACAGAATTATGAAACTAAAGAAACAAAAAAAAATATTTACAAACAAATATAGGAACTCAGTGTCCACTTGGACGTATAAACGACCAAAGAAAACAAATTGCTACAGGCAGCAAAATCTACATTTACACTTTAGGCAGTATGCCCCAGTGTAAAATTCTTGGATGTATTTCAAAGATTCTATGCCGCAAACTTTAAATTTTTCACATATGTTTGAAAATCCAGCGTTTAGTTGATCCTGATAAGCACTCGTCATCACAGTTGTAAACATGACAGCTTTC
Source organism: Schizothorax lantsangensis (assembly GCA_027422415.1). Classification (NCBI taxonomy): domain Eukaryota; kingdom Metazoa; phylum Chordata; class Actinopteri; order Cypriniformes; family Cyprinidae; genus Schizothorax; species Schizothorax lantsangensis. The sequence goes on along the minus strand of CM049841.1, from coordinate 8,863,307 downwards.
TTCCATGAGGGGGTTTGGCATCATGGCATCTTTGTTTCCAGGCGGATCGTTAAAGAACGTCACACACATCAAGTCATGTATAATTTAACCAATCCGATGACTTCGAAACTCCTGAAGTGTTTCCAGCTAAGTGTGCCGTATACATCAGAAGTTCAGCCGGTGGTCCGTGGGCGTGACGTCTGTGGCTGAGACTAACATCCTACTGACCCCAACTCGTAGTATAGGATTATATACAAATCATGTTATAATTATATAAAGAATTTAATAAGAAGACTATTTATTTGGCATAAAAACAGTATGGATCTCAGTTCATATCACAAAGAAGAACAGCAACATAATGATTGTTTTCCTAAAGGTTTCCTGAACAATCTCCCTGTCTGCCATTGGTCAGAAAACAGATTGACCCGCACCAAATTCACATCATTGGTTGAGCCACGGTTGCTATGCAGAGTCGATGTTACCGTGTCATGCTGTGATCTCATTTAAGCCATTTCTTCAATAAACACAAAGTCATAAATCACAACCACCATTTGTTATCCACAGAGTGTTTTTCTGGGATATTTCCTACTTTAAATGACTAATAAAATAAAAGTTGAGACAGAGCAGTCTGTTTATTAAATGTAAATCGTCTTCTCACTGAAGCTGCGCACAAACATTTAACAGCCCTGAAGGGACAAATACATAATCACACACATTCACATAAAGTCACTCCATGAATTACAGTTGTTTATGCTCACGCCGTGCTCCTGTTCACATTTTGGAAATGGACAGAAATGTCAGAGGCAGTCGTTTAGTTGCCTCCGACAGAACAGGGCGAGATTTCAGCGAAAACATTTTGGATGTCTGACATCCCCTAGCATAAATGGAGTTGTTTCGAGACAGCCGGTTGGACGCCGCCTTTAGTTAGCGCTGTTATGCTAGATGAGCAGCTTTCCATCTCCATCATAGATCTTTCACCTTCTCAGCCGGATGTCTAGTCCTATACAGCAGCTTACACTGATGGTTTCCAACAATTCAACTGCATGCATTATTAAATTTCTTCCTACTGCGATGCATCTTCAAATGGATCTTGTCAGAGAGCAACTTCACAGAATGCTGGGTCTGAAACCCTCAGAGAATGCCGTAGGGTACCTTTAAGCGACCTGTGGGAGGAATGATTCCCATAGAGAAGTGCAACGAGCAGAAACCTAGTGAGGAATCAGACCCGAGGGGAGCCTGTCCTCCTTTAATTGGCAGTGGGCAATTACTGTACTATAGTTAGAGGTTGTTCAGTCTTGCTAACTCATTAAACATATATTAAGGGGTTTGGGATTACTTTGGGGTTTTGGAGACATTCGGATGGAAAAAACAAAGAGCCTGAGAATGTGTGGGAGTAGCATGCAACTTGACGGCAGTTGGAAGAGGGTGTAGAGACCAGCAGGCTTCTTCTGTCGCTAACCAGAAGAATGAATGCTGCCAATCCCAAACAACGCACTTGTAGAAGTAGACTTTCGAGCGTTGAGTCAGTTGAACTGATCTATGATAGTGATGCTCGTTCAGACTGAAGCACGTGGCACCCTGATTATTGAGCCAAGTGAATTTCTAATGTAATGTTTCTGATTGTTATTAATGATTATTATTTTGTTGGTTTAAAATTCTGTAGCAGAAATCATGCATTTGTCGAAATGTGTTATTGTTAACTAAAACTAAAAATTGTTTTTGGTATTTGCAGTACGGCTGAAATAAAATATAGATTTTAGATGAAAAACTTAAATTAGTAATGTTCCCATGGCCATGACATAAAATACATTAAAGCTAAAAGGAAACATTAAACGTCCAAAGCTTATAAAAATTACTAAACTAAACCATGGATATTATAGTTCACAAAAAATAAAACCATAAAAACACTCTAACACTCTTGTTACTTGAAATAAAATAATAATTAACTGAAATAAAATGCAATATATATTTTTATTATTATTTTTTTATTTTCTGTTGCTGAGGCGCCTGTTTGAGAACCAGGGTTATAATTGTTAACTAGAAATAAAACCATGAAAAATAAATAACTGAAATAAAACAAATATTAAATGAAATCGTTTTCATCATATAATTGTGAGGACATTCCATAGGCGTAATGGTTTTTATACTGTACAAACTGTATTTGCTATCACCCTACACCAACCCTACACCTAAACCTACCCCTTACAGGAAACTTTGTGCATTTTTACTTTCTCAAAAAAACACATTCTGTAGGATTTAAGCCTTTTGAATAATGGGGACATGGGGAAATGTCTTCATAAATCACCTTCTCCTTGTAATACCCATGTCATTATACAAATGTGTGTCCTCATATGTCACAAAAACACGCGCGCGCGCGCGCGCACACACACACACACACACACACACACAGAAAAAAATTAAAATGGTAAGTATAATAATAAAAGCTAATACTTTTCTAGTATTAAATACTATAATATTAGCAAAGTATCACTAGTCCATTGAAGCCTCAGATCATTTGCTTGAGGTTTCATAGCTCTGTACTATTATACTCAGCAATTGTCACATTTATGTCTATTTTTACTTCTCTTCATGAATTGTAGGAGAAAAATCTGGAACAAAGTTTATACTTGTCTTAAAGCTTAACTGATAACTCTAAAGGGATATTAAAGGGTTTAACTTACTCGCGCTCATGTCATTCCAAACCTGTATCAATTTCTTTCTTCTGTTGAACACAAAAGAAGATATTTTAAGAGTGTTGGTGTTGTTTAACAAACTCGTACAGGTTTGGAACAACTTGAGGTGAGAAAATGATGACAGAACTTTCATTTTTGGGTGAACTATCCCTATAACTTTTTGATGTAATCTACCTGATTATTTTCATTTAACATATTCACTTAACATAGCATGTCCCTATGAATGAATGCACAGGGAGAGGAAAGCACTTGCTGTTTTAAATTATTGACATGACACATGAGCATTCATGAAACAAAACAACTCTCATGAAAACCTTGAAATGCCACACACAGACTTGTAGATGAAACACAAAAAGGAAAACAATCAGCTGATCATTTTAATTGAGGAACAAACTCAGCCTGACATCAACAGAGAACACAGCAACTATGCAAATAAAACTGGCAAACGGTCAAACAATGCAACTGTATTATTTATTCATGCCCCAGTGCATGCTGGGATTCCTAGCACTCTGAGAAAACAGCATCTGTGCCACTAGTTAGTATATAGAAATAAAATGAGCATTTGCCACTGTTGTGACAGCAACTAGACTCCGAGCTATGTCATTATGATACAAGCCAGAACAACTGCAAAAATGCACAGTTTTTTAATACTTTATTGCTGTAAATTTGATAGTACATTGCAGGGAGGGTCAAGGGGTGACTTAAGTTAGATTCAGCGACACATCACCCCGCATTAGAAGCCATTTACTACCCGCCGGGCCACGGCTCCAACAAGCTAACAGAATTTAATGGGAATAATGGCTGATTTAATTTGATCAATATTTTTTTTGTCTGTTCTCTCTCTGTAATGAGCGCCAGCTCATGTCATTTTCGGTCTCACGCTAGCTGCCAAATGTTCACACACATTTACTTAACGGGCTACAATAAAACATCTTGTGAGATTCTTTTTTGACTTCTTGAAGTCTGATCTAACATCCAATTACACACACACACACACACACATACAAATAGAGACGGTGAGGTCATGAACGGTTAACAGAGTGATATTTATTCATTTTGACACCCACTATGTACATAATTCATCATGCCATGCACTCTCATTTTAGTCATATATTCACATATTTATGATGAACCCTCTGCTCCCCGTGCACATACATGAACACACACACTTTGACATGTAATTATATATTTATGTAAAACACACACAAATTCCCACACCTACATGCTTCCATCTAAGGCTTCATGAATGTATTTATGAAAGGTACACACATAAGTTCTCATACACTTATTTGAGGCACATATGCAGCTTCATGAACATACATTTGTCTTGTCCACTAGCCTTCATACTAGCTCTTGTTAATGCACTGGCTATTAGTTTAGTACTTTACAGTGTGTTTATCAAAGTACTTTCTGTCCATCCATCCATTCATCCATCTATCATTTACCAGATTATTGTATCATTAAACCCTGAGGAATATATCCTCAGCTTGCATTAAATATAACTGAAATGAATGAGATTTCGAGGGTTATAAAAGAAATGTATAGCATTTTAGAGGTTAGAAACTTTATTAAATCTTTTAGTTCTTATTTATTCCTTTATTTCATGAATAAAGTTAATATTTGAAATGCAAGAATTAAGAATTAATGAAAAGACATGACATGACAATTTTTTGTGTGAATCTCATAATTTATTAAAAAAAATATTGAAAACTGCAATTCAGACAATACATCTCTTCCATGTATAATTTTGATATTTTGTGTGAAGCACAGATAGATAGATAGATAGATAGATAGATAGATAGATAAACACACACACAAACAAACCTGTCATTATACAAATATTATACAAGAATCCACTTTGTTGTTCTGTGTCAAGAAATAGACCCTCCTGGCAGATCTGTTGTCAAAGTTAGTTTATGATATACAAATACTTTTAACTTTGTAAAATGTTATTTTTTGCTTGGCTATTAGTTGGTGCACCATTTTTGGTGCAATTTCACAGTCATTAAAGCAAAACTTCTTGAAAATGGCATTTACTCAGGTTTTTCCAAAACATATGAAACCAACAAAATAAAGATTGAGACAGCATTTCTAGATTGCATTTCTAAACATCCATGTTTTAAATTAGATTTTGAAAGATTTGTGTGTTTCTTTCGTTAAATCCTTATCGTCACAATCCCTATAGGTTATTGATCCATTTTTTCCTTTAATATGCAGGAACCAAAGAGAGCAGACAGCAGCATGAAGGGAGAGCCGGTGGGAATTTGATCAGGACACGGCGCAGGGCAAACTCAAACCAGTGTCCCGTCGAGCACGTGCAAATCCTGCTGCGTCACGCAGAATATCATTTCAAAAGTTGTCTTCCTTCCTAGAAGGTTCATGCTGAGTATCACCAGCATCTCCCCAGGACCAGCTGTTTGGCTGAATTTCACAATCCCGTTTAAAAAAAAAATCAGATCTCTCCCATTCATACCAAATGAGAAGCAAAAATGCCAAAAAAAGATATGCAAATCACTCATGCAACTCCCCGTCTACATCTAAGGAGGGAAATCTTCCGAATGCAGCAGAGTGTTTCCTGTTTCCTCCAGATTGTAGGCTTTGGCAGGAGCCTGGTGATCATTATAACTAGAGGAGACATGTCCCCTTCACTTTTGGAAACTGAGAATGTTCATTGTCAGTGCTTTTGGGAGATAATCATTACTTTTCAAAGATCTGTGCTTTGATGATCTGCGTTTCGAATCCTTCCTCAGCCCCTGATGTCAGGCTTTTTAATTCTGTCCATCAGGTAGTCTTACTAGGCAAATGGGAATAGACAATGTTGGTGCTGCACAATCACAGGCCTGTCCTCGTCTTTCAAAGTACGCTCTAATTATTGTAGAATCTGAATTCCTAATTCCAGCCATTTGGATTTGAATTTGATTAAAACAGATCAAACATCATGAGGGTTGGCACAGCCTTATATGTGCGCCTTTGGTGATTACTTCTAATCTGGGAATTTCTGCTCTAATAAGGACACCTGAATTTGCACAAGAGCCTTTGTTTGATAATACATCACATAGGCAATTAAAGAGCCTATTTAGGGGGCTTCAGCCCTCTTGTCTTTCATCTAATCAGCAATGAATTTAGCTGTCAGCACCCTAAAAGTCAGTGATAATATGATCGTTCGTGTTTACTGAAAACAGCGGCATCTTATTTCACAGGTCATTTCACACTGAATCTTCCCCTTACTAGTCATTAAACTTAAAAACATCAAACCTCATTAGACTGAAGAGAAAGGTCGCTCAAAAATAAATGTTATCTCATGTTATTCCAAACCTATGGGTTTTTTCCTTAAAAAAAAAAAAAAAGCTAAAGAAGGTATAGACAGAATCTTCATGTCACTCTCTTAGAAGAACCATTTGGATTCCCCAGAGAACCTTTCACTGAACAGTTCTAAAGAACCTTTTTTTTTTTTCTTAAAGGAATAGTTCACCCAAAAGTAAAAATTTGCTGAAAATCTACTCCCCCCTCAGGCCATCCAAGATGTAAAATGAGTTTGTTTCCTCATCGGAACAGATTTGCATAAATTTAGCATTACGCCATTTGCTCAATGGATCCTTTGCAGTGAATGGGTGCCGTCAGAATGAGTTCAAACAGCTGATAAAAACATCACAATAATCCACAAGTAATCCACACAACTCCAGTCCATCAGTTAATGTCTTGTGAAGCGAAAAGCTATATGATTTTAAGAAACAAATCCATTAAGTCTATAATCCATTATATTACTTTCTTCCGTGAAAAGTCATCCCGTCTGAATCAGAAGAGAAATATGCACATATCAAGCACCATTTACAATAACAAAAAGTCCTAAACAGTTCTAAACAAATATGGCTGTGCACTTTGATGTGCGATGACAACAGGGGATGGTCATTTTCACTGGTGGAAGCATTATTATGGATTATGGACTCGAATTTTGGCCAGAAGCAACAGTTTAAAGATAAAACACCTTAATGGTGGATTTGTTTCTTACAAACATGCAGCTTTTCACTTCACAAGATGCTAACTGAAGAACTGGAGTCCTGTGGATTACTCGTGATGTTGTGATCAGCTATTTAGACTCTCATTTGACGGCACCCATTCACTGCTGAGGATCCATTGAGCAAATGACGTAATGCTAAATTTATCCAAATCTGTTCCGATGAATTAACAAATCATCTACATCTTGGATGGCCTGAGGGTGAGTAAATTCTCAGTAAATCTTCATTTTTCAGTGGACTATTCCTTTAAGGCAGGAATACACTACACAACCTTTAAAATTGGAACTGGTTTTATGTCCATCATATACTGCGTGATTTTCTGCAATATGTGTCACCTCTGATGGCCCCATCCTTAATTGCAGGCTGGCTCTTACTATCGGGAACTAGCGTTGACTCATCCATGGCAAAAATCTGTGCATGCGTATTCAAGTAGAGCATTTAAAAATCTAAAGACATTTTCCACTTGTGCAATGGATGTTTCCATGGATGTTAAAGTTTCTTCATGGAATCATAGATGCTAATAAAGAACCTTTAGTTTTAAAATATATTAAAAGTGAATAGGGACTATCAAGCACCACAAATGTAGTTTACATGACCATATGATTTTTTTATGGTGTTTTTTTGGCATCATTTGGTGCTAAACAGACAAGGTCACAAAAAACTGTTGTTTAATGGAAAATATTTGTATGAATATTTAAATTACCTTCAACAACATGAGGGAGAGTAAAATGAAAATACCGATTTTCTAAATTTTTGTGTGAACGGTTACTGTAAAGAAATATAATTCTGAGTCAGTGTCTTAGAATCACCCTTTATAAATCACCAGCAGCCTTCAGCCTGTGCCATATATACACTGTTTTTATGACTCAAACATAACTTTTCCTTGATATATTTTGCTATTCCACTCCACATACACCTACGGCCTTTCCTGAATCAGAAAGCTTTTTATCAAGACTATAAATGCTCTCAAGATTAATCTCTATTTCAATCTAATTTTTAAAGTAGCAGCGAACGGGTGACATCATTCGAACATCAGCATGAATCGTACAGTGACCCCAAAAGCATATGAGATCAGACTTGCTAAATTTACTACCCTACTAAAGACAGGATGATTCTCTTGAGCTGCTCCTGCGGTCAATATATATTATTCAAAATAGTGCATAGGTCCATGCTGAGTCCTGCGACTGCATGAGTGTGTGTGTGTGAGAGAGAGAGTGTGTGTGTGTGTGTGTGTGTGTGTGTGTGTGTGAGAGAGAGAGAAAATGTTCTTGCTGTGAAAGCTCTCATCCCAGACAGCACACCCTGCGGGAGATGAAGAGAGAGAGACAGAGGGTAAACGAGAGAGAAAGGGAGAGGGAGAGGAAGAGGGAAAGGGAGTGATTGAGAGTAAAAGAGTGAGAGTGTCTAGGGAATGCAAAACTTGAACTTAAGTTAGCATTTTCTGTCCATTCTGATAAGTGCTCACCGTCTCATAGTGTGTGTGTGTGTGTGTGTGTGTGTGTGTGTGTGTGTGTGTGTGTGTGTGTGTGTGTGTGTGTGTGTGTGTGTGTGTGTGTGTGTGTGTTTGTCTCGGCCAGCTGGTCTAACCCAGATTGAAGAGGAAAAGTTTGTGTCAGATGGAACATTGCTGAGTGGCCTGAAACTAACAAAACAGTAAATGTAGATTTTACATTTTAAAAAATAAAAGGGTTTCGATCGATAAAGGGCCGCTCCACTTTATGGGACGCGGCGTAATTGAAGTCTGCGCATGAAAGAGCAAAGCTCGTCTTTGCTCTCCACAAGAGACAAATCTGACTTTCTCATCATCTGCTGGTGTATACGGAAAGCCATCTCTGTGGTCTTTGTGACTATAAAACTAGTCAAATCAGAGAAGAATGTAAGATAAGCATAAGAGAATAAAACTGGAATATACTACAGAGCAGATGGTGTTTTCAAAAATATGGTGATAGTACAATGGAGAAAATGTATTTGCAAAATATCACGAATACTAAATCAGTTTAAAGTCATAATGACTTTCAAAACCCATTTTAGATTTATACAGAGTAAAATGAGATATTTACAGAAAGAAAAGAAAAAATTACAAGTAGGAGTCAATTGGATAACAGTGGTTCTCAACCGGCCCCCATTTGTTCACAGCATTTGACAGCCACATGACCTTTTTTTTTTTTTTACTAGACAAGGATAAGTGTTAAAAATATTTTTACTCACAGTCTCTACCCAATTTAAAATTCAGATTACATTATTTTAAATGACTTTTCCATGTCTAAAATCACATTTTAAAGGCGTAAAATAAGAAATAAAAATATCTTGATAAAAAAATATCTTGATTTTTAGTTGTTTTGGCTTATTTTACTGCTTGTTTTTACTTCACTTTTAAATAATCAAATCAAGTCATATTGAGGCTCCCTTGGAAGTTTTCTGAGGCCCTTCTGGTTGAGAAACAGTGTTATAGTTGAAATAAAATACAAAATAAGCGAATATAAAATAAACTAAATAAAAATTAAATAAACATTCAAATAAAATGAACTAAAATAACTAATTAGTATCTAAAATAAACACGCACAAAACATTATGTAACTCAAATTAGTGAAAATAAAGAAATTCAAACTATTAATAAAAAGATTAATAGTATCTTTCACTAGCAAATTTGAGAATCACTGGTGTGAAGCAGGACTAAATAGAAATTGGTTCCCATTACTGGCCCTGCCCCCTACAGGGCCTAGATGACATCAGCTATAAAGGAAAGTCATTTCAAAGGCAAAAAAAATGTATATGGAATAACATGGACTTATGAATCATGCACAATATGACCAAGAACATGCATTTTGAAAGTCAATTTTCCATTTTGATTTCATGTACATTATATATGTGCAAGTTACATATCAAATACGAAAACATGATGCTGTCTGAGAAGGCATCTTTTGTATAGATACGGACAATCGCGCACAAAGATTCTGGTGATAAAAATAGGTTTTTGTTCACTCTGAGGTGTTTCTGAGATTCAAGTAATTTCACAGAACCAGCCTCGGGGTCTCGCTTTGTGTGTGTGGCAGAGATAGAGGCACAAACAGAGTTGCCCTTAGACAGAAGTAATAATATTTCGAAAGTGCTCCGGGGCTGGGTCTCACAGACCATTCAATACATGAGAGGAACCAAAGTGTTTGTGTGTTTTCAAGTGGAACATGGCCAAGGTGAACGAGAAAACTCGGTGGGAGAGAGGAAGAGGAAGAGGGAAACATTTAAGTCACCCAAAATAATCCAAATCCAAAAATAGACATAAAATCTCTCTGATTTTACATCTTCTGATCTTTTATATACAATGAAAGTAAGTGGAGATGCCAAGTTCCAAAAAAAAATCAAAAATGCACAATGAAAGTAATTCATATGGCTTGTATGATATATTTGAATGATAAATTTGCAATTAACAGACCAAAACTCAAGTTGTTTTTGCTTGAAATCTTCCTTGTGGCCTTCAAATCTCATTTAAAGGAATAGTTCACCCAAAAATGAAAGTTTGCTGCAAATTTACATCCAAGATTTTCTTCATTCCAACAGATTTGGAGAAATGTAACATTACATCACTTGTTACTTACGTACAAGTAAGTAATCCACAAGTAGCTCCAGTCCACCAATTAATGACTAGTGAAGCAAAAAGCTGCTGTTCGTAATAAACAAATTCATCATGTTTTTACATTTTTAATTGATGGTTTAAAGTTTAAATAGATCTGTTTAATACACTCAGCTTTTCACTTCACAAGACATTAATTGATGGACTAGAGTTGAGTGCATTAGTTATGGATTATTGTGATGTTTTTATCAGCTGTTTGGACTCTCATTCTGACGGCACCCATTCACTGGTGAGGATCCATTGATCCAAGTGATGTAACAAACTATGTAACAAGAAACAAACTACTATGTACATCTTGGATGACCTGACGCTAAGAACATTTCCAGCAAATTTTCATTTTTAGGTGAACTATTCTTTGAAATATGATTTATTCCTGTAACTATTCCTACTGAGCTTGACAGTCTCATTCATGTTGTAGAAAATAATAGGAAATCATTTTTATTTTCATTTTATTCTGCCTAACATCTCCTTTTGTGTTTGACAGAAGATAATCATTCAGATTTAGAATGACATGAGGGTGAGTAGGTGACACAAGTTTAATTTTTATTTTGGTGTGCATTGTGTTTGATGTGTCTTACAGACAGGCTTGTACAATACACATTAATTTCTCTCTCATTCCTTCTCCTCCTCTCTCTCTCTCTCTTTCCCTCAACCCACTCATGAAGCTTTGTTTGTGATTTATCTCATTCAGCACAGCACCAGCGAGCTCATCTTCTTTACAAAAATGTATCTCTCCAAGTCCCCCTCCCTCTCTCATTTCTCTTCAAAGAGACAGAAAACCACCTTGTATTGACCTTTTTCACGCCAAAACTACTTTCAAAAGATGCTTTTACCTCATTTACACACAATCTCTGATCTGCAAGAGTGTTTTTGACGGATTAGATTTCCCATGCTCTCGTCGTCACGCTTCTGCTGCCCTCTAGCGGTGACTGCTCGACATTACGCCACAGAAGATCAAAACAGCCTCGGTTTCTCTTCGCTGGGAAGGATACATATTACTTCTAGATATGTAACGTGTTGCTATGGAGATGGGCTCACGGTCCTCTTTACTGAGAAGCGAAGATGATTCGGAGGACAGCAGCGTAAAGGAATGAAACAACATTCATTATTTTATCAATCAAACAACAGGTTTCGCGGTTCAACAGAACAACAACAAAAAGAAAAGGTGTGTTGAATTTAAGTACATCTTAAAAAGATAGCTCACCCAAAAATGAAAACTCACTTCACCCTCACCGTTTTCCAAATCCATGTGTTTTTATTATTCCGTGGAACGCAAAAGGAGATATTTTGAAGAATATACAGATGCATTGATGTCAGTGAAATCATCAATACAAATCGACTCTTTGACTCCCAAGTCTCATTTCTGAAGTCGTGCTGCTGCAGCTGTGTTGGTCGTGATTCACTCGTTTACTGAACCGATTCACTGGAATGTTCCGGATATCATGATTTTCAGTCAGCAGCAGCATTTTGTCTGTCTATCCAATCTTACAGCTCCAGAAAACAGAAAATAACATTTTTACACAGAATATTTTTTATTTAATTCCATATATTAAATTATATGTAATGTATTTAGAAAAATGTATATATAGTGCACAAGTCAGTTATTTAGAAATAAGTTTGAAATCTTCAGTCATTGTCACTGCATGGACAAGAAATCTTAGATTTTAAAATCTGTCATTTTAATGACTTTTTGTATGGCACTGGTGGCAAAAATTATATGGTATAACCAAATAATACCATATTTTCATTTTTGCGACTACTGTATAGTCATATCATATTACATTAATATGGGATCTTTTCTGTTAAGTTTATGAAGCAGCTTTCTGAAACTCATTCTGCGAAATAATTGTCATTGTGGACGTATAATTATAGAATTTATTAAACAATAAAGGTAGAAAATTTTAATAAGTATAACATTTTTAAAAGTTACAAAAGTTAAAAGGATAGTTTACCCCAAAATGAAAATTATTTTATGCACCATAATGTTGTTCAAAAACTGTGATCTTCTTTCTTGTGTAAAACATATAATATGAGCAATATCCTTTTTTTTTTTACCATTGGTCACCAAAACAGTTGAAAAACATGAACACACTTAAAAATATATTATTTTGTGTGCTGCAAGAGAAGAAATGCAGTGTTTCAAAACAAAACTGTAAATGATGACAGAATTGTCATTTTTGGGTGAACTATCCCTTTAAGCCTATAAACAGTGCCTTGCGAAAGTATTCATACCCCTTCATTTTTTTCACATTTTGTTGTTGCTGCCTTATGTTAAACTGCTTTAAATTACTTTTTTTTTCCCACATCAATCTACACTCCATACACCATACTGACAAAGCAAAAACAGAATTTTCACAACTGGAATAAGTACATTGCATAAGTATTCATACCCTTAACTCAGTACTTAGCTGAAGTACATTTACAGCCTCAAATCTTTTTAGGTATGATACGACAAGCTTTGCTCATCAGCATTTGGCAATTATCTGCCATTCTTCTCCTCACCTCTTCACCTCTCAAGTTCTGTCAGGTTGGATGGAGGCAGATGCACATTTTCAGGTTTCTCCAGAAATATTTGACTGGGTTTAATCTCAGGCTGTGGCTGGGCCACTCAAGAACATTCACAGAGTTGTCTATAAGCCACTTTTGCTGTGTTTTTTGGGTCATTGTCCTGTTGGAAGGTGAACCTTCTGCCCAGTCTGAGGTTCTGAATGCTCTGAACTGGGTTTTCATTAAGGCTATCTCAGTAGTTAGGTGCATTGAGCTTTTCTTCTACTCTGACGAGTCCCTCAGTCCCTGCCGCTGAAAAACAGCCCCACAGCACAAGGCTGCTACCAACACACTTTACTTTTGGGATGGTACTTTGCAGGTGATGGGCAGAGCTGGTTTCCTTCAAACATGATGCTTAGAATTGATGTTCATCACACCAGAGAATATTGTTTCTCAGAGTCTGAGGGTCCTTTGGGTACTTTTTCCAAGTGTGTTTTCATGTATCTTAACTGAAGAGAGGATTGAGTTTGGCCACACTGCCATAAAGCCCAGATTGGTGGAGTGTTGCAGTGATATTTGTCCTTCTATTGGTTTCTCCTATCTCCACATATGATCATGGAGCTCAACTAGAGTGACCATCAGGTTCTTCGTCACCACTCTAACCAAAGCCCTTCTCCATCAGTTGCTCAGTTTGGCCAGTTCTAGGAAGAGTTCTGGTTGTTTCAAACTTCTTCCATTAAGGGTAACAGAGACTACATGCTTCTGTGACCCTTCAATGAAGCAGAATTTTTTTCTGAACTCTTCCCCAGATGTGTAGCTTGACGCAAACCTGTTTCTGAGCTACACAGGCAGTTCTTTTGACCCCAGGGCTTGGTTTTTGCTCTGATATGCATTATCAGCTGTTAGACCTTTTATTAAGACGTGTGTGCCTTTCCAAATCATACCCATTCAATTGAATTTGCCACAAGTTAACTTGAAGTGTAGTAACATCTACAAGCAATATGAATGCTCCTGATCTAAATTTCAACTGTCCCAGATAAGGGTATGAATACTTATGAAATGGAATAATTTTAAAAATTGCAAAAATGCTGAAAACCTGTTTTTTTTTTTTTGCTTTACAATTGTGGTGTATGGAGTGTAGATTGATGTGGGAAAAAAAGTAATTTAAAGCAGTTTAACATAAGGCAGCAACAAAAAAAAGAAGGGGTATGAATACTTTCACAAGGCTCTGTAAATGACTTGATTGTATAAGGGAGTGTTTTTATCTTAGGTGACTTGTCACCATTTCAAGTTGTTACTATTGTAATGGCGCTGTGGTTCTGTATGTCACATGATTATTAAAAGTATTCTTTTTTAGAAAAAAAAATGCTGTTTAAAATAGTTTAGGATGCAGTATAGCACGTCACACTGCTGACACCGCTTGACACGTTGTCACCTGCCAAACACATTTCAACAGCTCTTTTAGAGATTTGACATTCGATTCTTCCAGTTCTGTCCACACAACTTTTTTCTTTGCACTGTCAGTTCTATGAAACCCTATGAACTGCCCTTTATATTTCCAGGATGCTGGACACGAAATGTAAGAACAAAAATTGTTGGATTGTAGCTAGTATTGTGTGGCCATATAGCATCTCCAGCCTATGGAAGCTCATTCACTGAATGTTCAAACACAGCTGAACACATGGGCACAAGCAATCATTTTGAAAGCATTGTTATTGGCAGCTGTTGTTCACAGATTGTCAAAGGAACCGTAACCGATTGCACTTTTGATACAACGGAATGTGCATTCAATATATTTGCATTTTAATCTAGTTTAAGGATAAAATCCTATTTGGTCTCAAATGTGACTCAGATGACAAAGGTAGCAAAAAAGAGGTAGTTAAAAGCTTGATTTCTTTAATGCAAGAATCATTATTGTACATTAACAATTCAATGGTCTCTGCACAGCTTTTTTTACAATATGTACCACAAGTCTATGTCAGCACCTACAGGTATTTACATTACATAATGTTACACTGGAGACAAAGGTGCTGGGGAAAAGAGTGACGAAAGAGCATGAGTGAAAAAGATGGATGCTTAGGAAGAATGAAGGGAAATTACTTTAGAAAAACAAGAGTGACAGATGTGCATGACAGCGGATGTATGGCGATCACAGCACTTGTGCCTGCTGCTAGAGCAGAATTAAGAGAAGGCAAAAAAAAGAAAGAAAAAAATCATGAATAACATTGTCAATAATATTAAAATAAAATTGTTGCTTTTCAAAGCCGCAGCGTGGTAACAGAGCTGGGGCAGTGACAGATGCTGGAGGAAGAGGCAGGTACCACACACTCTTAACACAACTCATCAGTCGTTCACTCACACATCAAGTACTTGTATACACACGCAATCATACAGACATTGCTCATTATGTTGCGAACATGCACACAAAAATGTTTTCTTGTTCCTGCGTTCGATCGCATCTCCATTCAGCCTTGCACACACACACAATCAACTATCGCAGCAATATAGTGAATGAGGGTTGTGTGTTTGTCGACAGGATCCTATGGAAGGGCACGTAGGCCTCTGCACTGAACACTGTCTCCCACCGATCACCTCAACTGGGCTCTGTAGACCAATCAGAGAATGTGCTGGGCTGTGGTGAGCACTGTTATTGGCTGCTTTTATTTCCTGGTCTGAATAAAGATGGGAGGATGACTGAGGAGTGGCATTTTATTCTCGTATCTCGCTGCTGTCGTCTTCGTTTTCTTTTTCTTAAGAGCTCAGATCATCCTATTGCGTTTGTGAGTGGGTGAGTCTGTTATGACATCATTGCACTGGGCGGAGCTTCGTTTCCGAGTTCCGTTGTCGAGGTGGAGCGCCATCTCCTCGGCAATGAAAGTGTTGAGGTCCACGTCGTGGAGACCGTTTCGGCGGCGACTGGGGGCAGAGCTGGCGCTCAGGTGTGTAGGTGAACCTGGGGCTCCGGAGCGCATACTGATACTCGCCATGGCTCCACTTAGACCTTCAACACACAGGTAGGAAAACATATGAAATATGAAAAACTCTAACTCAGCAACATGCTACCACTATGTTCAAATTTGCAACATCTAATCAAAAATTGTTGTTGAAAATAGTCAGAATAAACAGAACCCTTCACATCACATACATATAAATTCATTCCCAGCAATCTGAATTAAGTCATGGGAACAAATCCTTCATTTGTGGCCCCAACTGAATCAAAACGAGGGAGTAAAATAATAAAATAAGAGGAACAAATTCTCAATTTGTGGCCACAATACATATATTTGCCTGAATGTCATGTGCAAGGCTCTGTAAAAAGAATTAGCGAGTCTAGTTTGTGGGCTCGGAAAACCTTTGTCAGTGACATTTTGCTGTATTGCGCAGTACTATTTAGATGAAAAAAAACAAAAACATATTTGAACAATACTAGAGGGCCATAGAGCGATGCAGTGAAAAAGTGTACAATGCATAAGAAGCACTTTATATTATACGCTTCAAAGAATGTCTTAAGACATGTTTCTTTTCTGTTCCAATATGAATGAGAGGTTTGAGATATATATACACACACAGCAATTCGGGCCATCCTACAGCAATCAAGCAATTAAATGGCACTGTCGTCAAACACACTCACCATGCAGAGCAATGGCCTCCCTGAAAGGCTGCAGGTCTGTTTCTACAGATGAACTTGTCTCCGAGGACGTGGGTCGGCTTGGCGACACCATTGCAAGTCTTGGTGGAGCCCTAGAGCTACGTGGCGGTGGGGTTTTACCACAGAGGAAGCTGATAAGATCCTCACGCCGAATAGTCCGCCTCCTTTTCTTCACCCATGCCAGGACATCTTTGTTTCGTCTCTGATGACCGATCTGAATACCCAGCTCATAACTCCGCTGATGGGCATCAACACTATCTGGAAAATGAAAAAAAAAAAAAAAACTTGGCATGAGTATTTCTGTATGCATGTCAGGAATCAGCCCAGCTGCATCAATGTCTCCTAGTGTTTTATGCCCAATGAAGTCAGTCTCATTTAAAAATTCTAATAAGGGCTTTTGATTTCAGAAATTGTTATACAGCATCAAGCAGAGAGCAAGGATTTTATGTGAAGAAACCGAACAGCAGGTAAATTATTGCTGATAATTAAAACAGGAAGCTTTTAATAACATAATTACGTAAATGTTACATCAACTTCCAAAGCAATTGCGCAACACCATACATTTTCATTCTTCCTGAAACAGCAGCATCATCATCTCCTCAGGAACAGCAGCCACTGTTCTTCAATATATTATTTTCAATCCATAATGGGCAACAAATAAACCGGCTCAACCATAACTGGCAGGCATGAAGATTTGTTTCAATTGACAGGGTTTCCATTGCCAGGCTAGAACCAGGTTGAAATGAATTATACGCTTACAAAATCTTGAGATGGGGTGCATGGAATGATTCAAGGAGATAAAATCTCATCAAGGTGTTTATAAGAAAAATGAGGGGGTTTAGAAAATACAGACTTGAACCAAACAATTTCTGGTTCAGTCAAAGTTCAAACTGTGAACTTCAACACTAAACTTTTGATTGATAAATACTAGGGATGTGCGCTACGACTAATTTGACTCGTTTAAACAGAAGTTTTGTATCCGACTAGTCGACTAGTCTAAAAGCTAGAAACCCCCAAAAATGGCAAAAAAAAAAAAGTGTGTGTGTCTATATAACAGCATACAGTTGAAATACTTAATCTTTGAATCACACTGTCAAATCCCTCAATGAATTCTGCAAAAAATAGGTCACGATTATGCCGTATGCTTGCCTCGCATTATCATCAATTAATTTTAGGCGGTTAAACAGAAAAAAAGAAGAGCATACACTCTTCATAAACCAGTGCATAGCTTATTTATTCAGATCGCCTGGAGCAATGCAGAAATTGAAAATCAATCAATAGACTGACAGAATTCTTCAACATATAACAATAGAAAGTTTAAAACAATAGGAAAGAAGGAATAGCATTAAAACGGCTTTTAAAAATTTACTTTATGTTGGCTATATTGTCTAAAAACAAAACAAAGCTTGTTTTATTTAAACCGTGCGCATTTGTTCAGTGAATTTAACATGTTAACGGGTCTGGCGAAAGCAGGACTAGAGGCGATTCTGCAAAAAAAAGCGCTCAGCAGGAACTGAAGTACAAGCAAGCACAGAAAAGAGATAATACAAGCAAGCAGAAGTTTCGAAAAGATCCTGGAAATCCCGCACCACCACCGAAGGTTGTTAGGATATATGTATGACATGATTGACATTTGGCTTTGGCTAGCCTCCAAGCTAACGCATACATGCCTGTATTGAATATGATTACACATAGCTCCAGTAAAGTTATTGTAAGCCAATTTGACATTACACAGTTTACAAAAAACGTTTCCATTTCCTTCTAATTCAAAAATCCCACACCTTCCTGGTCTTTCGCGTGGAGCTTGCCGCAACTGACATGAAGAAAACACATGTGAGGTAAAATTATAGTTCCCGCCCAGATACGCTTTTAAAAATATTTATATATTTAAATATTTTGATATGTATTCTTTTTCAAAAGTTTTATTTTAACTGTTCTTTAAAATGTTTTAAATGTAACGTTAAAATGATGGTAATTTGAATGATAAAATCATCTTTTTTTTTTTCTCTCGTGTAGTCGACTATTGTTTTCAGTGTCGACTAGTAGGAGCTGTACCGTTTAGTCGACTAGACCCGCACATCCCTAATAAATACAGAAGACATTGAGCAGGCAATCAAACTTGAACTGACCACATCCTATTTGCTTCGAAAACTTCTCACAATGGATAACTTGCTAAATCAGTCATATGTAGGCAGTGATCTCCAGTAAACTGAACAAACAAACACTCCCTGTTCCTGACTGCTCCTAAAGTCAAATCATCCACATGACACATCTGACAACCTCCCCACCACATCATCTCTCATTAACCCAACCAAACAGACACGCATATGAATGATGACTCAAGTTTTGCTAGCAGACAATGCCGTACACATGTTTAAGGTCTCATAACTGCAATCTAATAAAACACAACTACTCTAGGCTGTGAATCAGACTGTCTCTGTTACAATCAGAAATATTCTGTCTTTAGAGAGGAATAAATCAATAGGATTTTAAGAACTGCTGCCGGCCATGTTGTTGCTAGTCTCAAATGTATGAACAACCTACTAAACACTGTTCAACAGCTATTTTTTCAATATGCAAACAGGTGTTCTCCATTATAAAGTAGTTTCCAGAAAAGAAAAAAACCCTTTGTTCTGTTGTTCTTTCTGCATGTTACGAAATGTCTTATTTGTGAAATGAGTGGTTGAATTGCTCACTTAACTGATTTATTAGAAAACACTTTCACAGCCAAACCCTTTCACACTTATTCTATTTTGTTGTAACGAGATTGATTCACATGAACATAAACTGAACAAATAACACATGGTTCAGTAGCTACTCATTCAGGAATAAGCTGCCTTGTCACTCCAAATTTTGTTCAGACTCAAAACACTGACACTAAATGGAACATATTCAGTGTTTCCCCTAGGTTTATGGCTTTGGGTTAGGTGTTAATTTTTTTTTAATTTAATTTATCTGTTAATGAATGAAAATTAAACATCTTTTTTTAGAAAATAAAGGGGATTTAATATTACAATTAAAACAGAGGACATTTTATGATTATTTCTTAAAAATAAGGTTTTAATAATTTTAGTAGGCTATTACGTACATTCTACTGAACAATAGTAATAGATTTCTGCTGCAATGTCTACAATTGAAACCCAAACTTTTATTTTGACGGGTTGCCATGAATACCTTTAGATTTCTGTGTGAGAATAGTTTTACTCAAATGAAACGGTCAAATGCTCATGAAGTGACTCTCAGAGCAGTTCTGGATATGTTCTGTATTTACGTCCTCATTTAGTGAGGCGGCAGACGTAAATATCACCGCAAGCCTCGCGCGCGCTTCTGTATGAGTAGCAAACAAAACCGCGCGTCTGCGCCATACATTAACACAGAGACAGGCAGAAGTCATGTTTAAATAGTCGTTTTGTGGCTTAATATTTACAAATACTAGTGGGAGTGGGCTCACTTGTGTGTGCATCGGGGCGGAACTCCGCTGTGCGCATACAGAGCGCGCGAATGTAATGTAATGTTAGAGACAGAAATAACATGCCGTTGTGTAAATAAGACAAATAACGTAAGGCTATTTAGTTTGTTTAATAAAAGAACAAGGTATAGACTTGTTCTATTGGAAAGGTAACTTTAAATGACTTCTGTTGTGATCTGGCGCTATAGAGAGCGGGCCGCCCTCCCAAGATAATGGCAGGGGAAACACTGATATTAGTACCTTAAAGATACATTTGACCCTTTTGAAAGGGTACCTCCCTAGTAACAGTTTTGTACTTATTTTTTCTCAGTGTGTAGGTCCAACCAATGACATTGCTCCTTACAGCCTGCACTCTAAAGCTATTGGTTTATGCTACAGTTAAGGCTCATTCACACCAATGATGAGAGCTGTAACAATAACTACAAAGTTATAATTTTAAGTTCTAAAATAATCATTCTAATTTTATGAGAATAAAGACCACAAATAGAACAATAACATGTTGAGGAACGATATTAGGGCTGAATGATTAATTGCATTTGCGATAATATCGCGATATGAAAAAAACGCGATTTTTCAACCGCAGAGGTTGCGATTATACTCTGTCACGTTTAATGTCACGTGACACTAGAGCTGCACGATTAATCGTTAAAAGATCGCGATCTCGATTCAAATACCCACACAATCTAATTTCTGAATGACAACGACTCGCCCGTGTCTATTAAAACTTTGAAAAAATCATACCGGAACATTCAAATCTGCATTCGCGCTGCTGCTGATCCAGAGAGCAGACAGTTAACATGTTTAGGTAAGAAAAAGCTTCACAAACAGTCTTTTCAACTACACAGTATTATTTCTGTCTTACAGTCATTCATAGAAATACTGGGATAAATGTTTATAGTTCGGCTACAAACATTGATGTCTATGGTAGCGATCAAAATAGAGCCACTCATCTTTTGAAAGCAACTGGCGCTTCAAATAACGGTTGTGTCGATTGCATCATTTCGCCACTAGGTGGCGACAAGTGACTTAAAAAATGTATTTGTTATTGAATCATTCATTCGAGATTCGTTCAAAAACACTGATTCATCCATTAATGAAACAAGTGAGGTATGAGTGAGTCATTGAATCATTAATACAAACCAATTTTTCATCATTTTAATTATAAAAAGTTGGTGTATTAAATACACTATTTTAAATACATATACCCCGGGTTTCACAGACAAGGCTTAAGCCTAGTCCTAGACAAAAAATGTAAATCTGAGCTGTTTCAACTGAAAGAAACTCGCATTGACTGATCTTAAAATATATCAGTGCCTTTGTTTTGTCTCAAGATGCACACCAGTAATGTTTTTTTCTAAGCATGTTTATAAAAATTGCTTAAATGTCTTAATTGAACTATGATCTAATCCTGGCTTAGTCTAAGCCCGTCTGTGAAACCTGGCCATACTGTATTATATATTAAAATGTTTAATAATTCATTTAAATTAAACACTTTTAAATAGACTGCAGCAATTCATATTTTGTCACACATTATTTTGTTTAGTTCAGAATCGTGATCTCTATTTGAGAAAAAAAAAGTGATTCTCAATTTATCCAGAATCGTGCAGCTCTACGTGACACGCGAGAGTAAAGAGGTGTGTTCGACTTGAAGACCGATCGGTGTATGACATCAAAGTATGGCGAGAGAAAGCATAAGGAGACGTCCGCTCTCTTATAGCTCTCGCAGTACTTTGATGACACACAGCAATCGGTCTAAGCAACGCTGCTTCAAGTCAAACACATCTAAGCAGTCTTCAGAGGAAGCATCAAGTTGGCACGTTACAGTGTTGCCAAGTCTGCGGTTTGCCTCCAAAAACGTGATATTTAGCCCTGAAATGCAAATCTTACCAGGGGAACCCCTCCAAAAATGTGTATTTTACCCCCCAGAATGCGATTTTTACCGGTGGACCCCCCTCGAAATGCAATTGGGCGGGTTTTGTTGTGAAAACCTGGCAACCGTGGCATGCTACATGCAGAAATGTTTGAAAGCATATGAACGTAGCCTACTTCAAAATGGCACATGGAAATTACTCAAGCAGTAACAGTGTTACAGTGCATTTCATTACTGAAGACTTCGACCTTAAGATAATATAGGCTATATAATAATGTAATATATATTTTATTTATTTATTTAAAGTCTGTCTAAAGTTAACAGACAGTGTTTAAAAAGTGCAATCCCCATGTTTACATATATGTTTATTACAGTGACTTTGAATGAATTACCTAAATACTGAATGTGGTAAAGAAACAGATTTGTTTTTATATTTCTGCAATCTACTTTAGTTTGTGTAACTTGTTACTGACTTTCATTATAATGTTTACACCAGGCTTATTTGTCAGTGCTTTATAATTATTATAATTATATAAAGCAGTCATAATTATTACATGCTTACAAGGCTGGAAGTTCAATAAATCAGTCAATATACTACTGTGATTGTAGTTGTTAAATAAAAATGTCATTCATATCAATTCATGCATCACCTAATTTCATCATAACATATAGGCCTGGCATACAGAAAAGAATGTGTATGTTTAATCTATCTAATATTGTGTTGGTCATACTATACAATGATGTATTGCTTGTCTTTGTTATATAATACAGAACATAAAGAGCTTTAAAAAAATTATTGCATATTAAATCGCAATCGCAATATTGGTAAAAAAAAAATAAATAATCGCAATTAGATTTTCCAAAACCCTTAAGCCCTAAACGATATCATTGGAATCACTTTCAGAACAATTTTTTTTTTCCAGATGATGAATGATAAAAACATTAGCCAATCAGAATCTACCTGACTTTAAAGAGCTCAAGCATTTAAAGCGACAGGCGACAACTGAAAAGTGTGCTTATAATAAACAAACAGAATGTCACCGTTGGCACTGACACTAGTATGGTATATGTATTGTGTGGACACTAATATAGTTATTTTTCTTAATGCGAATAGGCCTGCTGTGTTTAAAAGCAGGATTGACCTTAAGTGAACGAAATATGTGTGTGATAAAAAGACTCATTTGAAAACAGCAATGTGTTCACAAACAAAATTAATACAGTAAACTGCAGTCCAATTAATGACAAACCACAAACTGTCACCTAAAATGCAACAGTTTGTTTAAAAAAAATTCTCAACTTACCTTTGTATAGGTTAGTGACGGCAGTTGCAGCATTTTGAAAGGGAACCCATAAGGAAAGCCCCTGTTGTTGACATACTCTATCTGAAGGAGTGAACAGACAGGAAATGTTTACAAGTGGAGATGCATCATTTCCCGTCTTAATGTGACATACATTTTAGCCACCGTGTTTAAAGAAAGCCAAGAAAACACCCAAGACAACTAAACCAACATTAGCTTTATATTTAGTACCTTAACAGCCTCTCACACTGGCTGTGTGTCACAAGATAGTGAGCTGCCTACTTAAACAGCACTTTTGGGCAGCATAAGCGCGCTTGGAATGTTCTAAAAGCGTCTATGATGACCATAAGTGCGGTCTACATAAGCAGTTCTCTATGTTTTGAGACACAGCCATTAATTACACGACGTCTAAATTTGATATGTAGCAAGAGGACTCTACGCCATTTTGTTGAGTAGCTTTAGTGTATCTGATCTTACCGGGTTGTCCAAACCACAACTTTGTGTATGAAAACGTGTACTCGCAAATTAAACCAGCTGTATAGTGTTTTATCTATTTAATAACAAATATGAACAAAACAAGCTCCGACACAATAACTCACAACCTTTAAACTTAGCCTGCTAATCCTGCATTCGCCATTTTGTTTCGCATGCTCTTATTATTGTTAAAGAATAATCACACGTTCTCATCAGTTCATATCGTAGTTTGTATTGCTAGATCTTTTTGTTTATACACATGACGTTTGAGTTCATAACAGGAGTTTTCTATCACAAATCCGAGTTATTTTCATCAGATGAACTCCTCCCTGCACTTCGCCATTTTGTTTTGCTGATAGACAACCAGCTGGGTGACGCTTTAAATATCTTTAAACTAACGTGAAAATGTACAGTAACTAGTTTTATCAATAAGCAAAGACGTATAACCGTTGACATTTCTGGATTGTGTCCTCACAGAAACTGATTTGCGTGTCAGTTTACGTTGCTCGTCTGCCACTTAGCATCGATGCTAATCTGTAAACGCCACCGACCTTCAAAACAGCCAAATAAGGGGCCGAAATAATCTTAATTGAACCCTAAATGTGTACTTTATTGTAAAACATCTCCTCGGCATCTTAATTAGGTCGCATTAGATTTAGTTTGGTGGCTATCCGTTGAGCTTATGAGTTAACGTTAGTGTCCTTTGTTTGGCAGTGTCAGCTAGCCAGCTAAGGCTAGCTCTTAGTGACTTTTTATTACATATTTCGCACCTTTATACAGTTGTGCAACGGCGGTGGCGGAGTTCTGGAAGAGATGCCAGAGATTTTGTTGGCTCTGCTCGGTCTCCTCCTCGCTCGGTTCCTCTTGCTCGGCCTCGGCTAGGCACTGCCGCTCCCATTTGGAGAACCAGTGCTCGGGTCCGTGTTCCTGGATCTCCGCTTCTCCCTCCTCCTTCTTCTCCTCCATGGCCGCAAAAACACTTAAACCGCTGCTGTAATGCTCTAACGTTCGCTTAAAAAGTTATCCGCGGTGATTAAACCCGGCCGTGGTCGACTGTCGTCGGCCTCATCGACAGCTGTTAGTTTACGTCTGCATCTCGAACGGTGCTTGCACTTCTCCGCCACACAGTCGATGAAAACAACTTAACGTTGCCGAGACTCGAACCCCGCCCCTTGAATTATGCTCGACGCCGATTGGCTACAGAAACTCGGGGGGCGTGGTTGGGCGTCAATGGCTCAACTGTTTAGATGCGTCTGTCATCTGTCACGGAGCGACAATGAATGAAGACACCGCCCCTGTTTATGTGAACTGCCACACCAAATACTTGAGCCTCAAGTACACTGAATAGGAACGCAAGATTGCGCAAGCCCATAATGAGTACCTATTCATGCAGAGAGTGTCCTTTACAAAGTCTCTTCCTGTTGCTCTACTGTTCATTACAGTAGACGTCTGTTAAACAAAGAAGGGATTTTGATTATACAACCTGTTGTGATGACCTTCTTTGGCCTACAGAGAGCGTCATTATACAAGTACACCAATGCATCTTTCGTGCTCAAAGCCATTTAAAGTCACAGATCTTTACAGTCAGGAACCGAGTTCATTTTAAAACACCTCTCTTTTTATGTATAAACACAAGACTGTAGATCATTCCCTCTAAAAAACACTATAGGGTCATTCTACGCTTTTATTTAATCCTGTAAAAACTGACATATGAAATAATAGTCACACATTTTTAAATCAAACTTAAATATTTGATACATCACACTTGTATGGATCGTATTGTATGATGGAGAATATGAGGTTCCAACTTGATTTTATTCAGAGGCCCAAACTGAGTAAAAATATGCAACTTTGTGCAGTTACTGATAAAAAAGTAAGATGAAATTCTGATGAGATCTGTATAACATAATCTCTGTAGTTATTATTGTTGGGGGCAAAACATAGGCCTAATGCAATGCAATTCAATGATGATTGACAGATATAAACAGATCTGGACAGAAGTGAAGTAGTTTTACTTTACTCAAGTAAATTAAAAAGTATCTGTACTTTATCAGAGTGTTTTTCTTTGGAAAACTTTTACTTCACTACATTCCAAAGCATAATGTCATACTTTTTACTGCACTACATTTCATAAATAAAAGTCGTTTTTTGTTTGTTTGTTTGTTTACCTTAAATAGGCTACTTAACATTAAAAATGTAGTACTTTCTTGTACTCAAGTAAAACTTTTTTTTTAAATTGATTAAATTTACTCAAATTTACTTGAGTAAATTTTTTGGGTAACTAACGTTAATACTTTTAGAGTATATTTTAAAATAGGTACTTTTACTCTTATTCAAGTATATTTTTAGAGAAAAAACGGTACTTTTACTTCGTTACTGTGGGCGACTCTCCTCTCGTTACTTTATCTTAATGAAATACAAGTTAAAAATGCTTCAGTTTATTCCAAACGCGCCGTCTACTTTTCTCTGGGCAATGAACGATAAAAATGCTTCAGTTTATTCCAAACGCGCCGTCTACTTTTCTCTGGGCAATGAACGATGCCCATTCGCGAATGATTCATTCTTTTGAGTCGATTCTGTTTAAAGGCTTTATCAAACCAGTGAATCGGTTCGCGAATCAGTTTGAATGATTCGTTCAGTTCCCTGCCGCACGCGCTGACTGAAGCGGTTCACTCAGATAACATCAAGCGCGATGAAGACGTGGCTTTGGATCTACAGTCAATTGAAAGCAAATCTGCAAAGGCTTGTTTGCTAGAGCTATATGAAGATCTTTTATTAGATGAACACCGCGTGTGCATATACTGTTCCACAGGTATAGGCCACGATACCACTGCAGCGGCGCGCGACCTGTTCTAGACACAATTAATATTCATATTTTTATAATATTTACCCTTGCAAAAATATAGGCTACATTTGTTTACATTTTGCTGAACAGAAGATCCGTCAATGTGCATTTGTTTCGTTATGTTCAGATGAGTTTTCAGAGGAGTTTTCAGAGGTTATAGAATAATACATAATTAATTTACTTTAAAATATAATTTAATTCAGTAATGCAAATCAGAAATTTAATCAGCTGTTACTTCAGAGTCATATGATCCTTCAGAAATCATTCTAATATATTGATTTATTAACAGTGTTGGAAACAGTTTTGCTGTTTAATATTTTTTGGAACCTGTGACATTTTGTTCAGGATTCTTTGATGAATAGATGCTAAAATGAACAGCATTGATAATAAATTAACATATTGGAATGATTTCTGAAGGATTATGTGACACTGAAGACTGGCGAAAAAGGCTGATGAAAATTCTGATTTGCATCACTGAAATAAATTACATTAAAAAAAATATATATATATTTTGAACATACACACACACACATACACATTACATAAATGTAATCTATATATCTAAATAAAAATAGACTATATTCAGTATATGATCCAAAGTAACTAGTAACTAACTACTTGAATAGTTTTTTATCCGATACTTTTTTACTCTTACTCAAGTAACTATTCAGACAATTACTTTTACTTTTACTTGAGTAAATATTTCTAGAAGTACTTTTACTTTTACTTGAGTACAGTTTTTGGGTACTCTACCCACCTCTGGTAAAAAGTAAAATATTATGCTTTGGAATGTTGTGAAGTAAAAGTTTTCTAAAGACAAACACTCTGATAAAGTACAGACACTTGAAAAATGGGGGGGCAGTACTCGCGGGGCAGTACTGGAGACATCTTCCAACTGAACCATAGCTAAGGTTTTTTCAAAAAAGTCGCTAGGTTTGTCAGTATGTACCTATTATGGGGGAAAAAAGCTGCCAAAAGGGTCTGAAAGTTGCTAAATATTGTGTGAGACGCGGGAGCTGATGGCAGCGGGCGGTGGATATTGTTGCGGCCCGCCACAAATAAATCAGCGTATGGGAAACACTGGAGATCGTCTGTGGGAGTGTCACAGTTCTTGAGCACACAGAACGAGCAGTACGAAACGCGTTGGGGAGGGGAGATTTTCCACTTGTGGTTTCATTATCTCGGACGGATTAAAAAAAAGTTGTAAGAGATAATAATAGTAATAAAAACAAAAATGTGTCACCAAATATACTTGGGCGGCCGTTAATATACCTGGGCGGCCCGCCCAGGTAAAGTCTATGTGTGGGAAACACTGATAAGGTACATGTACAACAAACTGGTAATGTCATAGTGGTATCGTGGCCTATACCTGTGGAACAGTAGACAGCACTCGCGGTGTTCATCTAATAAAAGATCTTCATATAGCTCTAGCAAACAAGCCTTTGCAGATTTGCTTTCAATTGACTGTAGATCCAAAGCCAAGTCTTCATCGCTCTTGATGTTATCTGAGTGAACCGCTTCAGTCAGCGCGTACTTTTAAAGCAGAGTAAAAATACTTCACTACTGTCCACCTCTGGATATAAACGTTAAAAGGGAAATAAATATTCCTAAAAAAAAAACATTCATTTAAAAAAGTATTGATAATCAAGTAAACCTAAGTTGCTTCAGTCCAGTTAATGTTTATTGTTAAAAATAAGTAAATATTTCACAACAAATAGATGTGGGCCACAAACTATCAATCACATGATAGAAGGCATGTAGTAAATTGTGGATAATTTAGAAATTTGCATATTAAATATGATATAGTAGTCTTAGTTAAATTTAATTTAATTTAATGTCAGTTAAATTCATCAATGAGCTATACTGAATTTATATTATTTCCACTAACGTTTAAAAAATTATATTTAAGTAGGTTTTGATTGCATTTTACAAAAAGTTTAAGCATGCAGAAAGTCAAAATGTTATGTTGCTAGAAAACCATTAACATTAAAATGAGTGACATTTTTCCTAAGACGTATAAACATTTAACATATTTTGAACTATGTTATATGTTGTTTCATAAGTGCAGGAGTTACATAGCAGCGAGTGTTCTGTAGAACCAGGGCGTGTGAGGACTTTGACAGGAGACGCACAGTGACCTATGTTTGTATGGGTAATTCACTTCTGGAGTATAAGGTCCTGAAAGGGTGGAGCATCAATATACTCTCACATATTCATTCCACCTGGAAGCTTGTCACTTTTTATCTCCTCTTCTCTGTTTCAGTCTCTCTGGCTCCATGGATGTGGGTGAGCTAAAAATGTTGCCTGCCGGGGAAAGCGATGGCTCAAAGGTGTGTGTAAAAGTGCCGGGCCCAACTCTGACATACCAGAATATTCAGTACTGCATTAGAGAAAGCCGTGGACCGTGCCGCAAGAGAGGACCTGAGCGAGAAATCCTAAAAACCGTCAGGTTAGTGTCTGTGTGTGTTTATGTGCTGTAGAAACAGAGCAGATGCTTCATAAGAATTGACATCTCACACAGACCATATTCAGCAAAACACACTGCTGTGCAGTCAAATTTGATTTCACATCATTTTGATACAGATAACAGTTATCTTTAAGATAAGCATCCCAGATCCATTTGATATGCATGTGTATATTACTGTCTTTCTATGTGTTTTAGTGTTTTTATATCTGGAAAGGAGATGTTTTGTGACCTAATGCTAAAATATTTGTCCAGAGTTTAGATGTTTAGAGATTAAAATAAAAAAAAGAACTGAAATTGTGATTCTCCATAGTTTTTGTGCGTCAGTGTGTTTGTTCTTTCTTTTTCTTTCTTTCTTTCTTTCTTTCTTTCTTTCTTTCTTTCTTTCTTTTTTGTGTGTGTGTGTGTGTGTGTGTGTGTTCTATGCATTTGCTTACTTTGGATGAGAAAATGTGTTTTTCTATTATTTTTATAATATAAATGTTAAACAATACTTTGTATTCCTTGCCATAACAATGATACATAGTTAGTGAGTATGTCATTATATGTACATAGACTGCTCTTTTGTTGCAAAAAAAAAAACCCACCATTATTTGAAATAGAAATCTTTTGTAATATTATAAATGTCTTTACTGTCCTTTTATTCTTTTGATCAATTTAATTCATCCTTATCCTTAGAATAAATAAACTTAATGTAGAATTAATGTAACTTAAGGAGCTATTTCTTCCATTTCCACCTGATTTAACAAAGTACTTTCATTGATGAAACCTAACGGTTCAGGCATATTAAAAATATGATTGATTTAATTTAGATGTTGCCATATAGAGCACATTTTTAGGTTATTTGATAAACATTTTTACAGTGCACTGTTTTGCTGTTTTGACTGTTTTGCTGTTTCCTGTTTTAGTGGTATCATGAAAACCGGCCTGAATGCAATCATGGGAGCAACAGGAAGCGGAAAAACATCGTAAGACGCTCACAGAATCAACAGACTATAGAAAGGTTACAACTGATGAAGAGCTGGCAACTCCACTCAATTTCTAACCTTTATTTTTGTTGTGTGAAGGCTGTTAGATGTGATCGCTGGAAGGAAGGATCCTCGTGGTTTGCGTTCAGGTCAAGTTCTGGTTGACAACAAGGTCGTGACCTCTGACCTCCGTCTCATGTCTGCCTATGTCGTACAGGTGAGAATGCAGAATTTTACAGTCAGTAGTACGTCTTCTCCTGAGGATAAAGGAATATTCTGGTCTGTTGTGTGGCACATGTACGTGTTAATGCAGGGAAGATTATTGTGGAATAGAATTATTTTTGTCTCCTGTTTAAGAGTCTTTTGCTTAGCTCCAAATCAAACACATTCATTTAGTTGGTTTAATTCTCAACATTTTCTTTGATCTGTGTCTCTCTGTCTGTGTCCTTCTGTAGGATGATATCCTGATGGGCACTCTGACTGTGCGGGAGAATCTTTTATTCTCTGGAAATCTGCGGTTGCCAAGGAAACAGTATTCCACTGCTGATAAGAAAAAAAAAGTGGAGAGCATCATTCAGGAGCTGGGATTAGAGGACTGCGCAGGCACCAAGGTTAGTCACAAACGCTACTGATGCTTTTCAGGTCCAGCTCTTTAATGCAGTTTAAAAAAAGCAATTTATATAAACATTGTCTTGAATAAACCACTCATTCATTTTGATAATTTTTTGGGGCATATACTCAAAAATTTAACTGTCCTGAAATTGCAGGAGAAAAGGGGGGGAAAAGTCTTAAAATAAAATATTGAAAATGTATTTATTAATTTGGTATAGACATTTTTTTTATTTTAGTTTTTATTTGTTTTAAATAATATAATACATTTTTGTTTTAAAATCATTAATTATTAAAATTATTAATATTTGAAAAATGTCTGAAAATACGTCACAAGGTTACGAATATTTTTTTATTATGACAAGGTATTCTTGGTATTAATAATTCAAAAATATTTTGACCTAAAAAAATTAAATATGGTACATGTCATTTAAATAAAGGCTGTCAAAAATACAGTAACATGTTCATTTCTCTGATTAATAGTTTCTGTTTAACACAAAATATAATAACAAAATATTTAGGCAATTCATGTTTTTCACTTCCTCAAAATATTACCAAAAGTTTTGACTAGTAATTTTCTTATTTATTATGAAAATTAACGTGCAAAATAAACTTATAATTATATTGATAGAGACAGAAAAATCACTATATTTCTATATAGACAACATGTTATATATAAAAGGCACAGTTAATGTGACATTTATTATAATGGCTTTATGTGAAGATTGTTTTATATTCACTTAAATTAAAAGTTAGCATATTTTGAATGTTCTTTAACAGTTTAGGCCTATTAAATGTTACAAATAATGGCACAAGTTTTACTGTAATCTTGAATGGCTATATTTACTCATTGTATCCTCAGACGTTGGTACATAATTCCATGCCATTATTCATAGTACTTACAGTATATAAAGATGCTATTAAAAAAAGTAAAATATACTGTCTTTATATAGTTTCTACATTAATTTGGAGATTCAATATAAAACTATATTTATGATTACAAATTTTAATGTTATGCAAAACATTTTTTTTGTTTTTATTGATTGACAGCACTAATTGAAATGTGTTAAATAGATATGTTTTTCTTCAAGATTGGTACAGAGTTTATAAGAGGTGTATCAGGAGGAGAAAGAAAGCGCTGTAGCATTGGCATGGAGCTCATTACGTCTCCTACTCTTCTTTTTCTGGATGAGCCGACCACAGGCCTCGACTCCAATACAGCTAACAGCATCATTGCTCTCTTGCACAGGTACAAACTTATTTTAATAACCCCCATCACCCAGCTTATTATGTACCTCATATAGTGCCTACATTACCTGCTTGTTTTGGTAACCACTTGAAATCTTTACGTTCACGTCATTTTATCTTATCACTTCAACTGTCCTCTTTCTCTCTTCTGGTCATTCAGGTTGTCACAGGGTGGTAGAACTATCATTTTCTCTATCCACCAGCCACGTTACTCAATCTTCAGGCTCTTTGACCACCTGACACTGCTCCATAAGGGAGAAACCGTTTATGCTGGCCCTGCCGTCAAAGCCATGGACTACTTCCAGAGTCTGGGTAAAATATATACAGATATTTGATATGCTGGTGATATGAATATGAATGAAAGGAAAACTTTATATCTGAGTAATCTCATCCAATTTACAAAAATATCACTGTTTTTGGACACTAGAAAGATGGTATTCTTTAAAATACCTTGGAGTTCCATATGAACACTGTGATATACAAATATAGTAATACAGCATATATAGTATTTATTTATTTTATTATTATTTTTATTTTTTTATCAACAACAAAGAGAAATGTTCTATTATTTGCTACACTTAACAACATTTAACATAGTTTATATAATGCATTAAAAAAAAAGGTGCCAGGGTTGCCAGAGTTTAATAAAATAAAAACAAAAAATGATTAGCCTTTTTGCTTCTGCAAACACAAAATACTGCAGTATTCCATGAAATATTCTGTCAGTGGCTAGTATCTTCACTACATTTTCTTGTCTTGTTTTTAGACATTATTAAATTCATTATTCATTTTCATTATTATTTTCTCCTCTGTTGATTAGGTTATACGTGTGAGGCTTTCAACAACCCTGCAGATTTCTTTCTGGACATAACAAATGGGGAGGCCCTTTCTTCAGTGTCAACAGGTGATACACATACACAGGCATGCAGATATGAACACATATAAATGAAAGTAAGGCATCGACTTACATAAAGTAATAAATGTTTTGTGGTATTGCTCAGTCACATGGTTCAGTGGATCAAAAGTTTCTCTCTGTTCCTCAGAGAAGTCATTGGCTGAGCTTTACAGGGAGTCTCACTACTGTGCCGCTGTCAAAGAGGAGTTGAAATGTATCACTGGACCATCAGATCCCTCATCTGAAGCCAATAGCAAGGCAGCATCCTATGTCACATCATTTTTCTACCAGGTTTGTTTCATAAGACAAAAAAATATTTTTGCATGTGTGTTCAGTAAATGATTAACCAGTACATTATCTTGACCTGCTGTTGAACTTAAGCTCATATCTGTTATCAGGTCAGTTATGGGTGAAATGAACAGTGAGCTATAAACCTT
The DNA here is from genome assembly GCA_027422415.1 of Schizothorax lantsangensis. Lineage (NCBI taxonomy): Eukaryota > Metazoa > Chordata > Actinopteri > Cypriniformes > Cyprinidae > Schizothorax > Schizothorax lantsangensis. The sequence goes on along the minus strand of CM049841.1, from coordinate 8,830,278 downwards.
GTCTTTCAGATAGTTCGTTTTTTTTGTGTGTATGTATATGTGTGTGCTTACATGAAATCATGTATGTGTGTTTGTATGTAGTTAAAGGTGGTATGCTGGAGGACAATGCTGAATGTTGTCAGGAATCCTCAGACCTCATATGCTCAGATGGCAATGAACATCCTCTGTGCTCTGCTGATTGGACTCATCTACTACCAGATGCCTTTAACTCTTCCTGAAGCCTTGCAGAACAGGTACTGATAGATCCATGCATACATGCATCCATCCATCAATCCATCCATTCTTAATGCAGTTTGTGTGTGTGTGTGTGTGTGTGTGTGTGTGTGTGTGTGTGTGTGTGTGTGCAGGATTGGAGCATTCTTCTTTCTCATCATCAACATGGTGTTTGGCAACCTATCAGCAGTTGAACTCTTCATTAATGAAAGAGCAATCTTTGTGTGAGTATAATATTAGCAATTATGTCAAGACAAGTCCCCATTGTTTTTATAGCACTTCATACAATACAGATGGTTTCAAAGCAGCTTTACAGTTCATCCAGTTATGCTTTTAAGTGTGTTTATCTCTGTTATTTTAGTATTATTTATGTAATATTATAGTATTTATTAATATTTTTGAGTTTTTAGCTTTTATTTTTATATTTTAAATTTTTTTTTTGTTGTTGTTGTTGTTGTTTTTATTAACTTTGTTATGTGCTTATTTTTATTGATTTTTAAAATTTAGCTTCAATTTATTTTTTATTTCCGTATTAGTAGTTTTAGTACTTAAACTTATTTTGCTTCAGTTTGTTGCAAAGACAACATTTCTAATTTTCATTTTAGTACAGTTTTTTATAAGTTTAGTTAAAAATGAAATATCAAATATATTAAAATATTTGTATTTTATTTTATTTTCAGATTTATTTCAACTAACAAAAAGGATTTTTAATAGTTTTAGATTTGGTTAACAGTAACAACATTGCAATTTATGTGTCCAGATTCTGTATGTATGAAATTAAACTTCCTTTCATTCATTTTTCTTTTCCAAACCCAAGTAAGTCTGTTTATTTGTGTGTGTTTTAGGCACGAGAACTCTGGGGGATATTACCGTACATCTGTGTATTTCCTGTCCAAGGTGTTTGTGGATCTGTTACCAAATCGCATTGTGCCGATTTTCATCTTCTCCTGCATTTCTTACTATATGATGGGTTAGCACACATAATACATTATTAGTATGCTAAACATGTGGCACATCATTAAAACTATCAGTAGCATGTATTCTATACTAAATAAAACATGAATATGCACAGTAAGTGTACATATATATTTGTGAACAGGGTTGAATCCATCATTCACGGCCTTCCTGTGTTTTGCGTTGACAATGTCCATGGTCAGTCTGGCAGGAGTCAGCTTGGCCTTCCTGGTCAGTGCCAGCGTGAGCACATTCGCCATGGCCAACGTCCTCATTGCCTTGCCTTTTGTCTTCATGATGGTCAGAATTCAAACCTACACATTAATGTTACCAGTATGTTCTTGTTCCATTCTCTCTTTCTTATTCGCTCTCTCTCTCTGTATCTTTGTTGCAGGTATTTGGAGGGTTCCTGGTGAATCTCAACTCCATGCTCAACTGGCTGTCCTGGCTCAAGTGGGCCAGTATCTTCAAATATGGACTAGATGTAAGGAGGATGCAAAGAAAATACAAAAAGTGTTAATAAATTAAAAGTGTGCATCATATGGTTTTTAAATGCATCTTTACTCATTATCAGATTGTTTAAAAGTGCTGTTTATTGTGTTTTGTTCTTTCGTAGGCTGTGACTATAAATGAAATGAAAGGGCAGGTCTTCTACAGTGGCAATGTGACGTAAGTTGCTCAAACTGTAGATAAAGTGTAATGACAGTTCAGTTAAGTTCACAAATTGTATTATCATGACAGACACATACACTACCGTTCAAAAGCTTGGGGTCACTTAGATTAGATTTTTTCTTTAATACTTTTATTCAGCAAGCATGCATTAAATTGATTAGTACAGACATGTTACAAAAGATTTCTACCCCTCACACAAAATATATTCTTTGAGCCATTCATCATTTAAGTTTTTGACTTACCAGTATTTGATTTCTTTCTCATGGTCAGACTAACAGGAGAGATGTATCTGCAGTCTCAGGGGATCGACTACAGTGTGTGGGGCTTCTGGCAGAACCAGGTGGCTCTTCTGGGCATTATACTGGTGTGCTTGACGTTTGCATACATACAGTTGCGCAGGATCAACCGCTGGAAATAATGCACATGTTCTTTATAACAGATTCACTCGTACACACATTATGTAATTTCATAAAATTCTTATTTTGTTACACCATGTCCATTTCTGTATGTTTAATTCACGTTTTTCTATGTAAATTATTATATTTCAATGTAATTTTTAATCCAGGCTTTCTGGGATTGACACTGATACATTTTTGGAAATATGAAATGCTCTGTAAAGTTTAAAAAGGCCATGTTGTGCAACATATCTGTATTTAAAATTCATTATCAGCTATTTAAATGCTTTTCTGCTAAATTTAGTAAAATTATTAGATAAAATGATTCATGAAAGGTAAAGTGACTAAATGTTTCTCTTGTAGAATCACTGTTTGTGCAATTGGACTATTAACTCAACTTTATAGTTACTGACATACAACCTTTGTGACGTGTAAATATAAATATATTAAATGAAACTTAAAGGGATAGTTCACCCAAAAATGAAAATTCTGTCATAATTTACTCACCCTCAATTAGTTCCAAACCTGTATGAATGTCTTTGTTCTGCTGAACACAAAGGAAGATATTCTGAAGAATGTGGGAAACAGAGCAGTTCTGGGGCTCCATTGACTTCCATAGTATTTTTTTTTTTCCTACGATTGAAGTCAATGGTGCCCCAAAACAGCCTGATTACAAACTTTCTTCAAAATATCTTCCTTTGTGTTCAGCAGAACAAAGAAATTCATACAGGTTTGGAACTACTTGAGGGTGAGTAAATGATGACAGAATTTTCATTTTTGGGTGAACTATCCCTTTAAGTTCTCAATTCTTTGTGCACATAGAAGGCATGTACTTCAAAAATGTATGGTCATAGATTTTGCTCTATTTAACCAAAATTTCAATGTACGTTAAAATATTTTTTTTCATATATTTTGATCTATATTTGTTTATCGCATTAATAAAATTTAAATGTGTAGCCTAGTAGTGTTCTTAAGTGAATGCATGTTGTTTTCCTTACATGGAACGTAAGTAATGTAACCACTAGGCGGCAGCAGCGCTCTGCTGTCACTTACATTCTGCATGTTCCTCCATGTCTTCCTCTGCCCTGAATCTGATATTAATTACACACACAACTGTATTTTTAGAAGTAGTTTGATTATCTATTAACATAGTAGCTATTAACTGAAATGTGTCATTCTGTATTTTAGCTGCATGCATACAGCTCACACAGACCATCATAAACCAAGCAAGGCATTTGTTTACTGGATATTTTCATATTGCGAAAAATGAATTCTCAGCTCATCTCTCTTTGTTTATCTATAACACAATTTAAAGTGAAATCTCTTCATCATATAATTTGTCCTCCAGTTGTTGCTGTAGTCTGTTAAACCCCACAGAAAGCAGCTGCAGACATTTCTTTGTTATTGCCACATAGAATATTCACATCTGTTAGATATTAGTAAATCCTTATGTGTGTTGTATGTGTGTGTGTGTGTGTGTGTGTGTGTGTAGTGCAGTCTTGAGTTTCATTCAGAGCCACACTGTCAGCGCAAAAAATCTTGGAAAGCCTCCAAAGTCGAGGTGGAGAGAATTCAGAGGAAAATAGTTAAGGAACAGAGGCACATACGCTGGAGAAAGACAAAGAAAGACAAAATCTTTCTTTTTGTCAAGACTTTTGACTTTTTGAAAGACAAAATCTACTCACATTTGCTTAGAAAATGTCGAATTCTAGTTAAAATAAAATATTATCATTGGTTAAATTAGGCCACTATGTGAGATGAACCTGCTTCTCTAGAAAAACTGGGGAATAAACAAAGCACACTTTTTAAGTATTTACTTTCCGACATTTTCTGTTTATTTCATTGTCATGTCCAGTTGCAAATGGCACATAATGAGAATAAAATAACAATGAAGTTCAAAAAACTGCATTTTCACACCTTAGGAGATCTTATCCCACTAAGGAAGGCACAAACACTTTATCTTTTTCTTTCAACACATTCACATGAAAAAGCTTTAGCCGAAAAAGTGCAAATCAACATGTTATCATCAATAAGCTAGAGTTACATAAAAACACTGTTGTTCCAGTAGTCAGAATAATGCTGAATACAAGTCATGTAACCCAAAATGGCCAGAAACACCACAAGTAACAATTTGACAAACAAATGATTTCCTTCTGACTGATTTTGTGTGCTTGTGTATGTGAGTGTAAGGAAATCTGAACCTCTCTGATGTGAACAAGCATATTTCTCCAGTTTTTCTGAGCAACGGTGCAGCTATTTAAAACCTGTCCTCATTACAGAAGCCAGTTCACTCTAAAAATGTTTTTGGGAGCAGGAACAAACCCTATGGCCGAAGGCTCGGCTTATAAGACACGGCTGTATGCCCATTTTGCATAAGCAAATTATTGACCATTATGTAATAGCACATTTAGATTCTAAATTTCCTTGAAACACGTATTATAAGGAGCGAAATAAGGCCATGAAAGCATTTGAGAGGCAATGACAGTGACTTGAATGAGCCTACATGATGTGCATTAAATTGCTTAATGTATTTTTGCAAGATTTCATGACAGAATTTCACCCCATTAATCAGTTATCTTGGTAACACTTTACATAAGGTCACATTTATTAACATTAGTTGATGTATTAAATAACATGAAATAATGTTTATTTAACATTTATTAATCAATGTTAATGGTAGTTATTAAAAAAATACAGTTACTGTTCGTTTGTTAGTTCACAGTGCATTAACTAATGTTAATACATACAAATTATGATTTTTTAAAAATGTATTAGTAAATGTTGAAACTAACATTAATTAAGATTAATACTGTAGAAGTGTTGTAGTTCATGTTAACTAATGTTAACAAATGAAAGCCTATTGTAAAGTGTTATCTTGAGATTGAGCAAAGAACATCAACAGTTTGTGCGACAATAATCCAGTTTTTTTATATATATATTTTGTCAGTACACCATCAACTTGTGCTTCTCTTAAAGGGACAGTTCACCCAAAAAAGAAAATTCTGTCATCATTTATTCTCCCTTATGTTGTTCCAAACCTGTATCCATTTTTTTCTTCTGCTGAACACAAAAGAAGATATTTTGAAGAAGACTGATAACCAAACAGTTTTGGCTTCCATTGACCTCAATTGTATTTTTTTGTTCATACAATGAACAAAAGCGTCCAATGCTTTTTTGGGGGTTTGCACCCCAGTGTTCTTCAAAATATTGTCTTTTATGCTGCACAGAAAAAAAAGTCGTACAGGTTTCAATAATATGAGGATGATGTCAGAATTAATATTTTTGTCTGAACTATCTATTTAATTTAATGAGTTTTAAAGTTTAAGCTAATTTGTGCATTGTGATAATTTGTGCATTTGTTTATACTTATACATTCAAATGTGTTTTTGTGTCTTGATCCATTAGTTTATGTTGAGATATTGTGTGGTATGGACTGTATGTTATCATGTGCTTAATGCTGTAGAGAATGTGTTATGTTTAAGTATAGGTTTAGAGAACACACATGTTTGTTTGTGTGTGTAGATTGATGAATGTTTCTCAGTATTCCCACAATGTTGCACCAGCAATCCCCTGACCGCTGGCTTTGAGCACCCCAGCATGGTCTCCCTTAAGATACTTGCCCTCCTTTGTCTTAATGGCCACTTTATTATAATCACAGAACTCAAAGTGGAAATAGACAGGTGTGTCACTACTGCTGATCACAGAGCCATCTGCCTCCACCGTCCAATACTTCCCCACTGAGTCTGACCAGAGAAATTAGAGAAATAGTAAGTAACAGACAACACAGAATTTCTGAACAAATGAATATATTTTATAGGGCCGTATTATGGAATAAATGTTAAGAAATCATTAACTTGTTACATTTTTATAAATTCAAGTGATTATGCATGCTTTTGATTATTAACATTTAAATTAACCATTATTTACCAATGGAAAGGAAAATTAAAAAACAACGGATTTAAAAAAAAGTATGTATGTTTGTTAAATAAACAAACAAACAAATTAATTCATTCATTTTTGGGGTCCATTCAGTGAAAATTGAATGGCTCCAATGTTCTTCAAAATATTTTTTTTATGTTCCACAGAAGAAAGTCATATAGGTTTCAATTACATGAGAAAACAGAATTTAAACATTAAAATAAAATCCAGAAAAATGGAATTTGGGAAAAAAATTAACGAAAAAAGGGGAAAAAATTAAACAGATTTCATAGGGCCCTAAGTAATTATTTACATCCAATCAACTGTTAGTAAATCTTCATTAATTGTAGTAGCACTATCACTCACCTCTGAGGCTGTAAGCATTGTTGTTGTACTCTAACTGGAAGACATCATAGGATGAGCGGTTGGAATCAAGTGTTCCAGTTCCTTGTTTGCGGCAACCAATAAAGCCGTGTTCCCCACGCAGCACTATCAATGGCCTGTTGATGAGCTTCAACACAAACTCCTCCTGCTCACCTGTTAAACAAAACAACACCGGCTACAACATACTGTACATGTGAAAGATTGGTGTGGTGCTATTCATTTACACATGCACGACAAAAATTGTAATTAGCCATACAGACACAAACCTGCAGAGTCCACAGCAGCCGCCAGTTGCCCGTTCTTTTTGGCTGCCAAATATTTACCATTACTGGCCTTCAGTGCGACTTTTGACCCTTTCCACTCAAGGTCAAAGAAACAACTGGGGGATCTGGGATAAACAGTCAGTTTCTTAAAAATCAACATGACAAATGATCAAATTTAATTTAGTAGTGTACATTTCTGGTCTTATTGAGCACAATTGAGCTTGTGTACTTTTTGAGTACTATGTCTTTATGTATTGCCTAGCAACTTAAACAGATGACCATGAAAACAAACATATACCCAATGCAAGCTGTTATATTTGTATTCCCTATTGCCTTTATTAATTCCTCTTGCCATATGGTTCACTCCACAAATATCTTTCAATCTGGCTAATCTACTTTTCTACCCTGCGCCTATTATGTGACATTTTCCAACTTAGTTAAGTACAGTTAATTGTTCTTACTTAGTGGAGGCAGAGCATTGGATCGCTCCACTTGGGGTGAGACTCCAATACTTCCCATTGCAGGATCGGAAGGTACAGCGCTTTGTCTCCCTGTCCATCTCCATCTGAAACACCTCCCGATCAGACTCCTCATCCTGATTGGCTGATAAATCAACCCCTAAAAAATAGTAGTTCAATCAGAGTGTGTTTTCAGCCAACAGACTCGGAGAGTGAAGTTATTTAAAATTGTGAACACGTACTGTTTATCTTCATAAAGCTGTTCTACAAAAGTGAAATGTGCATCTCCTACATTCAGGAGCTCTTAATTTACATTGTCCCACAATACACATTACCCTTCATAAGTTTGGGATTAGAAAAACTTTTGATGCTTTTAAAGGTCTATTTTGCTAACCAAGGCTGAATTTATTTGATCAAAAATACAGTAAAAACAGTAATATTGTGAAATAATATTACAATTTAAAATAATGGTTTTCAATTTTAATATGTTTTGAAATATAATTTATTCCAGTGGTGGCAAAACTGAATTTTCATCAGCCATTACTCCAGTCTTCAGAAATCATTATGCTGATTTATTATGAATATTGAAAACAGTTGTGCTGCTTAATATTAGAGCAGCATTTATTCAAAACAGATATATTTTGTAGCAATATACTACCACTCAAAGTTTGGAGTAAAGGTTTTTTTTTTTTTTGGAAAGAAATTAATACTTTTATTCTGCAATATGTTAAACTGATTTAAAAAAAAACGTATATTGTTACAAATGATTTCTATTATATAATATTATTAAAAATAATAATAAAAATGTTAAATCTCCTCTGCATTATTCAAATTCAAGTCCTAATGATGCTTTTCTGCATGTGCGCGCACACACACACACACACACACACACACACACACAACACACACACTGATTTACAGAGTCTTTATGTTAATTTTGAGGCAAAAACTCAGAGCCAATTTAGCCTACAGCATGCATATTTGTCTTGTAAAATAACTGTTTACAGTTTCCCAAGAAGGGCAGGACATCATTTTACAAACCACTCTAAACCTAAACCAGGACATCATTTTACAAACCACTCTAACCTAAAAATGGTTACATCTAAGTTAACTTGTTTTAGGTCATATGATATAGCTAAATACATAAATGTATAAAAGCAAATTCCATGGCTTAAATCAAGCAATTTGCAGGTAACAAATCAGTTGCAGGTTACCATTTTTTACAGTGAAGGCTGAATCTTAAAATCTTAAGTTGAGCTCCATGCATGCAGTGTTTCACAATGAGCACAAAGAGAGCAGGCTAGAAAATGTGCAGACACATTTAGTAGCTCTACTAAACTCTAAATGATTTACCCATTAAATCATGGCCCATTTCACTTAAACTCACCCTACATTCGCCCAAATGTGGTGCATAACCGTTATTAACAGCATTATTTATTAATCAGCATGCTGCAGTCACATATCTCACCCTGGCGCATGGAGATGTTTCTCTCGTTGCTGGCGGTAAGCACCACTTGCCCGTGACTTTGCTCGAGGACAAACAGCTCATCTTTGCCGACGCGCGCGCTCTTGCCAGACTTCATGGTCCCGGTGGGGCCCGTGGGCGCGATGTATTTGCCCGTCGCGTCCCGGAAAGCCACCTTCCCCGCGCGAAATTCCAGCGTGAACCCGGTGCCCGTGCCCGGTTTGGTCGTCAGGGCACCGCTGCACGTGAGGAAGCGGTTGTCGGCGGTCTGCAGGTGATACCGGTGATCCAGGTAGACGAGAGTGAGCAGCGAGTCCACGCCCCACGGCACGTCGCGGTCCACGGCGAGCTCGCTCCTCTCGGCGCACAGGTGCGCGTACCGCTTGCGCGAGATGCTGTACACGTTCACCTGAGGATGGACGGCCAGGTGCACGTTCCATTTCTCCGCAGGCGAGATGCTTTGCGCAAAGCAAGCGATTCGGTCCTCGGTCCCGCCCAGGTAGCGCGAGTGGGGCTCGGACTGCAGGGACCACCGGCCGTCGTCGTGGGCGATCACGAGGAACCGACAGTCCGGGCCGGGCTGCTCGCTGTCCGCCGTCACGTTGCCGTCCTTGTCGGTGGCGAGGTAGCGACCCAGGTGGCTTTTGATGAACACGGCATTGGAGTCTCCGTGGTCACCGGACTGCTCCAGGGTCCACACCTGCTTTTTCTTCATGGAGCTCGCCGAGGCGTTGATTTTAAAACCGAACATCTCCGCTGTCAGATATTTGTTGTCGGCGTTTATCAGCCCGAACCGAATCACCAAAGTCTCGCCTAATCCTTCCGAAGACATGCTGGAGCTGTTTGGATGTTACGGTTCGGTGAGAATCGGTGAGCAGCGGTTCCGAGGAGCGGGTGTGACGAGTGTGATGGCGTGAGAGAGAGCATGGAGAGAGAGAGAGAATGAGCGAGAGAGCATGAGAGAGAGAGAGAGAGAGCATGAGAGAGCATGAGAGAGAGAGAGAGAGAGAGAGAGAGAGAGAGAGAGAGAGAGAGCATGAGAGAGAGAGAGAGAGAGAGAGAGAGAGAGCATGAGAGAGAGAGAGAGAGAGAGAGAGAGAGCATGAGAGAGAGAGAGAGAGAGAGAGAGAGCATGAGAGAGAGAGAGAGAGAGATGACACACGTGTGTGTGTGTGTGATGCTGATATGTAGATTGTAGGCTATGTACACTTTTTAGGCGTCTTGCTGTTTTACTTCACTCTCAGAAGCATCATAGATGTTGAGCTGTTTGCAGCACTTGATTTCTAGCCTGGTAACATGCAGAGAGTTTGAACCGCTACCTTCACGTCATCCCGCTGCTGTTGCTATGGGAAGAGTAGGGCGATATCCTCAATTAAAGTGCCTTCCCTTGTGAAAAGAAGTACACATTTATGTTATTAAAGTGTGAACAATGTAATATCTTAGGACACTTGTAATGTGCATTAGAATGGAAATCTGGGTAACACTTTATTTTAAGGTGTCCTTAAGTTGTTACACGTTACATTATGATGTACTTGCTATTAGTAACACTTAATTAGCATACATGCAACCCTAAGCCAAACCCTAACCTACATGTTTAGGCTATTATTACTCAGTACTTAAATGTATAATTGACACCTTAAAATAACGTGTAACCGAAATCTGTTATTTCAGTTTATATTAAATACAATGTGAACTTAAGAGTGTTTTTGAGCAACTAACAGCACTCAAGTAGCCTATATTTATATGCAATTGGACAGTATTGGGGAGTAGTTACATGTAACAGAATTAGGTTTACATCATTTAATTACAAAATAAATGTAATTGTAATCTGTTACAGTTACTAAGAAAAATGTGTAATTACAGTTACTTATGAAAAGGTTAAAGATTACAATGGGGGGTTACATCTGAATATTTTCACATTGATTTCTCCTAAACTGACATTGACAGTTTCAGGAGTTAAGGATACAGAATAAAACAGGTTTATTCGATAACTTTTATTTTCTATAGTCGTGCTTTAATTTTGAAATTAACTGTTGTTTTTTTTCCAAAGCATGTTAGATATCAGTGTTTCCTGTCATAGCAAAGATTTGATTTTAAAAACAGTATCATAGCTATTAAACTATATTTTGTTATAATTTTAAATCTGTATTTAACCTCAGAATGATCTCAAAGTAAAAAGAGGTGTTAAAGTCTGATTTTGTGGTGGCTGTGCTTTAAAATTAAATTATTATAATCATAATTCAAGTGATGAAGGATTTTGGCAGTAATAAGTGTTGAGTAGGCTACTGTAAGGTTAACCCTGCCTGTTTTAAATGTTTTAAAATTATTAAAAATTAAGAAAAAATTTAGACATTTAAATATAGAAAAGTAATCAAAAGGTAATCAAATGGAATGTAGTTACATTAATAAATTGAAATAGTTACAATTACACTATAAATAATAGTAATTTGTAATCTGTAACCTATTACATTTCCAAAGTAACCTTCCCAACTGTAACTGAATAATTCTATTGTCTTTGAAATATGGTTAAAGTGTACTGCAGTGATGACAAGCATTTATGGTAAACTAAAATTTACATATGTTTAATTATGCATTTGTAATTTTAAAGCATGACAGAAGGTTATAAAAACAAAGATTTAACATTAAAGTGCATTTTTAAAAAGTGTTCATAAGTATATTAAGAATAAGTCATGAATTATTATTTTTGTTTCACTAATATTTTCTGCAAAATACAGTTTTTTAATTCTTACAGTTCTAAGAATTGAAGTACACTACAAGTAGCCTATACATTCAGTACAATTAATGGCCGTTCTTTTTCCACAAGGATTCACTAAAAATAACTTATTGTGAGTTTACTGAATCCTCTCATGACCATACTCATCAAATTTCTGTGAACTTAATTTAACAGAGTTCGGTGAAATAACAGGTTTTGCCAGCTTTTCTCGATAACTTTACTTGTTTGTTCAGTGTGCATGAGTGAAATCCACAAAAGACAATGTAGAATGTCTCTTTGTCCACACCATAGCTAAGATGAGCAGTAATGATTACCAGTCCGCATGTAAGGTGTGGTCTTTGAAGTTTAAAACTGTAAAACTATAGATCGGGGTGAAAGAGATACTGAAGAGACCTTCTGCAACAGCTGTCAACCTGTGGCTTTCCACTGAGGGCTTGAGCATGGTCAGTATCTGGATGATGATTCTTCTGGGAAAGCTAAGGTTGCTGCAGGATGAAGGCCAGAAGGGGGCGCTCATCAAGTGCTCTGTGCAGGTTTAACGCCCCCAGCAATGTGATGATAATATTAGGCTGCATATGTAAAAGGCACCGTTATTCAAATATTTTTAGCCAAGGTTCTAACTCTCTGTTGTCAGTAAACAATATAGGTCTTTTTCAGAAATACTAGGGTGTGACTCTAAAAATGAATCACCACATATGAACTTGTTACATCATTTATATTCCATTCCACTAATAAACAGTTTAGTTGTAGTTACGGTGATGCCTCTACTTTTTACAAATTGCTTTGAGTGGAATACCAGATAACCACCAAAAAACTTCAAGATGACAAAATTTATAATTATTATTGTGATTTAGTAATAAGGTAGGTAGCCTAATTTGTGAATGACTCATTCAGATTGAACACATTTTTATGTGACTAACTGCAATAACAAGTTGTTTCAGTGGTGAATTTTAGAGATTTAGGCCCCATAAATTCCATGTAAAGCATGCTGAGAACTACAAATCCAGTTTTACACCAACTGAACAAGCAGAAAAATCTTTTTTGATTACTGATTTTTCACATTCACCTGAAACATAATTTAATCTACTGCACATTTTAGAGAATTACAATAATCGAAATCAAAGAAACGATATTGTTGTGTAGAACACAAATAATATGACAAATCAGCATTTTTCTGTGCATTTAAAAAAAATTAATTACTTGTGTTCCTCGAAAATCTTGTTTAGGAGCCTCACCAGTGTCATTCAAGTCTATTTATTTTATTACAATAAGAATATAAAAAATACAAGAGAAAAATTATTATACCTACACCCAGGAAATCTATCTATCAGCAGTTACTTTTAATGTAGAGTATGCTATGTCATGGATCTAACTTTGTATTTTTGCCTGCTTGAGAACAGACTGCTCATGCTGTGGATTTATACCATAATAATGCATATGTTCCCCAAACATATCCTCTGCTCAGCAGAAAAAAGGAAATGATGAAGGAAGCAGGAACTTGCTCAGGTTATTTTCAGGGCAAACAGCAGCTTTCCTCTTCCTCTTGTAAAGGACAGGATATTGATTGAGTTCTTTATGCTCTGTTGACTGTTTGATGGAAATTAAATCTCTGACTGTAGCACTCATACGTTTCCTAAATGTCTGCAAGCCTTTAGTAGAGTTTTCATTTCATATGACATGTGGACACAAGAGGCAGGAACAGATGCACACACACATAGTGGGTAATCAAGAGATATAATTATTGATTGCATTAATGAAATAATGTATTATTCACATCAGTTAGGCTATTTTTTATACAGACAGATACTTGATTTCAGAGTTAAAATTCAAGTTCCAAATAGAATCAACTTGAAATGTAAAATTTAAAAATACACTGATAAATAACACTGCTATGTTTCGCTTTATGTTGCATTCATATACAAGGGATTAATCAGGCTTCATTTACTGTCTTAATGAGCTAAACTCCTGTGTGGCCCAGAGCTACACATTGTCAACCTGCTTCCAGGCTTCCAGACTGCTCTGTCAGTTGAAAATCAGCATTGATGGAGATACACCCATAATCACTGTGTGCTAATGAAGTAGCGTAAATGATGCACAATGTGCAAATCTCTGGATTTAATGAGGTTCATCTGTCAAACCCAACTAATGAAACCATTAAGTGAAAATAACATCCTAAAATATATAATGCTTCAAGATTTATTTTTTTCTCCCCAATTAACTCAAAAATAAGTAGCAGAAGATATCAGTTGATGTACAATATGGCATATTTCCTTATATTTCTCACTTTGAGGTTAAGACCGCTATATTGTTGGCTTAACATTTATCATCTCACGTGACATGTTGCATCTCCTTCTTTGTCCAATGACCTGAAAGACTGAAAGACAAAAACATGGTAACATCTGGACTGCTCCATCCTGTTGTCTGTTGGGGATTTGTGCCCATGATAAGGCAGGTATTCCAAAAAGTCAAGGAATCTTGAACACTTGAAACTGAACCCATCTGTGTGTCATGAAAGTATTACATATCCTTGCATAACATTGTGCTTGATCTATGAGTGTTGCTCAGACTGAACAGCTCTCTATGCTGATTTTGTAGTTGTTGAAACTCTTTTTGCAGTTTGACCCTAGAAAATATGATTATATATTATTTTAATTTGTACATGAAAAACATATTTTTTATGAATTTATAAGGTTTGGTTTGGTGATATTTTAGGTGAAGTCTGCATATATTTAATCAAAAAACCTGTAAAATATTATTACAATTTAAAATACCCATAATCTCTTATTATTATTTAAAATAGTTTTGCTGCTTAATATTTTTGTGGAAACAATGATACATTTTTTCGAGGTTCTTTGATAAACAGAAAGTTCAAAAGAACAGTGTTGAAGGAGAAATCTTTTAACATAATGTCCTTACTGTCCCATTTCACCAATTGAATGTCCTTGCTGAATAAAATTAATTTATTTAAAAAAAAATTACTCACCTCAAACTTTGGAAAATTCGTGCATTTTTATTTTAAATATATATTAAATATTAATTAAAATATTTTATAATTAAAATAATGAATCATTTTTAATTATATAAATAAAATGCTGTTCTGCTAAAAAAAAAAAAAAAAAAAACGGTATACATAACATACTTGTAAGTGCTCAAATGGAGAATCTCTGTGACATGATTGCATTCATATTTGCAGCCATGTGAAAAGAGAAATTGAATCTTTTGTGCATGTTCTAACACATATACATTCCTGAAATGACAACACTTGAGCGACCACCCTCTTTTCCTTATTCGGAGTATAAATCGTGTTGCATTTTATGAGAGTTCCGTATGAGACTTCCTTGCTATTTTGTTATACTCTCCAGTAGTAGCCTAATTAGGTAACATAAAGTTGGCTTCTACCACGTATCTCAACTAAATGCAAAGCACTGAACTCTGAACTGCTCTGAGAAGGATTAAGCAGGACTGATCCATTGCCATAAACGGAAAACACCTGGGAAAGGTTTGTACCTGTGGAAAACAAACATTGGGGTTACATCATGGCATATGTCATAGTTTACTCACACAACCAATCATGCTTAGATCCTTTCTGTCAACCTTAGACATTTTGGTTATATTTCCATATTAGGAGTCTACCTGTTCCCATTGCTTAGAGAGTGCAGCATCCACCGGTCCATCCCATCAGATCTTAACGTGAGTGTGTGTTACCTGTCAGTGTTTCCATATAGGGTACTTTAGGTCTGATGGGTGGAGACAGTCAGTAGGCCACTTATAGTGTTTTGTATTTAATCTTATTGTGTATTTCCATTCTCCATATGTTAAATACAGTGAAGAGGCACAATAATCCTTTAAAAAGAAAAATCTTTCTGAATAAATGCAATGACAGGAGAAGAGAAGCAGAGAGTCCCAATCACTAAGTTCTAATTTCCGCTTTAAGGAGTCATGTGACTTCGCCTTGGCTTCCAAAGTACTAAACCATGTGACTCATCCAGAGTTTGCCTTATAAGGAGATTGGCTGAATATCTTTTAAAGGGGCCCTGAACATAGTGCCTCTGTAAACAATACACAACACAAAGGTTATTTAATTTCCTTTATATTGGGCAGTGTGACATGTTTGAACTCTGTATATGGCTATATGGAAGAAAACATTTCATTTCTGGTTGCTGTGTGTGTGTTGGTGCACTCCATCACAATAAACATGGCCATATGTCAAAACAGCTGCTTAAACTAATAAATGAATGAACATTCGCCCTCTACAAGCTTACCACACAGTTTATACGCTCCACTTATTTCCAAGAGTAGCCTAAATTAAGCTTGGCTTACTTTATATTTCCTTTCTGATATAGGCTCCTGCGACTTCCTCTCAGAATTGTCACAATGTGCTGTGGGTGTAAGACTTTAAGTCGTCTATCTCTCTTCCTCTTCCTCTTTCTGTTTTAAACATCCTTATAAGGGCTACAGTATTCTGCTGATGAGAGAAACAATGCGGATTTCAAAACAGATAAAACACCATCATAAACACGCACATATGCTACTACAACCAGTGTAGTCACAGACTCTCACACCCTAAACATCAAGCTGATACTCACACACCTCGTAGAGATTGAAAGCTGTACCTATTCCATACATTAGGAATGTGAAGCACTTTGTGAAAAATGATGTGGCAATAGACTGTAACAATGACTCATTCACCTCTGTGACTAAGGTTATCTATTCTTTATGGCTCATTGAACTATAGGTATAATATTAAGATTACACTGTTGAGTTCTGTGGGAACCGGTATACATAGATAGTCACAACTCAATATTAATACCATTTCACGCCTAGGCACATGTTTGGTTGGGGTGGGCGAGTGTCACTTCTGTCAGAAGAATCATTCGAGCCATCTCTTGATGACAAGCCACTTTCGTCACTAGATAAATCACACACTAGACTGTTGACCAAACACTACACTGTGGTGACACACTGATGCTTCAATATAATAGTTCATTAACATAAAACACAATTTTGTTGTCTTTTCAATTCCACACTGATAAGCCAAGAAATGCAGAGCACGCCAGTCAAGACATGTTACCACGTGTCTCAGATTGCCCATGCACACATATAATAGTGATTATCATTTATGGAACAAAATATGGCCTATAAACTCATAAAGGATTAACAATGTAACATCATAATAAATGAATATGGGGTCTCATTTAAGTAGTATAAGATTTTAGAATGTCATTTTAATTTCTATTTTGATGACATTTGGGGCTAATACCACATTATCAGTTTTACTTTAAATGCCAAATGTTAACTATAGTTACCCAGGGAAATTTGGGCTTCAAAACGGCCGCATTTAACATTTAGGAAACACTTAAGATGCATACTGCTATTTGAAATATGAATAGCCTATTTTTTTTTATGCAAAGTAACAAAGCATGTAACATGTGAGCACTGAGCAGTCCCATTCCCAAGATTTTTCTAATGCACGATCTAATGCAGCAGCGTGAAACGTAGTCGGTTATGACGTATTACGCAAAAGCCGGGTTGACAGGAAGTGTCCGGTGCAGGCGAGCAGCGTGCCATTGTTTTGTATCCCCTGCTTTGCAGACAACCCGATAAGCTAAAATATTTCAAAATTAGTTGATACACTTCCGAGCCACGATGTATACAGGACACATAGGTCTGAATAAGAAATCGTCAACATTTCATTAATTTCTGAATGACTCTTGAAGCATCCGCAGCCTGCAAGCTTTTTACATTCACAGCATTGCAAACGGCAAACTGATGCAAAGCATTGTGCACAAAAGCGACCTGTGATTACGTGAAATAGTGCAAAAGATGGCAGATTAATACGTTTTAATACTGATTTACAGTTGATCTTACAATGGTCATGAGAAATATTTGTACTTTAAATGGGAGCCACGCCCACGTAGTTCATCTAATACAAACTGACCTAATAAAATGAGTTATTTGCATAGGCGAACAATAAATGTCCTTTTATGAACTAATGCTGAACGAATCGCTTTGAACTAGATTATGTCATAAAATTGTAAAGTAAGCAGCTCAGGCTATATGATCAAATAATGCTCTGTTTTACCAGTAATAGTGACTCCCATATAGACTACTACACTATTGTCATTTATAGTGCAATGACATGCATTAAAATACAAATAATGTATAATGATTAAAAAATGTATTAAAACAAAAACAGTATGTCGCAGTACGCTGCAGTGTTCTGTCTGTCGTCTCTGCAACCTGATTAAAGCCCCAACCTAAGCAGTCCAGCTCTATGCTGAATCACAAGATAATGTCACTGCGTCCCATGCCAAATTAAAATATTTTTACTCAGTATAATTCATATATATGGCTATGTGGAATTAAATGACTTTTCCTGTCTTTCTTTTTCAAATAAATTTGCCTGCTTGATTAGCCTTGCCATACATTATTTCAATTCAGAACTTGAATTTCAAGCAACTAGCTTGAAACTCTCCAAGTGGACGACGGCTGGCCAATCAGATTGCTCGATGCCGAGAGTTTACCTTATATGGAAGGAGCCGGCCGCAGCGCCGGGTATAAAAGTGTGACCCACCTCACGCACAGTATTGTGAGTTTTCAGTGCACGCTGAGAAGATCTTCACACCCCTTGTTCACAATAATCTACTAATACACAGGTGAGACTGGCTTTATATCACTAATAAATGGTGTTCAGAATTATATTAATATTTCTAATGACGCTGGTTGAAAGTTAATTTGTTATTGCCGAATATAATATTGGTAACGTTATGTGACTGGAGTTTTAATTCTGGATTGAGAAACGATAAACGGTGTAATTTACTGTGGGTTTTACAGCGCTAACGTTAAGTTAACGTACACTTTTTTTTTTTTTTTTTTCTCCGTGGTATCAACCGATAGCTTTTTAGTTTGCTTAGCTGGACGGATTTAACGTTAAAGTTTCTTTCTGTAACCAAAGGGGTTTAATCTATTATTTTGGGTGTAAGGTGCTTTTAATTGATTAATATAATGCAGTTAAATGTAGATTTAATGGAGTAGTGTCCTCATTGTTTGCTGTTTGAATGGTGGGTGTGGCTACTATAACACAGTAACCGGCGTCTCTTCCATCTGAGCCGTTTGATCCGTTCAAGAGAGGTTTAAGTTAAACGTTTAAAAGATTATTTAAAGTTTCTTATTCAGGACTGTTAAAGTTAAGCTGTAATGGAATTTCATAGGCTTGTCGTTCACAGCTACTAAATAGGATTGCAGCAGTCATGTGCTGAAACCCCTGCACTCTTTATAAAGGTTAATTTAGCAAGCATCAGGATCATAATGGTGTTCGTCTGGTAAAGCGCTTATCTCGGCCTTTGAAACTGGGAGTGGTCGCGTCCGTTGGTCTGATTCCACGCGCTGAATCGGCGGCATTGAGCTGCTCGAACTTATTGCCATATAAGGCAATAGTCTGCCTGACCACTTCCTTTGTCTCAAACCGCTTGGTTTCATCCCTGCGCCTTTGCGCCGCCTACTGGCCGTCGTCAAAAGCGTTAGACACCACCGCCTACTGCCGATTGCTTTAACAATTTCGCCTTTTTTTTTACAGCCATGGATGAGGAAATCGCTGCCCTGGTCGTTGACAACGGCTCCGGTATGTGCAAAGCCGGTTTTGCTGGAGATGATGCCCCTCGTGCTGTCTTCCCCTCCATTGTTGGCCGACCCAGGCATCAGGTATATATAGTAACTTTAATTCCCTGACGACAGTTTATTAAGTGTTAAAATGTGTCATCAAAAGCCTAGAAGAAATTACTAGCAATATTGCGATTTATTCTTTTGAATGTCAAGTTATATTTGCGTAATATTTTATACAATACAGATTTGCAAAACAGCTTCACTATAATATACAGCAAAGTGTTAATTTTGAAAAACTTAAACCGCAACTCTACAGCTAAATGTAGTTCAATGATGTTAATTCGGTTCAATGAGTGTTAGGTTTTGAAAGTTCATCAATTATAAAATTGCTTTAAAGAAGCCTCTACAGAAGGCTGTAGCATCACTATTCAGTTTGTTTTCATCAAATGCTGTTAATGCAGTGCTAATTGAAGTTTTCTGAACAATGGTCTTTTAAACCTATTTTACATATAGATTCTGAATATTACTTGTTTGCATGGGCTTGGTGCCTAATCTTTAAACTCCTCTTTCCTCCAGGGAGTGATGGTTGGCATGGGACAGAAGGACTCCTATGTAGGAGATGAGGCTCAGAGCAAGAGGGGTATCCTGACCCTTAAATATCCTATTGAGCACGGTATTGTGACCAACTGGGATGATATGGAGAAGATCTGGCATCACACTTTCTACAACGAGCTGCGTGTTGCCCCTGAGGAGCACCCTGTCCTGCTGACAGAGGCTCCCCTCAATCCCAAAGCCAACAGGGAGAAGATGACACAGGTGCGTCTTTATCAAATCATCGTATGACTCCTACTGCTCTTGTCTTTCCTCTGTTCACTTCCTTTCTATCCATTTCCTCTCAGGCTCTCTGTCCTCTGCCATGATCTCCTGATAGGAGGTTCAAAAGGTTTATCCCTTTTTGAAGTGTATTTTCTGCATGGTAGCGTCTCTAACACTTTATTTTTCTAACACCATCTTGAGTGTGAGAAGTTATAGCATGGTGTGCCAAGGAGGCTTTGCTCCCTTAACCATGCAGTGCCTTTTTGGTTTAGTTGTGTATTCATTGGAAACTTCAAGAGAGATCTGACGCTATAAATTTGTTTCTACAGATCATGTTTGAGACCTTCAACACCCCTGCCATGTATGTGGCCATCCAGGCTGTGCTCTCCCTGTACGCTTCTGGTCGTACTACTGGTATCGTGATGGACTCTGGTGATGGTGTGACCCACACCGTGCCCATCTACGAGGGTTATGCTCTCCCCCACGCCATCCTGCGTTTGGATCTGGCTGGTCGTGACCTGACAGACTACCTGATGAAGATCCTGACCGAGCGTGGCTACAGCTTCACCACCACAGCCGAGAGAGAAATTGTCCGTGACATCAAGGAGAAGCTGTGCTACGTGGCCCTGGACTTCGAGCAGGAGATGGGAACCGCTGCCTCATCATCTTCCCTGGAGAAGAGCTATGAGCTGCCTGACGGGCAGGTCATCACCATCGGCAATGAGCGTTTCCGTTGCCCTGAGGCTCTCTTCCAGCCTTCCTTCCTGGGTTAGTTTTATGCTGTGCATAAAAATGCAAAGGTTTTGTGCTCCGTATTGCTGCATTTACTGAGACTAACTTTTTTTTTTTTTTTTTTTTTTTTTTTCTTTCATACAGGTATGGAGTCTTGCGGTATCCATGAGACTACCTTCAACTCCATCATGAAGTGTGACGTGGACATCCGTAAGGACCTGTATGCCAACACAGTGATGTCTGGAGGTACCACCATGTACCCTGGCATTGCTGACCGTATGCAGAAGGAGATCACCTCCCTTGCTCCTTCCACCATGAAGATCAAGGTGATGCACCATGGATTTTTTTTTTTTTTTTTTTCATATTACCTTGTGGTTAGTAAGGTGAGCTAACATGTCTCTTCTCTTGTAGATCATTGCGCCCCCTGAGCGCAAATACTCTGTCTGGATCGGTGGCTCCATCCTGGCCTCCCTGTCCACCTTCCAGCAGATGTGGATCAGCAAGCAGGAGTACGATGAGTCTGGCCCTTCCATCGTCCACAGGAAGTGCTTCTAAACAGAACTGTTGCCACCATTAATGGCCATGCAGTAGGATTCAATCGAACGACCAACCTAAACCTCTTGAATAAGATGACATCAGCATGGCTTCTGCTCTGTATGGCGCATTGACTCAGGATGCGGAAACTGGAAAGGGACGTAGTTGTCTTACAGGGGGAGGAGCTTTCCCAGAGAGGACTTCAATGTACATTTCTTCTTTTTAGTCATTCCAGAAGCGTCTACCACTTCGCCCGCATCACTGTGGGCATTCATGACCTTTGTTATAGTGTTTATGTAAATTATGTACTCAATGCATTTGTTTTTTGTTTTTGTACTTCAGCCTTAAACTTGGCCCAGTTTGTTGCAATGATGGGGAAAGCTTTACCTTTTAAACATGAAGATCTTGCAGGACTCCCCTAGGGTATGTGAATGAGGGACGTCCCTTGCGTATGTAAGCCAGGGTGTCTCTGTACACTGACAAGTAAACCCAAATAAAACGTGCACATGTAAAACCACACCGTCTCTGTCTTCAGTTGTCTAAGCACTTTCTCAGGTTTTAAACTTGTTAAATTCAATCACTTTTAGGGCTGCCACTAATGACTATTTTTTTTTTTTTTTGATTAATCTATCAGCTAATTTGTCGATTTAATCTAAACAATTAATTTCCCACAAAAAACAATTTTACTCTTAAATCCAAATTTCTATGAAATCCTTTTTTTAAAAGTAGAGTGCAAGAAGTCTCAGTCCAAATCACTGAAATCAGTTCAGTATTATGGTGTAAGAATGACAACATGTCCACGTGTTCTAGTCTAATACTATTATAATCGGTTTTAAATAAAGGAGTATTTACCAGAATTTATTTAGGAGAAAAATGTAAATGTGCAGTATTTCTGAAAGAACTAAAATTAATTAAAAAAAAAAATTAAGGGAACCATTAAAATGGAATCCAGAAAATAAGAATTTGGTGCAGGTAAAACTCAATTAATTAGACAGGCTTTTTGATTAATAATTTAGTTTAACCATTAAAACAGAGTATAGAAAAATGAAAATGGAAAAAACTGAATTTGGAAATAAAACGGATTTCTTAGGGACCTATAATTTAATGTTTTTGTGGTAATAAAAATAGATGTAAGTGAACAATCGCTTTTAAAATGACTTAAAATACATGTATAATAGCAATGATGCAATTATTTCAAATAAAGTATCAAAAGCAAGAAATCATATGGTTTTATTGAACAAAACTGTTAAAATACATAATGTATTATAAACAATAGAGCTAATGTAGATTACGCATAACAACAAAGGCCTGCAGGGGGCCTGATGATTATTATTAAACATTACTGTGCGATCTAATCCTTGTTTAATATTGACCAAGCACCATTTAATTCAAATGTCCACTTAATCTTTAATATTTGGTCATTTCTTTAGGACAGAAATGCTATAGCCACTGTAATGAAATGAATATGTGGACATCAAAACGTGTAAACTCAGAGTGAGGGTTTGATCTTTTATTTTGAAATCGCGATGTATTCTCCTGTGTTTGCTTAGGTTTATAAATGCTTTATCTTACAAATCTGATGAAATGGTGCACGTTGCGTTCCCAGATGAACGTTATAATAAACCCAAACTCACAACAACATGCAGAGAATATGATTTTTAAATGGGTTTAATATCATGCAGCCTTGGAAAATAGTCTAATAATGTGTTTTATGGATTCTGGTCCGTGAAATGCGGCACTTCCGGTATTCTGCGGTTAGTCGACGCAGCAAAATGAAGTCGATGATTTGTCAAAATCGACTAGTCGACTAAAATCGACGAATCGCGACAGCTCTAATCACTTTAATAGGATGGTATACTATAATCTTAGCCTCAGTTACAGCTGGTGTCTGTGGGACCAAATTGACAATGGCTTTTGTTCAAACCTGGATCCAGCAAATGCCAATTTATAAAGCACTTTAAAACTACCTTAGTTTACCAATGTGCTGTACACAGTTACATTGACCCAATTACATGACAAATAAACACGTCATTAGAAAAAACAGTCACAAAACATTGAAAGCATGAAAAAAGACACATTTTTAAGAGACTTTTACAATAGCACTTGTGTACAAAAGTCTGTTTATTAGCCTGTTAGTGCCACATTACAATTCCATTTTATAACAAGACTTAGAAACTTCAGGCATGATCTGGGTTGTTACAAATAAGCATTCAAGTCCTAAATTTAGCTTTCATAGAATGAAATCAAATGCTTTACTAATAGTTCTTGTATAGTCAAGTTAAACATTTACAAATTCTTTGCACTTTAAGTGGTCCTGGTTTTGTTTCACTTTGAGTTAAATGCCTTTATCTAGTTTAATATTTTGCCTTAAGTTACTCCACATTGTAAGAAATCATGAGTTAAAAATTAGTGTATGATTTCTCTTTATGCTTATGAGTTTGTTTGTTTTTTAGGTGAAGGACAAATAGCACCTTATGTACCATAGACTGATATAATCTCACAAAAGCTCATTAAACTTGAAGTGAGCAGCAAATTTTTCATTTTGTTCCATATGGTGAACAACACGTTAATGTTAACTATTACTGTATTATTCAAATAACTGATTCCAACCCAATTCAACTTGTGAATGTCCTATTTGTATGATACCGAGTCTATTGTTCTCATATACTCTCATTATTCATATTCTTTCTAATCAGCTCCATTAATTTAATGAATACGAAAATGACATGTATTTTTATCTATTTGGTGTTTCAAGTTTAGACACACTAGTGTTTGACTTATTTGATGTTAAATGACATTTAATGTCCTCTGAAAGTTAAAGCAGAATTAAAAAGGCCACATCCGGGGAACTCTTTACTAGTTGCACGGTACCGGAAGGAGGTACCGGAAGGAGGTACGTCTTTCAAACGTTCCGATGGTGCTACATCTTGCTGCTGCTATATGTCTGCCTACAGTGGCAGTCATATTTTCAATGGATAAATTATATATTTGTTGAGAAGGCAACAATTTGTTTTTGTATATCACTGAAGTACATATCCAAACAGATTTCCCTAAAGCGTCATGGATAATCAAATTGAAACGGTAAGTTACATCTGAGAGCTGATCATTCATGCTGGTTAGCTTCTGCATTTTGTTGCCTGCAAAGATTATTTTATTTAGCAAACAACGTTTTGAAACGATTAGGATACTTTTTTTTTTAAATATCTGGACACGAAGATATTCAGTCTTCGTAAGGAACAGATTAGCAGGACATGATAATTATAATTCCTGTCCTAATACTATATTACTGACGTTTTTACTTGTGTAAAATAGTTTTAAATACTGTACACACTACTAACAGGCGTATAGAACTTGCGTTCAGAAAGCTTTCAGTCATTTTTGGCATTTGTTTTGACAGTAGTGATTACCACATCTGCATTTAATAACATTACATAGAAGCTGAGGATGTAGGACTTCACCGTTATATTTTGTAAACAATGAACTCCCTGGTTAATGAACTCTTGGTTTAAAAAAACCGAGCTCAATCCAGTCAAATTAGTGCTATGTATGAATAACTGTTTCTTCTTTTGCTGCTCTCCAGGCTCTGTGCTGTTCAGACAGCATTTCCCAGACCTCTGTCACTATCTCAGACTTCTCAGATGAGATTTTACTGAATATCCTGCGATTTATTCCAAGCCATGACCTGATGCTCAATGTGAGTCAAGTGTGCCGGAAACTTCAAACACTCTGTCTGGACAAGAGCTTGAGAGCCCATGTACACCTGCATAAAGAATACACAGTAAGCTTGACACACACACACACACACACACACACAGACACACAGACACACACACACACACACACAGACACACAGACACACACACACACACTTTTTTACTGTCTCTCATGAACTTAAAAGTATTTCTGATAAACAATGGTTTGATTAGGGTGAAGGGATACATTTTTCCCAAAAACATTATATTCTATTTGAGGTTCCAGAACTTCTGAACAGTTATCCATCTTGTCTATTGTGCATTTATAATGTTTTGATGCCTGATCAGGGTTCAACAGTTCTTGCATGTTTGGGCCAGTAATTCAGCTTGTCCTGCCAGCATTTTCATTGTTAAATCATACATTGATTTAATCATAAATGTATTTTTTTTGTGAATTTAAATGTACACATTTATGTTTACATTTATAATATTGCTTTGCTGATTTTTAAATGTATAATTTGTATGTTTGTTATTTAATATATATTTCAACAATTAATATATTATAATAATTAAGAAGTTATTAGTTATTATACAATTCATAACATTTACTATACAATTAATAAACATGTTAATTATTTTTGTACATTTTTCCACACATCATTTTTTTTTTCCATGTACAACAAATGTACATTGAAAAAAATGCAATAATTACTAGGAATTATACTGTTATCATATATGTGACCTTGGACAACAAAAGCAGTCTTAAGTCGTTGGGGTATATTTGTAGCAATAGCCAAAAATACATTGTATGGTGTCAAAATTATCGGGCAAAATTATGGTGTTAAAATGATTATTTTTCTTTTATGCCAAAAAACATTTGGATATTAAGTAAAGATCATGTTCCATGAAGATATTTTGTAAATTTCCGACCTTAAATAATTAGTTTCCGACCATTTTAATTAGTAATATGCATTGCTAAGAACTTCATTTGGACAACTTTAAAGGCAATTTTCTCAATATTTAGATTTTTGTGCACCCCCAGATTGCAGATTTTCAAATGATTTTGTGATGTATAAATCTCAATTTTGAAAAATGGACCCTTATGACTGGTTTTGTGGTCCAGGGTCACAATTATATAGGAAAGTATAATTAAGACTCCATAAGTTCATAAACACTTTTGCTGGAAAATGATGGCATACCTGATATTTTTATCCCATTCATATGCCACCAATATCATCAATTAATTACTGCAATTTAAAAAGAAAAAAAAAACTCATCTATTTTAGCTAGTTAGATAATTTTACCTGTCTGACAGTTTTTAAAAGGTTGACAAACAGAATTGGGAACCAAGTCCTGAAAATCTTACCTTTGCATTGCTTCCTATTCACAGGCAAACGACGATGCTGTGAAGCAGCTCCTGAAGAACCTTTCCAGCGACATCCAGACTTTAAACCTGAGCGGCTGCTACTGGCTGTCCGGCTCTATGGTGGATCAGGTCACCCGCTGTAAGGCTCTGGTCAGCCTGGACCTTTCAGGCTGTCGATTGACTTCAGTTCGCCTCTCGCATCTCCTGACCTCTCTTCATTCTCTACGCTCATTGGCATTGGATGTGGGACCGGGGTTTGACCTCCATCAGCTGAGTGCTGAGGGCAAGTCTGCTTTAGCACGACTGCAGGAGCTCAAGCAGACATTGTTGACTCCCTCGTACGGCGTGGTGCCATGCTGCAGTGCCCTACGCCGCCTGCACCTCTATCTAGAGGCCAGCGAGGGCTGGAGGGAAGCGGGCGGTTGTGCGCAGCTGATGGTGGGCCAGAGCAGTGTGCCGCACTATCAGAACCTGCATTGGTTCTCCGCACGCCTGGCGCCTGATGAAGTCAATCGCACTCTGTTGGCACTCTACTTGGCTGTTTTCAGTATGAGAGTCCCGGAGGGTCTTACGGGACTGGTACTGTTTGTGCCAGGCCCCGCGCCGCCAAGGCCGGTTGCAATAACGGCGCTAATGGAGAGCATGACGTCGACGGTGGGAAACACCGTTAGCGCTCTCCAGCTTCCACGTACGTGGTTGGATGGTGCTATACTTGGGCGGGTCTTGGCACATGGCTGCCCCTCTTACCTAAATGTCTCACGCTGTTCATCTCCAGGGTTCAACCCTCTACATGTGCTCCTTAGTGCGGGTCGTGACCTCAAACCCTTAAAGAGTCTCAACTTGCGTGGATGTGGCCGAGGGCCTCTCGCCGAGAGCTGTGGGAAGGGTGAGGAGGAGATGGATGCAGAGAGTGTCAAAGCGCTTACTGAATGTTGCCCGCATCTTATTCACCTTAATTTATCTGCCACGCACTACCACCATGCTCTTCCCGCTGGGCAGGATGGACACTTGTGTGGTGCTTTAGGGCGTCTCGCTACCTTGTGCTCTTTGGCACTTCCGGTGTGTGCCTTGGCACAGTCCCCTCCAGCACCTGTGAACATTCAAGACTCCAACACAGACCACTCCTCAAGATCACTACTTCTCGGGCTTAAAAAGAGCAGCCGCATCGGTGTGCCCACATATCGACCCGCAACCGAGGTCACCATGGGTCAGGGCGAAGAGTGGCAGGATAGAGGCTTGTGCATTCAGCCTCTGCTTCAAGGTTGCCCGCATCTAGTGGAGCTGGAGCTGATTGGCGCAGGATTTTCCTCTGCCTTGCCACGCAATGAGCCGGCCATCCGCAAGGACCCCGCTGCATGCCCCTGGTCCTACAATGTCGGAGATGGTAAATTAGCTGCTTTGGGAGGGATGAAATTTTTGCGCAAGCTTACCCTCGCTCACTTGCCGGGAGTTCTGAAGGGGACAGGACTGATCGAGCTGGTTCAGGGGTGCAAGGACCTTTGTTCGTTATCGCTGGCAAATCTTGGATCTTTAAAGACCATGAACTACACGCAGGCTCTGCTGGAGGCTCTTTCCTACTGTACACAACTCAGGGACTTAAGGTAAACCCATATGCCACAACACACTCCATGCACAAAATGTAGTCAACAATCTAATCGTAGACTTGTTGCAATATATATATATCACTGAAGACTGGAGTAATAATGCTGAAAAAAAAATTTGATCTCCGGAATAAATTAAATTAATAAATGTATTCAAACAGAAGCAGTTATTTTAAATACAACTCCAAATCAGAAAAAGTTGGGACAGTATGGAAAACGCAAATAAAAAAAGAAAGTAGTGATTTCTAAATTTACTTTGACTTGTATTTCATTGCAGACAATATGAACACAAAATATTTCATGTTTTGTCTGGTCAACTTCATGTCATTTGTAAATATACATCCTTTCCTGTCATTCAGACCTGCAACACATTCCAAAAAAAGTTGGGACAGGAGCAATTTAGGGCTAGTAATGAGGTAAATTGGTTAAATAATGATGTGATTTGAAACAGTTGATGTCAACAGGTGATTGTAATTATGATTTGGTACAAAAGCAGCATCCAAGAAAGGTCTAGTCCTTTAGGAGCAAAGATGGGCCGAGGATCGCCAGTTTGCCAACAAATACGTGAGAAAATTATTGAAATGTTTAAAAACAATGTTCCTCAAAGAAAGATAGGAAGAGATTTGGATATTTCACCTTCAACAGTGCATAACATAATTAAAAGATTCAAGGAATCTGGAGGAATTTCAGTGCGTAAAGGACAAGGGCGCAAGCCTAAGCTGAACAACCGTGATCTCCGATCCCTCAGGCGGCACTGCATCAAGAATCCTCATTCATCTATAAGCGATATCACCACATGGGCTCAGGACTACTTTGGCAAACCTTTGTCAAGTACCACAATACGTAGTTACATCCACAAATGCCAGTTAAAACTGTACTGTGCCAAAAGGAAGCCCTATGTTAACAGTGTCCAGAAGCGCCGTCGACTTCTCTGGGCTCGGAGGCATCTGGGATGGACCATCACACAGTGGAAACGTGTACTGTGGTCAGATGAATCAGTATTTCAGGTATTTTTGGGGAGGAATGGACGCCGTGTGCTCCGGACCAAAGAAGAAAAGGATCATCCAGACTGTTACCAGCAACAAGTCCAAAAGCCAGGGTCTGTCATGGTATGGGGTTGTGTCAGTGCCCTTGGCAAAGGTAACTTGCACTTCTGTGATGGCACCATTAATGCTGAAAAGTACATAGAGATTTTGGAACACAATATGCTACCTTCAAGAAGACATCTTTTCCAGGGACGTCCATGCATATTTCAACAAGACAATGCAAAACCACATTCTGCACACATTACAAAGTCCTGGCTGCGGAGGAAGAGGGTACGGGTACTTGACTGGCCTGCCTGCAGTCCCGACCTGTCTCCAATAGAGAATGTGTGGCGCATTTTGAAGCGCAAAATGCGACAACGAAGACCCCGTACTGTTGCCCACCTTAAGACTTGTTTGCAGGAAGAATGGGACAAAATTACACCTGAAACACTTCATCACTTGGTGTCTTCAGTCCCTAAACGTCTTTTAAGTGTTGTGAAAAGGAATGGCAGCATTACAAAGTGGTAAATGCTTTACTGTCCCAACTTTTTTTGGAATGTGTTGCAGGTCTGAATGACAGGAAAGGATGTATATTTACAAATGACATGAAGTTGACCAGACAAAACATGAAATATTTTGTGTTCATATTATCTGCAATGAAATACAAGTCAAAGTAAATTTAGAAATCACTACTTTCTTTTTTTATTTGCGTTTTCCATACTGTCCCAACTTTTTCTGATTTGGGGTTGTAGTAAAAATATTCCACAATATTACTTCTTTGGTTGTATTTTGAATCAAATAAAAGCAGGCTTGGTGAGCAAAAGAGAATTCGTTACAAAACAATACAAACCTTACTGTTCAAAAACTTTTGCCTGTTAGTGTAAGTAATAATAATAATACATTTATTATTAATCATTTTTAGCAGACTATTTTATCTCTATAACTCCTGCTTTTATTTACTGTTTGTATGTGTGTGTGAAACTGCAGGCTGGAGCAGCCCTATTTTAATGCGAACGCTGCGTTTTTTGAAGCACTCAGTCAGTGTCACCAGCTGCAGCGTCTGTGTTTGGTTTCTCGACATGGGACCTTCCAGCCCGCTGCTGTGGCGGCCTTCATGCAGAGCTGCGCTGACGTCATCATGTGTCACATGTTCATGGGTGGTACCCTGGTGGCTTGCAAAACACTGCAGAAAACCCTGCTGGACAGGTTAGTTGCTTTATTGAATTCTTAATAATAAAGACTTTCTTAATGAGTGAATAATTTCAGGAAGTAATCTGGTGTATGTCAAATATTTACCAGTTCTTTCTCTTCCTCCTGCAGTTTTTCAATATCTCGTCCAGCCCTCAGTGTGGTGATTTACCCTTTACTGCACGAGGATCTGGCCCATGTGATCAGAGGTATGCCACTTTGCCATCTGGACGAAATCACACTGTTCAAAAGCCGCGTCGCTGAGGAGCCCATGAAACAGTGACATGAGGTGAAATCAGAAAATGGAAATCATGTGTTGGATTAACCTGGGTAATGCTTGACCTGTGCTATTTTGTGTTAGAGTGGTCAGAATTATGCATTGTAGGGATTCTCCTTTTGTTTATTTAATAAAAAATATATATTAGCAATCTGGTGAAAGGATTCCAGGAAAACCATTTGTTTGGACTTAAAAGATCGAGCCAAATGGACAATCACAACTTTTAATAAGGTCATTGTTTCCCAGTAAAGATGCAGTGTAAACAAACTCTTTACCAGGTTGAAGTGCCATCTTTGTATATGTGCCAAAATAAAACCTTGTTCATATCTTCATTCTTTGTGTTCACTGAGATATTCTCTCTCTTAGTTTGAGATGCTATAGCCACAGTTTAGGCACAGGCCATCTGAACCTAATGAGCAGTTTAGCTTTTACAACCACATTGTTGGACCTTTAGATTATCAGACATCTGTTGTTTCTCACAGGTAAGAAGAGTGAGAGTTCATTAGAGAATTTGAGATGTCTGATTGGTGAGCATAATGTTCTTTTGAGTCATCTTTACAGTGAATAGGTTAATACGGTTCACAAAACTGGTTTCAATGTGTTGCTTCTTCTCTCATGAGCACATCAAGGAAAGACAAAGGAAAGTGAGTTGTAATTTACTGACAGGTGTCTGATTGTTTAGAGTTTCAAACAAACTTTGATATAAAGCCTTTAAATCTTACAAATAAAGTATTCACAGATTAATATTGTTAAATTTTGTGAAATTTTATATATGCCATTAATTACTCACCCTCATGTCGTTCCAAACCTGTGAGACCTTCATTCATCTTCAGAACACAAATTAAGATATTTTTGATTAAATCCGAGAGCTTTCTAACCCTGCATAGACAGCAACACAACTACCACGTTCAAGGCCCAAAAAGGTTGTAAGGACATCGTCAAAATAGTGCATGTGACATCAGTGGTTCAACCATAATTTTATGATACCATGACAATACTTTTTGTATGCAAAGAAAATAAAAATCTTCCCTTCCGTGTCAGTCTTCGATGCATATTCATGAGAGTACCACGACGCAAAAATCTGACAAAATGTTCGTTTTTGTGTAAACTATGCCTTTAATGTCATTCACCTTATCATTTCTCAGTAACATTAGTTTTTCTTGGTTGCTAACAAGCAATTCATGAAATGATTTACCATTTTCTCACAACTATAAACAATCTCAAAACAAAGTCAAAATTAAATATTTTAGTCGAAAAACATATTCTCTTTTAACTTAATCAAACTTTCAAATACTTATACTAAATGAAAATAGTGGGAAAAGTTTTCTTCTTCTTGCAAGACCGTAACTAAAATATTGGATGTTGACTAATGCACTGTCTTCAGATGTTGTGATGGTCTCAGCTGATCAGTTTGAGGTTGTCTCATTACAGTGAAGTGAGACCATGAGTAGTGTAACAGACCTTCTCATTGGTTGAAGACCAGATGCAGTGCTACGTTGTGGCTCGTCTGCAAATGCCTATATGCTGGCTGAATGCTGGCCAAAAGAGCACTGCTATTGTCCAGCGTTCAAATGATAGGAAGGACCAGATTTTCCTGTTGATGTTAAGTGCAAACCTGCATGACCAGGTATTTTATTCTTTATTGTTTAGTTGTTTAATATAAGGTTCCAGTATAATATTAGTTCCAGTGTTTAATTACTAAACTGAAGGTGTTCTGTTATTTACATTGTCACATTCTTTTCTCTTCATTGAATAGGTGAATAGCTACTTGCTCTTGCTCTAAATTTTGAGGTAAGTACAGTTATGCTATTTATATGCGTATGTTAAATATAAAAAAAATATGTGCTATATGTAAAATATGTATTGTGGCTCTTGATCTTGCAGAGAACTTGATCCATCATCTCTCATCATCTTCATCATGATGCTGCTTCTTCATGTGCTGATGCTGTCGCTTCTCTCCGGTGGTTCGGCCAGAGTTGTGCAGGATTTTGTGAGTGAATGTGATACATTTTTTGCAATTGGAAAATCACCGGCGAGATTTCCTGACCCCAATACAGGCAGATCTGCCAAACTCTAAATATTGATTATTATGCCACATTCTATGACACTAATAACAAGATCCCCGTGTACTCTGCCTACAAGTTTAAAGGACTAAAGGACTGCACAAGACTAGACAAGTGGTACATTGAACCTCGAGTAAGTGAAATATTACTCTAAATGGGTACAGGTAATTGTTGTACCATAGTACATTTGTTGTACCATATTATAATTATTTATTTTTTTGGTGTGGGTGGAGTCATTTCTTTGCTGTTTATCCTTTTAGAGGTTGAAAATATTCACAGCTAACCTTTAAAGTAAAATAATTTTAAAAATATACCATTTTTTAAATAATATTTTTTCTCATTTGTATGCATGTGGCACCCTATGATGTTAATACTTTGTGCAACCTCCTTTGATAACAGCTCTTAGTCTTCTTAAACACCATGTCATAAGTTTGAAGAAAACATAAATTAGGATCTAAGATCTTTCCAACTTGATCCATCGGATTCTTAAGTCCACATGCCTCTATATTACATTCTTCCAAGTTCTTCAAGGTCATTCTGTATGAGCACCAAATAATGTCAAACAGCTTTAAAATCTAAAGAAACATGAGGATACTAAATGAGATAAATGCTTCTAAAATAAAAGAGAGATTGCTAATATTTCAATAATAATATTTCATGTGTAAAGCTGAATATCAGTAGGAGCTGTAAAGAAGGGTGGTAGTGATGAGTTTGTAATGCATTTTGCTGGGATTAAAAACAACAATAGATTTTGTCTAAAAGTGTTTGCTTTACTTATTTAAAACTTCATCCTACAGAGTCTGCATCATATTAGCATGTTTTTTCCCTTCTAACGTGAACTGTCCTTAAGCTAATTTTTTTCAATTGATTCACTATTGCAGCTTGACAAAAATAATGCATGACCAAACATGAAATTCGAGAAAGATGTGAAAATACAAGGACTTGGAGTACATCAAGCTCGCGGAAAGCGCTCGAGAAACAGTATCTCTTCCGCGGCTCGTATAAGCTCTCGTTTTTTTTTGTTTTTTTTTTAAGTAAGAGCAAGAGACTGGACGACATTCAAGTTACATGATTTGGCTGATTTGTACATAGAGAGCGTGACAGCGCACCACATTAAAAGAAACGATCATTCATGCTTTCAGAACCGCTGACTAAAATTAAAACATCTTTGAGATCAAGGGGGCCCCCGGCATGCGTATCCTGCGTATAGGGAGGATCGGCTCTGGAGCCTAGTCATTTCTGGACTGCATACTGCTGCTTAGACAACAATAATAAATGTCAGATCTCAAGAGGGTTTATTGGAGAGAATGAGAACATTCCTCCCAAAAACAAAACTGTGAAGGATTTAGAGACAGAGTTGGCAAAGCATTATAATTTTACATCATTTGTGTTGTTTGATAGCTCTACAAAACCCCCAGCAAAGAAACAAAGAATAACTAGATTAAGAATAAAATCAATTAAACCGAAAAGGAAACCAATTTTCAAACATGTAAAACATTTGATATGTAATTCTTCTTAGATGTTTGTCTGTAATGAATAATCAAAGCAATTATAAAGTGCATAAATGAAGTGCATCATATTACACTTATATGGAATAAAGATTGATTTTTCTTATTAAAAATATTTTTGGCCTTTTAACCTCTTTATTGAACAGACGCCCATAAGATTTTAAGTAATGTTGTGTACGTTTCCACTATGGCTAACTGCTAAGTCACAACTTGACACAGATTTAATCTCAAAATACCCAAAGTTTGAGATTATTGTAATAGTGTAAAGTATTTAGAAACTTGTTCCACCTAGTCACTGTGAGTTTAATGCAACAAATGCATTTACACTGAAAAAGCCATTGCTTGAAACATTGTGTCACATAATAAAAACCTGAATGTTGATATTCCCGATAAGGTGACAACAACAATACATAATAGAGAGAAATTTCTGCATTTGTTTCTATTCACTCCTTTAAGAAAATTACCAGTAGTTGTGAGATCTTGGACTGTAAAACAAATTTTGGCACAATTTCAACTTCTGAAGAACAGGAAGAGTTTACTTCGTGTCCTATGCTATCAAAACTTAAGCTTGGAAAACACCTTTAGATAATTATTTCCCTCATTCAAGTAAACAGGATCTATATGACTAGAAGGTGGACTGACTTGGGTGCCAGTCAGTCATTCTGGCAAAAAAACAAAACAATGATCATTCATCAAAAAAAAGTCAAGTGGATTTGGGTAAACAGCAAAATATCATATTATTTAAAAGCAAAATATCACAAATTATTTTATCAAAATAGTTTGTGATAATCTGATCCTGTAACAAACGTCATATATTGTTTGCTTTAAATGTTTATTTTCATAATCAACACACTTGTTAAGTGGACTTAAGGAAGATAGTTTAAATATGTACTGTAGCCATAGGGAGATCAAGTTTGTGTGCCTCATTATTTTAAAAATGTTCATATGTTGAATGACACCAGGAGATTGAAATACTTGCCCATCTCACTACAACACCAGTGTTTCCTTGCCTTTGGTGTCGGTATGTACTGTAATATTTATAGAGCTGACTTTGGTCTTTTACATTTTATTCTTTATCATTTGTTGAGTTATTAATATTAGATATTTACCTACTACATGGAAAATATAACAGTTTCTTACATTCTCACATCATTGTTTCTTGAATAGGACAATAGCGTGATCTTGGACTTGTACTGCTTGACATTTTAGGTAAGGGTTTATATGTTATTTATATACTATAAAATAAATATTTTAATAATATTAATATTATCATATAAAACTAATATATATAAATATAAGCTGATATAGCAATTACAAAAAATAGAAAGTCACATGTGGTTGTTGTTCTTGCAGAGAACTTGATAATTCATCATCTCATCATCATCCTCTTCATCATGTTTCTTCTGCTGATGCTGTCGCTTCTCTCCGGTGGTTCAGCTGAAGTTGTGCAGGATTTAGAGAGAATGTGGCCAATGTTTTGCAAATGGAAAATCACCTACAAGATTTCCTGGATGACAGTACAGGCAGATCTGCCAAATGCAAAACAATGTTGATTATTATGCCACATTTTATGACACGCTCAACAAGATCCCTGTGTACTCAGCCTACATGTTTGAAGGGATAAGGCACTGTAGAAGACAAGCTAGTTGGTACATTGAACCTCATTATTATTTAATAATAAACATTATTATATTATTATCTAAATTAATTCTGTTTACACTCTAGTTTACACCAATACAAAATTTATAGTACATAGTGAAAGTATTATACCATCATTACTGAAACAAACAATGCATCCTAACTATGACAATACTGGCGTAGAGCTTTAGTAATAACATCAAGAAGTCTCTGTATTGCAGTGAATTTCTTGAGTGAAGTGCTGTAAGTCAAATCGACATTTAAGGCTTGACGAAAAAAGACACGGCTTAATTTAGAAAACCATACACATAAGCACTTAATTTAATAAACAGAGAATTAAATAACATAGATGAGTAGATTAATCATTCCAAAGTAAAAGAGTTTGCTGGTGTAGCATGTTTGTGTAGCAGGAAAAGCTAAAGGATGAATGCTGCCTATGAACTGGAATGTACTTTTGTTTTTGTTTTTTCCTTTTCTTATTTCTAGCATTCTCAAACATATCTTTCTCTTGATATAATATTGCAGATTGATGATAATAATGGAGGACCAAACATGGCATCTGAGGGATCTGTGCAAGTAAGTGGAGGCCGTCAAGCTCTTAATGGAGACTATTACGGCTCTGGATACCACAAAGGTCATCTGGCACCAGTCTACCAGGCAAATTCACAGAGCTGTGCTGATGCCACCTTCACTCTCACCAATGCTGCTCCACAAGACAGTTATTTTAACAGTGTTTTATGGTGGAAAGTAGAAAAATCGCTGGCACAATATCTAGAAAGAGAATGTCAATTACAACCAGTGTACATTGTGACAGGGGTGGTACCAGGTAGGATTACTGATAACATAAACAATAGAGTGAACGTGCCTAGTCATTTCTGGACTGCATACTGTTGCTTGGACCAGAATAACAGATGTTCAGACTCACGGGGATTTATTGGAACCAATGACAATAACTTGACAATAAAAGTGTGTTTGATTTAGAGGAAGAGTTGGAAAAGCTTTATGGAAGAACATTTCAGTTGTTTCAATATTAATAACAAAAGCAGAAAGGGGTTACATAAAAATAAAGCCTAACCGAGCGATTAAACTTTGCAAACATTTTTGAGGGAACCTCATTTAAGTGATGTTTTATGCAGATTATTATAATTTCATTACACTTATAATCACTATAATATTTCCTGTCAGAATTATAAAACAATAATCATTTCCAATACTTATAATATTGCAAACATTTGTGCTGGATGTCATAGTTGATTTAGAGGCAGACCTTTTTTTTTTTAAGTTGTTTCAACAAATTTTAAGTTTGCATACATTTTTAGGGAATCTATATTGAATGCTATGTTGCATTTCTTAATCAGAATGACAATTATCTGTAAAATTATAATGAAAATGATTTGATTGTAACTTTTATCATTATAATGTCTCAACTGTAAAACTATTAACCACTAATACCTCTAATAAAAATCATTAATACTGCAAACCTTGTACTGGATGCTTGTAGAAAAAATACATATACATTTGCACTTGATTACAGATTTTGTTAACTTATATGGTATCTGACTGACGGTACCAGACAGCACTGTAAAAATAAAAGGTAAGGACATCATCGATATAGACAATTCCATTAACCCTAAAACACAATGCAACGAAGTGCAACTAACTAAATAAATAAATAAGGGAAATTCATTCGCTTTTTTTTGTTGTTGTTTTTTTTACAGAGAATCATATAAATTGTACCAAGCTGTCTGTGTTGATTGCAGGGGCTCTATATTTTAACCAACATCAATGGAGGAAAACAAACAACAAAAATTTGAGAAAAAGAGTAAATGAGTAAAGGTTTCATTATGATTGATTTTGGATTTTATTTACTGGATTGAACTGGTCTTGACTCTGAACTGGTCATGGACATAGCCTACTGCAATTGCTAAACAACCTGCAAATGTCAACAAAACCTACAAGCATAGGCGTTCTCAAAATGACAACCTCCAATCTTTTTCTAGCCTTTTCACTTTTTTATTGACAGAAACAGTGTAAAAACAACAGTAAATGACAGGATGATGAGGGGGAAAGGACTCCACAACTCGTCCCCAACACAAGCACTGCAGCTTCCCAGGCTGCTACAATAGTTTTTGTAAAATCAGTGGCATCAAATCTTAGACTCTTAGGGGCCATTCACACAGAATGTGTTTTTCCATTACACTGCTTGTTCTTTTTCTATGTAAACACCCTAGATGGATGTGTTTGACCGCTGCACTAGCATTGTAAAATGCACCGCTAAAAATAAAAGTTCAACTTTTAAAAACCACACTTTTCCCCATTCCACTGCCTGCGTCTCACGTGATCTGTGTGAACTGTAAATCTTTCCACTTTCAGATTTACCTGCCCACAACATCAAAAAGCAAACAGTATAGTCATTTTAACATGTCAGTCAAACAAAATCTTTTGGCCAGAATAAGATGTTTTGCAAATAATTAAATTATTTGTTACCTAACCTTGGTTTAAGGTGAAAGTGGAGGGTCATAATTTGAAACAAGACACCAACACGACTATATCAATCAGTCATAAAGTAGAACTATAAAGCATACCTTACAGTAAATTACACATGGTGGCCGTACTTTTAAACATGACAGGAACAGTCATACATCAATAAATTTAACAAGACGATGGTTATTCAGACAGTCTTGGATAATACTCTAATGAATATCTCAACACATTTTATATGAGCCAACATCCCTGATGAACAAATCAGCATATGTAGCTGCTCACCAACATATGTTGTGTTTTGGATGCTGGTCCCCAAAATGAAATTCTAATATGCTGGTGTCCCAAACTGGGATTCTTCACTTGCTTAAACAGCAGACTTTCCTTGCATAAACCAGACTGGACCAGTATGCAAACTCTGGTCTAAGCTGGTGTTTTCAGCAGGAATAGTCTCTGGAAATGTTCTTTATTATTACATTAACAACTACATTAACAAAACAGTGTACATATGAGAGAGACACTCAGTGGCCGGGCATATAGCTGTGTAATGTGAGTGTGTTGTTGAGTTTCAGCGTATGAGACGTATGTGCCTGTGAGGTCAGGCTGTATGTTGAGTAAGACACAGCAGAGCCGAGCATCAGTCCCGCCATATATGATACAGTCATGGTGTTCCCTGTAAAAAAAAATATTGAAAAAAATAGCTGAAGAAAAATCACAAGAAAATTGTAATATATCAGTTGCTTCTCATAGACAAAAATGAGATAAAAAAATGAGAATTTTGTTTAAGTCTACTGCT
The DNA here is from genome assembly GCA_027422415.1 of Schizothorax lantsangensis. Taxonomy (NCBI): domain Eukaryota; kingdom Metazoa; phylum Chordata; class Actinopteri; order Cypriniformes; family Cyprinidae; genus Schizothorax; species Schizothorax lantsangensis. Next base: position 8,791,503 of record CM049841.1, on the reverse strand, counting down.
TCCCAGTTAGAAAGAAGCCTCCAACAATTTGCCAACAGTCAGAGATTTCGATATCAACTCAAATAGCCTACTGCACATCAAATGTTTTAACAAATTAATAGAGCTATGCTATCCACATGAATTTCATCTCAGTTTTTTTTTTCAGTACTGGGAATCAGGGAAATGTATAAAAAAAAAAAAAATGTTATGTGTCAAGGAATTCTATTTTAAAGTTACACTTTTTTTTTACTACACTATGTTTAACTGCCCTCTAGCTGTTGAAATGTAAAATTGTCAGTTGCTTGTGAAGGATGGGCTTCAGTGTGGATGGATCTGATGGATTGAGACGTACACAGCTACCCATAGTTACAGGTAATCATCTTATAAGAGCGAATGTCACAACTGATTACAGTTACTTTTATTTTGTAATTAAATTACGTAATTTCGTTACATGTAACTAGTTACTTCCCAACACTGTGTATTGTATTAGCATACGTTCTGTGCAACCTAGGGACAGAAAAATGTGTCAAGTACATGCTTTATATTGCATTAAATGCAGTAGTCATTTAGTTTTTTTGGTGATGAGGGATTTAAAAAAAGAAATATGTAATACCCCAAACAGCTGATTTACATTTAAAACAGTGTTGATTTTGTGGTGATTATGAGAGAAAATATAAGCACAATTACTGAAAATGATTCAAAAACAAAAAAACTACAGCGCTCACCAGAGCAATTGATGAACTCATAACAGGTGAAATATGAAAAGAGGACCTTTAGGAAATATTAGGTATTTATTTCTGGTCTGAAGACAGGTGGTTTAAACTTTGATAAGCTGAAGAAAGCATCAAATGAAATGGTGTATTTCTATTTAGAACATTTCAGTGATCATCTCTAACTAATTTCAGAGTGGTAAATTTGATGTCTTGAAACTCAAATTTAAAAATGTAAAACTAAACAAATCTTTACGACAGTAATTCAACAGTTGCATTCCCATATTTTCTCAAAGCATAAGTGATAACGCTTACAGCCCTAAATCCCCTGAGTGACAAATGTTTTGTCTAGGTAATTACGTCAGCCATACTCACCTGCTACTTCTCGCTGCTGAAGTGGCACCTTGCCGGCCGCCTGTATCATTGGTACAGAGCCAAGGTATCCGTTACTAATTCCCAGCATCAAGGACAGGCCGCAGGGCCAGGCCGGGTGCGCCAGCAGGGGGCGCTGCACAGGTGACACACACATCACAAACAGGGGCAGGAAGAGAACGCGCAAACATGAAAACACCAGCAGCTTCACACCACCCCACTCATACGGACACGCTGCCAAGATCTAAAGAGAGAAATAAAGAGCTTTGAACATTTGCCATTTTTAAAAAAATACTATATGCTTGTATATGACATCAAACAACTTGATTTCACCTTGCCCACAAAGTCTGCCATGTTGAACAAAGCCATGGTGAGAATAGGCAGCCATTCTCCCAGTGTATCGTTGCGTAACTCTGACTCCAAACCAGGGAACAGACACAGTGTGATGAAATATGTCACCAAAATTGAGAGCATATAGGGCCAGATCACCCGAGCAACAGCACACCTCCGACCCAGCAGGTCTGTAAGAAAGTCATCATATATTATGTCAAAAACACTTAAAATGTCCTAAAATGCAATGTTGATTGAACTTAAAGCAACAGTTCACCAAAAATGAAAATTTGCTTACCTTCAGACCACCCAAGATGTAAATGATTTTGTTTCTTCATCAGAACAGATTTGGAGAAATGTAGCATTGCATCACTTGCTCAGCAATGGATGTGAATGGGTGCCGTCAGAATGAGAGTCCTAACAGCTGATTAAAACATCACAATAATCCACACAACTCCAGTCCATCAGTTAATGTCTTGTTAAGTGAAAAGCTGCATATTTGTAAGAAACAATTAGATTATTGAGGTGTTAATTTTGAACCGTCGCCTCAGAAAATATTTAGTCCATAATTGATAATAATCATAACTTATAATCATTGCTTGTAAACGGTGCTTGATCTGTGCAATTGTTTCTCTCCTGATTCTTTTCACTGGAGAAAGCAATATTATAGAGGACTCAACTGTTTGAAGTTAAAAATGCCTTAATGATTGATTTGTTTCTTAAAAACATGCAGCCTTTCACACTATGTTAATTGATGGACTGGAGTGGTGTGGATTACTTGTGGATTATTGTGATGTTTTTATCAGCTCTTTGGACTATCATTCTGACGGCACCCATTCACTGCAGAGGATCCATTGATCCAAGTGATGTAATGCTAAATTTCTCCAAATTTTCTGATGAAGAAACAAACTCATATACATCTTGGATGGCCTGAGGGTGAGTAAATTCCCAGTATATTTTCATTTTTGTGTGAAATATAACTTTATTTTGTAGTATGTTGTTCACTGAAGGGCTACAAGCGTTTGTGATTAAACCTATAGTTTACCCTTCACACTCATCCAGCTTCTTTTGGTGTCTGGTTTGGGCACATCAAATCTGACGTATATTCCGTCTCCATGGGAACCGTTACCCAGATTAACTGCATCAGCTTCGTCAACTGTGCTTGACGCCACTCCATCCTAATTTGTGGAAAAGCCATGAGTCAATGTCAATTTTATCTTTAAGCAAATCATCCTAAACAATGGCTGTCTCAAAATCAGGTTGAGCTGTCTACTGCTTACAACAAATTTTGGGGAATTTAAACATTTTATATTGACATGGAACCATTTTCCACCAAAATGTTTTAGAAAGTAATAACAAATACATTTATAAACATTAATAAACATTACCCTTGATAAAAAGAAGTACACTTTAGCCATTTTTAAAAAGAATACTTATGTAAATAAAATACTTAAAGATATTGCAATTGTCCATTTTTCAAATTTTCATTTACTTCAGATTTGCTTTAGTAGTTAAGCAGATTTAGTCATGCATAACAAAACGTCATTAAAACAATGTTTTAAAATATACTTTAGAGTAGAACTTTTAATTTGACAGTGACAAAGTACACTCTTTAAAAGTGAACTTATGGGTGCTAAGAAACATACTCAAAGTGTACTGGTTTTATTTACTTAATAATATATTCTCTCCAAGTACAGTTTTTTAGAAATATACTTTTAAGATTTCAAGAACACTACAATTGCACAATCAGTACAATTAAGCATGCTTCTTTTTTCACAAGGGTGTGTCTATGACCTTGGATAAAGTGTTTTGGCTAGGTTTGTCACAGTGCATTGTAGGGTTGCCCTGTGTCAGAAGTGTGCATACGTCAAAAAAGACTATTTAGGAAAGGCTATGTAGGAAGCTTATTAAGTTTTGAAAAACAAATTACACCCATTTTGTTGCCATGGTTCACAGATAACTTTCCCTGCAATGTAAGAAGGAAAATTGTTAAAGAATAAAGGATAAAGAACCCACACCCAAAAAGTCCCAAAAGTCAAGTGGAAACCATTATTTCTATGTGTGAAATTACCTCTTCCTCTGCGCTGCTGTCGTAATGTATCTGATAGCCACTGTGCTTTTTTGTCATAACATTATTAATCTGTCCTTTGAGCCAGCTGTGGCGAGCTCTGTCGGTGTGATAACGGACAAAGTGTGTCCGTCGCACCACCACGTGTAACAGAAAACAGAGCGTCTCTATTGAGACAGAGAACAGGAAGAAGATGATGGTGTTGTTCTTCTCGTCTTCCACCAGCAGCTTTGTAAAAATGCGACTCAGAGAGACAATAACTCCTGCAGTGCCTGAAACAAACATAATTGACAGAAAAACAGCATCAACTGTAATACAGACAAACATTGCACATGATGAATATAAATTGGGTCAATTCATATTTTGGAGGGAAAAAAATCATATCACTAATTCATATTACCATAATGCAAAAAATTAAAAATCTAAATTCTCATTACCGTAATGTACAAATGCTATTAAAATTATATCTATGTCTATCATTTATTAATACAATTTAATAATAAAATAGTATTTTTAAAGAATCTGTATTTGTTGTACTGCCTTTAATTTTCACCCAAAAATGAAAATTTGCCCTCTATTCATAATATTGCTTTCTCCAGTGAAATAATTGTGTAATCTGAATCAGGAGAGAAATATGCAACAATCAAGCACTGTTTAGAAGTGAAAACAATCCAAAGCAGTTCTAAACAAATATGTTGGTGGATTTTGATGTGAAAAGACACATCCACTGGAGGAATTATGGATTATGGTATTTTGGTCAGAAGTGACGGTTTAAAGTTAAAATGCCTTGATGGATATGTTTCTTACAAAAACACAGTTTTTGGCTTCACAAGACATTAATTGATGGACTGGAGTGGTGTGGAATAACTTATGATGGTTTTATCAGCTGTTTGGACTCTCATTCTGACGGCACCCATTCACTGCAAAGGATCCATTCATCCAAGTGATGTCAAGATAATTTCTCCAAATTTTCTGATGAAGAAACAAACTCATTTACATCTTGGCCTGAGGGTGAGTAAATTCTCAGTAAATTAATCTTAGATGTCCTGTGGATGAGTACATTTTTATCAAACTTAAATTTTTGGGTGAACTATTCCTTTAATTACTACATTAATTACTATTACTAAATTACTGAGAATGTTCTATAAATTAAAAAAATGCATTACGGTAATGAGAATGGAATACAATAATGTGAAGTGTATATTAGATTTATTCTAATATAATGTTATAATTTCAGTCATGTGGTGAAGTTCAGCTCACTCTCTCCAGTCATCACGCCCTGTGTGTACCTCTTGGGCAGCATCCCAGTGTAACCATAGAAACTGGACTGCTGCACTGTAAAGGTCAAAAGGACAATGTTTACAGATCACAAAAGCACAATGTAGGCCAATGGAAAGAGCATGATTGCTTGTATATATTCACCTGTGCATCCAAATGCAACAATGGCAATTGCAGCCAGAGTAAGAGCATAGGACTGCTGAGTGTCAAACAGCTCCAACCAGACGTCAAATACACTCACAAACACCAAAGGTCCCAATGCAAATAGATATCCTATTCATGCAACACAGGATATTAGTGATTTTGCAATTGAATAATAATATGTGTGCGCATACATAGAAAATGGTGCGAAAGAGCTTGTGAATTGTATTATTATTTTGAGCCAGTTTTTGCATGTTCTCACCCACACAGATGCGAGTGTTTAAGCTCAGTCTCTCCACAAGTGCGTTGTTCACAATGACAGCACTGAGAGCCACCAGAATATACGTCAAACTCATGTCGAACACAATAGAGGTGCCTGACAATGGAAGAGAAGTGTTTTGACTGGGCAATGCATAGTTGTCACTTATCCACTTACAGCTCTGTGAATTTAATTTAGTCTTTCCTGTGATGTGGACAGGTTGGTTGCATCACACCTGTGAATTTGCGGTGAAGGTAGTCCACATCGGTGATGAAACTATTGTATGGCAGCAGAAAGCCGACACCAGCCAACAGCATGGCAAAGTAGATGCCATGGTAGCGATCATCAGGAATGGATTCCTCTGAGTCTGAAAATAAGACATGAGCTTATATGAATAGCAACCAGAATGACAGAGCAGCTAAGGCCTGTTATCTATAAATAAAAATCATCTCTTTTGTGTTGTGCATGATGGTGTCTTACACTAATGCAGGGTTTCCCAAAATAGGATTTGCAAACCCCAGGGGGTTTGTAAGGAAACTGCATGGAGTTTGTGACTTGACAAAAAAGCAAATAATGCGAAAAATAAAATTAAAATTAATTATTTTAAAATTCAAACAATTGAAATAAAAGTTACCAAAAAATATTAAATATTTTTATTGTTTATTATAAATATTACAAACCAGCATCGGAGAACCATGAATGTATGTGCTGTTGAATAATTTAAATATTCACTTAAAATCTCAGAGGGAACTTTAAGTACATATTTGATGTCAAAGGGATTCAGCTGACAAAAATTTTGGGAATCCCTGGAAATTTAATTGAATTTTGGGAAATTCAAGCATCATATCCACATCCATATCAATGATAACCTCATGCATGCATCATGCATACATCAATATAAACGTATTCACCGCATTTGGTAAGTGCAATTTAAGGCATTATTACGTATGTGACATTTTTTTATTGCCCTGATTAGTATATTCGGTTATTGCTTGATATTAACTGTGTTGTACATATCTGTAACTCACCCTGAGCACTGTGAGGTTTTATCCTACCCGTCTTCTCCTCGTCTGGCAGCTGACTAAAGCTGAAATTCGTGATCACAGTCTTCTCTCTACCCTGCCGATTCCTGCTCCACTCCTCGGAGTACATATCTGGGAAAAATGTCACAATTCACACATGAGAAAATTCATGCAATCAACAGACAGATGAATTCATTGGGGTTGTCATGTGCGCTTATAACATAACTAATAATAACAAACATAAATAATCACATAATAAATGTATGTGTATGTGTGTGTATAGATGCTAGAGAAGACGTTTTTCTCTATCAGATCTAAATAATTAATTCATATTTCATGTCGCACATTAATGCACTGATATCTAAATTCACTTGAATATTGACATTAAAAATACACCTAACCTGAGAAATATTGACTGGAGTAAAAAAGTGTGACAACTTGCCCCAGTATCTCCACAATGCTTATGATGTGCAGGAAAATTCAGTTCTTTTGTTTTATGCAACCAAGCATTGCAGTGGTTCTATATTTGTTTTCCTTTGAAGCATCTGGGCATGAATGTGTTGTTTCTCTCCTCAGTTTGGTAGGTGATAAACGCGAGATTAACATTGACACGTCGAGGTCACCTGACAGATCCACCAAAGCTATTTTTAGAAATATGGAGCCTCAACGTCAAGCCTGTAGTGTAAATAAAATAAAATTGAGATACTATATCACATTGCTGTTGGAAAGACGGATAATTTGTCTTGTGGTTATTTGGCATGTCTCTATAGACATATTCGCAATTAAAAGTAATCGACACGTACAGTATGATAATTACTGAACATCAATCAGAGCTGTCGCGCGCTCTGGTGAAAGGATAACAGGTCTCTTACCTGATGTGCCAATCTCATTCACTTCCTCACACACGAATAATCTTTAATTACGATCCAGGGTCTCGTTTTCAAGCGATGTTATTTGAGGATGCTCGTTTTCTGCTCGAGGCTCCCCGCCCTCCTGCGCAAGTCACGGAATCATCACGCGCTTAACCGGGGCTAGTTGTCACACTTTCTAAGCATGGGGTTCTATATTTCTATAGAATTTCTATTTTAATTTCTATATTAACACATACCTTACAATCTTGGCCACAAAATATTATCGAACATTTCCACATTGCCCAGAAAAATAAATAAAAATAAATATAAATATAAATATATATAGCCTATATATATGTGTCATATGTTTTTTATTCAAGTTGTCACAATGTATGGGGTAAGTTGTCACAATACAAACCTGCTTTTTATCATTGATTCGAGATGAATTTAAAATGCATTTATTTGAAAAGTTACATTCTTAAAAATAACGGATCTTTATTGTTATCTATGGTTCCTTCAAGAACCTTCAACATCCATAAAAACGTTCCATTGTGCAAAAGGTTCTTAGTGGAAAAGTTTTCTTTAAGAGCTTTTCTAGATGCCGCAGACCCCACATATGATCATCTTTGGGACCTCCATAAAATGTATAATGTTTAAAGATCTCATTTATACTGAGGTATATTATAATTGTATAAATATTAGAATATATTATATTGGAAAATATATTTTTTTTCACTAACTGTACTGTTGGATGTATTTATTTAATTGGATATATCTTTTTTAATTAATTGTTATCCAATTTTTATTAATTTATTTAAATTATATATATATATATATATATATATATATATATATGTAATCCGTTACTGATTCCAAATTACATGACCAAAATTGTAGTCAGTAACGTAATCCATTACATTACACATTTTAAGTAATATAATCAGATTACTTTTAGATTACTTTTGACCTAACTCGTTTATCACATTGATTTAAACAGGATAATCTTGTACCATAATGATGTAAAAATGCAAAGAGTGAGAAAATATATTCCTTTCATTGTAATTAACAACATTAAGTGCATTAAACATTATATTACATCAAGGTTTCAGAAACTGGGGTTCGTAAAGGAACTGCAGGGGGTTTGTGAGTTTAATGAAAGGCAAACATGTCATTAAATCATAAAACTCAAACTTTTAAAATAACAATCAAAATAATTAACTTACTAAAAAAGAATAATTATTTTATGTTGACCTGCACGCCATATGACCAATGTCAGAGAACTGTGAACATTCAAATGTGATACTCAATTATTAAAATATTTATTTTACAATCTCAGGGGTACTTAAAGGGGTCACTGATTATGATTTCACTTTTTTAACTTTAGTTAGTGTGTAATGTTGCTGTTTGAGCATAAACAACATCTGCAAAGTTACGATGCTCAAAGTTCAATGCAAAGGGAGATATTGTCTTTTACAGAATTGCTGATTGACCACCCCTTTAAAGTAAATATATCAGGTGAAAGAGGTTCAGATGACAAGTTTGAGAATGTCTGCAAATAAGAAATAACGAGAATTTGTGCATTTTAATGAGTTTCAATAATACATTGAACTTTAATACAATAATTAAAGCCTTTCAATAATACATAATAATACATGGTTAAATCACCTACTGGGTGATCATTCAAATAAAAATGAATGTGTTCATAGTTGATGCAATATTGAAACACTTTTTAAACCTGAAATGATTTTTGTAAATCCATTGGTCAAATGCTGTGTCGCCACACTGTGATGCTGTGTCATCTCTAATGACTAGTCTATGTGTGAATGTTTACAAAACTGGACTTTCTGAGTATATATAAGTGGTAGACTATTTTAGAAAGGAAAATTTAAAAGATAAAAAAGAGGAGTTAAAGAGAATCAATAAATGATGAATAATTTATTGCTATTGTGTGAATAATATGTAATCATGTAATCAATAAAAAAGTAACTGTAGTCTGATTATGAGTATTTTAAAATGTAACTTACTCTAATTACAAGTAGCCTACTTAATTTTTGGAATCTGATTACATAATCCAGATTACATGTAATCAATTACTACCCAGCTCTGTGTATATATATATATATATACATATAGATGCATACATGCATACATACACACACAGTACAGTTTGATCTTGGTATTATTTTTTTAATTTATTTATAAAAAAAAAAGAATTGTTTTCTGTAATCTTTCCACGGACCCCCTTGCACTCTTTTGCGGCCCCCTCAAGGTCCCCGAACCCCAGTTTTGAAATCCCCTGATTTAGGTTATTAAAATGTTCTTCACATAGTCTTCACACTATGAATTTTTTTTTTACCTTTAAGAACTGTTCACTGAATTGTTCTTTGGGGAACCAAAAACACTTCTTCTATGGCATCACTTTGATCTTGTGAAATCTTTATTTTTAGGTTTGAAATTCACAAGCAAAACCACACTGCTAGAGAAAACACATTTGTGTAAATAGATTTTTGACAGTTGAAGTTACTGAGATCCAACCGCTGTGGCAAGCCACGGTCTCCACTATTTAATGCAAATCATGACTGGAAAATCTTTTCAGCTAACCATATGCAGGTTACCCACCACCAGCTTGATACGGTGCATTTGCATTTCCTTCAAAAAGTAACATTTCTTTTCTTTTGTCGTTTGAAGTTCTGTTTTCACATTCTGATTTCTGGCTCCGGGGCAGAAAGACCTCAGGAGATTTTGGAAGAAATGCAAAGCTGAACCCTTAAATTATCTATTACCCTCATTTAGGTCATATAGTTATCATCCTAGTTAAAAAATAAAATAAAATCAACAATAATGTTCAAAAGAAGCAGAATTTAAAAAGGAGATTATAAATGTAGGAAGGCAAACACATGTGCACACAGACATAAAAGCAATTTTGGATACTTTTAGAAACATAATTGTCTGTGAAAACAAGTGGGATTGTGTCTTTTATTCCTACATGCTCAACACGAAAGAACCACATACATAAAGTGTCATCTCCATGGAAACATTGTGTGTGAGATCTCTCAGGAGATGCTGAGGAAACAAAACCCTTCGTCCTCATCTTCTCTGCAGTATGTGGGTGGGTGCGCTCAGTAGGGGGCTACACACAGTTAGCAATCCTGCACTGCAGTCTGTCATAGAAGATGAAGAGAGAAAAAACTACTGACACGATACACACATACACACAGCTCAGTATCTCACTATTACATTAGTCTTGTTTTGAAATGTACTTACATAAGCAGCAGTGGGGAAAGCCAGAGAAGTTAACCAGAAGTGAATTTAAATGTCATGAATAATCATTTCACATACTGCAGCAAAGTGTTTCCATTTATACATGTCTGTGTACTTAAAGTCCAAAATGTATATTTTTAAGAAATTGTACATGCAGATTATATTACTTATATAAAAAGTGTACTTAAACAGAGCCCACTTTCATGACTTATAATAATAATGTGACATATTTTTTTTTTTTTTTTTTACTTGGAAGTACATTTTAATCATTATGTTCTTTAAAAAAACATTTGTTGTGCTTTAAAGGACTACACTTAATTTGATGTTGAATAACATAAAGCACATTTTAATTGGTTATAATTTTAACTGTAGGGTTATTTTATATAAGTTATTATATTTTAAATAAATGATTAAATTGTAGCTTCATCATTACAAAGTATGTTTAAATACATAAGATACAAATTTCAGTAGAAATTAGGTTTAACATATATTTTAATTTACAAATTATATGCCTTTAAATTATAATTTATATTAATTTATATATAAGAAATTATAAAGACATACTTAAGTGGGTCAGAAAAGCATTCTTACATTTAAATGATTGCATTTAATATCAATTTAGACTGCAGTATATTTCATTCAACTACAAATGTATTAAGTGTCCAAAATTAGATTATATTCTTGTAATAGTTTTTCTTATTCTTTATTATTTGTGTGAGGAATATGTGTTTTAAAAGTTTAAAAGAACATCAGACAGCTATTCTTTTTAAATACTTTGTATGTAGGAAGAAAGATCGATACATTTTTGAGTGAATTTTAAATTTGAGGAATTAAATTTAGGGGATTTTTGAGATTATAAAGAACGAAAATACAGAGCAAAGATCTAAATGTGCCTTTATCGTCATGAGTTTTATTTTTATGGCAATTAACCCATCTTTTCACTAATATTTAACTCGAGATAATAAAAAGGGTCTAATATTGATACAGGAACATTGTGGGAATACAGATTTGTTTACTGGAATAGTCTAGGACACTATATGGCCTGTTTTGTGACATTATCAAAGCATTTTGCAGTAATATAGTATTTGTTTTAACTTCAGATTAGCCGATATAGGCAAGCTTTATTTTATTATTTTTATTAAAATGTGCAAACCGGCCTCACAATAACGCTTATAGAAACAAATTCATTTTGGAAGAGTGGGATTTTTCTTGCAAAGCTACATGTATTAACGTGTGTATCTAAAATCGCTTGTCATTGTCACGTGAAGTTTATTTCAAAACATAATTTCAATATTAAGTCACTAGATGGCAGTTCTATGATAGCGGGACAGTTTCGTATAAGTCCTACTAATCGATCCCGCTCATCTTCATTTTTTTTTATTTCGTTAGATAAAATTGAGAATTGTTTAATTCAATTGTACGATTAGATCAAAATTAGTCTTATTATAAAAGCTTATATATTATTATTATATTGAATAGAGTAAATAAATAGCTCGATCATAAGATGATCCATTAGCAATGTCTTCCGGTAAGGCATCATGGCGACTTCCGGTAGAAACATCATGTGAGGAGTTCTAGCAACTGTTTATGTTTTGAAAGCGTGATATGAATGAACTAGTTAGTTTTTAATTCAAGATTGATGGCCAAAATGTTGCGTTCTGCACTTCTGAGGGGTATTTTCACACGGAACTCCAGTGTTAATGCTATAAAGTGCGCTGCCGCATCCTCAAATGCGCGCAGATCAGCTGTCTGTCCTTCTGAGCTGCATCAAGCACCCTTGAGATTCTTTAGCGGATCAGCTACTTTAACATCTTCAAGGTGGACTGACACCAAGACAAACGCATCTGAGCATGTGCACGAGGAGGAAGATACAAGTGTTGTGTTTGGTGATTATTCCAGAAAGTTCTCCTCCAGACGAACCTTCCGCAAAACATCCCCAGAGCAGCAGCTGGATCTGAAACACAGAGATGAAGATGAAGATGATGCGCAGCTGGTGGAAAAGTTCAAGTCCAAAACGGGTCGAAAAAATACGACATACTGGTATTTCCTCCAGTGCAAACGGCTCATCAAAGAGGACAAAGTACGCTGTCAAACATATCTGTTTTAATAACACTTATCTTTACTGTGGCAGTACAATGATGCAGTGATGGGATCAGACTTATATCCCTTGTATAAAAAACAGCGCGCTTATTGTATTCAATGTACTTCAGTCTTAAAAGTATATTAAAACTGTATTTACAGATAATAGAATATTAATTAAAAGGCCACTTAAATGCACTTCAAGAGAGACAACACTGTTTCTTAAAACTAAACTTAAGTACACTTAAAAGTTTGCATCACGTTACAGTAGTGTCAAATTACAAGTTTTAATTTAAACTATATTTAAAATAATTGTTAAATAATCTTTCGTTGAGATTTAAATTACACTTATTTTGATGTGCTGACTAACATACTGTTATGATTTAAGTGTAGTGTGTTCAATGTCACATTTAAAGTTAATATATTTTACTAAACCGCAATTTTGTCATTACAAATGTATAATTACAAATATATTAAAATACATAATTTACAAGGTTCAATACAAATGAATTTAAAATATATTTTAGTTTACTAGAAGTGCCTGTCATTACATTTGGCAGTACACTTTAAGCATATTTCAAAGATAATATAAGTAATTATGTAATACATACATACTCAAGTCCTACTTAAGTGGGTTGAAAAAAAAAGTTAATCTAATTGCATTTAATATAAATTTAAACTATAATACATTTTCACTTAATTTCAATGAACATGCAATTGTCAAAAAAATGATATATTAGTACACACTTGAGTATGCACAAAAGTATATTATTTTAGTAATAAGTACTCTATTGTGCTATTACCATTTTTTGTATACAAGTGCCATATAAATGCAATATATCAAAATATGTATCTATGTTCCATATAAACTAATACACATTTTAATTAATTAATTTATTTTTTGTGTGCGTGTAGCTGGCCGAGGCATTGGTTCTCTTTGAGGCTGATATGCTCAAAGGCGAGAGATTACAACCTGAGGAGTACAATTACACTGTGCTCATCGGTGGATGTGGACGTGTCGGCTACCTAAAGAAAGCCTTCCAGCTCTACAGTAATGTAAGATGTCAATGCATTTTCACATGTCATTATTTATATTAGGTGCTGCTGCTAATGATGCATTAATGACACACTTGATCTCTGAATAACCCTGCTTGAATATTATCACTCAGATGAAGAAGCGAGGAATCGAGCCATCCGATGCTACATACACCGCGCTGTTCAACGCTTGTGCGGAGTCACCATGGAAACAGTCAGGGCTGGAACAGGCATTGAAGCTCAAGCAAGAGCTTCTGAAGAAGAACATCCCTCTCAGTGCCATTTCCCAGCATGCTTTGCTCAAAACAGTTGCTTTTGCTGGAGATCTGAAGTCGTGCTTTCAAATTCTGCGGGTATTACTAATTTTGACATTATAGCTAATGTCAAAATACCCAGTGATGTGATGATTTATTGTATTTTTATGCTTTTTGCACTAACACCACAGTAACATCATTTGGTTTGTGTGTAAATGCATGTATAGGAGATGCTTCAAAATGGACAACCCATCACACAAGAGACATTTCATTATCTGCTGATGAGCTGTGTGAAGGACAAGCAGCATGGATTCAGACTGGCTTTACAGGTACCTACTGACTAGAAACACATATTAATAGTGATGCAACAACATCAATTTAAAAAGTTCATTTAGCCAAAAACTGAAACCTAAAATAAAGTTTTGGTAAATAAATTTTGGTAATTTGACTTATGTTGTGTTTCTAAGGTGCTAAAATAAACCAGTCATAGTGAATTTCTTTGAAAGTCAACAAACTGCCTGTTGATATTTCATCTGAACAAATTTTCATATATTGCTACACTTACATCATTTTTGGTGACGTGCTAATTATTATAGATATACATTTCAGCAATTGAAAATATTTGTTTTATTTGTTGATAATATTTGGAATAAAAAAATATATATATTATTTCATTTTCAGCCAAAATATTTTCAGTTGCCAAAATTTATATCCATATTACTCACACACACCATCTTTCTTTCTTACTTATTAGCACAGTTTTTAAGTTCTTAAAGGGATCGTTAACCCAAAAATGCATGCAATTTGCATGCATGTTTGAGTTTCCTTGTTTACCAAATGTAAATCTGTTCTCAAGACTTCTCAAGACTTGGTTTAAATCACTTGATTCATATGAATTCATGTAATAATGCCTTTATGACTTTTTGGATCTTTTAAATTTGGGTTACCTGGACTTTCAATGGAGGGACAGGAACTTCTCAGCTTTCATCAAGAAAATATCTTAATTTTGTTTAGAAGATTAACATTATGGTTCTTATATGTTTGGAATGACATGAGGGTGAGGGAATGATGACAAATTTTCATTTTAGGGTGAACAATCCCTTAAAGTATTTATTTTATTGTCATTTGTTCTGTAGGTGTGGCACCAGATGCTTAGGATTGGAATAAAACCAGACACTCAGAATTACAACATACTCCTGCGGGTGGCACGGGATTGTGGGATAGGTGATCCTGGTTTGGCTTCTGCGCTACTACTGAAGAGAACAGAGGAAGTGACCCCAAAACTCACAAGTGGAAGGAAAAGCCGTAGGACAAAAGTCAAAGAAGAGATGTCATGTCAGCCCTTAGATATGGATGCATTTGAGAGTGAGCTGTTTGTAGACATGCACACACAGAGCCATGGACAAGCCAAGACTGATTTCTGCCTTCCAAAGGAAAACGATCAGCGCAAGATAGACACATCTCAAAATGAGACTCAAATGCTGCCTGTATCACAAAGTGGCTCTCTGACCTGTCAGTCACAAAGTTCCCGCCTCCCAAACCTTCTGGACCCCAGCACCTGCCACTCAGGTGTGGTTGCCTTGGGACCTGTGAACAGTGCTTCGGATAGACTTGCTCTGATTGGAAACCTTGAAGGTTTTTTGGAGAAAATGGCCAAAGATGGACTGGAGCCCAGCATCAAAACCATCACATTATTGGCTGATGTCATGGAACCCGGCAGCCAATCAGTGCAGAGTTTGATTAATGTGGCCAAAAAGAGTGCTGTCACGCTGGATGAGACATTCTTTAACATTATGATCAGAAGGGTGGCCAAAGCTGGAGACTTGAACGGGGCTAAGGTTAGAAATGCATTTAATCATCTGTTCATAAAGTTCCAGTTCCAGTTTGATTCCCAGGGAATCTCTCTGGACTGGAGTTTCATCAGCCCTAATTCAATGAGCATAACTACACCACACACTACAGTTTCATTATCATACTGATAAAGAAAAATCTGCATTAAGTATTGGTGATCACTAACAATGACAACAAAGAATGGGCAAATGAGCAGGGGCGCCATCATAGAGAAAAAGTGATTGTCAGTTAACATAGGACATGGGATCAGCGGATGCTAAACAGATTCTTAAATTTGTACTCCAGCAGTTTGAATGAAATATAAGTTAAGAAAGCATCTGCCAAATGCATAAGTGAATAATAAATAAATACAATTACATAAAGTTCCTGCCAAATGCATAAATGTAAATATGTAAAAATAATAACTGATTTATTTCTTTTTAGGCTGTAAAAGCCCTTATGGTTAATAAAGGGCTGGTTGTGAATGCACAGACGTTCTGTAGTATTGCTCTGGCTTGCCGTAGACGAAAAGATGCTATGCTACTGCTTACTGAAATGGAGGTATGAAAACCAATCCTTTTATTATTAATTTTCACTATTAATATACTTAAGGTTTCCTTTTATTACAATTATCAACTATTTCCAACTTTCTTCTAAATATTTGAAGGTGCTTTTTTTTTTTTACATTTACATTTTTTTCCTCAGTCTTGTGGACTTGTGCCGAACACTCATGTTTACAGTGCCCTGATCAGCCAGGCGGTTAAGCGTTTGGACTATGCTTATCTGCACGAACTACTTCAGCACATGCACAAACTGCAAGTGCCGCCCAATGATGTCATCATCAGACAGCTGGAGTTTGCAGCTCAGTATCCTTCTTCCTATGACAAGGTTAGAAACTGAAACTGAAAATATGAGACAATCTCATATCAAGCAAGTTGTAAGATTCAAGATTTGTATTTGTCACATACACAGTTATATACAGAATACAAAGTGAAATATAAACCTGATCAGCTACTTCGGCTGTGCAGTTAGTATAAATAATAGATAAAATAGTAAGGTAAAAAGAAATAACGTAAGAAAAGTGAAATATAATTAATTAATAAAATAACATAAGAATTTTTTTATTAAATTTATAAGGAGTTTTAAGGAGTGTAATTATTATATTAAATTATTATTTATTCGCTTAATTTAAAAGCACATCTAGGTTCAGTAAAATCAAATGCATGTACTTTGTGAGTGTTTTTCACAGTATTGCGCTATGAGCAGGATTGTAATGGACTACCATGGGTTAATTATGCCTTTTATCTTTCTTTCTTCAGTTAAAATCACGAAACACATACCTGGACAAGATTGATGGCTTCCGTGGTTTTTACAAACAATGGCTGGAGTTCATGCCTGGCCAGGAAACACCACACCCCTGGGAAAAATATCGATCTGCAAAACCAGAAACAGAACAAGATGGAGTCACCTCACAACATCAAGTTTCTGAATAAATCAAATTCCTGTATTTTGTTCTAGTAAATTTGTGTGACACGGTTTCTTGAGCTTAACTGTGAATTTCTGAGGCATATTTTGCATATGTCTTGTAACAAATGCTTTATATATATATATATATATATATATATATATATATATATATATATATATATATTAAATGTTTGTATTTATTTTTGTGTTGTCTCATTCTTTAAAAAATAAAATTCCAAAATTACCAATTGATACAATGACACAAACCTTTATTTATGGTACACAAATTTGTGAATTAGCAAGATATTTCAGTTGGGTTTGCTTCCTACCTCTGAAAGGAATAAAGGAAACATTAGACATTAGGTCGCTGTTGTTGTATTTTATCTGAATTACAATAAACATCTGTAGAAGTAGTTATTAGAATGATATAAGACTAAATAATTACTTTAAAACTGCAAATCTAGGTAATTTCCGTCTGAACAGTAACTAGTGTACAGGTATTTTTTCATCAAACAGATGATTATAACAAAGCAGTTTGTTTATTTATTAAACTGCCATCAGAATGTGTAACATGTATGTCCCCTGGGAACGTTTGCAACAGGTGCAAGTGTTCTTTAATTGTGGCCAATAGGTGTGGTGAATCTTACAAGATATTGGAGTTGCATGATCACTGGTCAAGAGCTGATAAGAATGATGTATAAAACTTGAGACCTGATAACCAGAGACAGATCAGAAGAAACGGCTGTCATCTTGACTTTGTTGCTTTGCTCAATAAAGTCTGGAACTCCGCCTCTTCATTCACAAGTGAACACTGTGTGACCCAGCATGCTTCACTTCAGCGGTTCTGTGAAAACAATCAAAGCACAAGCTTGCCCTTATCACTTTGTAGTACAATTAAAAATTATTAATGGGATGTTTTGACAAATTTTTTAAAATATACTAGTTGGCAGTCCGCCATCCTTACAAAGAAAGCAAGTGAAATAACTGTAGCAAGTGTTTGAAGATGAGCCAAAAAGAACATCTGTAACTGACATAATTGGTTATGAACTGTGTAAGAGCAGAAGCTGCGACTGGGTTTATCAGAAGTTCAGCTGCTATCTCGGCTTTGCAGTCATCTGGAACTCTTTGACTTGAGTGTTTTTTTCAAAGAAAGAAGATACTTTTTCCATAGCAGCCACCATTAAAGAGAAACCAAATAATTTGGTAAATAATGTTGTGCAGAGAAGTCTTCCTTGTCTTCAGAATGCAGTATTCTGAAAGTCAAAATAAGACATTACTGAACAAAGCCGAGATGACAGTTGTCCCATCTGAATCTCCTCAGTTCAAACCTCCATGAATTTTTGTTATCAGTTGTTGACCAATTATCATATTAATATAACCACACAGCGGTTTAGATTTCTTTTACTTCCACATCCTCATCACCATCTGTTCTTGAGTGCAAATCATCTTTAAATCACAGTCACTGTCATATTGGCTCTAAGGCCTTCAAAATGCTTCTGGCTTTAACCCAAACTATTTCTACATTTGTTTATTATACCTTGAACAAAAAATTCCAACACTTCTACAATTGTTTATTATTGCATGTTAGACAAAAATATTCCATCAATAATTGTGACAGATAAATGGCGGATGATTTTTTAAGAAATTGGGAAGCACCCAGATTTACGCTCATTGGTTACAAGTTGAAAAGAAATGTATAAAAAGAGAGTTGCAAGTGTGATTGTTAGATGTTCTGCAGGCGTCTCGGCTTTGTTGTTTTGATCAGTAAACTTGTTGACTTGAGAGATTCTTTTGAAAAAGAGAGAAGATTTTCTCTGAACTGAGATGTGAAAATGTTCACATGATAAATCTCACTATTTGATGTGCATTTTGGTTGGAGTGGATATATAGTATTAGTTCTTAAATAAATTAAACATTAAATAAATAACTTTTTTTGTAATGGTAAATATTTGCAGAGTCATTACATTTTTTTTTAAATCATAAATACAAAAATACAAGATACTGTAGATTTCACAGAAAGATAAATATTTTACTTAATACTGGTGCCAATTGTGTATTTTTGTATTGATGATTTTGTAATAAATTTTGCATAAAATGAAATGAATTACAATTGAACTAGGGAATGGCAGACAGTGTTCACACATTGGGTGGATTTGAATTTTATCACGTGTGTGTCAAAACTGGTTTGGGCGGGTGGACAAACTTTGGTCCAGTTTGAGATCAGTTTTTGCAGTTTTCAAACATTTTAAAGCTAATTAATTAATAAACCAATCCCAAGTGTGCAGGATCAGATTTTAAACTAGTATAGTTTTAGAAATACAATTTAGCACCGGAAATAAGAAAAATTAGTTTGCACTAAAACAACTTCTGCAAGCTAATATATCACTGGACATGTACCGGACATGTATGTGTCTCCCTATATTGCATGAAGTTATTACACTTACATTTACTCCTTAATCCAAAAGCTGTGCAAATTGAGAGTTCTTTTCTTTTTTAAAGAGAGAGATTTTCTACAATTATATTAAGAAACCTTGAAGTATAATATTATATTAATAATAAAAATGAATAAATAATAATAATAGTTATATTAATCAAGAGTTTGAGGATGAGCCAAAAAAAGGAGGAAAGGAGGAGACACCTGTGAATGAGGTATGAACTAAACCAGAGAGCTGCAGTTGAGATTGTCTAATGTTCTGCAGACATCTCTGCTTTGTTGTCTTGACCTTAAAGTCTGATTTGGAGGTAAGCGCATTTAACCACATTTTCTGTTATGTTGTCAACCCAAAAAGTTTGCTGGTTGCACTAACGTTGCTTATCCTGATCACGCATACTGGGTAATTTTATCTGGACTTGAATTGGTTTGTTTTTGCTGTCGAAACTGAAAACGAGGCATGTTGTATTTCCGATGATGACTGCCTGGGTCTGTTCATCTCTTGACTGCTTAACAAATATTTGACATAGCCTCTTATAGCCTAGGCGGAGGGTGAACGAACTCCAGGGGGAAAGTTAGTGTAAACTAAGCACATCCATAAACCAGATGGGTGGCATATGTCATAAAATATTTTTAATACCCCGACTGAATTTGTATTAACATGATCACATTTTAATAAAAAACATTGCAAGTTATAACGCTTTTATGTTGGTTGTTCAAAGAACGAATATATTATATACAGCAATCTAGCAAATAACATTTACATGATCAAAGAACATTATCACTGACTTTAGTCTAGCGCGAGTTTAAAACCACTTTAAATAAATCCCGTTATAATGAAGCTGTGTGAGTGCACGATTCAGGCTGTGAGCGAGCGCACTGAACAAAACTCGTTTCAGCGATGACTAATCTAAACGCCTCTGATTGGCCATTGCATTCATACGCTCAACACAGTCGTGTGTGATTGGTTATAATGCTCAACGCTGTAAAAACGAGTATAAAGAAAACTGTGGCAAATTGAGCAGATATAAATTCAATGTCGCAATCGACACTTTTCATTACATTTTATTTTCACTTTTATTCGCGACAGCCGTAATATATTTAGTTTAATTGTGTTAAATTGTTGTCCAATTTGGTACCATTTTTGGCCCAAGCCCCCATTAAATTCTGACCTGTGTCCAGCACACGCTCCTTTTCGATTCTTTTTCGGTTATTTTTCTGTATGTGCCATGATTTGATGCGTTTCCTGTTGTATTGTTTCTCCTGTCTGGGAAGTTGGTTCAGTTTTATAATTGTATTTTGTCATTATTTCCTTGTCATGTATGTTATTTGATATGGCATTTTAATACTATCACATTCTTTTGGCAGTGAACGTTTTGGGCGGAGTTTTCTTGGAGTGGGCGTGTTTTGGAGAGTTTTTGGGCAACGCTGATGACATTTCCGGTTTCGTCAGCGTCACGTGATCCAGCTAAAGCGCCAAACATTGAACGCGCGCGTTCACCGACGGTTCATCCGATAAAACATGTAAGTTTTCTGACTGAGTAACAAAATAATTCGAACCAAGTTAATTTGAAAGATTTTCATATGAAACGTACACAATGCCAGCTGAGCTAGTTTGGTATTAGAGGTTGTTTCTTATCGTCTGTCATGATTTGTAGGACGGAGCACAACATACATATCATCATTTTGAGTGATGATGATGATGATGATGATGATGAAGGTGACTTTTTGAGGTCCCACAACGATTCCTCGGTGCTTATCGTTGAAAATGAGAGGAACGAAGCAGGTAATTTGCGTTATATTTGTATTTAAACATGACACGAACAAAAATAAATGTTACCATGGTGCACATTAACATGTAACGTTAAGTTACCTTAAAAGAGCCACGTTTTTTAGACCATATGTATATGTATCATGTGGCAATACCATATTGTCTTTTACATGTGCTATAGAAATGCCTTGTGTGTTTATTTTTGTGTGTGACTATGGTAATAACATTATTTTTCTTATATCATGGTAGTACCTCTTTAAAGTTCATCAGAATACCATGGTGTACCATAAAGACTATGGTTTATGAATATAGTAATCCTTCAGTAGCACTGTCATATCTCTGTTTCTCTTTGTTGATCTCAGATGTATCTAAACATATTGAAGAGTTGGATGAAGACTTGGCCATCACATACTCCCAAACTGCAACAGTGCTTCCACATGCAAGATATGACTGCACCCTGGCATTCTGGTCAGTAAAACAGTGCGGTCACTCTTGTGTAAAGGACTTGTGTTGTGTCTGTGAGTGTTTACGTACCTTTGTGTGCATTCTTGTTCTAGTCGAGCAGAGCAGGACGTATCAGGACCTCTACAAGATAATGCAAAGCACTGTGATCAGTGTTTCTGCTACATCTGTGACAAACTGGCATCCATGGTGAGTTCATTGGCTTCTGACCTAATCTAACCTAGGGTTTACGTTAGTGGAAACTTATATGCAAATGTCAGGTTGTTACGAGACAAAAGCTAATTACATTTTTGCATAGAAGAGGTGAAATTGTTTGGGACCATTAGGATGTTTTGTGACTTTAAAAATCAACAAAGAAACTTTTCGCTTACTGTTTTATGTATATTGTGAATTCGGTATACTACTCTTTTGGCGTACTGTTTTTTGCATATTATTAATAGTAGGGAAGTATTTAATTTCGGACACAGTGCCAGTTGCAGCTTCCACTGTTATGCAGTTTATCATCTTGCTTTCTTTGTAAGGGTGACAGACTGCAAACTGGAGATATATTGAATTTTTAATTGTACCACAAAGTGACTGGTGCAACCTTGTACTCTGATAGATTCTTATTATACATGAACTACTGAAATGAAACTGGAAATTCACTTGTAAAATTTAAAGTCAGCCCACACAATGGTAAGATTATCAAAAAAGATTGATCTGGGGTCATGATCCAGGGTAGTATCTCACAACTGAAACATGCCTCAGAGAGCTACAAAAATGAGCTCTAAAGTAAAACAGTAGTAACATACTGTCATATGGCCTACATTTATTATATATGTACAGGTTAAACTTTATCCACATTGATCTTTCTCAACTTCTCAAAATAGACTTAAATAAAATGTGAATAATTTTTAATTGAAAACATTGTATCTGACTCCCTAGACTCTCCCCAGGACTACTGGCCTTGACTACAGAAAGAGGCATTGTTTGCACAGCGTTTGCTGATTAAATTTGAAACATGAGAGAGAGAGAGAGAGATAAAAAGAACAAAATATCGAAGTCTTCTACAAAGCGTGTGATAAAATGAAGGGGCCTGTGCTCATAAGTTATCTGAGGCCTTGCATTTGAGTGACTGAGTGATTAACTTCTCCATGCTTAAAGATCTAACCCTTACATGTACTGCATGACCTCTGTTGGGCAGCGACTTTCTTGAAACCTTTGTCCTCCTTCACTAATTCCTCTGTCATAAGCATCATATATTTAGTAGCAATAAAGCTAAAGAGTATATACAATAAAAAATATTGATTTACACACTTGATAAATGGATGTCAAAAGCAAAAGGTATCTTTCATGATAAAAATGTATGTAAGAATCTATGTAACTCATGTAAAATTAGGTTTTAGTTGCCTATAACCCTGATTTTTTTATTCCCCCCCCCCAAACTAAGTTTGCCTAACATGCACATAGATTTTCTTGAACTAATCTTTCCTGAAGACAGTTTCTTCACATGGTGTGAAGTCTTGGTTTGTTTTATTTTGGACATACTTACTGATTTAATACATACCAGGCTAAAAACAAGCCCACATTTGTGTTTGTTTTTAACAGTGCGAGCTCTGGACCATCCCTGGCATTTGCCACTGTAATGCCCATAAGCACAGCGTCTACTGGAAAGCCCTCCGCGACAAGAGTCTGATGGGATTTCTGCATGAGTTGAACTTCACCTTTGACCCACTGGATATGGATTCAGACCTACGACGTGCAGGTATGTTTTCTCACTTGACTAAACTGCAGATTTATTGTCTCTTAGTCTCTTTGCCAGCTTAAATCTTTGAATCATTTGTGTTTATCTGGTAGAAACTTCACTGCAGAAGTTTGCTGGTAGTTTGGCAATGAAGTATGCAACTTTTTTGTTGGGGTTTGAGAGTCCCAACCATTCAGTGAGCTGTCGGTGCAGCTGTCACCGCAACATTAACAGCACTACACAG
Organism: Schizothorax lantsangensis; assembly: GCA_027422415.1. Lineage (NCBI taxonomy): Eukaryota > Metazoa > Chordata > Actinopteri > Cypriniformes > Cyprinidae > Schizothorax > Schizothorax lantsangensis. Next base: position 8,767,936 of record CM049841.1, on the reverse strand, counting down.
AGTCAAACCATCGGATGTAAAGGATGCTATAAACATCACTTTAAGATGCTGGAGTATGAGTGAGTGGTTCTCCTTTTACATTATTTTCAAAAGTTGCCATTTGTATTTTGCTAGTTAAATTATCATAAAATGATTAAACTAAATTGTGAAAAAAAAAAATATATATTTATTAAATTGGAAAGCTTGTTTTATTTTTATTACGTGGATGGAATTGAGGAAATTGGTTTAAGGATTGTAATTTGGGTAGGAAATAAACATGTTTTAAATTAAGGTCAATATTAGGTGTGTGCTATATCATGATTTTTGATCGTGGACTATTAAAATGTCTCCACAATCTGCTTTTGAAGAAATATTGTAGTTTTGTGCTACAGCGCTCATTCTATCAGTTGCAGTTCTGGCGCCTCTGTCTCAATATACTGTATAACGCGACATACATTCACATCAAATGTTAACTAAGTGGTAGTGTTAAACTAATGGGACACTGCACTTATTTTGCAGTCACAAAAGCACATTATTTGCATGTGCTTAAGCCTTGCCAGTTAAACATTTAATTTGCGTGCTGTTCTGACACGCACTTTCTGAGCGTGAGCAGACTAAAAAGCCTGTCAAACAGCACCTGATTACTAGACTACGTTATCTTTCACATCTGATTGCTCTGATACTGTCAAAAACACACAAGGTTCACATATAAACTAGGGCTGGCCCCGTAATAGTCGACGAGAAGTGGTTTGGTCGACCAAAATTTTATTTTCGCAAAAAAAAAAAATCCACAGGAAGTGATGTCATGCACTCCATGACGGACAGGTCATTAACGACTGGTCATTGTGGTAATATAGTGAATCGGGCAGGACATCCAAACGCTCACCTATCATTCATTGACCTCAAATATGGCTTTTCATCTGAAAGATATTTGTAGTAGCAACTTTACATGGCAGCTCAATCTAATGTTAACCTAGAAAAAGTGCGCTATTGAAGTTTTTGCACGGAGTGTGGAGGCTGAACAGAAGCTCACTGCAGGACAGATGGAGGCACTGGTGTGCTCACTTACTCTTAAAATATTCTGTCATTTTTGCTCAGAGTAATGCATCTTTTGAATCTGTAAAGACTCTACGTTTATTTGTGTGCACTCACAATAACAACAAAATGTTGCGCTTTTGTAAAATAATGAAAGCAAACCGATGCTCTTTCTGCCGTCTGGGTATATTTTGTTACCTAAGGCTTTGTTTTTAAAATGGGGAAATTAGTTTGGCTGTACTGCTCAGACAACTTGCAAAATAGTAAAACCAACATGAAAAAGAATCATAAGATCGTGAATCATGATTTTCCTGAAAGAAAAAGAAAAGAGATATGATATTTTTGCCATATCGCCCGCCTCTAATCAATAATAATAGTGATTCTTGCCAAACACCACTAATTATAATTAACAAATTCTGTAATCAGTGCATAAAACCTGAGTGCTTGATATGCTAAAATAGTTCTTTATTGATTTTGCAGTTACACTGTTGTGAGTCAACATATCAAAATGTTTTTGAATGAAACAAAGAAAGAGAATCCAAAGGCTTGTGTTGTGATGCTGCTAGGGGCTATTAAGCTTTTCGTCAACCACATGACTCCTGGGTAATGTATTTTATGCTATTGCACATTCTGACCAGTCTTTACAATGTAATTTATAATTACAGCTCTTAGTGTGTTTTATCTCCCTTGCAGAAATATACATGCTGCTAACACTGTATCTGAAACCGTGTCAATGCTCCTGTGGAGGTAATGCTACAAACAAGTTATGTTGTGTGTTTACTTGGGGTTTGCGTTTTCTTAAACTGTGTTTGTCTTCCAGATTTATGACAAAGGTGTGGATGCTTTTAGTTGGCTTTGATTTTGCTGGCTCTTTTATAAAGCAGCTGGAGTCTTTCTACCAGAAGCTTCCTCTTCCTTCAAACTGCACATTGCCAAAAAGGTAACACCACAACATCACTTGCATTTGGAAAAGCTTCTTGAAGAATTTCATCCAAAAAGGAAATTCTAATCATCATTGGCTCCCTTTATGTTGTTTCCTAATACACTAATTGTTCAGTTGTGACCTGCTATTGATTTTTTTGTTATTTTTTTTGGCTGCAGTCTGAGTGTGCTACCTTGGGATGATCCCTTGCTCTCTGCTGTGATGAAAGGTCAAAACATCACTGGAGAGAGGCAGGCCAAAGGTCGAAGGCATCAAGTCTTGTGTGAACCTCTGGTCGTGATTCAAGCAAGAGTCTGTAAACTTCAACAGCAAAACAAGTAATGCTCCTTCCTTAGTGAACTTTTTATGCTTTGTTTACTATTTATTAAAGTGCTCTTCATTTACTTAAATGATATGTGCAATAAATCATATAGGCCTGCAAAGAATCCGCACACCCAAAGCTCAGCAGTTGCTGAATTCAAATTTCGGTAATACACAAAGTTCTGTGCATATTTAAAGTATTTTTTCACTAGGAATAATAAAAAAAATATTACAATGACCAATAATAGTTTACCAATATGTTTTATACATTCTACCCTATTTAAATCCATTGTATTTTTGTAAACAGCACAGAAAAATAGTTTGGAAATTCTGTTGACTAGTGATTATTATTTGAGTTATTTTGTAAGTGTCATTGCTGTAGCCCTTGCCAACTCTAAAATTATAATCTACCCTTAGATTATTAAAATTACTCTTAAAATTATAATCTACATGTTTGATAGGTACCGTGAGCTGGCTCGGTATCTCAAAGTTGTCAAAAGCATCAATCACACGTGAGTTACAGCTGCATGTCATGAATATACATTGTGTTATATACTCAGATTATTATTACTATTTATGGTCCTATCTTTCATTGTATTTCTGTCTGTCTGGGATTTAGGCTGCAGAGAATGAAAGACTTGGTTCCCCTCTACCTGTGCAAGGTAAATTGAAATAAAGCCATTTCCTTCATTGCTTTTTACATTAATACATTGCATTTTCACAATTCTACACTCCTTTTCAGGCATTTAAAAAATAGTTTACCCAAAAATGAAAATTTGGTTAATTTACTTAATTTAAACCAATTAAGTTAATTTACTCAGGGCATCCAAGATGTAGATGAGTTTTTTATTTCCATTGGAACTTGGAGATATTTAGCAGTCCAAACAGCTGATAAAAACATCACAATAATCCTCAAGTAATCCACATCAGTTCAGCCCATCAATGAACCTCATATTAAGTGTAGAACTGTAGTAAAACAAAATGTTTTTAACTTGAAACTGTTGCTTCCAGCTCTAAAGCTATCTCGTCTGAATCATGAGAGAAATATGAGAGATCAAGCATTATTTACAAGCGAAAACAGTCCAAAACCGTTCTAAACACATGTCTCTGTGTAGTTGGATGTGAGAGGACAACAGGAGATGGACTCTTTCACTGGAGTGTTATGGATTATGGACTTGAAGTAATGGTTTAAAGTTAAAACGTCTTGATGGATCTGTTTCTTAGAAGCATGCAGCTTTTTACTTCGCAAGATGTTTATTAATGGACTGTAGTGGTGTGGATTACCTGTGGATTATTGTTAGGTTTTTATTAGCTGTTTAGACTCTTATTCTGACAGCACCCATTCATTGCAGAAAATCCATTGATGTAATACTGAATTTCTCCAAATCTGTTGCTATTAAGAACCAAACTCATCTACATTTTGGTTGTCTTGAAGGTGAGTATGTTCTCAGCCAACTTTAATTTTTGAGTAAACCATTGAAGTTATGACTCCCTGGAGTTTTCTAATTTATTGATGCAAGGGATTTGTGGCCAGTATGCAAAGACCTGTTTCCTAAAATATAGGGCCAGGTTTACTATGAGCTTGTGCCAGCGCAAACCCTCATTTGGCATTAAACTACTGTCAGGATTTACTAAAGACACACAGGGGGAAATTAGCGCTGAAAAGGCATGGACAGAGTTATTTTTGCGATTCACCTTATTGAATATACATTTGGAGCGATCGATAAATTTATGGGAGAAGAGTATTTAAATGAATCACGCAACACGATTTACTAAGATTTGCGCTTGTCAATTCACTGGTATTTGCAGCATTATTTATCGTCCCAAAAAAGCATGTCTTAAAGTAGGTGGTAATTTGCGCTGCTCTTGGTAGATTGCGCTGGTCATTAAGGAAATGAGATGATGTGTCTGTGTTCTTTAATGTGCACCTTGTCAGTAAATCACCCACAGATTTTTCCCCTCCCATCAGTGCTTTTATGGAATTGCGCTCTAACGCTAATTTGCCCTGTTTAGTTAATCTGTCCCATAATCTTTATTAAAAAAATAAATGTATATTTCTCTCAAAAAAAGAGGAAATGCGGTGGTTGTGGTCCCCAGGTTAAAAACTCATTTGTGTGTTAAATTATGCATAATGTTTGCATATAATCAATCAATGGAAAAGTTAATGAAAGTGATAGTGAAAATGCCACTTTTTGAGTGTTATGTTTGTGTGTTTAGGATGGTGACTACAGTGGTGCAGTCTGCCACATGTTATCACTAATGCCTGGTGCCACGTGCCTCGCCTCCCGTCTCACACCTCAACAGTTCAGAACTTATCTCAGAATTCTCACTTCAGGCCACGCCCCTGATGTAGCACAAGAATTTGATGCAGGAAATGGCCATATGATCATACCTGATCCTTTACTGAGCACTAAATGGACACCGATCGAAGGTAGAGAATTGACAGCACTCTTATCCTCTTGTCAGAAACATACACAGAAATAAAGTCTGATTCCAGCCAGTAGGTTCAGATCATATGAGCTAATCACCATTGTGTTGCAAAGGCACTTACAGGAATAGTATTTTTTTTTTTTTTCAAACTAAATCATAGCACATTCATTGTGAGTAAAATGTTAGAAAATGGCAATGAAGCCATAATACAGTTTATGTATTATGGCAACTCATAATACAGTTTATGTACAACTCATAATACAGTTTATGTACGTTAAAGTAGTCGGGTGTATTAAACTGGTTTGTTGAGGGAACAGGACTAACTTGGGAACCAATGTGACATCACACCCTCTGCTAACAAATAGGTATTGACATTTTTTTTAATATCTTAATATTGTAGGGCTATTATTTACTAAGTAGGAAAGCCTGAGAAACTTAAAGGGTTACTCCACCCCAAAATTAAAATTTTGTCATTAATCACTTGCCACAATGTCGTTCCAAACCAATAAAAGCTTCGTTCATCTTCGGAACACATTTTTTAAGTTATTTTGGATGAAAACCGGGGGGCTTGTGACTGTCCCATTGACTGCCAAGAAAATAGCACTATCGAGGCCCAGAAAAGTATGAAAGACATCGTCAAAATAGTCCATCTGCCATCAGTGGTTCAATCTGAACTTTATGAAGTGACGAGAATACTTTTTGTACGCAAAGAAAATAAAAATAACGACTTTATTCAACAATTTGTCTCATCTGCGTCACCGTAGCGCCATTTTGGAGAATATCCACTGGACGCAAACGGTGTACGCTGTTCTGTGTCAGCCACACCGCACGGATACGCTGTTTTCATGCAAATCAAAGCGTAAATAAACGTAGAATTCTGTGTGGTGTGGCTGACACACAACAGCGTACACAGTTTGCGATGAGACAAATTGTTGAACAAAGTGGTTATTTTTATTTTCTTTGCGTACAAAAAGTATTCTCGTGATGAACGAAGCTTTTACAGGTTTGGAACGACATGGGGATAAGTGATTAAAGACAATTTTCATTTTGGGGTGGAGTAACCCTTTAAAAGGTCTGCCATCTTTGTTAAAATCAACCCATGTAAGGAAAAATATGGCCATTTAATATAGAAATGCTGTTTGACATAAATATACTTCCTGTGTTTAATACTTAATCCTATTCAATGAGGAAAATTCAGTTGTACATTTGCACACTCGTTTCTCAGATCAGTCGTGAGAAAAAAAAAGACTTCAGGATTGAAAGTGCTGCTGATTTGCAGCTTCACAGTCACTGATCACGTAACTTTCAGACGAACATGTATTATTTAATTTTGTTTGAGCGGTGGCATTCAAATGTAATGCTTAATGTGTGATTTGTTTCTGTACTTTCATTGAAGGTTCAAATGCATTCAAGATGATGGAGGTACTGAAGTTTGCACTGAGAGTTCTGGACTGTAACAGCATTGTTTTTGCTGATGTAGGTAAAATGGTATATAATGTTGTTTTATGTTACTTAATATTTTATATGCCAATGCTCAGTAGACTTTTGTCACATCTGAATTCAATACTTTTACCTTACCATTTTATTTATATTTATCGCTGGCCACCAAAATATTTTTATTTGGTTTATTAACCAAAACATCAATTTGTCAATTTGTGCATTTAGATTTTTCCCTTGTGTACTGAATGTGTGGCAAACAGCTCGGGTCATTGTGATACAGTATCAAACACCAGTCAGACGCTACCTATAATAAAGTCATTGTGATTAGTTTTTTTCTTAACTCTTCATGTGTGTTGGCTTAGTACTCACTTGCAACTAGAGTGTGCAGTCAAGGTTTCAAGGTCTGGCTGCTTTTATAATGGATGTCTCCATGTTTTTAGTCAGAAACGTGGGTGTATCTGCTCAGCGTAGTCAGTTCCAATTTTACTACTCCAGATGGTGTTCCTGTTGGTGCATTCTATGCCGAGCCTGACGTCACCTATCAAACGGTGAGAGGAGTGTGTTTATTTAGTGTCTGTCTGGATGGGGAGAGGATTGGAAAACATACGGAGATGTTACGATGGAGACTGACAGTTGTTTGCTTCTGCTCAGGTGACCAGAGATGCTGCCAGTGTAATTCTTGAGGAGCTGACGACGACATCCCGTATACAGATCCCCAAAACCTTTGAGAGTGTGAGTTTTAATGAATTAAATCTTGCCAAATTTTTTTGTCTTAACCAGGACCAACGTTGATCCTGGAGGGCCACTCTCCTGCAGAGTTTAGCTCCAACCCTGAAAAGAAAAAGAAAAAAATCCTGAAGACCTTGATTAGCTGGTTCAGGTGTGTTTGATTAGGGTTGGAGCTAAACTCTGCAGGAACACCGGCACTCCAGGATCAACGTTCCCCACCCCTCGTCTAAACCTTGGGTTTTTAATGACTAATATTTATGTGGGAAATGACAATATCCAGGGTTCATACGTCATGAAAAATCTGGCAAAGTCATGGAATTATAAAACTGCAATTTCCAGGCCTAGAAAAGTTTTTGGAAAATAAATAAAACCAGAAAGTTTTGGAAAAATCATGGAAATCTATTTCACAAATCTCTGTATGATAGAATTGTTTATTCCAGTGTTTCTCAAACCTTTTACACCAAGTACCACCTCAGAAAGTATTTGGCTTTCCAAGTACCACCATTATGACCGACATTAAAATACATTAAAAAAAAAACGAGTCAGTTTTATTCCTAATAAGAATATTTATTATTGTCAGCCAATTAAAACATTGTAAGTACACAGTTTGAACATTAACACTACACCGTGCTTACTTCCAGGTAAATAAAAAAACTTAATTATTAAATTAAAATATATTGTACCTAAAAGTTAAATAAAAACTGTACTGTACTTTAGTGTTAAAAAACTGTACTTAAATAAAGATTAAATGAAAATGTATCATACTTAACATTTTAGTACAGTAACTTACAGTTTTTATTTAACTTTTAATTAGCTACAATACATTTTCATTTAATCTTTAAGTACAGTAGCCTACAGTTTTTATTTAACTTTTAAATAAAAAAAGTACTTGATTAAAAAATATATATAATTAACACAGGCTGTATGTGTAGCTGCAAGTAACTACAATCATGCCACGTGTCCACCAAAGCCAGCTGAAAGCAGCCAGCTGTGAGCGCTTGAGAGGGCAGCGTTTTTTTATTTTTTATTTGAGACGCTGTTGTTGCTATGATATGGAATATCTGCTGAAGTAATGTGGCAGATGCATCGCAAATTAAATGTTTCTCCAAGCATTATTTTTCATAACAATATTATGGTACTCCGGCAATTCCATCTGGTAAAGACATAAATACTCGGAGACAAGCAATATTAACTTCTCCATTGTTGTTCAGTCGTAGTACAAGCAGGGTGTGACTGTATTAGTCCCGCCCCTCCTCTACACTGTGATTGGCTAGCTGACTAAAAAGTGACAGTGATGAGTGCTAAGTTTTACCCAAAGTTGAACATTCTTCAACTCTCGGCACTGAGAAAAAAACACCTGAGTGCTCAGCATGAAAAAGACGCTCCCATTTAAAACAATTGAAAAAAATCGCTAGCCTCGAGAAAAAAAAAACCCCGCTTTGGTGGACAAGCAGCCTAATTTATATTTAATTCTGAGATTCCTCTGCGTACCACTAGAGGAAGCTCACGTACCACTAGTGGTACGCCTACCACTCTTTGAGAACTACTGGTTTAATCAGGTCCTTGATTTATGCAGGGTTGCGCATATCGCATAAAATGAGGGAAATTCCTGCAAACATTTATTCAGGTTAGCATGTAGGTTAGATAAGTAAATAAATCCACACAGACTGTCTCGAGTGATTCAGCTGTACTGCGTCTTCTCTCTTTGACTTTCTCTTAAAGCGGTTTCACATCGGTGCATCTTGTCTGCACTACAAGAGCTGCTGCATGCTGCGATACAACACTACAACAATTTCGCTTGCGTTTCGGTACAGTTCACAATCGTCACTTGCCTAATCGGGTCATTGTTGCATTGTCACAAAAGTGTATTATTTGTACGTCTTTTTAAGCCAGTCGGTAGTTGGGCACTCCAGAGGCAGCTTTTTTGTGCACTTGAGGCTGACCTCACACTAGAGCAGGGGTTCCCAACCTTTTTTACTCCGGGGCCCCCCTCCTTCTCCGGTCAATTTTGCAAGGCCCCCCTATGCCTGATATTTCCTCTTATACTGTACTTCTGCAGCAGAGAGAAAAGTGTTTATTTTAAAACTTTTTTATTAACCAAAACATTTGTTTTGCCTTATTAATCTTCTACTGCATATCATAATTTTTTTTATAAAAAAAAAAAAAAAAAACTCAAAATTCAAACAAACTTTAAATTAAAGCTATACTTCATAACTTAAAAGGAAACCCTCTGCTCAATTCTAACTTTTTAAAATAATATAAACTTATATAAAATAATATAAACCTGCCATACCAAACAGGACAACAGGGAGATGCCAAAAGACCACTCACTACACCGGTCCAATTGAAATGGACTGACTGAATATATACTGTTTGTATCCATTAAAAAAATAAACATACAAATGAAAAATACAGCAAATAAATTTTAAATCTGTTGAAACACATCGATCTGAAGACGGGATCAGTGAACAGTTTCTCCGTCAGAGCGCGTCTGATGCTCACATGTCTATAACAAGCCTCACAATATCCTCCTCTATGGGTGAGCATCCATTATAAAACACTCACAGGATGTTAATTTAGATAACTATGCAAATATTGAAATTTCACACAAAAATACGATAGGGATCAGAGCCCCGAGAGCGCGCATAGTTCGTGAATCGTATAATGCGTGCCTAATGTACGACTCTAATACACAGGAGTGTCATACATTAGGCACGTGCAAGTTTGTTATTATTACTCTAATCGTCTTTACCTTTACATTAGCGCGACGGTTTGCTTCATGCAGCCCAGAGATGTAGTTTGCATGCAGCGGTTGGAAGTTTTGAAGCCGCCGTCCAGTCTGTATTTAACAGTGCTGAGGCTTGCTGCGCTGAGTCCGAAGCAATCAATCACAGAGCAGGAGAGAGGCCGTGCTTTGATCATTTTAATTTAACACATTAATAATGAAATTAAACAATTATAGGATCTCGCGGCCCCCCTGGAGGATCACTGAGGCCCCCTAGTGGGCCGCGACCCCCCGGTTGGGAACCCCTGCACTAGAGGATTTTAAGGGCGATTCGCAATGTTATGTTTTTTAACATTTTTTTTTTTTGTCCAAAAATCCTCTATTGTGTGGTGTCATTACGATTATTTATCTGCTTCCGATCGAGACGGAGCGTCGCCGAACTCAAATCGTAAATATCAAACATGTTTTGATATTTACGACACTAGATCGGGCTGCCTCTGACGTGATACCCGTGATAGCCAATGAGAGCGAGCAAGCGTCACTCACCGGATGTTGCGTGCTTCTATAGCTGAAACCTGGCTGCCACAAACATGCCGTGAAAGCAGAGAACATCATCCATATTCTTTTGTATACTTTGTTTTTCACTGTGAAACAGAACACACGCCAGGAGAGCCAGCTGACAACGTTGATTGTCCTCTTTGTTTTTCTTCTCTAGTCACGTTTGATCTCGCGAGTCTCCGTGAGATCACGTGTCACTGTGAAATCGTTCCTACAATCTTCAAGTGTGCGGTCTCGCGGTCTGCTCGAATCATCTAGTGTGCGCGTTCAGAGGATTATAAGGCTAAAATTCAGTTGAACTGTCTTCATGTCTGTGGTCTCCCATGGTTTTAAAGTCGGCATGAAATCAAAATTGACAATTCTTATTTTTTGATGGAATACTGTAGTGTTTACTATAAATAATTTATCCGTGCACTTCATTATTTTTTTTTAATTCATGTGCCCTTGTAATCTTTAATCAAAAACGTTAATCTCCCCTCCCCCTCAAAACGACTCCTCTACTCTTCCTAGTGATGGGTCGTTCTTGAACGATTCGTTCATATTGAACGAATCTTTAATGTGACTCGGGAAGAACGAGTCGTCTCGGGGAGTGATTCGTTCAGTCGCGCATGCGTAACATCCTATAGGTTCTGTACTGAATTAGTTCACCTGTTTCGAGTCTTCGGGTTTTTCGAGTCGTTCGTTCGTCACGTGACAGCCCCATACGCGTAACCTATGCAGTCTGAGCCGGAAAGAGTATTGATTAGTTCATCTATCGAGTATTCGGGGTTTGAGTCGTTCGTTCATCACGTGACAGCCCCACAAGCTAAACCTATGCAGTCTGAGGGGAAAAGACTTAATAATAATAATAATAATAACCAACTCTTTATTTCATTACCTTTGTTACCACATTTAGTGTTATGGAAAAGAACCATCATGACAGAAATTCACACATTTATAAACTGTAAGAAATAAAAAGCTACAATTTGAGTCCAGAAACGCATCGTCACTGTATGAAATAATAATAATAATAATAACTATGCAGCCGTTTGTTGTAAGGAAGGCTTTCCTGTAGCTCAAATGGTAGAGCATGGCGCTAGAAACGCTAAGATCTTGGGTTCGATTCCCAGGGAAAGCAAGAGCTGATAAAATGTAAAACTTGAATGCAATGTAAGTCGCTTTGGATAAAAGCGTCTGCTAAATGCATAAATGTAAATGGAAGGTTGTAAATTAACTAATTTCTCTATCCAATGCTGTCACGTCACGTGACAAAAGAACGAACGACTCAAACCCGAAGACTCATAGATGAACTAATCAATTCTCTTTCCGGCTCAGACTGCATTGGTTTAGTTTATGGGGCTGTCACGTGATGAACGAACGACTCAAACCCGAAGACTCATAGATGAACTAATCAATTCTCTTTCCGGCTCTAACTGCATTGGTTTAGTTTATGGGGCTGTCACGTGATGAACGAACGACTCAAACCTGAAGACTCGATAGAGGAACTAATCAATTCTCTTTCCGGCTCTTAACTGCATTGGTTTAGTTTGAGGCTGTCACGTGATGAACGAACGACTCAAACCCGAAGACCTGTCAGATAAGAGGTGAGGTGAGCTAATCATAGACTAAAGACCCAGGTAAACAATTAATTATTTTTTCCATTATAGTTTTGTATTGTTTGTAGTGTGATCAACGTTTGCATAAGTAGTAGATGTGTTAGGGAAGTAGCACGTAACATTTTAATTATATTTTGCTAAAATGAACGAAATGACTCGAAAAAAAGATTCATTCATTTTACTGAACGAGACTCAAAGGTCCGAGTCAGTAAAATGATCCGAACTTCCCATCACTAACTCTTCCGATCACGAGTAATGGTGCAAGGGCGGAGCTAGTGACGTAAGGGGGTAAACGCTGGGATAAATGACAGAAAAGCTGTGCTGATGCTTCACTTTATAGCACTGACACCAGTCATGAGTGAGTACGTTACCCTTAAACACTGAAAAGATATTAGGATATTACGACAACATTACTGTTAGGACATCGCAAACTAATTTGTTTCATGAATATATGACTTAACCTGATGGAGGACGCGCTCATTCATTCAGGCAGTCTCTCTCTCTCTCTCGATCTCTCTTGATCGATCAATCGTGGTCATCATCCCTAATAAATAAAACATTTATTCATGCTTGAGTGTCAGTGGTGAATCCAGTGGCGAGAAATCCCCCACCACTATCTGCAAACTGGCATTTCAGATCTGCCTCCATTTTGTTAGTAAGGCCCCAACTTCCAACGATCCAATCAATTCCCAAAGGACGAAATCAAGTCCTGCCCTCTCATTTCAGATGCCGTTTCACTCGGATATACGTCACAGTAGAGAAGAAAAGACAATCGCAACTTCCGTTTCATGCCGACTTTAAAATCGGTTAAAGGTGCTGTATGTAGGATTGACATAGCGGTTGAACTAGGTATTGCAGTCCAAATTAAAAATATTGGAGACGTTTTTTTTCACCCGGCCCCTCCTCCTCAGACTTGATGCACGCGCAGGTTGCCAGTTTAACTACACCAACAGAAACGAGCGCACATGACGATGAATGAAATTAAGTACGCTGTGTTTTCTGCCAACTGGCAACCCGGGGTGCCGAAATACAATTGGGTAAACTGGCAGTGGGCGGGTTTCACAAACCATAACAAACACAGACATTCCGGGCCGGAACGCACATTTTCAAAGGAGAATAACTGACTGTAGCATTGTTTTTCAGATAAACAAGTATGTTAACTTAGCATGTTTCTTAAATATCTGCAAACATATTATGGTATTTTTATGCTTTAGTAGATTCAAAATCCTACATACAGCACCTTTAAGATTTGAAAATCGTCTAGTGTGCAGCCAGCTTTAGTCGCATCCATGCGTATAAAGCCGAAACAGCTTCCAAAACTAAATTCAGGTCCTGAGTGTAACTGAATTAAACAAGTAACAATATACAGTGATCTGATATGTTCTCTGCGTGGAGCAATGTCTGGCACAATCACATCTTTTATTTATTACTAAAATAAATAGAAAGCAATCTAGTAGCATTAATAGTCATTCATTTTAGTTGACATGCTATGGTCATTTTAACAGATTTTTATTCTTATTGTAAAATAATGGAACATTAGGTCATCAATATTGTGTCAAAAGTCATGGAAATTTCTTGGTAAAAATGTGTAAGAACCCTGAATATCTATAAAGCAGGGTGTCTAATGCCCATTATAATTCCAATATGTCTGTCTGTGTCATGTTTCATTTTATGTTACAATGTCCTCATAGTTATTATTTTGGAATAAATGGAAAATATACTTTGTATTAATAAATTTCAATTTTTAATGTAAAAATACAAATAGGATTGTTTTGGTTCAAGCTGGGTTTTTTTCTTGATAGTGTTTATTTAAAAATGTCAACATTGAGACACTTTGCCTCATTTCAGAACACCATCGCACGCCATATAGGTATGTGTGCATGTATATAATGATATAGGATGGCCATTTGTGCCATTTTATATGGGACACGTCCTGGCCATGATTTTTATATTGACCTAAAACATCCAAAGTAGTTTGACCAATAACATGCAGGCATTTTACATAATCAATAATGGCACGTGTCGCGTGAGAAGGTGAGATCTACAGAAAACGATCAAAGTGATGCAAATCCGCGCATGTTAGGTGTTTGTTCGTTCGTTTGTTCGACTTGAAGTGGCGCTGCACAGACCGATCATTATATAGCCCGATTCGGACGGTAATTGTTTCTCATATGGACGTTATGGAAAATTTATTTTATTTACGAATTTATTCTTATTGTGTAAAATGTATTTTTAAAAATACTTATGTAAAATGTATTCTTATTATTCCAAGCATATTTTATAATATATAATCCTGTTTATTATTTGATTATTTAAATCTCCTGTTTAAAAATAGGAAACTAGACACGCTATGATTGTATAATTATACGCGATATAGGCTAGTTATGTATATCAGTCATTCTTGAGAAGTGGGACAAAACAGGGTGCAAAATTGAAAAAATAAAACCTTGTACTCAGACAAATGAAACTACATTTATGTATCTTATATGTACTAAGCTACTGAGCTATGCTTTGATACAACCTCCTAACTTTTCTATTTTTTTTAACAATGTGCTTTTTACCTTGGACTGTGTAATATAATTTCAACTATCTTTAACATTTCAAAACACATTCTCATGTTAGCAGACAGATGACACTTTCACATGTGACCAACAATTCCACAACAAATATAAAATATCGTAATGAAATATCAAAATATTCAACTGACGGAGGTGACACATCTGACGGTGGTGACGAAAACCTGAATTTAAAGTCTTTTTAACTATCAAATACATTGAATCAATCAATTACTGTATTAAAACAAACAAACAAACAGTGAGTATGTTATTGTTTATAAAGCTTTTATTCAAGTGTCACATTTAAGTATTTTGATATCATTGGAACACAATCTTATGGTGGTGACATCTGACGATGTTGACGAATTTGGCATTTCTTTCACAAAACAAATGGAGTTCATGTAGTAGCCATTTTGTTTTTTTTCTGTTGATGCTAGATGCTATTGGAACCTGCTTCAGGAGAATAAAATGATCTAAATATTTAAAATAATTTCCTCAGGAATTGGAAGATGGTGTTGACATATCATGGTTGTAACCAGGAAATATTAACATTAGGATTTCAAACAAAAATCACAATTAATTGTAATATCGAATCGCAATAGTGACTGCTAAGATGTTTTTTTTATTTTTTATTATTGTGACAGTCTATATATTAAGTGTATCATTCAACTTTTTCCCATGGTCTAGAGTTAAAAACAAAAATCGCAACACATAGCAATATCGAATCGCAGTACTTATAGAATCAAAATTCTTAAAAAAATCGCAATACATATCGTATCGGCACCCGAGTATCGTGATAGTATCGAATCGGGAGGTAGGTGTATCGTCCCATCCTTACTCTGTGTACACACTGTTTTAGATGTAGTGAGAAGACAATAAGTGTCATAGATTTCACATAATGATAAAATTTAACTGAAGGGGATAATTGTTAAATGCATTCTATTATCAGGGTTTCCGCGGGGTCTTAAAAAATCTTAGTCTTAAATTTAGTTGTATCAAATTTAAGGCCTTAAAAAGTCTTAAATTGTACAAGAAAGTCTTAATTATGATTTCAAGAGGTCTTAAAGGGATAGTTCACTTTGAAATTAAAATTTGGTATCTATCAGCTTACCCCAAGGGCATCCAAGATGTAGGTGTCTTTTTTTCTTCAGTAGATCCAATTTTGATGTTTTTAGGTCAAACCGTTTTAGTCTGTCAGTCATATAATGGCAGGTATAGGTCACTGTCTCCTATAAGAGGGAAAAAGAACATGCACAGAGAAATCCAAATTAAACAATTCCCCATCGTAACTACACATTGATGGCCTAAGACACGAAACGAGCGGTTTGTGTGAGAAAACGAACAGTATTTATATCGTTTTTTACCTCTTGTACACAACCATGTCCAAGTGATCTGAGTGCGCACACACATCCGGTGTGTGACGTGTGTGCGCGCGCTCTGGCTCACGCTGCATTCACACGGGGCGTCGGCGTCAAAGCTTGACGGAGGGCGTGTCTGAAGCGTGGTGCTGACGCGCCGTCATAGTTACAACAACCAATCACATACTTCTCTGGTGTTGCATGATCGGGATTGGGTATTTGCATGAGGCGATCTGATTGGCTGACGCCTCCGTTGGCGCTTGAAAAGTTGCGTCAGCACCACGCTTCAGACACGCCCTCCGTCAAGCGTTGACGCCGACGCCCCGTGTGAATGCAGCGTGAGCCAGAGCGCGCGCGCACATGTCACACACCGGATGCGTGTGCGCACTCAGATCACTTGAACATGGTTGTGTACAAAAGGTAAAAAACGATATAAACTGTTCGTTTTCTCACACAAACCGCTCGTTTCGATTTAAACTATCACTTTAAATTTGGAGACGGAAAGACCAGAATTGCAATATGGCTGATTGTGACGTGACGATTAAACTTCAAAAGGCTATGATTTCATTAAATAAACATGAGTGCTTCAAGTTCAAAGTCCGGTGCTGCGCTGCTTCAGTTCTGTCTTTGCCGGGAAAACTGTTATATTTCAGCCAAAGGCGACACCTGCTGGCAGAGAATGAATCGGTTAACAGGTTATACTAGTGCGCGTATGAGTTTCACTGCACGATTCAGTCTATTCAAATACATTTAGAATGATCACATAATTTAAGATATGGGGGCAGAAAATGTAGTCTATATTTATATCATTTCATATGGTTAATATCACACGAAGAGTGCCATTTTTTTCTCCAAAAGTCAGCATGATTACAAATGTGATATTGATTTTATGCAACAGTTCAATAAACAATAAGTTAATATTAAGAGACTTACGTTTTAGACACCATATTGCCTGTTTTTGCTATATTTCTACAACAAAAATAATTCCAAACACAGCTACAGCACTGTTTCGCGTCTCTGAGCAACATGACAGTGATTCGTTCCTGAATGAATCAACCGTTTAAATGATTCGGTTCAATCTCAATGACTCACTTATTAACGCTGACTTACTGCCACCTACTGGCCGTTTTAATTTCACATTTTAAGTATCTTCATTTATTTTTTTTAAATCATTTCAAACATCAGTTTTCAAAATTGTATGTTTCAAATATCAAAACATTAGCCTATTTATGCATTTGTAACTGCAGGTTAGCATTCTATGTCCTTCTGAGCTGCATTAAACAGTGTGTAAATACATCTAAATGCCACTTCAGATGCATTGCAAAGATACATTTTGTTGATACTGATTTAATTTGCTTGGTAACAGCCCAAATGCAAGAATTTGACTCAAAAGATGATGCACAGTTTTAGAAAAAATGGTTTAAAGGTAAAAATGCCCATAAAACTTTTTGGAAAAGACTCATTTCTATCGCTGCTGTGAACTGACCACACAGAATATGAAGAATATAAAAAAAAAATCAGGAGTCAGCTGTCCACGGTAATCTTTAAGATACCAGCACAATAAGACACTCAGCAAAATATCGCCTAATTACAGTTATCGATAAAATCCCAGAAAATAACAAGATATCATTTTTTTGTCAATATCGCACACCCCTAATTCATGTTATTTAATTTATATAATAATTTATTGATATAAATTGTTTAAATCAATATAATAATTAATACTTTTGACTTATCCATTTTCTTAAAAATGGTTAAGGCTGAAATGTAAAGTTTATAATTTGATTTCGTTTTTTAATTCAGATATAGTTTAATTCAGATATAGTTTTTGTGAAAACTTATATCTGAATTGTAAATTATGCTTTTTACATGGTACTATAGACATTGCCCTACCCCGCTCATATGGTATTAATTTTATTTGTTCAGGTCTTAAAAAAGGTCTTAAGTCTTAAATTTGAGTTTAAAAATCCTGCAGAAACCCTGATTATTAATCCCCATAACATTTACAATTGAAAATATTTTCATTTTTTAAACCGGATGGCAGTTACAATTGCTGAACATGTTTTGTCCCATATCTCAAGAATGACTGACATATGTTTATAATACACAGATTTTAAAAGAAAAAGCAAAAAAATTGCAATACAATTTATAAAATTGTATTGCATACCTGCTGCTGCCGCCATAAAGACCCATTTCGAATGTTTACGTGCTTTTCTTCTCTTTTTGCTCCCAGTCGCTGTGCTGGAGCAGTTATGAAGTATTGTTCTTTTAAATACTTTCCAGCATTTCAGAAATAAATATGTATGTAAATTACACCAAAGTACAACAGCTACCGTACAGTGTTCGAGAGTGCTCAAAAAGGGATTAAACACTGAATTTTGAATCGATTTCTCCTCGTAAACTCAGAGATGTGGATTTGGATGGCAATTAAATTACCACATGACCTTGACCTTGTTTTGACCTCGTTTGTCAAAAACAGTAGGTAATTCAGCCAGGGATTTTTACGGGGGTGGTGAGAGATAAACACCGACATTCTGGATTCGGACCCCCTGTATATGGTGAAAATCGCTTGCGTCCCCATGAGAAACAATTACCGTCCGAATAGGGCTTATGATGCCAAAGAACCGTGAGAGCGATTCGAAAGCATAAGGAGCTGTCTGCTCTGCTCTCTATAGCTCTCGCGAATGTCATACAATGATCGATCTGCACAGTGCAAACCGCCAATACCTGGATATTTTAGGCAATATGGAAATCCTGGGAAGGACGTATCTCGTAAAAATGGGCCGTATTGTCACACAAAATGCATTGTGTAATTTTATATATCTTTTGTTTAAAATAAAAATACACACACACACACACACACAGTCATAATATGACCCCCCCCCCCCCCCCACACACACATTTTCAATTGTTTTACTTAAGTGAGAGGTTAGGTTTTTGAATAAAAGATCAAAAGGATAAACAATGCAGGTTTATTTTTTACAGGTGGCTTTGTTCTTTGGCATATACAGTGACTGTGTATATGTGTTTTTATTTTATTTCATTTTTACCCATGCTTCTGAATATGCCTGACATAGTTTAAATAATACTTGGTTAGATATTCATACTTTTTGGTCTTTGGTGTAGCATGTAATGTTGATTTACTCTCCTCCCATTAGGGTTATCCTGACCAGGCTAGACTGCTGTTGGCCACTCAGGCTTTGGTACTGCGCATTTTCCACTCGCAGCTCAAGCCCATCCTCAGCGTCATCATGTCTTTCAGGGTGCTTATTTTCTCTCGTTTTTACTCAACGCGAGCAAGTTCAAACTTTCCATTTACAACTATAAACAAAAATAAGAAATGCTTAGTATTGTATCATCTCATGTTAAATTCAGTAGTCCTGATTATGCACAGGCTCTTTTGTGTAATTGTTTGTACGTTTGCCTTCAGTTCAACCGCTGGGCGCTCTGTTGGTTCTTCTACAGTCTGCTGGTGAGGCCAGATGTGCTGCACTACCTCCTTTGCTGTCTACTGGAGGAACTCTCTGATGAGCGATACCAGCTCCTACAGAGGTAAGGGTGTGTGTTTGCACACATTAACCAAAACAAAGAACTTCATGTTAAGCATGTACATGCTCTATATCTGTTTCAGAAAATGGAGTGAAACCGAACATTCCCTGGTTGCGTACTTCCTCTGCATGTACTTCTGGGAAAACAGCGTGGTTCTGGACCTGAACACCTATCCCACCAATAGCTTGCTTGCCACTTGGAATGAGTAAGAAGCAGCAGTCCATCACTATAGTATAGTCTTTAAGTCATGTAATTCATGCTCGTTATTACATAATCATCTAGATATCTCAAAAATATTTTAGCAAAGAGTCTTATAGATACATGAATATTAACAGGCGATTTCTAATATAATGTTGGATTGTATTGGATGTTTTGGATATTCCTGATTTACATTGTCCAGAGGGATATCAAAAGAATGATTGGGGATAAAAAAGAATTGCCACTATAAAGCAATTTATCAAATGGTTAATTTTGTTAAAATTTAAGTCATATTATATAAAAATGAATCTGTCAGTGATTTGCGAATGCATTCTTTTTGATTTCAGATCGCTCAACCCTTGGCAACTAAGCTTGAAACTGTATCTTGAGTGCAATGTAAGAATCTTTTCCATTAATTCATGTCTTGGTGTAATGTAAACTTACAAAGGTATATTTAGTTAAATCTTAATAACTTGTGTTTTAAAGGTGAACTGCTCTTCTCTCTCTTGCAGGTGGCCAAACTTACTCCAGAAAAACGTAAAATTCTGCATCTAATCCAACAGCAAGGAAAATAAGTCTGACCAACATCCTGTTTTAAAAACAAATTGTTTTAATGTACATACAAAGTGGATTTAATGTTTTCACAGGTTATAAGTGGCATGGCAGTTCAGATTTTTTTTTTTTTTTTCCTTTGTCCAGGCTTTTGTTTTCCTTCGTCGGGGAATTTACCAGTATTTTGCAATATTATGTGCAATTACAGGACTATGATCAATAATATCTGGTGGATGTTAAATACAAACAATTATATTCCGCAACAGAACAATATACAGCTTTTTTGACCATCAGCCATGTTGTAAATAAATGACGGTTTCAAATGCAACACTGATATAAAGCTGTTCAATTTTGCTTTGTTGTAGATCATTTAAGGTTGTAAAGTAACATTTCTCTGGAATCTTTGCGCACGAGATTAGACCACAATATTACTTTAAATATTCACTTCAACTTCCTTTTGTCAACAAGATATCAAAGCATGCGGATAATCTAAATAAACTGTTATTGCTGGGCACAAGCAAATTTTCATTCGAAGGCAATGAAAGCAAAGCAACACGAATCATTGGCTAGTTTATGTGTGAATGACACTTTCAGAGTTTGAAAATAGAGTTTGTGGTGTAGCTGAATCTGAGGCAATTGGGTGGAACCTCCATGAAGTGCAGTTTGATGAGTTCAGATAAATAGTTTAGGATTTTCTTATCGTCTCTGTGAATTTCAGAATGAAAACATTGTGTCCATGTACTTTCCCAAGGCCTTCTGGGTGTATGGAAACCTTGTGAAAATGTTAAAAGCAATGCTGTGGTGACAAGCTTGCTTTGCACACTTTGAGCAAACATGAAGTAAGTGTTTCCACGTTTAAAGTGGCTCCTTGGTTCCACCAGCGGGCTGAGAAGATTACCACTGTAGGCTGGGCAGCGCAGTGTCTTTTGATCCACATCTAGAATGCTGAGGTATCGACTGTAGTGGCCCAGGCAGTGAGGCATATTTGTGTAAGTAAAACAGCACATCCTGAGTAAATATAAAAAACAAACGGTCAAGATGGCTTCATAGCTAACCGCCCATGCAGTTTTTATCTTAATGATAGTTGTTAAAATTGTACCAAAAGGGTGAAGAAGAAATCATTGAATGTTTATACTACATACCAGAGGTACTCAACCCTGCACCTGAAGGTCTGTTTGATAAGTCATGAAATATTGACCTTCCGTTCTGGATCCAAGCCTCTACTCCATTTTAACAGCCATTTATTAGCACTTCATTTATAGCACAACTTTAAAGGGATAGTTCACCCAAAATTGAGAATTCTGTCATTAATTACTCACCCTCATGTCTTTCCAAACCTGTAAGACTTTTGTTCATCTTTGGAACACAAATTAAGATTTTTAATGAAATCCGATCGAAGAGCTTTCTGACCCTTCATAGACAGCAATGCAACTGACACATTCAAGGCCCAGAAAGGTAGCAATGACATTAATATAGTCCATGTGACATCAGTGGTTCAATTGTAATGTTATGAAGTTACAAGAATACCTTGTGTGCAGACTGCAAAGAAAGCAAAAATAATGACTTTAATTTGAATTTGTGCTCCAAAGATGAACGAATGTCTTAAGGGTTTGGAACAACGTGAGGGTGAGCTTTCATTTTTGGGTGAACTATCCCTTTAGGCTGATGATACACGGGGCAATTTTGGGCAATGTTGCCATCAATTGGCGATCAGGTGAGACTGGGCCCACGACTGATCTAAAGTATCCAGACAGAAATTTGTTACCCATTCTCATTGTAAAAGTGCCCAAGCAACATTGTTCAAAAAAAGTTGCCCTGTGTATCATCAGCATTAAGATATGTTTTCAAAAATCCTTGGGCCTGGTTTCACAGACAGGGCTTAGACTAAGGCAGGATTAGGCCAGAGTTCAATTAGGACATTTAAGTAATTTTTTATAAACGTGCCTTAGAAAAAACATTACTGGTGTGCATATTGAGACAAAATAAAGGCACTGATATATTTTAAGATCAGTCAGAGCAAGTTTCTTTCAGTTGAAACAGCTCAGATTTAGATTTTAGTCTGGGATTAGGTTTAAGCCTTGTCTGTGAAACCGGGGGTTGGTGTACAACAGTTTCCAGACACCAATATTTTAATGATTCAAAAAAGATGAATCCCTATCTGGCCAACAAAGATTTCAGGTATGGAAATAAAGAAATTAAGTACTACAGCCAACAAAGAAAGAATGTTAGCACTGTTTGTGGTTTGATTTTGTGATCTGAAAAAGTTTTTACATGGTACTATAGACATTGCCCTACCCCGCTCATATGGTATTAATTTTATTTGTTCAGGTCTTAAAAAAGGTCTTAAGTCTTAAATTTGAGTTTAAAAATACTGCAGAAACCCTGATTATTAATCCCCATAACATTTACAATTGAAAATATTTTTATTTTTTAAACCGGATGGCAGTTACAATTGCTAAACATGTTTTGTCCCATATCTCAAGAATGACTTACATATGACCCAGAAACAGTGACATGTCAGACTTAACCAGATACCTTCCTGCAGAGTTTACCCATCAAATATATGTATGAACTAGCTAATCAAGAAGTTTGGTTTCCATTTGAAAACAGGAAGTCAAAGAAGTTTAAGATACATAGTAAGTGTTACCTGTTAAAGCCGATAAGTTTCCAGTTGAGCAGGTCAGTTAGCTGCAGTGGCGTTGAAGTCCAAGGTTGAATGCTGTCTCTGTATCTACTCAGATGTGGCATGTACACAGACAGTGCTGTAACCAGGCGCCTCACTGCAGCCTCCTCACTTCCTAGCACTACCAAAGTTCGGCCACTCAGAAGGCTAAACACTGCATGCACTGCGAAAGGAAACTGTCGCAAGAACTGCAACGCTGCTCGCCCTACTCTGCCACGTCTCCGTCTGGTCCCACCTTCTCTTTTATTCCTTGAAAGACAAGTAGGAAAAGTGCATTCGGAGGTTGTAGAGGCAGTGGTGCTCCGATAGCTGAAGCAGTCTGACAAATCATCAGGTACTATACGGCAGGGCTCATCTAACAACGAAAGAGGGATTAATTCTGATGCATGATAAACATCTTGGGAGCTTGACCGACCAAGGGTCAAAGTCATAGGACAGTCAGGTGGGGTTATGGTGACAGCAGGATAAAAATCTTGTGGCTCCACCATACAGGCACCTCCATGGTCTCCAGGGACTTCATTTCTCACACCATAAACACACTCAACATGTTTGCCCTCTTGGTTGTGAGATGTGTCTTTCTCCTCAGTCTCTTGCTCTTGACTTTCCTCATCAATTGCACAAGGGTATGAAGCACGCAGGTCTTCTGGTAGGATTGATTCCGTTGTGCAAAGCACCTCAATGCTGTCTTCACTGCAAGTCCGTATGGTAGTTACCCTCCCTTGCCTTAGACCTTCCAGCACAGCTCTTGTGGACAAAGGTGGAGGTCTTTGCAGTGCTGTATCCATTAGTATATTTGAACCCTGGGATCTGAAGGACTTCTCCGTCCCTAAGACCTCAATACTATCTCCACTACTAATACTGGTCTTCATCAAAGCTGAAACACACATTTCCACATTTTCTTGGCAATCCGAAGCTGAAACTACAACCCCATTTTCCATTTCGGTCTCTACTGGGGAGGATGTTAGGGGTCGGTTATCCTCGGCTGGGGTATTTACAGAGCTGGGTACAGCCGAAGATTGGCTAGATCCACCCAACTCTAGTTTGATTGGCACCATTTCAACGCAGGATACATATGACTCAAGACTGACCGGTTCACTTAGAATTGATGGTGCAGGAAGAAAAGAAGGTTGTCGGACTGAATGTTGACCAGCTATTCCAATCTGTAACCCCATGTCCTCTTCCAGGTCACATGGATCCTCAAATAAGAAATTGGTAGATTTGAGGTTGCGGAGAAGATTGCGGCAGAGTTGTTGTGAGTAGAGATGGCAGGCATCTCCTCTGAATGTCCTCTCAATGGAGTTCAGTTGCTGTAGAGCCTGTTGGTGGAAGTAGTCATCACACAACTCCTCAAGAGTTTTCAGACGCTTGTCAAATCGGCAAGATGAAATGGAGTTAATCAGCTTCAGAGAATGCGAGGGTGTGTCCGTGCAAGGAAAAACATTACATTCTAGCACTGGCCCAGCAAGCTGACCGTGCCTTAAATCATCCAGGTCAAACTCGAAAGAATGAGGGAGGTCATCTGGTTCATAAGGAGAATATTCAGAGTCTCTAAGTTTCCTGGTTTGGTAGCTAGTGACCTGTTTTAGAAGGCTTTTGTATTCCTGAATGGATTTTTCTACACTGGCCAGTTCCTCACATTTGATAGGCGTTGGGCAAGATCCTTTATCCTGCTTGTTCTTCCTTCTCCCTCCAAATTGTTCATCCCTATCATACGTTATACATGACCTATTCCCCTTTTCACACTCTACTTCTGCCTTTCTTGAAATCTCACATCTGTCTTTCTCTTGCAATTTAATTTCATCTTTGTGAGATAGTGATTTCTCTTTCAGTTTCACATCTAATGTAGGTATGCCATTCAACATGTTTTCCTTTTCATTGGTGCACATTACTGATGCATTATTTAACTCTCTTTCTATTTCTCTAAGTAACACGACTCTTGTATACTCCAAATCTCTGAGTTTTATCTCCAGTTCATTTGCAAAATTCTTCCTGTTCCCCGTTTTTAGACATTCAGAGACTTTGGAGAACTCTGCGGAAAGCCGCTGGAATTGCTGTGTGATTTTATTCTCATCAGACGACACATAGGCAAGGCAGAGAGGTCGCACAAACCCTCGAGCCTCCAGGTCATAGAGCGTAAGGTGGTGCACATATGCAAACACTCCTTCTCTAGAATCCCCTAAAACTACCTTTGAGTCTTCTACAAAGTTCAGTTTCAAAGAGCCACAACCTGCCGGGCCTGTGAGCGAGGTCTGATAGTCCACTGACATGATCCGAAGGGAGAAGTGGTTCAGATCAAATGTCCCACAAGCCTTGGTTTCAAGAGGAACCGTAAGCAAAGGCTGGGGCCCAACTTGCTCCGAAAACTCTGCTAAAAGGATAAAGTCCTTCATAAAATTAGCTCCAGACGTCTTGGACCATGGGGTGGTGTCCCCAGTGTAGGGATACAAGGGAACAGACAGTTCCTCTGGAAGTACGGATGGGTCTTTGAATATTTCACTGAAATCTGTTTCTTTAGTGAAAGCCACCAAGTCTGGAGAACTAATCATGTTGGTAAAAAGTTTCAAACGAACCGAACAGGGGTGTAAAATGTATTGTCAAATTATTCTTTAGTTAAAGGACTGTCAAAACATTTCCACATTTAATTATGATTTTCATAATGTCTCCAGTTAAGGCTATTGACACCACAGATGACACCTATGTCCTGTTACATGAAATGTTAAAATTCATTGATTCAGCAGCATCTGATTTTATAGTTTAGTTATATTATATTTACATTTAAGTTAAATTTGTCCATTTTTCACCAATAAAAATAAAGAAATAAAAAAAGCACGAGTTTAGGTCAACCACTATATGTTGTGATTGCTGAAATCTATTCACAGGACAAATGGACCAGTGTGAAAAAATGAAGAGGATTTCACTGGTTTCAAATAAAATGTAAATAAAACTGCAAGACGTCCATTTGAAAGACTTACTCTTCTGAGTTTTTTTTATTTTATTTATATATATCGTTTTTTAACATTTAAGCAATGATAACCTATGTATTTGGCACACTGAAGTCTAAAATTGCAATTAATAAAAAGTCTTGATGTATTTAATCGTGAAACTATGATAAAAAGCACTGAAATATTAATTACACACAATAACACTTAAGGAAACATACTTTACACCCCTGAAACCGGCATCTTCACAGTGCTGTCAAAATAGCTATCCTGATCCAGATCCAGTGCAGGAGGTCTAGTTTTACTACGTATTTCCAGTAAACTGTGATCTATCGCCGCATTAAAAGAGAATAACAACTACTTCAAAACCACGACAAGCATGAAATGATCAAATTCACACCGATTTAAAAATGACATGCCTGACGCACTATACAGACCGTGACAAACGCAATGTCATGAAAACGAAGTTAGTCAATTCAGAATAATACACGTATAAATGAACTTGCCGGTGTTCGCTGGCGGATTCAAACTAATAATCCATTGCTCTTTTTTATAAGTTACTTTATGTCGTTGTTTAGAAGTAAACAAACGTTAAAGCGCTTTCCGGAGAGCGGTAACAGAAGCAGCTTTTGCCATAGTTAGCCATGTGACACCTCCTCTGGTTGGGGGGGGGGGGAGTGATCAGCTCAATCTCTGCTTGTTTCCGCCTCAAACCAATTCCTCAAAATAAGCGTGGAAGAAAATAAAATGTGCATGCGCGTTATTACATTTTTTTTTGGTCTCTCGTGAATGTCAAGTCATCAGGCAATGACAATATTATTATTGGCATTTTTCTTAAGGTATCAATAAAAATCAGATACATTTTAGTCAGCAAACTTTATTTTAACCAGACAATCCTTCCACTGCCACTTCCTTACTAAAATTAATTTAAAAATTAAAGTATAATATTGTTAGAATAGGAACTCTGTACAGGCAAGTAAGCCTCTTTTAATTTCTGACCTTATTTTGACATTAAAAATACCCTTTTCTTTAGGTCATTCTATGAAATGTAAAAGTGAGTGACTCATAGGATTATTAGAAGCCGATTTTTAGTTCATTTTTTCTGTCAAATTATTATAAACCTTTACTGTTTATGGTATTTTTGCAGAAACTTATTACATTTCTGTAAAGGAAGTGGCCTGTTAACTGCTGGTTTATGCCCAGCGGTTATGCCATATCTTTTTTATTTGACCTCTCATAAACCATGACTTGTGTTTATTGTATTTTCACATGATAGCAGCAAATAAAAACTGAAAGAGGAACTATAGCATACAGAAACACTTTGAATGAGAAGCATGTAATTCATACTAATGGACACAACAAGCAGAAGTAACGCCACAAACAACTGTGAAAATTGTGAACAATCTTTATTTAGACACGCATCCCAATAGCAAACAAGAATTCATATAAGAACTCATGTAACCCTATCAGCTGTGTAGGATTGGTGTGAAATTTGATCCTACCAATATTTTTATTGTTTCTGCTATTTTTTAAACAAACTTGTTGGCAAGTTATCATAAGATGCATACAGGAAAACCTGCTTATATATTAACTTTAATTATTTCTGTATTTTCTTAGCCATTAAAGCTGGTATTGATAAATAGAATAGAATAGAATGTGGGCAAAACAACACTTATAGAGGTTTAGACAACCCTCAATGCACATTTTCCTCCAGTCAAACACACTATACAAAAATGTATAGAAAAATATTTTCAACAAATTCAATGCATTACTGCTTTATTGTCTTAATACTGAGTATTTGCTCAATACATTGGCTATGATTACTGCCATTGCTCCAAAAAGCAAAATAGTAGAACATATACTCACGGTCAACGCAGAGCTCAGAACAGGCTATTAACAAAAGAAAATACATTTAAAGTCTAAACCATGAAATCTTTCTCTCACTTCTTTAAAATCTACATCCAAGCAAAATTTCTGACCAGGTAAGTGCTGCATAGTTAAATGAAGCTTCAAAATCCCCTTAAAGGAGTAGGTAAGTGGAAATACACATATAGGGGACCGTGAACAGAAACCTTATAGAAAAGATATGAAATATTAAATTCATTGTTTAAAGGTGCATTAATGCCAGTTGTTTTGATAAATGTACTGCTCTGTGTGTAGGAGGTGTAGGAGAGTGAATGAATCAGATCAGTAGAATCTCAGGTTCAGTTACAGCACAGTACAGCATGAAGCCCATCTCATCAATTTCGTCCTCAGTAAAGCCCTGAAACAGATTCACATTAGGTTTGAAGTAACTAGGCAAGATTCCCATTTCCAGATATCCGATTAGCTCCGTGATGGCCTGCAGGAACCTATCAGCAAACGCTGATACCGACCAATCTGTTTCTTTTTCACTCATGTGTAGAATGACATTGCTAAGATGGCTGCCGTTGAGCTTGCGTAGCGAAGGGCAGTTGCGGCACACTGCCTTCAGCGTTTTTAAGCACTTCCTTCTGACCCCCGAGTCTGCTTTGTCAAGCGCTGCTAGTCTAGCCGTTTCGCTGGTGTATAGGCTCTGATACCAGACGTAGTCGAATGACCCGGTGATCTCTCGTTGTGCTGTAAGTGTCATTTCGCCAAGGCGCACGGTTGGCAACACTGTTATATAGAAGCGTTCTCCACTGTCATAACTGCTTTGGGTTAATCCTTGAATCTCCAGTTTGAGCTCAGGAGACCCAAGCACCGGTCGCACCTCGCACTCCAGGGTTCCGGTCAGCGATGGCCAGTTCATCGATTCCATCACCGTCTTGCCTAGTTGCTCAGAAACGAGCCGTGATGACAAGTATCCACCCAGCAAATGTCGGTCCCAGTAGCTCCGCCCCCTCGGGAAGTACTCAAGGTTTTCACGCCGAACCATGCAATACTGAGGGTGACCCAAAAATGTGTCCTCTCCGGCAATAGGCGTCCACAGACTGGACTCCAACTGTATGGAACACATTTGTAAGCAAATTTAAATACAGCCTCAAGAAAAACTTCAGGGCCAAGCACATGGCCATTGTAAGGTCCAAAGATTCAACTGGTGATAGTTGTGATATTAAGGGTCGTCTGAATATGATCTAAACCAGGGCTGTCCAAACTCGGTCCTGGAGGGCCGGTGTCCTGCAGAGTTTAGCTCCAACCCTAATTAAACACACCTGAAGCAGCTAATCAAGCTCTTACTAGGCATACTAGAAACTTCCAGGCAGGTGTGTTGAGGCAAGTTGGGAGCTAAACTCTGCAGGACACCGGCCCTCCAGGACCGAGTTTGGACAGCCCTGATCTAAACCAATTTTGGTCAACAAAATCGTAGAAATATTGTAGAAAGAGTCAATTAAAAAGGACAATTAAAAACTCAGTTAAAAGGGACCTAGAAGTTTTTTTGTTTTTAAATACTGTTGAATATGATAATACTTGCGTAATAATAATAATAATAATATATATATATATATATATATATATATATATATAGTTTTTGGCAACTCCCAGATAAGTAGATTATTATATTATATTATATTATATACACTGAACCCAGGGAATAAACAATTTAATTTGATCATATTCAGACCTATGGTCAACCACTGACCGAGGTTTTTACAAAGAGT
This sequence comes from Schizothorax lantsangensis, assembly GCA_027422415.1. Classification (NCBI taxonomy): domain Eukaryota; kingdom Metazoa; phylum Chordata; class Actinopteri; order Cypriniformes; family Cyprinidae; genus Schizothorax; species Schizothorax lantsangensis. Next base: position 8,738,748 of record CM049841.1, on the reverse strand, counting down.
CACCAAAAACAATGCTCATTTAAAAATGGTGGAAAGGCTTATGGAAGACCTACAAGGTTTTTTTTTTTTTATTTTAGGTTTTTTTTTTTTATATATTACAATTCATTTATACTGTTTTAGAATATAATACAGTAATATCTGATGAAATCTGCATGACCCAGGAATTCTGAAGAAGAACAAACAACATACATTATCTGTAATAAAACTGCAGGCTAGCTCTGGATATTCATGGATCTCTATGGGTCTATGAGATGTACAGGATAGCAACTATTGTATAGTCAGGACATTTTTTTTTTTTTTACACATGCAAGTAAACAAGTGGTCCACAAAGGAATCTTGATACCTGTAGGGGCACGATCAGACAGGTGTGGTCGGCTTTAACCACTTGCAGGTCGTCAAGCAGTGACCCCAGCCAGCGTCATGTCTCCCAGTGGCATGTCTGGGTGTTTGGAGTGCAGGAAGGCCTGGATCTCTGTGGCTATTTCTAACGCTCGCTGCTGTGCGACAGACACCTCCTCCGCTGTCAGACACACTCGTGTTCTGTAGTACTGCTGCAGACGCTCCGCAAACGTCATCACACACAGATCCATGCGTTTCCGTCGCTGAGGTGGTTCAGTGTCACAGCGCTGGGGCTCAGGTGAGGGCAGGGGGATGGGTTGGGACAGCTCTGCTAAACACAAAAAAAGGGTTTCTACTGAAAACAGCATTCACAACTCATTTTACTACCATAACATGACAAAACGGGATGTTCAGTGACAACAATGCCTAAATAAGACAATTTTCCCAAAATGGGACAATAATGTATATTCCATTCCATTAATTGCAATATGAATTCTGGTTAACATTGATCAGCTCAAGTTCTGATGAAAAATCTTTTTTGTTTGTACTAGCATGCACTGATGAATTGAGCAGGATAAGATCCTAAATAAGGGTTAGTTTTGATTTCTTGTTGCAACAAGTCTTCCAAATGAAGGTATTTCCCAAGTATGTACCTTTCTTGGTTGCGGCAGCAATCTGTTTCATGACCACTCCTTCTATACCCTTGTGCAGTAGTTTGGGGGAGGCACTGACCAAGCTTAACTCCTCCCAGCTGTCCGTCATCTTCTTGTCAGGCTTCTCATCAGGAGGCCTACCAGCACGTTCTATCAGCTACGACATCACAGGAAAAGGAGGAAGAGAAGATATACGAGACAAAAAAAATTAACAAGCAATTAAAATAAGCTCTAATAGAGTGTAACAGTTGGGTTCTTGAAGCAAAAATTCCACTTGTTTTGCCAATAGGGGAATCGATTTTTAATGATAATTTATAAACACAGACCTACTGTGAGCTACGAAGTTCACAGTAATCAGTAGCTGTTTCCATTCACCTATTTTTATGCGCATATATTCTAAAAATACACATACAAAAAAAATTATGCGCACAATTGAGTAGGATAAACTTTTTTTATCTGATAAGAAAAAAGCGCATAAACTACGATGGAGACACATTTACCGAATAAATTCCACCATGCACATCAAAAAAAGTCATGTGACTTTGCACGATGGGACGGGATAACTCGACTAACCAGTGGACCGATCTCGTTGCACAGCATCTGAAATGTTGTTTTGGTCATTCTGAAATGCCTAAGCAAAGTTTGCCATTAAAGTATTTCTGTATAATTGTCTTACACGACTGCGTTCCCAAACAGCAGGCATCCACCTCCGAAAGCAATGACAGCATTTATTGTGTTGTGTCTGCTCGCTCTGAGGCGCAAGTAAATCATCATATACAGTCAGGTCCATAAATATTGGGACATCGACACAATTCTAACATTTTTGGCTCTATACACCACCACAATGGATTTCAAATGAAACGAACAAGATGTGCTTTAACTGCAGACTGTCAGGTTTAATTTGAGGGTATTTACATCCAAATCAGGTGAACGGTGTAGGAATTACAACAGTTTGCATATGTGCCTCCCACTAGTTAAGGGACCAAAAGTAATGGGACAGAATAATAATCATAAATCAAACTTTCACTTTTTAATACTTGGTTGCAAATCCTTTGCAGTCAATTACAGCCTGAAGTCTGGAACGCATAGACATCACCAGACGCTGGGTTTCATCCCTGGTGATGCTCTGCCAGGCCTCTACTGCAACCGTCTTCAGTTCCTGCTTGTTCTTGGGGCATTTTCCCTTCAGTTTTGTCTTCAGCAAGTGAAATGCATGCTCAATCGGATTCAGGTCAGGTGATTGACTTGGCCATTGCATAACAGTCCACTTCTTTCCCTTCAAAAACTCTTTGGTTGCTTTTGCAGTATGCTTTGGGTCATTGTCCATCTGCACTGTGAAGCGCCGTCCAATGAGTTCTGAAGCATTTGGCTGAATATGAGCAGATAATATTGCCCGAAACACTTCAGAATTCATCCTGCTGCTTTTGTCAGTAGTCACATCATCAATAAATACAAGAGAACCAGTTCCACTGGCAGCCATACATGCCCACGCTACCACCACCATGCTTCACTGATGAGGTGGTATGCTTAGGATCATGAGCAGTTCCTTTCCTTCTCCATACTCTTCTCTTCCCATCACTCTCGTACTAGTTGATCTTGGTCTCATCTGTCCATAGGATGTTGTTCCAGAACTGTGAAGGCAAGGGACTGCTCATGATCCTAAGCAAACCACCTCATCAGTGAAGCATGGTGGTGGTAGCGTGGGCATGTATGGCTGCCAGTGGAACTGGTTCTCTTGTATTTATTGATGATGTGACTACTGACAAAAGCAGCAGGATGAATTCTGAAGTGTTTTGGGCAATATTATCTGCTCATATTCAGCCAAATGCTTCAGAACTCATTGGACGGCGCTTCACAGTGCAGATGGACAATGACCCAAAGCATACTGCAAAAGCAACCAAAGAGTTTTTGAAGGGAAAGAAGTGGACTGTTATGCAATGGCCAAGTCAATCACCTGACCTGAATCCGATTGAGCATGCATTTCACTTGCTGAAGACAAAACTGAAGGGAAAATGCCCCAAGAACAAGCAGGAACTGAAGACGGTTGCAGTAGAGGCCTGGCAGAGCATCACCAGGGATGAAACCCAGCGTCTGGTGATGTCTATGCGTTCCAGACTTCAGGCTGTAATTGACTGCAAAGGATTTGCAACCAAGTATTAAAAAGTGAAAGTTTGATTTATGATTATTATTCTGTCCCATTACTTTTGGTCCCTTAACAAGTGGGAGGCACATATGCAAACTGTTGTAATTCCTACACCGTTCACCTGATTTGGATGTAAATACCCTCAAATTAAAGCTGACAGTCTGCAGTTAAAGCACATCTTGTTCGTTTCATTTGAAATCCATAGTGGTGGTGTATAGAGCCAAAAATGTTAGAATTGTGTCGATGTCCCAATATTTATGGACCTGACTGTATGTAAATGATTATATTATGTGGCTTTTCCTACTTTTCTTAGTGATATATAGTGCCAGTTTATCATGAAGCGATGATTTTGTTCTCTACTCGTTGGATGGAAACGGTGCTTTATTTACAAATGTTTTATGTGATATTCCAGTTTTGCGCACAAGTTAAATTTGAATCTTTGGATGGAAACAGATAGTGGTATATACTTTTGTTGAAGCCATCAGCCTGCATTGTTTCAACTTATGTTTTATATAATCATGTTTAAAAGCTAAATTCCAGGTGAAAAACTACACAAGAAATCTCCCCCAAACAGGGAATTTAAACAAACAAATTTTGGCAAAAAACTCTTTAGCACCCGTCTACACCGATGAAGCACTGATTTGGCATGATGTAGAGTCAGTTTCCCTACTTAAATATTTGTATATAATATAATTATATATAATGAATGTGTTTATATTAGGGCTGTCAATCGATTAAAAAATTTAATCGCGATTAATCACATGATTGTCGTGAGTTAACTCGCGATTAATCGCAATTAAACGCACATTTTTATTTGTTCTAAATGTACCTTAAATCAATACTTTTCAAATTTTTAATACTCTAATCAACATGGGCATGGACAAATTTGGATGCTTTATGCAAATGTACACTATATTGCCAAAGGTATTGGGTCGCCCCCTTCTAATGAACAGGTTTGACTACTTTAGTAATTTCTACGAGTACAAATCTTAATGTTTGGACAGGACCCTTTTCTATTCTAACATGACAATGCCTCTGTGTATAAGGCAAGGTTCAAAAAGAAAATGATTGATTCAGTCAGTGTGGAAGAACTTGACTGGTCTGCATAAAACCAAGTCCTAATCCCAGTTTAACACCTCTGGTGTGACTGTAAATGCAGACCTTGAGCCAAAAACTCATCACCAAACACCAATGACTTGTACATATGGGTACAATCATTTTAGACACTTCCAAAACTGTTGCAACATAGATGGAAATACAATTTTTAAATACATGAATTATGTTTCCATCGTTGTTGCCACAGATTTGGAAGTGCATTTTTCTGTTCTAAAGAAGGGGGTGTCCCAATACTTTTGTATATATAGTGTATGTACAAGTCATTGGTGTTTGTTGATGAGTTTTTGGCTCAAGGTCTGCATTTACAGTCACACCAGAGGTGTTAAACTGGGATTAGGACTTGGGTTTATGCAGACCAGTCAAGTTCTTCCACACTGACTGAATCAATCATTTTCTTCTTGAACCTTGTCTTATACACAGAGGCATTGTCATGTTAGAATAGAAAAGAGTCCAAACTGTTGCTATAATATTAGAAGCACACAATTTCCTAGAATATCATTATATGCTTTAACATTAACATTTGTACTCATAGAAATTACTAAAGTAGTCAAACCTGTTCATTAGAAGGGGGTGACCCAATACTTTTGGCAATATAGTGTATGTTTATTATTATTGAAACCATAGTCAACATAAAGCATGAAGAGTAGACATGTTTCAAAGGTCATAGATGTTTTTCAAAGAACTTGTTCATGTCTATTAGACACATGAAAAAAGAAATTCCAGGTTCCCATTACTTCTTTCTTTGCACTGAGCAATTTACTGACACAAACCTGTTTACATTTTTGCACACAGGGCAGCTCTTCTTCTGAAAATGCAAAATGTACATTTATTATTTATTATTACATTTGTTTCCCTATCTTTGCCCACATACTGTATTTTGATGCAGCTAAATTCTCAATAAAACTGTTTTCATTGGTATATTTTATTGTTTCTGTTGTCAGACAACGGAATGAATATGAAATAGTGACTGAAACGCGATCCATTAAGATTACATAACCAGCTCTCCCTTCCAAGATGTTAATCTGCACAAAAATCATGATTTATAATCGTGCCGTTGTCTGATGAAATCAAATACACATAAGATAAAGACAATAGCTGTGCTGTGATTTCGGCTATACTTGCATGTTAAATTAGAGAAGCAACATAATATCTGTGTTTAACTGAATTAAAGCGCTGCTCCTCTCTGCCGCGCGCTGTACAGAAACTGAGCAGACGCAGAGAGAGAGAGAGAGAGAAAGAAAGAGAGAGAGAGAGAGAGAGAGAGAGAGAGAGAGAGAGAGAGAGAGGTGTGTGCGCGCGCGCTGGGAGAGCAGGACCTCGCGCTCGCGCAGTACCGGTGATTCTCAGAAACTAGGTTTGGGCGCTTTTTTGGAGGGAAAAGGATCGCTAAAGGGGTCTGCAATGTTGCCAAGTTGGCAACACTGTGCATCTCCATTTCTCCAACTACGGGTCGGGCCACGTGTCAAACAGAAAATACGCGCTGCGTTAATCGCGCGTTAAAAAAATTAGTGCCGTTAAAATGAATTTGCGTTAACGCACTTTGACAGCACTAGTTTATATATAAAACACTGTTTTATATTTATCAATTGCTTTTATTTTTAATGTTACTCATAATGCTAGTGCAATGTAATTTCAGTTCTTTCCTTCATTAAGACTAAGAGAACCACTTTTTAAAAATCTCTATGGGAGAACCAGTGCTGCTGACAATGTGGACAGGCACTGTTGACCTCTTTAAACAATATATTGACCAATCAGAACTTTGTAGAATGTAATGCACTAAAATAATGAATAATCACCCGTTTCACAGCTAACGTGGCAATGCCCAGCACCGCAGCTCCGCCGACCCCCAGCACCAGCCGAGCATTGGACAACAGGAAGTCAATGACAGCAGCAATTCCATCTTCTCCTCGCCTTTTACTGGAATAATACATCACTTCCTCTGTGAGAGTGTCTGAAAATGTCAATAGAGAATTACATGACCATTTGATTTCACATGCACTTCCTCATATATCAGTTTTTAGACATACAGTAGGAAAAAATGATTTGCTCCTCTGCTGATTTTGTATGTTTGCCCACTGACAAAGAAGTGACACAGTGACACAGTGAGACAGAACAAAAAAATCCTGAAAGATGCATTTCAAAAAAGTTATAAATTGATTTGCATTTTAATGATTTGCATTCTAACGTTCCAACATGGCGGCGCGCACGGACGCAGCGGCTTCTCTCCCTCCCGACAGAACGGTGTTTTCGTGTTTTTTGTCTTGTAAGTCGCAATGTTTTTGTACATCTTCGTCTTGTCTACCTGTCTTTAAGCGCACATACAGTCGTGAGTTTCTGCTCGATGTCGGCAGAACCACATTTTTAGAGTTAAACTCCGCGCACGCCGAAGAGCTGCGGGACCTCGGTCTGCTCCGGAGGCCTACATCATCACCGACCTCCACTACTGCATCTCGCCCACAGCGGAGGCGCTACAAGCGGCGTGAGAGGAAGCAGAAGAGGGGTAAGCGCGGAGGTATCCGAGCTAGGCTAGCGGCTAACCCACACAACCCAGCTATCCCCACCATCGTACTGGCGAACGTACGCTCTTTGGACAATAAACTGGACTACATCCGACTGCTTCGCTCTGCTCAGAGGACTGTAAGAGACTGTTGTGTTTTTGTGTTTACGGAAACATGGCTTAACAACAGTGTACCGGACTGCGCCATTCAGCTCGACCAGCTAACATGCTATCGAGCAGACAGAGCTCTCGTCGAGGGAGGTAAGAGACGCGGCGGCGGGCTCTGTGTTGTAAACCCCTGGTGGAGTTTATGATTATTAAATGCCGGCCGTTCTATCTACCGAGGGAATATACAGCCATTCTGCTCGTTGCTGTATACATCCCTCCCAGCTCAAACAACAACAACAGGAGTGAGGCACTAAATGATCTGTACCAGCACATGAGTGAGCAGCAGACAGTCCACCCAGATGCTTTTCTAATCTTGGCTGGGGATTTCAACCACGCAGACTTAAGGAGTGTGTTTCCAAAAATTCACCAACACATAGACTTTCCAACAAGGGAAAAAAATACCCTGGACTTTGTTTACACCACCCAGAGAGGAGCTTACAAGGCCCTACCCCTCCCCCACCTCGGAGCCTCAGACCACATCACTATGACAGTACATGCTAATGCCCGCATACAGACCGCTCGTTAAAGCCATCAAACCAGTACACAAACAGATACAAGTGTGGCCTGAAGGGTCGTCAGAGGCACTTCAAGACTGTTTTGACACCACTGACTGGGATATGTTTAAGCAGGCTGCCACATACAACAATACTACAGAACTCCAAGAGTACTCAGAGACTGTCACTGCCTACATCACCAAGTGCATTGATGATGTAACGGTCACAAAGACTATCACTGTCAGGGCCAACCAGAAGCCGTGGCTGACAGGGGAGGTCTACAGACTTCTGAAGGCTCGGAACGCTGCCTTTAGAGCTGGAGATGAGGAGGGCCTGAAGACAGCTAGGGCCAACCTATCCCGCGGCATCAGAGAGGCCAATAGACAGTACTCCAGGAGGATAGCAGACAGCAGACAGCAGACAGCAGACACACTCAGAGCCTGTGGCAGGGGATTCAGACCATTACGGACTACAAGCCCCCACCACAGACCTGTGACAGCACCATCCCCCTGCTGAACGAGCTGACTGCCTTCTTTGCTCGCTTTGAGGCACAAAACAGCACCACTGCACAGAAGACTCCACCTCCTCCCGGCGACCAGGTGATGACGCTGTCCCCGAACAGCGTGAGGAGATCCCTCAGCAGGATCAATGCACGAAAAGCTCCAGGTCCTGACAACATTCCTGGGCGTGTACTGAGAGACTGTGCAGTGGAACTCACTGATGTCTTCACAGACATTTTCAACATCTCGCTAAGTCAGGCTGTTGTCCCCACATGCTTCAAAACTACCACCATCATTCCAGTCCCGAAGAAGTCATCTCCATCCTGCTTCAATGACTACCGTCCAGTAGCACTCACTCCTATTCTCATGAAGTGCTTTGAACGGCTAGTCATGCAACACATCAAGTCTGTCCTCCCCCCTCCCTGGACCCATTCCAGTTTGCATATAGGTCCAACTGCTCGATCGATGATGCCATCGCCACTGCCCTCCACCCAGCCCTCACACATCTGGACAAAAAAAGACACGTATGTCAGATTGCTGTTCATAGACTTCAGTTCAGCATTCAACACAATCATCCCTCAACAGCTCATTCATAAATTGGTCCAGCTGGGGCTCAACACGTCGCTGTGCAACTGGCTGTTGGACTTTCTGACCGGGAGACCTCAGGTAGTACGGGCCGGCAGTAACACATCCAGCACCATCACACTGAACACAGGGGCCCCCCAAGGATGTGTGCTGAGCCCCCTCCTCTTCACTCTGCTGACCCACGACTGCACACCGTCACACAACTCCAACCTCTTCATTAAATTTGCGGATGACACGACTGTGGTGGGTCTCATCAGCAACAGAGATGAGACAAACTACAGGAGCGAGGTGAGCCGCCTGGCCGGGTGGTGCAGTGACAACAATCTCTCTCTGAATGTGGAGAAGACAAAGGAGATTGTTGTTGACTTCAGGAGAGTGCACTCTCTGCATGCTCCTATGACCATCAATGGTGCGACCGTGGAGAGAGTGAGCAGCACCAAGTTCCTGGGTGTACACATCACAGAGGACCTCTCCTGGACCAACAACACTGCAGCACTGGCCAAGAAAGCACAACAGCGTCTCTACTTCCTCCGTAAACTCAGAAGAGCCAGAGCCCCGGCCCCCATCATGTGCACCTTCTACAGAGGCACCATCGAGAACATTCTGACTAGCTGCATCACTGTGTGGTATGGCGCCTGCAACGCGTCCTGCCGCAAGTCCCTTCAACGGATAGTGAGAGCAGCTGAGAAGATCGTTGGTATCTCTCTCTCCTCCCTCCAGGACATCTACAGCACCCGTCTCACCCGCAAAGCCCTCTGCATTGCAAGTGATCCCACCCACCCGACACACAACTTCTTCAGTCTGCTACCATCAGGGAGGAGACTGCGGAGTCTCCAAGCCAGGACCAACAGACTGAAAGACAGCTTCTTTCATCAGGCTGTCAGGAAGCTGAACTCCCTCCCGACCTTGCCCCCCCTCCCCTCTCTTACCCCACGCACCACTGAACTCAGGTTTGCAAACATCTCAGGAGGGATTTTGTCCCACTCCTCTTTGCAGATCCTCTCAAAGTCATTAAGGTTTCGAGGCTGACGTTTGGCAACTCGAACCTCCCATTTTCTGTGGGATTAAGGTCTGGAGACTGGCTAGGCCACTCCAGGACCTTAATGTGCTTCTTCTTGAGCCACTCCTTCGTTGCCTTGGCCGTGCGTTTTGGGTCATTGTCATGCTGGAATACCCATCCACGGCCCGTTTTCAGTGCCCTGGCTGGCTTCAATGCCCTGGCCCTGACGGTACATGGCCCCGTCCATCGTCCCTTTGATGCGGTGCAGTTGTCCTGTCCCCTTAGCAGAAAAACACCCCCAAAGCATAATGTTTCCACCTCCATGTTTGACGGTGGGGATGGTGTTCTTGGGGGTCATAGGCAACATTCCTCCTCCTCCAAACACGGCGAGTTGAGTTGATGCCAAAGAGCTGGATTTTGGTCTCATCTGACCACAACACTTTCACCCAGTTCTCCTCTGAATCATTGGCAAACTTCAGACGGGCATGTACATGTGCTTTCTTGAGCAGGGGGACCTTGTGGGCGCTGCAGGATTTAAGTCCTTACTGTCCAATTGTTTTCTTGGTGACTATGGTCCCAGCTGGCTTAACATCATTGACAAGATCCTCCCGTATAGTTCTGTGCTGATTTTTCACCGTTCTCATGATCATTGAAACTCCACGAGGTGAGATCTTGCATGGAGCCCCAGACCGAGGGAGATTGACAGTTATTTTGGGTTTCTTCCATTTGCGAATAATCGCACCAACTGTTGTCACCTTCTCACCAAGCTGCTTGGCGATGGTCTTGTAGCCCATTCCAGCCTTGTGTAGGTCTACAATCTTGTCCCTGACATCCTTGGACAGCTCTTTGGTCTTGGCCATGGTGGAGAGTTTGGAATCTTATTGATTGATTGCTTCTGTGGACAGGTGTCTTTTATACTCCCTTTAAGAGAGTGCTCCTAATCTCAGCTCCTTACCTGTATAAAAGACACCTGGGAGCCAGAAATCTTGCTGATTGATAGGGGATTAAACACTTGTTTCACTCATTAAAATGCAAATCAATTTATAACTTTTTTGAAATGCGTTTTTCTGGATTTTTTTTTGTGTTGTTATTCTGTCTCACTGTTCAAATAAACCTACCATTAAAATTATAGACTGATCATTTCTTTGTCAGTGGGCAAATGTACAAAATCAGCAGGGGATCAAATAATTTTTTCCCCCACTGTATCATGATATATTCATGGTACTAAGAATACCATGTGTACCATACTTGTGTACCATAAGTAGTAGCCATCAGTATCACAGTACTATAAATTAAAGTGCTATTATTGATTTAACCATCTGATACCATTAATGTATCATCACATTATTCTGTTATGAAGGTTAAGACAGTTCTCACATGTGCTACGTGACAGACCAGGCGACTGAAGCCCCACCTGCCACTCTCTCTCTCTCAGAAATAGCCATGGATTTTCATGAACTCAGACCCAGGAGGGGGCTTTACCAGGTCTAATTTTAGACCCATGTGGCCTAGTAACTCTCCACTTATTCATATGATAATTTTGAGATCCTGACTGAGTACAGTTTCCATCTGTGATCTACAGGTTACACTAGCAAGACATGGGTGAATACAGTATCTCAGAAATACCTTTTAGGCTTAATATTTTTTATTCCAAAAGGATTTACAGATTCAGTTGCTGGCCAAGAACTACATTCCAAAGGTATTTTCCAAAAAGCACAGCATGTTCTTGGCCAGCTCAAAGACGACAAAAAAAAACAAACTACAATCTTTATATGGTTATTAGATAAAAAGCAAACTACACATTAAGTTAGTACACATTAAATGACAGAAGGCCTGCGTACAGATGGACTTTAAAGCCTAGATAACATTAATTGTGTTTTCAGATAAGACAGCTAATATATGCAAAACTGTTTAACTCTATCAGTGGTTTAAATCTGTCATGTTTACAGACGTGCTGTTTAACACGTATAACAATACATGACGTTTTTCCTTGCTAAATATTACACTGAATCACATATAACTACCAAATATTCGAATAATTAATTCATGTAGTTCAAAAGAGATAAACTAAATTAAACTAAACCGAATCAAACAATAGTGCTTCGCTTTGTTATTAGCGTTTGCTAACTTCACCAGCTGTCGACGCAGAAAACTAACACGCTTATTGATGTTACACAACTAAGTTAACAGTTTATAGTCCTAATCACGAGTTAAAACGCTAACTTACCTTTATAAGGTAGTGTCAATTCAGAGCCATTAGAGTAGAGTATCAAATTGAGTAGTTTTGTCTAGCACACACTCACCCTCTCACCTATAACAAACAGCTCATACGTCACGCGGATCGACGTACATATGGACCAATGAGATGACAGTATCTCCATACGTCACAACTTCACGGTGATTGTATTTCTATGGAATTTCTATGCATGGACAAAAATGAAAAAGCATATCTTATATAGCTATTAATTTAACGGGGCGGCTACATATTGTGTTCGTTTTTTTCATAAATTATTTTGAAAATACCATAAATGGTATCGTTTCGTGTTATATTTTCTTATACTGTGACACTTAGTTATTTTATTGCTTGTGTAATGCAAACGTGGTCACATTGTTCATTGTATGAAACGGAACGTACAATTTTTCTTAAAAATATAATAAATCTGTTGTTTCATTTGCATGGCGAAACAAAGAACCATTAATAAAATAATTTGTACATTAGTACTTGATTGTATTTTCTGCTAATAAATTATTTAAAATATATTCCATATTATCCAGTTTATTTAATAGTGTTACATTTTTATTACTGATTTATTTATATGTAAACTAGATTATATATTAAAATTATAGCTTCATAATGTTATACATTTGGTGCTGTTTTATCACCCTTCTATGAACTGTAAACAGTAATGTCTCCCCCAAGATTTATAGTAAAACAATAACTAGCCACAAGCAAGTTGTAATCAACCTAGCATAGTTTTCAATAAAATTCTCTTATACCATCTAGTGGACAATCACCACTCTTTCCACTTACAACCAGTGCTTGAGAAATAACCTGTGGGACATTTATTGGGTAAACAGTGGGTACATTGAGGTAAATAGTTTATCCAACAATTCAAGATGGCATAGTGGCACAGAGATCCAGCCACACTAAATATTTACATTTTTATTTCTGAATTGAATAAAAGTGCATAGCGTAAATTATAAACATAAGACTTGGAGCAAAAATGTAAACCTTTTTTATGCCTGTTAAAATAAATGTAGACAGAAAATGATGTTCCTATTCCATATTAATGGACAACGCAAACTGAACTTTCTTAAAAAGTAAGATGTAATAAAGGAGTTTTAGGAAAGACTGAATAAGATTGTTTTGGTATTTAAAAGTTAGCTACAAAATACAACAGATATGAATAATCTCAATTTCAATAGAACCAGAAAAATAAAGAACCGACATAGAATCTTCCAAGAACACACAGAACATCTCCCTTTAATCTTTTATGCAGTCTAATCTACTCCACTTGATTGAAACAAAAATAGTCTCATCTGTCAGCCTTTTAAATACAAAGTATATATAGAGTCTCATGTAATCAAATGCACTTTTCTGTTGAACACCTGCAATGGGAAAGACACTTTATCATCTTTCTTCTACATTTTCTTCACTTCCATTCAACCTCAGAAACAAATAAATTAATAAAACAAACTGTTGCCATTATGTCTCAAATGTCAGCTGTAATGTTGGCATGAATTAATTATTTTCTTCAGAAATAAAGAGCCAAAACAAATACACCATGGTTGTCAAATCAGAAGTTGTTATAATGGCAACACCACCCTTAAACGGGGGAGAAAAGAAATAAGCATTGAGAACAGAAAGAACATTCAAATGAAGAGATGACTAATGTAACTTTTTATCCCATTTTAGAAACATTGGAAACTAATATTGTGCATGTCAAGCATATCAAAGATTCTAGGCCTTAGATTTGATCGTTTACTGATAAGCCACTGTATGCAAATCAAATACAGTTTATCATATTACTAACTTTAGTCAGTCTATCAGCATGAGCAAAATTTGCCTTTTATTTTTCCCCTCTTGCTTTTTCTGACTTAAAAACAGTTTGATTGCCAGAATGTATCCAACAAAACTCTTAAAGCCAAAAAAATAAAATAAATCAACCATGTTTCTGTTTAAAGGAGCAGTTCTCAAAAATCCAATACATTTTTATTTGATATTGTTATGTGAATGTATGTATGCATGACACTGGCGCATGAAGTTAACTGGGGTGCAAACTGATGAATTATGACTGAATTCAACTAGTCAGCTTACATGTCTTTTTATTCCATACATTTCCTTTAAACACACAAAACAAAATATAGTGGATCTTAATGATATGTCTGAACAGATAGATAAAGCCTCTTAATAAGTAAAGCAGCCGCTGCCTAATGTCCTTGAATCCACCCACACCAGAAGCATCTCTTTTACTGAGTCACTCTGTTGGCTTCCGGTCCCCTCGAGCAAACGTCAAGGCATCTGAGGAGATCAGCATTGAGTCCTGACTGCGTCTCAGTGACGTCTCATTTTGACTCGTCGAGTGGGTGCGTGGTCAGGTGTGTATCGTGAGCCTGGCTCTCTCTCGTCAGCTCTCCTCCATGAGTTCTCTGAACTGTCTCCGTCGTGACGTCTCTGTCGGGAGGAGAGGGAACGCCTCTGCTGCTCTTTGTCCATCTCTAAAATACGAGGCCTGTAAGAGAAAAGAGCAAAAAGCTTTTAGCAAACTATGTGTGGAATGCAGCCACTTTGTGTGTCTTAAAGGGGACAACAGATGCAAAATTCACTTTTACATAGTGTTTGGCAATGTGTCTACAAAATCCACCCAGTGCTTTTTTTTTTAAATCCCCATAAATAATAAGCTCTTTTTCATATCAAGCTGTTCACAGATACTTGGCAGCGTGACGTAGTTTTGGCAGGCCCCTCCCACAATTGTTGATTGACACTGGCGTTTTATCAAGGACCCGTCTTGAGAGCTGTCAACAGTCTGCCATTAGCTGGGTTTCCATCCAAAGTTGCAAATTTAATTTATGCGCAAAATTGAAATATCGCATAAAACATTGCGAATAAGCACCGTTTCCATCCAAAGAGTCAGAGACCAAAATCGTCACTTCCTGGTAAACTGGCACTATATATATTTATCACTAAGAAAAGTAGGAGAAGCCACTGAATATAATAATTTTCACATATAATAAATTACTTGCACCTCAGAGCGAGCAGACGAAACAAAATAAATGCGGTCATTGCTTTTGGAGGTGGATGCCTACTGTTTGGAAACGCAGTCATGTAACAGTTCTGGGAGGCAATTATACAGAAATACTTTGACGACAGACTTTGCTCGGGCATTTCAAAATGACCATAACAACATTTCAGATGCTATGGAACGAGATCGGTCCGCTGGTTAGGAATTTACTCAGCAAGTGTGTTTCCATCTCCCATTATTCGCATTAACCCTTTTTCGCACGAGTCAAAAACCACCTCAAGCGAACATAAAAACTTTTTTGTGAATTAAGGGATTTGTATTCGAAATTTGGCATTTCCATCATTTATTTCTGATGCGATACTTCGAAATGCGCATAAAAACAATGTGATGGAAACATAGCTATTGTTTCGACGCCGGAGCAGGTGTAGACAAGAATGTCTCCTAAGCGATTGAGGTGTTTTGTTGTTAGATGTAATACTGAACATAGCAGTTGTCATTTACTCTCGACATCTGAGCCGCTGAAGACGCAGTGGATTACTTTTGAAGGGAATGCACCCCCCAAACTACCTAAATGCGTTTATGTTCAAATCATGCGCAATTTATGCACAAATCATTTGTAATCCAGCTTCACCTACAGAAGCGAATATAAGTTTTTTTTTTTATGAATCTTTGCATATCGCCTTGCTTAATAACGTGCT
Source organism: Schizothorax lantsangensis (assembly GCA_027422415.1). Lineage (NCBI taxonomy): Eukaryota > Metazoa > Chordata > Actinopteri > Cypriniformes > Cyprinidae > Schizothorax > Schizothorax lantsangensis. The sequence continues at coordinate 8,723,312 of CM049841.1, read as the reverse complement.
AGTTAGCAAGTTCCACAAAGAATGCGGCTAAAGTTTACAGTCTCAGAGAATGGCTTGTCACCCCACAGAAGAGTGGGGAGGGGTGAGCAGAGCTCATTAGCATATTTAAAGGGACATGCACTGAAATGGCTCGCTGTCAACAGAGCTGATTTTGACAGTGCATAAAGGGTGTTGTTTTACAATACCATTGAGAAATTTTAACCAAAGTATGTTATAGACTTTTCATGAAGACCCTAAAGAATCATATCAGCTTTAGGAAAATGGGCATCTGATGTCCCCTTTAAAGGACCAGTTCAAGCAGAAATGAAAATTCTGTCATCATTTACTCACCCTCATATTGTTCTAAACATGTATGCTGTCACTTTTTTCCATGGAATACAAAAAGGATCTTAACGCAGCTCTATTTTTAATGACAGTTCATAGTGACCCCAGCATAAAGGTTCTGCTGACTGATAAGAAAGTACTAGAAATACTCTACACTCTTAATAAATTACTTATGTCTACACCACAAACAGAGTGGGGTGAGTTTCATAACAAAGTTTACTTTAACAGTGCGATAAAACAAAAGGTAGTGACAGATCTGTATTGTGACGTACATCAGAGTGAAATCAAAAAAGAAAAAATATGTAGGGTGTGGACTTGTTGATTTGATAGAGGCAGATGTAAATGTGGTATGAAAGACTTCACAAGTACCTGTGTGCAGCATCTGGGTCGGCCTTGCGGTGTGAGCGTTTGGCTTTGAGTATGTGTCGTCTCTCAGAAGAGTGGATGGATGGGCTCAGTGAACTGGAGTTCAAACGAGGGGCATCCGGTCTCGTTCTACAATAAAGCAAGAGCGGATATCAGAGCAGTGTACACCCCCACACATGCCTCCAGACCTTTCAAGAACAACTCTGACTCAAGACCAGAGAACTCACTTTCTCAGAATGATGACAGCTCTCCTTTCCTTGATGTCCTGTGGGCGGATGCAGTGCGTGATGTCATCGGCTGCATAGCCACTAAAACCAATCAAAGCAGTGAGCATGAGCAAGAAATATATTTTCTTACATTTTAGCACAATTACAAAGTAATTACAAAGCTAATAAATCATAAAATTAAAATAATTAAAAAGGATTAAATATTTTACTAAATAGGTTAAAGGGCTACAGCTGAAAAAAAAGGGAAGGGAATTCCTTCCTGTACTATGGTAAAAAAAATAAAAAAAATATGGTGTTTGGACTTTACCAAGATGGTTTTCTTTTTTTCAAGAGCAAAAAAGATCGTTACAGACTGTTTCCACCCCGGCCACTCATTGTTTGACCTTTTGCCATCAGGAAGGTGTTTCAGGTAAATCAAAGCATGGACTTCCAGATTTATGAACAGTTTTTATCCTAAGGCCATCCATACTCTCAATCAACACACAATGTAATTTGCTATAGTTCATTACGAGCACCATCTCATTTATGTATTTATTTATGTAATTGTGCAATATATACCACAAGCATCAGTGCAATTCTATTTATTGTTTGTGTATGTACTTATGTTAGTATGCGTGGTATGTTGTGTTGGTTTAATTTCGTTGTATTTTAAATGCAATGACAATAAAGGCAATTCAATTCAATTCAATGGTAATAATGCCTTAAATTACTGTGGCAGTATCATGGTACAGTGTTTGTAATATTATAGTATTTTGAAATATACCATGGTACTGAAATTTATGTACAATATTATTTGCATGATATTTCCAAGAACACCATGGCATGAACACGGGGTTATCATAGTTAAATAAAACCATAAAACAACATTTGTTACTTATAATTAAGCGTTAAGTGAAATAAAATATAAAAATATTAAATTTTAAAGTTATTTCAGCTAGTTTCCAAGGTAACATTTCTTATATTCATTTAGTTTAACTTGGTGTACTAAAACTACTAGAACTGTATTGAAAAGAAAACAACAAAGACATTTAAAACAACCAATAAAAATTAGAACAACAAAATTACTACAACTTTAATATAAAAATTGAAACCGAACCGCAAAATTTATAAATAATAGTAATAGTATCTCAGTGATACTAAAATAATACTTGAACCATAGCACGTAAAATAATATGATAACATCATGGTACCAGTACTACGGTGCTTTTTTTGTGCCATATTTATCTTTTGAAGTACCGTGTAAACACCATAGTATATGAATATAATAATTACAGGGCACCATAGGGTATAATTGTTATACCATATCACACATACAACTCAACTTGCAAAACTGTACCAGAACGTACTTTGATGGGATTTTGGGCATGCACCATAGTAGTACTATAATAATAGTATGGTACCAGGGCACATTTCAAAATGCCATAGTATTACACTGTACAGCCACTTTTTAGTAAGGATATATACATGCCGTTTAAAAGAATCCCATAGAAATAGCATGTTCTGGAAATTAAATGTGACTTAGCAGTGTCCGCACTAGTACCGACCTGAGGACGGTGACGCTGCCGCGCGTGACGGGTAGGTAGAGCACCGGCTCGGACACACGGATGGGCTTGAACTGGAACTTGCAGCCGAAGCAGAGCGCGCTGTCGCTGAAGAACGACACCGACACGATCGGCCGCTCGAAGATGTGGATGGGGTCCACGTGGGACACTATGCAGCCCCCGGGCTGATAGTCATTGATCACGGCGCTATTAACGAAGCCCTCCGGTATGACGCCGTGCGTCACGAGGCGATCGATGACCAGCTCGTGCACCCACTCCGGTATCTCGTCCACCTTGCCTCTGGAGTACAGCCGCTCCTGCCCAGGCCCGCGCTTCTCTAGCTGCGAGCCGTAAGTGTAGCCTTCGCCGAAAAAGTACTTGTTCCGCAGCGGCGCCCGGTCCACCGTGTGCTCCCGGTAGAGCCCCTTGTCTCCCTTGGCGACCACCTCGTCTATCTTGGCCTCGATGCGCACGCACTCCTCCTGCGTGAAGATATTCGCTTGCTTAACGCTGCTCTTAACTTTCCGCGCTTCCGCGTCGCGCTGCTCCTCGTCGTCATCCGACTCGCGGTATTTGCGCTTCTCGCCGTTGCTGTGCGGCGTCATAGACTTCAGTTTCTCCCGTAGATCCGTAAAACCGGCCATTTTCAAAAGCAAAGTCCGAAAAACTGCGGCAGAAATGTTGTTTGACCTGAATTCGCCTCAGGTCCCCATGTTATAATGTTAGTGTCGGTCACCGAAGTCGTGTGCGACGTGACCGAAGGCCCGGTGCCGCCTGCTTCCTCTTCCCTCCGTTCAGCAAATTAAACCAACCAAAGTTTCCACTGCCCCATTCCACGAGCAACCCGACCGAACCGGTAACGCAAAGCAGTGAGTGGGCTGTCAATCACAGGCGGCGTTTTCCTGCGTTCAGTGCCATAACATTAGCATCTAGCACAGCTACGCCACACTAGCTTCCAGTGGATACTCACTGCTGCATGTTGTTTAAAACGCACGCACGCCTTCTGCTCGCTGCAACCACCGTGCTGATCCGCCTATTTTAATGTATCCAAGAAATAGTAGTTATTATGCTGCTGAAAGAATGCACAAAGCCGTGGAGAGAACATAAACTCGTGGAACCAAAACTGTTTGGCGAGCTACGCATGCGCGTCATGCCTTGCGTGTAGGCACGAGGGTCTGGTCAAGTAACAGCCAATGAGCGACGCGATCAGCTGTCAGCAAAACCCCTGCGGCTATAAAAAGCAATTTTATGAAAGTATTGCGATCTTTACAAATTATCATAACGAATTTATTATTATTATTATTATTATTGAAACAAACTTTTTTTGTAGGAACACTGAGAGTAGACAGGACAATCCTTGACGAACACTTGACATTAAACGTGGAACACACAACACTATTTACATTTATTCATCACACATACTTAATTTTTCATTTCAAATTTGCACATATCAGACCTGTACACACATAATTGTCTTTATTATATATTGTGTTTTTGCTATTCTCTACATTGCCTATACAGTATTATTCTTTTATTACCTGTGTCCTGTCCTGTTGCTGTCATTCTGTTGCACTGTGGAGCTTCTGTCACTATAACAAATTCCTCGTGTGTGTAAACATACCTGACCAATAAAGCTCATTCTGATTCTGATAAGAACTCAAACTTGCCTGCCTGGGTCTTCATGAGTTCAACTGACATTATTGCAATTAATATCATAGACATGTCTCTACATATCATACATACATATCATGTATCTGACATATCTATGATTAATATTATTAGCTTTATTGCTAATACTAAAAACAGTCTATATTGGATAAAAGCGTCTGCTAAATGACTAATTGTAAATGTAAATATTGTGCATACAAAAGGTGTAATGTGGTACATATTTAGTTTTTTTCTCATTCGTTCATTTTTATTTATTTATTTTTCATTTTTTTTGCATTTCCCATACGCTTAGAAATGCTTAAGCTCTACCCCTGATTATTTGTGTATTTATTTGTTTAAATTCATTTTTAGTCATGGTAAATGTCATGTTCACCTTTGTTTTAATTTGATTAACTACTCTGAGTTTGTCATCAAAAAGGTTATGTAACAATAATTGATGTGCAAAATTTGCAAGCCAGTTAAAAACCCACAAGAGATCATGATGTTCAATGCCTCAGATCCGAAGGGGTTTCTTAGTAATCTCATTTTTCAGAATGAAAACAACAAAATTGAAAAACCAGCGGCTTATGCAGTTAACAATTTTCTGTATTTTAATCGTATTCATTAATTAGATCTTAGATCTCAGAGGTGATATTCATATTCCAGTTTCTCCAAAATACTGTGAAAGTTATAGACAATTACAGTAGGCAAATTTATTAACTTAGGTTTCAATCAATACATTTATTAAGAAAACTGTAGAAAAAAATTATACAAATATAATGACCTTGGTCTCATATGTTACCTAATAACTAAATATACAAAGTTTGATTGTGAAAAAATGTCATTACATTACTTTGAAAACCACCATTTCATTGTCTGTCTGTGTGAGAGAATGTGACTGAAAAAAGATTACATTCATGCTGTTCTCCTGAGTAACATCTCTCTTGCATTCAAACTTATATGTGCATGTGGTAAACGTTTAATATAAAAACATTTCAATACTTTCACATCTACAGTACCAAAGGACAATTTTGCATAATTTTTTGCATAATTATCCATCTGTATAAATATTATGCATTTAATACAAAAATAATGCTTTTTATTCATTGTGTGTCTTCTATACATAACATGTGAACAAATACAACATGATTAGTGCAAACGTTGCATTGAGAGGTTTGGTTTAGTCATGATGAGAGAATCAGTAAATAGAAAATAACCTGATTATAGAGAATAAACATACAGAAAGCATAGTATTTGTTCATATACAGACTGTGTGTGTCTGTATATGGTTTTGTTACAGCATGGTGATTTCACTGGGTGGCAGCGTCAGCCTCTTCTCTCGGACAGAGAGCATATTTTCAATGTGCATGGCGATAACCGACACAGCTCCAGACCCTACAAACAACATATATGCTCATAAATCACCATTCATTCATTCATTTACACTGTTCTCATTGTGTTGAATGTGTGTTACCTGTTCCAGCTGTAACTGTGTGACTCTGTGGTTGGTTAAGTCCCCTATCAGGATGTCTACATAAGGGTAACTGGATCCAGCGCTGGGCCGCTGTGTGTGAGCAGACTGAATCAGCTTCAGCTGGAACTTCACCTGCACCTCCTGCCATCAGAAAATCAATTTGGAAAATTAAAAACATTACAGGGTTTCTGCAGGTTTGAAGAAGGTACATTTAAGACTTTTAAAGATCGTTTTAAGACCCATTGAAGATAATTTAAGGAATAAATCAAAGGGGACACAATGTCAATGTCTGAGGAGTTGTATTAGCAGTATTAGCAGCACTTCAAAGTTTGAAAATACAACTTTTAACTAACTAATCTCTATTACTTTTCTCACGCACGCACGCACGCACGCACGCACGCACACACACACACTAACTAGAATATGCAATTAACTTTTACAGTTCTTCCGCTGTACTTTTTCCCCCCAAAATGTTTATAATTTTAAAAAAGTACATATATCTGCCAATGGGTTAAAAAAAACAGTTTAATTCAAAGGGAAAACTAGTTTTCATACCACATTGACATATAAGTTCTTGTTTTAAGCACAAACTCACTTAATTTTATTCAATGTTTCATAAAACAAGACTTCAAGTCTTCATTTTGCATCTCAAGTAAATGTATCTTGATTTAAGAATGTTTAGATACTTGTATTGGAAAACAAGACAAAAACACTGAGGAAGATATACATTTTTTTGCAATGCATGCAACATTTAATGCCATGACTTTATGAATTTCATACTTTCTGCTCCAATTTAAGACCTTTTAAGGCCTTATTTTGTGGAGGGGCATGACACTTTTTAGGACCTATAGAAACCCTGCATTACCGTTAGATGTCTGTGTGTTTGCGATACGCACATGAGTGTCTTTGTGCAGGAAGTGCAGTCCATTTTGAGTGACAGAGAGGATGCAAGGTGCAGAGATGGTGCTGTTGCTGCTGCTTTGGATGTAAAAGAAGGATGATCCAAACATGGGAAATGCACACACCAAACCTGAAGTACACACACAAACACAATTCAAAAAACCTTGCTTTTAATCATGGTAATACTTGATTACAAAATGGTAAAATGTGAATGAGGGTGTTTGAGAATAAAATACCCAGGAACTGGGATCTGGCCTGGTGAGGGTTCAGGCTTTGGACGGCATGTACATGTTGAGCAACCAGTTGCATCCACTGCTGAGGCCCCTGTCTGCCAAAGATCTCAACTGGGATGTATTCTGTCAACTCATGACTACAGAAAGAACATTTTTTCGAGTCAATATGCTGACATTGAATAGATGTGAAAAGTGTTTTAACTAGAAACATCCCAAAGGAAAAGAGTGCCTAGAGTTGTCCTTTTCATAGGGCAGGATTTCAACTTTGTATCAGATGTTACTTAAAAATTATTCAGGAAAATAAAATACTGTTCAAAAGTTTGGTGGCAGTAAGATTTTTGTTTGAAAGAAGTTAATACTTTTTTTTCCAGCTAAGATGTATTAAATTGATCAAAAGAGACAGTAAAGGCATTTACAGTTACAACAGCTGTGTTTAAAATAAAAGTTGAAAAATACATATCACAGTTTCCACAAAAACAATAAAATTGATAATAATGAGAAGAGTTTCTTGAGTAGCAAATCAGCATATTAGATTGATTTATGAAGGATAATGTGACACTGAAGACTGGAGTAATGATGCTGTAAATTCAGCTTTGCATCACAGAAATAAATTACATTTGACAATATATTCAATTAGAAAACAGTTTTTATAATTGCAATAATATTTCACAATATTACTGTTTTTACTGTAAATTAGATCAATTGCTGACATACAATAAAATGTTGATAACATATCTCAGATAACTTGGTCTTAGAATAATTTGAGAAATGTTTGAGTTGATACTGAAATTTCTTCAGTTATTGATGCTGATTATCCTGTGGGGTACTAAACACCACAGTTTTTGCAGATTCTCATTCTGATTTCCAAATATTACTCATAGGGTGTAAATTAGGTCAAATTATATGAATATGAAAAAGTACATAAAGTACATGAAACATACATAGTAGGCGTGTAGAGACTGTCTTTGGCTCTGTGTTGAAGAGCAGCAAGTTTGGCAAACTGGTTAAACTGCTGTTCACTGATCTTTCCCTGAGGTACGACATTCAACAGACCCTTCAGGTAGTCTGGCAGAACCTGTGCAAATACAAACACACAATTATAAACGAACAATATAGCTTTAGATACATTATAATTAAGATATAATTGTGTCATGAATTGTGTATGTGTTATGTATATATTATTGTTGTCACACAAAATGTGCTCCAGTAAATTATTTTATTTACACTACCATTTAAAAGTAAGATTTGTTTTATGTTTTTGAAACATAAAAATCACCAAGGCTGCATTTATTTGATTAAAATCTATTTGTATATATTTTAAAATGTAATTTATGATGCAAAGCTGAATTACTCTAGTCTTCAGTGTCACATGATCCTTCAGAAATCATTCTAATATGCTGATTGGCTGCTCAAGAAACATTTCTTATTATTATAAATGTTGAAAACAGTTGTGCTGCTTAATACTTTTGTGGAAATCCTGATTTATTTTTCTGATTTATTTGAAATCTTCAGTGTCAATTTAATGCATCCTTGGTGAATAAGACTAGGAATTTCTCACCTAAAAAATCATACTGACACCAAATGGTAATGTATATGTAATTTATTTTCTTAACATTGTGTCCTGACCAGATGCAATTCCAGAAGTTTTTATTCTGTCCTCTATCAGTATGAACATGGAGGAGATGGGATTTCTGGTTTGATGTTTTAGTGCTTTGTATCTGGTTAGGACACATGTGAGTAATGGCATGTGATAGGACAGACATGTCTTGCCTGGTTATAGTGCATGGTGACACAGAGCTCGCTGTCGAACTTGAGCGGATGGGCCCAGATGACTCGTCTGAACCAGAAGCTGTAGTTGGGATCAATCTGCTCCGCCTCTGTTGCGATGTCTAATATGTACTCTCTCTTATTGAGGGGCCGCACATTCTGACCTGGATGACATCACCAAAAATATGAGTGAATAAATCTGGTAGGGTATGTTCGGAATGGCATACTGTTGTTCTCGAAACATTTTATTTTATTATTGTTATTTATTTATATTGTGATGTAAAGTACAAAATTTATGATCTACTTATCCTACATTTGCTAAAATAAACAAATATAGCACACTCTCGAGTCGATCTTTCATTTTTAGTGTGACTAATGAACCAGATGTAAAAGCAGCTGTAACTTTTTAATGTGTCCTTGTTGACTCATTATTTTATCTAATAAAAGTTAACAATCGCCAAATTAAACATGCAATATGAGGTCAAGAAATAGTAAAAATTGTAACATTTTTTGTATGCTGTGCATACTGCATAATAGTTTTTTTGTTGTTGTTTTTTTTGCCATTTTTTGCATTATTTAGTATATAGTTCGCTAGTATTCCATTCCGAACATAGACTTTAGGCCCATTCACACAACTATAACAAAGATGAATAATAAAAACATTGACAGCCAATCAGAATCCATGCTGCTTTAAAGAGTGTGAGCATTAAAGTGGCAGATGACAAAACTGCAGTGCATGCTTATAATGAACAGAACGTTATCATGTGTTGGTGTTGATGCTAACACAGTATACACTACCAGTCAAAAGCTTTTGTAACATTAGAAAAAGCTTTTGTAACATTCTACACTATACCATTCAAAAGCTTGGAGAAATTATAGAAATTCATAATTTTATTTAGCAAGGATGCTTTAAGTTGATCAAAAGTGATGATACAGACATTTATAATGTTACAAAAGATTTCTATTTCAGATAAATGCTGTTCTTCTATTCATCAAAGAAACCTGAAAACATTCTACTCAGCTGTTTTCAACATAATAATAAATGTTTTTTGAGCAGCAAATCAGAATATTAGAATGATTTCCTGTGACTGGAGTAATGATTCTAAAAATTCAGCTTTGAATCACAGAAATAAGTTACATTTTAAAATATATTCAAATAAAAAAATAGTAAAAATATTTCAAAATGTTACTGTTTTTGCTGTACTTTGGATCAAATAAATGCAGGCTTGGTGAACAGAAGAGACTTCTTTTAAAAAAAACATTAATAATCTTACTGTTCAAAAACCTTTTGTCTGGTAGTGTAGTTATTGTTATCTTTATAGTTATGGGCCTTGATAGAGGTGTAAAGACATCAATCTGTACCTCTGTTGATCACTATGAAAATTGTGTACTCATCCATTGCCTCCAGCCTTTGTAACGCCATCTCATAACACAACTCCTCTATGACATCCAGTGCAACCTGCACACAAAGCAACTTCAACTTCTATCTCAACTTACAAATATAATCACATGCAATAAAAGATATGAAATGTCACACAAGAAAAGAGACATACTGAGCAAGTTTTGATCTTCAAATGTCTCTCAATTCCGCCAGGAAATAGAAACAGCTGTCGCTTTGAGCTTCGACCAGCCTGAAAAACACATACATGAACATAATTAGATTGAAATTAATATCACATACACTACCGAAGGAAAGACTGGGGTTGGTATGATTTTTTAATGTTTTTGAAAGAAATCTCCAAGGCAGATACAGTGAAAAAAGTAATAATGTGAAATATTATTACAGTTTATAAGAACTTTTCTATTTGAATAATTGAGTATCATTCTAATATGCTGATTGACAGCTCAAAATATATTTCTTATTATTATCAATGTTGAAAATAGTTTTGCTTCTTAGTGTTTTTGTGGAAACATGATACATTTTTTTTTAGGATTCTTCGATCAATATTCTTGAATTCTTCAAATTGCATCAAATCATATGGACCCCAAATCTTTGAAAAGTAAGTTGTTTGTGTGAATATGTGTAACAGGGGTGTGGAGGTATGTACGGTCTTGTGTTTATGTGTATTTATTGACCATTATGGCTTTGAGCTCCATGCTACTGGGGTAAACACTCCTGCCACCAAACTGAAAGGTCTTTCTCAGGTTCTGCTCACAAGCTTTAGCAATTCCTGTAGATCACACATTAAATAATATTAGATCATTGTGCCTCATAAAAATAGTGTTTTAATTTGGAGACTAACATATGTTAAATGTGTACATGTGATGTATAATTTACATTTACATTTATGCATTTAGCAGACACTTTTATCCGAAGCGACTTACATTGCATTCAAGTTACAGTTTTTACATTTTATCAGCTCTTGCTTTCCCTGGGAATCGAACCCATGATCTTGGCGTTGCTAGCGCCATGCTCTACCATTTGAGCTACAGGAAAGCTATATTTAATTACCATGAAAATGCACTTCTGGACTTCTGCAGACGTCTCGTAGGAACTTGAGTAAGAATGGTTTGAGCACTTCAGAGCAGCGGTAAAATGCTGTCAGAATGTAGAGTAACCGCCAGCCCTTCTGACAGCTGTCACTGCAACACAACACAAGCAAACACTCACAGCTTAACACAGAGTCCTATCAAACAAGCACAAAAATTAAATAAATAAAGAAGTGTGTATCTCACGGTTTAGAGCTGGCATTGGCTGTAATCTGTTTGAGGACTTGACAGTACGCCTCATCCTTCATCAGTCCATATTCACCCGTTAACTACAAAAACAATGATGTATTTTAGTAAAATTAAAGGCAAAAGTAAACATAAATAAATGAATAAATAAACACAACTGGGGGTCTATGTGCATCATGCCAACAGTACAGCTGGTCACATGGATGAGAGGCTGTGCTTTACCTTCAGGAAGGTGCAAACCACAAACTGCTCTGATTGGCCCCTGAGAGGATGATCTCCCATGAACTTCATTATCGCTACACCCAAAACAAAAACAAAGAAATACATTTTGAGATATGATGCATAACAAAAAATAATAAACAAAAATAAAGCAGATGGAGTGGCTGTGATATATTTATTATCTCACCTAGGAAAATTTCAGAAGCAACCCGGTTCATGTTGGGGTCAGTGAAGTCTATGAGGGACTCTAGGATAGGGTTCTGGAGAAAACAAGAGATCAAAAAAGTTTTATATGGGTGTTTATGTGTATTATTTTCTATGCATATGTATATGTATACTTCGTTCAAATGGTATGCACTTATGCTCATTAAGGCTGTATTTATTTAATAAAAAATACAGTACAAACAGAAATGTTTTGAAATACTACCACAATTTAAAATAACATTGTATTTTAAATATTTGAATATATTTCAAAATGTAATTTATTCCTGTAATGAAAAGCTGAATATTCAGCATCAGTACTCCAGTCTTCAGTGTCACATGATCCTTCAGAAAACATGCTGATTTGGTGCTCAAGAAACATTTCTTAATATTATCAATGTTGAAAATAGTTTTTGCTGTTTAATATTTTTTTGTGAAAAACCTGATACATTTTTTTTCAAGCTTTATTAATAAATCAAAAATTCAAAAGAACAGCATTTATTTGAAATAGAAATCAATAGAAACGATGTCTTTACTGTCACTTTTTTGCTAAATATAATTACTAATTTCTTGAAAAAAGACCCCAAACCTTTGAACAGAAGTGTAAATGCATATGTATTTGCATGTATTTATATGTTTATGTATGCATAGTGGGCAGTACCTTGCTGAATTTCACCATCTCTGCAGGGTCTTTATTTCCTTTACCTTTTTTGGACTTATCTCTAAACGAATCACTAGTCACACAAAAAATTGCAACATTTAGATTTAGTCCTGTGTTTGACTGTCAGATTTTGAAAAAAAAAAGGATGAATAAATGAATTAAAAAGGATTTGTTTGTATTATAATAGTGGTTAACATAACTTTTACCTCTTGCTTCCATCTGACGTTCTGAAATGTTTCCTGGCAAACTCCACCATGTTGTACTGGCTGTCCAAAAGAACATTCCCCTCAGCTTCAGAGTCACCGAAATCCCCGAATCCATCAGACTAACAATCACAAAACAGATGCATTAACTATCTAATCTAATATTAGTAATATACTTTCAGACCAATAACAGTCTTAAAAAACAGAAAATTCACAATTTGTATTTTCAAAGATTAATAAAGGCTTAATTTCAGCACTTTTATTGTCACCACATTTGCAATCATTATATAACATGACATAATGTATTGACATTATATCAGCCATCAAACACCTTGTCATAGAGATATAGAGAATATATGATGTGTGTATATATACAGGGTTTCTGCAGGATAGCTTTTAAGACTCAAATTTTTTTTTTAAGACCTCCACAAATAAAATTAATACCATATGAGTGGGTCGGGGCAATGTCTATAGTACCATATTAAACTGTAAAATGACTGTCAAAAGCATAATTTACAATTCATTTACAAGTTTTCACAAAAACTATAAGTTTTATAAAACATAAACTTTACATTTCAGCCTTTAAACCACTTTTAAGAAAATGGATAAGTCAAAAGTATTAATTTATTGATTTTAGCAGTTTTTCAAAAACATATTAAAATAAATAACATGAATTTAGGGGTGTGTATTGACAAAATTATTTTATGATAGTTAGACGATATTTTGCTGAGTGTTATTGAGTTATTGTGCTGATATCTAAAAGATATACCGTTGACAGCTGACTCCTGAATTTTTTTATTTCTTCATATTCTGTTGGTCAGTTCACATAGTGATAGAAAAATAAATTTTCAACAAGTTTTATGGCCATGTTGCTTTAAGCCATTTTTTACTAAAAGTGTGCATCATCTTTTTTGCATGGCTGTCATAAATCAGATTAAGATAAAATGCTTGCCTTTGTGTTTGCTGTAAATGCAATGACCACAGCAATGATGACCACTAAACTGAGGAAAAAAGTCAATATATGCACATACGGTGAAAAGATGCTTTGAAATTATTTAAAGTAGTAATTTAAAGATAGCTGTGAGCTCGACTGCCGACATCAGAACTCAAAAATGATGAGCAAAAATCGTATTTTAATTGTTTTTACTGTAAAAAAATACAAGTCTGGAGTAAAACTGCTTCAGCTGGTGGATATGAGTCTTTTATATAGGAGATATGCTTGAACTGTTTATTATCTATCATTTTAAATCAGCAGGCGATCATCTCACTGCTGAGCATTTAACCTCCCAAGGTTTTTCTAAATTAACTTTATACAGAAACTGAACTATTTTAATAGGTTAATTTTCATATCGCTTTTAAAACCCCGTACATCCATGATACACGCTTTTAAGGTTCCAGCCAGGAAAAATCAAGCCCTGTCCTTTGACTGATGGGATAGTCAAATCCCTCAAGCACTGAGCTACAGGAACCACCATTCAACCCCCTGCACCGCCCCGTACCTCCAGCCTGGAAAAACATTCATATACGATGATTTGTCCTGCTTACTGTAATTTTTATTTTTTTTTGTAATTAAAACAGATTATTGGAATACATTTGAAAAGAAAATACTATCTAATCAGTCTTTCTAATTAAAAATGTCAGACTTATTACACAGTTAAATGTTTATTATTGTTTCTTTGTAATATTTTGTGAAATTTACTAGCAATTTCTGATTGAAAATTGATTTTCAGTGTACAACAGCTTGTTATTTCTGTATTTTGCTTTTTATTAACATTAAAAAATAAATGCATGGATTTAATAAATATCTAATTTCATTACATTACAAAATATCTCTAATTTCAAGTGTAGTTCCACAATTTAAAGTGTCCTATAAACAAAAATGTTGTATGTTAAATGTCGAACCAAAATCTGGTGTGCCTCTCTTCAGCTCCTCGAGGTAGATGACCTTTTTCTTCACCACGCAGCCGTAACTCTGACCTGAAACACAGACACACATACACACCATGAAAATGTCACAGTTCTCCTCTAAAATGCATACACAGCGGTTTATGTTTCGCCGTGGTCATGCACTGTACGGCCCCCCTCAGAGATTTCCTGGAGTATCAAGGACAAGCCTTCCCAAGGTTAAATGCAGCTCATCTGATGGAATGCAAATATTATGAGCTCCATTCTAGAGATTTTCCTGCAGAGTCATTTCGTTAACTGACTTAAAATTAAACAAAATCACTGTATACAGAAAAGTTTGGGGTCTCATTTGTCTCACCAAGGCTGAATTGATTTGATCGAAAAGTTGCAATTTTAAATAACTATTTTATTTAAAATGCACTTCTTCTCACCCTCCTCTAACCCATCCATGGCCTGAAGACGAATGATATCTGCTTTATGGAAGCTGAGAAGAGCTCTGTCCTCTGTGATGAAGTTTCTCTCTGCTACAACATACTCAGAATCCTGTGGAAGAAGTCAGAAGTATGACATTTAATGTTTAAAATCAGAGCCTTTGAAAGTGTAAAGGCACCTTAAGAAATGACGAGAAGAGAAATCAAAGCCCGTTCTGTACCTTCTTAAGATGAGAGATGAAGAGATCAATCATATGTTTGATCTGAGGTGCTTTGGCCGAGAACAGGATCAATTTCTCATTCATCAGATTAAACTCCAGCATGTTTTGAGAGGGGATGGTCACAAACAGGATGTCTGTGTAGCTGTGGGAGAGCAGGAGAGTTTAGATGCTTTAGAAGGTGTACTGCTGACAGATGGTTAAATGGCTGGAAGGATGACGCACCTGTACGGACGGAGCACTCGGAAGTAGTCTGGAGCTGCAGTGCTGCTTTTTACTGTCTTGAGAAGTTTGATACCAGAGTGAGACACTGCCAACACCTGCACTCCAGTACCCACACTGCCCTGCAAACACACACACTAGTGACATATCGGCCCACAGCATTCACACTAACAGTCCGCCAGGAAACAGAACTCACAGAGGCAGGAAACAGGCGAGAAAAATAAATCTCCCATGACTCCCTGGCAGCTGCAATCACAGCTTTCTTCACACTTTCATCCTGAACATCTGTGTTCGGCTCGATGCCATATTGTGCTATGAAACAAACACATGATCAGTGTAGTCATCATAAATGATAAACTAAACAAGTTATCTTGGAAAATAATTTCATTTTGAACAGAAATTTCATTGTAAATTAGTTCCTTCCTCACCAAACAAGGATTTCATCTTCTGCCTCTCCTCTTTAGTAATGCGTACACAGGCTTCTGTGAATGTGTCATTAACAATCTGAAAAACACAATTTAAATACAAGAAATAAATGACAAAATGAAGAATGAAGGCAAGATACAAGCAACAAATTTACAAGACTGCAACATATTAAAAAAAAGTTCATTAGTACTTCATTAATACTTTCAAGGATCCATACAATAAATCCAAAATGATAGTAAAGAAATTTATAATATTTCTATTTCAAATAAATGCTGTTCTTTTCAACATTCTATTAATCAAAGAATCCTGAAAAAAAAAAAAACTGTTTTCTACATCGAAAATAAGACATGTTTCTTGAGCATCAAATCCTCATATTAGAATGATTTCTGAAGGATCATGTGACACTGAAGACTGGAGTAATGATGCTGAATATTCAGCTTTGCATCACAGGAATAAATTACGTTTTAAAACATGTTCACATATAAAACAGTTGTTTTAAGTTGCAATAATATTTAATCAATATTACTGTTTTTTTTACTTTATTTTTGAGCATGAGAGACGTCTTTCAAAAACAGTAAAAAATCTTACCAACACCACAATTTTGAACAGTATTGTATATTATAAAATTATTTTTTTTATTTACAGGATTATAAAACATATTTCTATATTGTATTTCTACAAATTCTATTTTAGTTTTACTCAGTACTGGAGTTTATTTAGTACTGTGTGGAGTATCTCTCACCTGTTTGAATATGAGGTCCAGCACTAGAGGATGGTTCCAAGTGTCTTTAGGATAGAAGACCTACAGCGATTTGTACAGCAGCGTTAGTTCTTAAACTGTACTGTGTTCATGATGATCCTCAAAATGATGAAGTACACACTCATAAACAAATGATGCACTGAACACACACCTCCTTCCTGAGGTATATCTTCCAGGGAACGTTTGTGTAGGTGTAATGCTCCTCTGTGCGGCTCCTGTGCAGCTGTGTTTGGATGCTCTCAGATTCCACTGGAAGATCTCTGGACACTAGTGTGTGTGAGAGAGATGGAGAAACATGGTTGAGGACAAATGCATTATATATGTATGCTGCTGTCCAAAAGTTTGGAGTCTGCATGATTTGTTTTATGTATTTGAAGGTCTTATGCTTTTGAAATCTCTTATGCTCACCAAGGCTGCATTAATTTGATCAAAAATGAAGTAAAAACAGTAAAGTAATTTAACTAATTTACAATTTAAAATAACTGTTTTCTATTTTGAATATAGTTTAAAATGTATTTTAATCCTGTGATGGCAGGATGCTGAATTTTCAGTATTATTACTCCAGTCTTCAGTGTCACATGATCCTTCAGAAAGCATTTGAATATGATGATTTGCTGCTAAAGAAACATTAATATTATTATCAATGCTTAAAACAGTTGTGCTGCTTAATATTTATGTGGAAACCGTGACATATATATATATATATATATATATATTTCTTAGGATTCTTTGATTAATAGACAGTTCAAAAGAAACATTTATTGAAATATCCTTGCTGAATAAAAGTATTAATTTCTTATTGACCCCAAACTTCTGAACAGTAGTTTATCTCTTACAAAAAGTAATGTTACAGTGTTACAGTGATGGTATCAAATGGTTATACTATGGTATTCTGATATATACCATGGGACTGTATCATTATCATAGTTACAATAGTATTTACATGGTACTTCACAGAATACCATGGTAGTCTTCAAAAAATATGTCATAATACCATGGTGTTTTTGTAAGTTATGTGTGTCTGTGAGTTGTTTACCTGGTGGAGGTAAAGTTAGAGGTGGCTCTGGTGCTTTCTTCTTGCTGCTTTTAGTTGGTTTGAGGCCTCCATCTCTGGACACAGCAGCTGGAGTGGGAGCCTTTCTCTACACAAACAGTTATTACACACATAGCAAGATAAAATATTTAATAAAAGTTTGCGAAGACAAACATTTTGTGCACAATACGACCAGGAATGTGTATAAAGGCCCATTTTAATTTAATGCTGACATTAAGTCATTGTAATTAATACATTTAAATACATTTATAGTTCGTTTTAAACATGACAAAAACATTCTGAGATTTAAACGAGGCTCTACGGAGAGTTTGGACTAAGCGCCCCCTTGTGGAGTATAACTTTATGTCCGATGACATGATTAATTATTGGTAGCTAGCAATGTTTAATCGCTCAAAAATGGTTTAATTGGTTAGTACAGAAGTGATAGAGGTAGACATACCTGTGGAGGAGGTGGATTGTCCCTCTGTGTTTTTAGGATCTGCACTGCCTCATCATGTGGGTTCATCTTCTTCACAAAAGCTTTACCTTCTCGCCTGTCATCAAACACATGCCATTGGAGATAATAAGAATGGAAATAAAATCATCTGATGTATGAAACATAGGCACAAATAGTACACACAGGTAACACACCTCTGTATCTGCGGCACAGGTTCGGGGGTTTGATATTGCTTTATGATATCTTTAATGTTGTGGCTGGGAATGATGTGCTCAGAGTTAGAGACCGAATATTTCACCACCTCTGAGCCAGGAGCTGGAGCAGAACGCATGGGACCTGTGATGGCAACAGGTGCTGAGAGAGAAAGAGAAAATATGCAAAAGTGACATAAAATGCATATGTTTCAATTGTTGGACATAATTAGTTTTGAATACACAGATATATGATTGAATGCAATGACACACCATGTCTTTTGGCAGGCCTGCTGTCAAGTTTAATTGGTGCAGTGGGGGCTTGTTTCTTCCCTAATGTCCCATTAGATGAAACAGCCTGAAATTAATTTAGCGAAAGGTAACAAATCATCATCAAAGCAAAAAACAAAGCTGTTTTTATATTAAAACATACTCAGCAGTTAAACAGATGCACAGACTGGATAAATATAAGTGAATAAAAAATTAACTATAGACAATCAAAATGCAATTAGAAGCACTTTAGTTGCAGACTAATATGAAAATGACTAATAATTATAAGAAACAATAAAAGCAAACAAATTCATCAGCCTTCTAATAAACAACACAACAAACAACATTTAATTGCTGAAAAATTAACTGATTTTACACTATTGTAAGTTTATACACAACTGTTTAAAAATTAGTCTAAGATTTTTTCAAAAAGTTTTTTGTTCACCAATGCTGCATTTATTTGATCTAAAATGCAGTAAAAAGATTAAAATTGTGAAAAAATTGCAATTTAAAATAGCTGCTTTCAATTTTAATATATTTTAAAATGTAATTTATCCTTGTGATGGCAAAGCTGAATTTTCAGCATCATTACGCCAGTCTTCAGTGTCATAATCCCACAGAAATCATTCTGATTTGCTCATTTCTTATTATTATCATTTCTTTTTATTATTAATGTTGAAAACAGTTTTGCTGCTATCTTAATATTTTTGTGGAAAACTTGATTTATTTGCACCCCCTCTTTTGTCACAATTTAATGCTTATACGGATATATACTGTATATATATATACAGTATATATATATATATATATATTAAATTCTATTTCAATTAATACATGTTATGTGAAAAATCAATAAGGAACATCATAAGCAATTTGTAATAAGCAATTTAATAAAATATATTAAAGAGTCAACAACATTGCTAGTACACAAGGTCAAGTATAAACTAGATTTACAGTATAAACTATTCGATAATATCAACACTTGGGCACCTTTGTGGTGGTGGTGCTCCGTGGCTGTGGTGTTGGGGGGCTGCTCTTCTTCTCCTGGAGCTCCTGTTGCTCCTCTAAGGTTCTGGGGGTGGTGTTGATCGAGGTGGAGGGGATGGTGGGGTGGGGGGTCACCGGGGGGCTCGTGTACATGGACAGGGGAGGTGGGGCGTAAGGGCTGGGGGGGAGGTTAGCGTAGGGGCTGGGAGGGACGGCGGGGTACGGGCTGGGCGGCAGAGTGCTGTAGGGAGTGGGTGGAGGGCTGGTTGGGGGGCTGGTGAGGGGAGACATTGGTGGACTGCTCACCATAGCCATCGCCTGCATGGTCATCTGCTGAGCCTGAGGGTGTCAAGAAAGTCGACAGATGCAGGGTGACGTAAAGTGCTTTTGTTGTAGTCTTATCTTTTCGTGAAATTGTGTTTTTTATTTTGTAAATATTTTGTCATGTTTTATTATGTCAGCCATTGTATTAATTGCAGTCCGACTGACAAGGCATACAATGTTACACGAAATTTTTTTTTTTTACATTAAATGTCACCAAATCTGTAAGCAAACATTCAAAAAGTGAAATTAATAATAAATAAACAAAATAAAAATGAAATAAAATATAAAATAAACAACTAAACCAATGCTATTTTAGTATCACTGATGTGCTATTATAGCTTTTGTTGATATTTTTATATTTTCTGTTTTCACTTCAACTATTTGAATTTTAAGTAACTATGTGGTGTTTTTGTTATTTTTACATATATATATATATATATATATATATATATATATATATATTAGGGGTGGCACGGTACACAGATGTCACGGTTCGGTATGTACCTCGGTTCGGGGGTCACGGTTCGATACGATTTCGGTACAACAGGAAAAAAAAAGAAGAAATCTACTATGCTCAGTTTCTTTTCATTTATTTTGAACAGACAGTAGTGCAAATTACAATTTTTTTCCATCTAGATGTGAACAGTAAATATTATTACATGTTATAAACATGTATCTGTTTTGTTTTCATTGTGAGTGTACACAAATAAAAGCAGACCTTTATACAGTGATTGTTAATAAGACAATAAGTGTTTAAAGTTGATTCTGCTGGTATAAGGAAACAGTTGAAGTACAAAGCCACACACACACACACACACACACAAAACACATCAGTTCCAGCATTGCTAACTTGACAGAACAGTTGGTAACGTTACTTTATCAAAATAGAATACAGTGAACCAAACATCAGCGCGCCCTCCTCTGTGTCACCGCTGGAATGCGACTGAAGTACAAAGCCTATAATTTACATAATAAATAATAGTTTAGCATTCAGATACGTTACATCGCAAATATGGAAATATTATGGAATATTTGGATTTGTGCCGAATGAGAGAGGTAGGATAAACGAGCACAAAGCTCCATTTCGCAAACAGTTGAGTGCACAAGCCTTTAAAGTATACTCCTTTGTCAGTCTATGTGAGAGACGTGTTCAGAATCAGCACATGGTCACTGTCTAGGGGGCTTCGCTTTCAAGTGCGCAACTCACGGCATTCACTGTTCTTCTGCTGGTGGTTATCAAACAGCGTTGCATTACTGCGGGCGCCCCCTTCTGGATTGGGGGTGAATTGCCTGTATTCGTCGTAAGGCCTCATGCACCGAACCGAGAGGTCCGTACCGTGACGGTTCGGTACGAATACATGCACCGTGCCACCCCTAATATATATATATATATATATATAAAAAAAAATTCCTTAAATATGTCTATATATATATTTTTTCTTTTTTAGTAGGCTTAGTTAATTTAGTTTTGGTTTAGTAAATTAAAGTCTTGGCAACTCGCTGAAATTAAAATAATGATAATTTTTTTTGTAATATTTGAATCTATTTAAATTAATGTTTATTTTAAGTACTAAAAATGTTTAATGGTTTTATATTTAGTTAACAGTAATAACCCTGAACTAAACTAAACTAAACTAAACTGAATGAAAAAAAGCCGTTTGGTTATAAAACCATTAAATAAAGACTTTATTACCATAATGACGGCTTGCTGGTTGATGATGGTTTGTTGCTGTTGGGCCAGGACAGTGTGCTGCGGGTCTGACAGGGAGAATTAAAAGACATAATAATGAATACTTGTCCATCACTTCATTTCAATCCCTGTAAAGCTGAAGCATTTTAATTAGAAATACCTGGCCCTGGGGGCACCGCTGGCATACTGGGCATTACTGAAGCACCTGGTATGGGTGGCAGAACTCTCACTGCTACAGAATACAGAGAGCAGAAAAATATTACACATACACAGCCCTCACACCATTAATATATGTCTGTGGGCATTCATAATTCAAGTCCAGCTCAAAATATCAGCATAGCTGGTCATCAGGTTAGGATGCTGGTGTGCTGATGTCCCTTCCAGGCTTCTTAAGTTTACTAGCTGCTTGACCAGATTCATTAGTCAAGTCAAATGTATTTGTCTAGTGCTTTTCACTACACACATTGTTTCAAGATAGCTTTACAGAAAAACATAATTCAAAAATGAAAATTTGCACACACAAGTTTTCAACTTCAGGCCATCCAAGATGTAGATGATTTTGTTTCTTCACTGCAACAGATTTGAAAAAAATCTGACATTATATCTCTGCATTACATTACAACATTATGGTGAATAGGTACCATCAGAATGAGAGTCCAAACAGCTGATAAAAACATCACAGTGAGTAATCCATAAATAATCCAGTAATATTCAATCCATAACGTTTTGCGAAACGAAAAGCTGTGTGTTTCCATCATTAAAATGTTTTTAAGTTCAAACTGTTGCTTCTAGCTAAAATAAGTGTCCTCTTTCCATAATATTGCTTTAGTGATAAAGTCGCCTTGCCTGAATCAGGAGAGAAATATGCACAGATCAAGCATACAAAACAGTTTTAAACAAATATTTTGGTGGATCATGGTGTGAAAGGACAATAGAGGATAGACTTTTTCATTCAGCATTATTATGGACTGTTATTTTGGCCAGAAGCAATGGTTAAAAGTTAAAATGCCTTAATAATGGATTTGTTCCTTACAAACACACAGCTTTTCACTTCAGAAGATGTTAATTGATAGACTGGAGATGTTTGGATTACTTGTGGATTATTGTGATGTTTTTATCAGCTGTTTGGACTCTCATTCTGACGGCACCCATTCGCTGCAGAAGATCCATTGGTGAGCAAGTGATGTAATGCTACATTTCTTCAAATCTGTTCTAAAGAATATACATCTTGGATGGCCTGAGGGTGAGTAAATTTTCAGCAAATTGTAAGTACATTTTTGGGTGAACTATTCCTTTCATGTTTATAATATCTTAATATCTTCATGCCTTACAGTAGCATTTAGCAGATTATAGCTGGGCGATAAAGTAGTTTACATTTTGTGATACAAGCAATCAAGCAGTTGAGATTGGCATACTTGGGATGAGATGGGCATACTTATATATGCAAATTAATGTAAAGATGCGGGTGATAATATAGTTACATTTTGCAACAGAAAATCATGCAGTTCAGATTTGCTATATAATACAGTATATACAGTATGCACACAGATAAAGTTGGATAGGTTTTGCTGGCAGTCCAGCACCAAAACCAGCATAAACCAGCCTGGACCAGCAAAGAAATTCATGCTTTTTTAAGCTGTACTTTTCAGCAGAGAGCATTAAATGAGTGTGTGAACCTCCAGGCTGAAGAGCAGCTGAGACATTGACCCTAGCAGGAGACTGTGCTTCATCGCCACCTACACCTCCTCCACCCTTCATCCTACCAGACAAAACTGATGCATCAAGGTCCTACACGAAAAAGAATAATCCAGTTAGTTACTGACCACATGCTTAAATGTACTGAAAAAAAAAATATATATATATAATGCATAATATAATGCAAGGTGTTGTGGCTCCAATGATACAGAGGAGTGAGTCAGATCATGCTTTCACACATATTAAACTGTTTTTAATCTATTTCTGTAACAGATATTAGAGAAATCTAATTGATATAACTTGTGTGTGCAGTTTACAGCGTGACTCTTGGTCTCTGTCTCTCTCTGTGTGTGGGATAAGCCTCATTAAAAAATTACAGCCTCATTTTGTTTACTTATTTCCTAGTGCTGTGTGTAAAACAATCATAGGAAGCCCAGCCAAATACATACACAAACCCACAATCAACATTCACATAAATGAGAGACTGTGAATTACAGTAAGACTGTAAAGCAATCTTCCATACTCTCACTCTCTCTTATTCACATTTGTGTGTGTGAGGTAATCAGGTGACACCGTACCCCAGTTCCATCAGACAGAACTGGGTCAAACAGGCTGTCCAAATACTGGTCCATCCCTCTCTGAGTGCCATCATATGGTGGTTCTAAGTATGACAAAGACAGAAAGAGACAGAAGAGAGAGAAAGTTAAAAAAAAGAGGAGGACAAAGTTAGAATGTGAACAGGAATTCATATTTAATCATGTAAAAAATCTGTATCTTTTTACTGTATTCCAGTAAAATGATTTAAATATGCTTTTAACATAATACATTTACCTAAGAAGCAAGAAGATAAACTACTGTTTAAAAGTATCAGCAGACACTTTAAACTGATTAAAAGTCACAGTAAAGACATTCATAATATTACAAAATATTTATATTTTAAATAAATATGGTTATTTTGAACATTATATTCGACCAACAAATTCTAAGGGTCAGAGAAAATTGTAATCAAAAAAAGAAAGGACATTTGTTAGTTAACCCCAAAATCTCATCAAACTAAGTGAAGACATGTACACAAGTAGAACAAACTACTGCCTAAAACAAAAGTTAATTATGATCAATGACCTGTGCATTCACCTCTGCAAGACACCTTTAAACCTGTATAATGTTACCCATCCTCAGAACACGCACACAGAAAGGTTACAAGAACACCATCGGGGTTAGTTTAGCTGTATGTAATCTAGCCATTCTGTGTGTATCTGATTCTACTTTACATGCATGGATGTAGATCTGCTACTACTGATTAAAGCAAGCGCTGTAGTTTAGGGTTTCTTGAGGTTATGCTGGGTTATTCACTGGCGTGCCAATAGGCCTATCGGTGCAATAACAATCGCCGGCCAATCAGATTGGGAAGGGTCAATGACTTTATGTCCTTCTACTTAGGGACTGATGTATGTTGTGCTTCTTTTTAAAGGCTGAAAAGGCTACCCAGATTGTAGTGGCCTTCAGAAATTGGTAGACTGTTGGTTGCAACGGCGCTCGTTCGGTTGGCATATGAGAGCGGTCCATCCTCATCCTCTTCAAATCCACTGCCAAAGAGACTTCTGCGTATGAACATATGTATTAAATGTTATGACAAGAAAGCACTACAATGGAAACATGCCTGAAAATGACTAAATATTCTGCGTACATGCTCGCGTTAGGTCGTGCTTTGCTGGGGTCTTCAGTAGAGATGATGAAGTATGTTTTCTGTTTGGGGAAGTCTGGCAGCAGCTCCAGGTCACACACCAGATCCAGAACATAATCGTGACCCTCTAACTCCACCCACTGCACCGGCTCCTTCATCAGAACCGACCAACCCCATCGGCTCTCAGTGGACACCCCCCTGCAAGATGACCGATACCATGATTACAAGTCTATTATGTTCATAAACTACACAATTTTCTGTGAAATCTGCCAACTCAAATCTGAGACTGCCTGTGACTTTCAGCAACTAGCGTTTTCTCATCCAGACTGCAAATCTATGCAAAAGTTTTGTGGTGTATTCCAGCCTTAAGATGCTGTGTTTTCAAGTAAATCTCTGAAAATTCGGCAGAAAAAAATCACCGGTGTTGTAGTACGTCTCCAGCAAGTCCCTCTCCATTCGTCCAGGAATGGACAGGACACAGGAAAGACACACCTACAAAGAAATAATCAAATAATACTGGCTCGAATCAAATAAACACAAGTCTCTCTGATATTGTTGTCTCTAGATACAGCTCGGCTTCCTCCTTGAGTCTAAATCTGTGCGTTCTGCTTTTTTATGGTCTTCCAGGTAAAAAGCACAAATCTGATTGCTTAGAAAAGTAACAGCATACCATTTATCAACATAAACAGACTTGAGTATCCAAATTTGCCATAAAGTACAGATTAAAAAACAAATTAGGATACACTCTTGCCATCCCAGATGTATACTACTTTCTTTCTTTGGTTGAACAAAAACAAACATTTCTAGAAAAATAATCCATCTCTGTGAGTCCATATAATGCAAGTGAGTGAGTTTCGAAATGTTGGCACGCCAAAAATCATAACTGCAATCTATAATATCCCAGTGGAAAAGCTAATGTCACTAGAGCTACAGTGAGTAATTGATGTGTTGCCTTCCTAAAAGGAAAGCTGACAAATATGTCTTGAAGCAAATATTTTGTAAATATTCTGTTTTCACTGACCAGTTTGTAAAATGTAAACAGAAGCACATTCATAAGAAGCAAATAAGAAGCATGGGAAGCATATAGTAGCAAACCTATATGCTTCTTATTTGCTTCTTATGAATGTACTTCTATTTATACTGTGAGTGTATATATATATATATATATATATATATACATATATATATAAATATGTATATATATGCTTTATGGAGTATCAGTCCATGCACTTGCATAATGGCATGAGAGTAAGTAAATGATGAGAGAATGTTCATTTTTGGGTGAACTATCCCTGAAATATTTCTCATTTTTTATTTAAAACTTCATGATCAACACACAGGGAAAATCTCCATTAAGGGGTCATTAATATCTTTAGCTAATAATGGTTATGTAATTGTAAGAGAGTTGATGGGTGGAAACAGTAGTCAAGATAATGCAGACTGACCGTTTTATCTGTACCAGCGCGCGCGCGCACACACACACAACACACACACACACACACACACACACACACACACACACACACACTATCATATATCGACTAATCTGTTCCAGCCCAAACAAGCGAGGACAGAGAGAGAGTGTAACTGGATGAGAAGAGGAGTGAAATAAAGCAGAGAGACAGAGAGTGGGAGCGAGATTAGATGAAAGAGGAGAGGCTGAAAGAAAGATATAGAGAATGACAGAAGAAGAGATTAAAGAGATCAGAAGAAAGAATGGACAGATGACACCAGCCCTGATTTGCATCCTGACCTGATAATAACATGCATTATTTGACACAGACAGAAGAGAGGGAAAGGAAATTGAGGAGAGAGATTGGGGGTGGGGGGCAGCACCACCTACATTTCATTAAGAAGCACTGGGGCTCTGTTGAACAATGTTTTAAGACTGATCAGTTTTAAAACCCAGTTGACAAGAGTCAAGAATGATGTCTACTGACAGCTGTTTTTATGCAGTTATTTTAAAGTTATTTTTAATTTTAAGGGAAGAATTTTTTAACTATTTCAGTCTGAAAAGGAAAAGATGATGACAATCAAAAATAATCAGTAATTTAAAGGAAAACGCCACCGTTTTTCCATATTCCAATATGTTCTTCCCTCAATTTAGACGAGTTGATATGTACCTCTCCCGTCTCAGTCCGTGCACTTAATCCCTCTAGCGCGCGGCACCAGTGTTGCCAGATTGGATGGACGATTTCCCGCCCAAAACCTCACAAAAACCCGCCCAAAAACCGCCCAAAATTTTAACTGTCAAAATAATGTGATATAATGTAAATCAAGGTTGATAAGTGCTATTTTTAACTCCTTTATAACGAAATAATATTGACAAAATAATATAAATATAATGCTAGATAAATTTCCCATGGATCAAATTACCAAATATGATTAAAATATGCAGACACTGTCAAAACGGCAATGAAGAAATGAACCGATACCCTCGAGAAACACATGCATCATTTTCAATGTCAACAGTCAGAATTTAAATGCAAAAAAAGTGCCCAATATAAGTGATCAGAATAAGCAATGTAATTATAGGTATCACACTCCTTCATGCACACACCACGACAGTCAAAACTGTGTCATTCTGTATGATAATCCGACAATAAACAGTTTAAACAACAACAATAATGCTCTTACCTTCGTGTCGCTCTATAATTTCACACAGAACTAAGTCTTTAGTGAAGTTCATATTGAACATAATATAGAATTTTACACAGTCAAAACTAACAAGTCCATCAGCTTTAAAGGATATACCAATATGGAGCGTTTAAAAGATAAAAGACAGGATCGTATAGATATAAATAGATTTTGATTAAATAATTGAACTGTGCTGATTTCGGAGCTGCAGTAATATAGCCTTCGTGTCATCTCCCTCAACAGGTGTAATTCACGTTTTGAGAGTTAAAACACTCTCCACTCTTCACCATAAGCATTATGATCACTTATACTGTTATACCTTTAAAATCAGATCCGTTATCGCGCTAAAAACCCGTCGCTCATGAATCATCACGTCTGTCTGCTGATCTCTAGTGATAGGCTAAAAGTGCTGCCGCGACGTCAACATCATCAGCACCAGTCTCTTTGCAGTGTGTGTGTGTGTGTGTGTGTGTGTGTGTGTGTGTTTGGTAACGTTGTGATGACTGATTGGATGCATGCAGAAGGCTATATATGCACACTTGGGCTTGTTTGTTTAACCAATTAGCCTATACAATTTATATGTTTTGAAAACCGCCAAACTGACCAAAAACCAGCCCAAATTTTGTCCACCCGCCCAAGCCAATATTTACCCGCACAATCAAATTCAAAACCGCCCAATTGGGCGGGAACCCGCCCAATCTGGCAACACTGCGGCGGCACCACTATGCTAGCGTTTAGCTTAGCACCATTCATTTCTTAGGATCCAAACTGGGATACATTTAGAAGCCACCAAACACTTCCATGTTTTCCCCAGTAACACAAAATAAAACGTGGCGATTTTCTAAGCGGATAAAAATTAACTATAATGTTAAGCACTTCGAGCAGTAATATCATCACTCCTGAAAGCTCTCCCTCTCCCTCTTCCGTCAATACAACCAACGTGGTGCACTATCACTATCAGTGAGAGGGAGAGCGAGAGGGGGCGTTTTCAGGAGTGATGATATTACTGCGCCGAGGTCGAAGTGCTGCAAAGTGCTCTTCCGCCACACATTATAGTTATCATTTTTATCCGCTTAGAAAATCGCCACGTTTTATTTTGTGAAGCCATACTTACTCGTGTAACTACTCATGTAAACGTCTTTAAATAGGGAAAACATGGAAGTGTTTGGTGGCTTCTAAATGTATCCCAGTTTGGATCCTAAGAAATGAATGGTGCTAAACTGAACGCTAGCATAGTGGTGCCGCGCGCTAGAGCGATTAAGTGCACGGACTGAGACGGGAGAGGTACATATCAACTCGTCTAAATTGAGGGAAGAACATATTGGAATATGGAAAAACGGTGGCGTTTTCCTTTAAAATGCATTTTCTCTGTTTGTTAACAGAATAGTTAAACTAAAAATGAACATTTGTTGAAATGTATTTATTTATTTTATTTTATTTTATTTTTATTTATTTATTTTTTGGCAGCAAATTTACTAATTTTACTTAATTTGCTGCAAATGTTCATTTTTGGGTTAACAATTTCTTTAACCATGCTGTTTTGTTCAATGGCCATGGCACACATTTATTCTGTTCTTTTTGTCATACATGTAAGAACAAATTATGAGAATCTTACCATCAAAACAGTGCACCTGGAGCACCATGTGTGCTTTCTTGCGGGTGGCAGTCCACTCTAGCAGGGATAGAGGGTATGTTCGAGACGCTTCAGGGACTAGGTAGGATTTCTGCATGGCTTGGAGGAGTTTGTGTTGGCACAATGCCTTAAAGCCATTCAGAGCATAGTCTGACACAAATCTGACAAAGGGAGAGACAGTTCATTAACTGCTATGACACTAAATCTCGCATTGGAACAATATAGTATATTGTATATACAGTGCCCTCCACTAATATTGGCACCCTTGGTAAATATGACCAAAGGCGGCTGTGAAAATAAATCTGCATTGTTTATCCTTTTTATCTTTCATTCAAAAAATTCACAAAATTCCAACCTATCATTGAAGTAAAACAATTGAAAGTGGGGCGGGGGATCTCATTGTGAAATAAATGCTTTCACTATTTCATGTTGGCCACAATTATTGGCACCCAATTATTGCAACGTCCTTTTCCCAGCACAACAGCTCTGAGTTTTCTCCTATAATGCCTGAAGAGTTTGGAGAACACCTGATAAGAGATCAGAGACCATTTTCTTCATACAGAATCTCTCCAGATCCTTCAGATTCACAGCTCCATGACGGTGCTTCTTCTCTTCAGTTCACCTCACTCATTTTCTACAGGGTTCAGGTCAGAGGACAGAGACAGCCATGGTAAAAGATTCATTCTGTGCTCAGTGGCCCATTTTTGTGTTTATTTTGATGTTTGTTTTGGATTGTTGTCCTGCTGGAAGATCCAAACACGGCCCATTATAAGATTTCTAACAGAGGCAGTCAGATTTAGATTTTTTATCTGTTGGTATTTGATAGAATCCATGATGCCATGCATCTGAACAAGATGTTCAGGACCTCTGGCAGAAAAACAGGCCCACAACATTAAAGATCCAGCAGTATATTTAACCGTGGACATGGGGTACTTTTTTATCCCTGTTTGTACTAAACTCATCTGGTGGGTTTGCTGCCAAAAAGCTCTTTTTTCAGTTTCATCTGACAATAGAAGCCAGTGCCATTTGAAGTTCCAGTCGTGTCTGACAACTGAATTTGCTGGAGTTTGTTTTTGGATGAGTGTGGACAATTTTTCTTGAAACCCTCCCGAACAACATGTGGTGATATAGGGGATGTTTGATTTTTTTTTTTTAGGTTTCTGACCCCAAGACTCAACTAATCTCTACAATTCTCCAGCTGTGATCCTTGGAGAGTCTTTGGCCACTCAAACTCTCCTCCTCAGCGTGCATTAGGACGATATAGACACACGTCCTCTTTCAGGCAGATTTTTAACATCTTTAGTTGATTGGAACCTCTTAATTATTACCCTGATGGTGGAAATGGGGATTTTCAGTGTTTTAACTCTTTTCTTACAGCCACTTTCTATTTTGTGATGCTCAACAATCTTGTTCTTCACATCAGAAATATATTTTTTGTTTTTTTCTC
Organism: Schizothorax lantsangensis; assembly: GCA_027422415.1. NCBI lineage: Eukaryota > Metazoa > Chordata > Actinopteri > Cypriniformes > Cyprinidae > Schizothorax > Schizothorax lantsangensis. Next base: position 8,692,863 of record CM049841.1, on the reverse strand, counting down.
ATTGTGATGGATGATTAAGGGAATTTGACCTTTGTGTTCCTCATATTTATAATCCCGTGGAACAGAAAGTCATGGCTGGACAATTTCATGCTCCTAGTCACCCTGGTGTGCTAAAAAATGTAAATATGAATGGGAATATACTTCAGAGATATTTTACTCATAAGAATTTCTAGGGGTGCCAATAATTGTGGCCAACATTCATTGGCGAAAAACATTTATTTCATCATGAGATTTTCTCCCCACTTTCAATTGTTTTACTTCAATGATAGGTTAGAATTTTGTGAATTTATTGAGTGAAAGATCAAAAGGATAAACAATGCAGATTTATTTTCACAGCTGCCTTTGCTCATATTTATCAAGGGTGCCAATATTAGTGGAGGGCACTGTATATATATATATATATATATATATATATATAGTATTTAATATAGTATAAAAAAATATGCATTATTAATATTTATTATTTATTAATATTAATATTTATTAATTTAATAATAAAATATGCTGATTTGTTTTTTGAGCACCAAATCAGCATATTGGAATGATTTCTGAATGATTGTGTGACACTGAAAACTGGAGAAATTCAGCATTGGAATCACAAGAATTAATTGCATTTTAAAACATATTAAAGTAGAAAACAGTTATTTTAAATTGTAATAATATTTCGCAATATCGTAGTGTTTTTATTGTATTTTTTATCAAATAAATGCAGTCAAGGTAAGAATAACAGACTTCCTTCGAAAACTTGTAAAAAATATTACCAACCCCAAACATTTGAACGGTAGTGTATGTGTTTGTATGCATATTCTCTCACTTCAGCAGATATTTCTCCATCTTCTCAGATGGTGCAAAGGAACTCAAACAGGCGGCCATCAACAACCATCCTCTCTCTGCATTTCTGGTGTTTTCATTCCGCCACACCTGATTGGCTATCTGCGCTAGGATCTCATCTCTGATTGGTGGAGTGGCAAGGCCTCTCTGAATGATGTAATTTCCAAACAGGTTTTCTTGAGCTCCATTCAGGTTTGGATCTCCCATGAAACGCAAAATCTATCAAATACAGATTTGAAAATTCAACAACAAAACTGCAGAGAAGTGCTGAAAATGAGACTGGGTTTAGGGTTAATGTAATGTTACCAGTATAAACACATCAAGAGCATCCTGTTTCAGATCATCTTCTAGTCGGGTCAGTGAGTTCTCCAGTGGTGCTGTTAGCATCCCAAACTGCAATTCCTACACACAAATTAGGCAAAATTTACTGCATTATGTCCTTAATGTGAGTGAATTGTGAGTATTATGCATGTGTGTGTGTGTGTGTTAGCAGGTAGGACACTCACCCTGAAATGTGTGCGTATATATTTGGTCATCAAATGGTTGTTGATGTCCAGTGGAAGAGTGAGCTGGGGGTCTGTTTGTATTCTTGGAGCCTGAACCAGAGCCAAGCAGTCTGAATGACGCTCCCTACCAGCTAACAAGAAAAAAACGGCAAAACATAGGTTTAATATTATTTTTTAGTTTTGCATGATGTCGGTGTATCAAATGTGATTTTTAAACGTGATTTCCCCATAAAAATTGAGGAATGTTACATTTTGTGACAAAACTACAACATCACAAACTTGATAGCTTTATTGATTATAATAGGAGGAATGTAAAATGTTGGTACTGCATTGATAGGTAGTGCTATTTTACAACCCCAAATCAGAAAAAGTTGGGACAGTATGGAAAACGCAAATAAAAAAAGAAAGTAGTGATTTCTACATTTACTTTGACTTGTATTTCATTGCAGACAATATGAACACAAAATATTTCATGTTTTGTCTGGTCAACTTCATGTCATTTGTAAATATACATCCTTTCCTGTCATTCAGACCTGCAACACATTCCAAAAAAAGTTGGGACAGTAAAGCATTTACCACTTTGTAATGTTGCCATTCCTTTTCACAACACTTAAAAGACGTTTAGGGACTGAAGACACCAAGTGATGAAGTGTTTCAGGTGTAATTTTGTCCCATTCTTCCTGCAAACAAGTCTTAAGGTGGGCAACAGTACGGGGTCTTCGTTGTCGCATTTTGCGCTTCAAAATGCACCACACATTCTCTATTGGAGACAGGTCGGGACTGCAGGCAGGCCAGTCAAGTACCCGTACCCTCTTCCTCCGCAGCCAGGACTTTGTAATGTGTGCAGAATGTGGTTTTGCATTGTCTTGTTGAAATATGCATGGACGTCCCTGGAAAAGATGTCTTCTTGAAGGCAGCATATTGTGCTCCAAAATCTTTATGTACTTTTCAGCATTAATGGTGCCATCACAGAAGTGCAAGTTACCTTTGCCAAGGGCACTGACACAACCCCATACCATGACTGACCCTGGCTTTTGGACTTGTTGCTGGTAACAGTCTGGATGATCCTTTTCTTCTTTGGTCCGGAGCACACGGCGTCCATTCCTCCCAAAAAATACCTGAAATACTGATTCATCTGACCACAGTACACGTTTCCATTGTGTGATGGTCCATCCCAGATGCCTCCGAGCCCAGAGAAGTCGACGGCGCTTCTGGACACTGTTAACATAGGGCTTCCTTTTGGCACAGTACAGTTTTAACTGGCATTTGTGGATGTAACTACGTATTGTGGTACTTGACAAAGGTTTGCCAAAGTAGTCCTGAGCCCATGTGGTGATATCGCTTATAGATGAATGACGATTCTTGATGCAGTGCCGCCTGAGGGATCGGAGATCACGGTTGTTCAGCTTAGGCTTGCGCCCTTGTCCTTTACGCACTGAAATTCCTCCAGATTCCTTGAATCTTTTAATTATGTTATGCACTGTTGAAGGTGAAATATCCAAATATCTTCCTATCTTTCTTTGAGGAACATTGTTTTTAAACATTTCAATAATTTTCTCACGTATTTGTTGGCAAACTGGCGATCCTCGGCCCATCTTTGCTCCTAAAGGACTAGACCTTTCTTGGATGCTGCTTTTGTACCAAATCATAATTACAATCACCTGTTGACATCAACTGTTTCAAATCACATCATTATTTAACCAATTTACCTCATTACTAGCCCTAAATTGCTCCTGTCCCAACTTTTTTTGGAATGTGTTGCAGGTCTGAATGACAGGAAAGGATGTATATTTACAAATGACATGAAGTTGACCAGACAAAACATGAAATATTTTGTGTTCATATTGTCTGCAATGAAATACAAGTCAAAGTAAATTTAGAAATCACTACTTTCTTTTTTTATTTGCGTTTTCCATACTGTCCCAACTTTTTCTGATTTGGGGTTGTAGAATCAATGAGATACTATAATAGTTTTTATTATTATTAGTTTGAATTAGACTTTTTATATTTTGTGTTTTCATTTTAATTGAGATTTTGTTGGTTATGTTTTTTTTTTTATTATTAAATGTGCTGGGCAAAAATTATGCTATGTGCCAAAATTTGAAGGTTTTAAACAAAGCTTGAGCAATAATAATGGTAATTTTCACTTGACTTAGCAAATACCATTAGTAATAAGGAAAATAGTTTTTCACACACTGGGAAATTGTGAATAACCTGCTGTGGCCTGTAACAATCCTCCCAACTCTGCAGGAATAACCAGCTGAGTCACATTTACCACCTCCCTGCTTATTCGCTCCTATACAGGAAACACATTACAGAAACTCGTTAGGAAAAGTGGAAAATGTTTGTGGCTGGATATTCAAAGTCTGAAATTTAAAGAACACTGAGTTCTGTCAGCTTAAAAGTTTAATATTTTAAAATATGAACTTGTTAATACTGCAAAGAGACACTAGGGTGATAAAATAAACATAATTGGTCCTTATCTAATAATGAGCACAGACTGTTCTTTTACCTGTTCAAACCTTCTCCTCTCCTCCTCTGCTCTTCTCGCTAAGAGGAGGTTGACCTGTAACAAAACAAAGAGCAAACATAAAAAATTTGAAAAACCTGAATCTGAGCTCACATTAATGAATTACTTATTTTTACCTGTTCTGTAACTGTTCATTATTAGGTAACGTACCCTGATGTATCTTTTGCGATTGACAATGAGTCGGACCATTGCACGGTGCTTGATCAGGTTTATACGCATTCGCAGAAACCACCCCCTTTAAGACAGTAAGAGTTTCAGTCATTTCAATGACATTTAACTTTCAGTTTTGTTGATCCTATTGTAACATTTAGCTTTTTTCTACAAAATATATAATATATATTTTTATATATATCTCCTTGCAGGAAAAAACAGATCATATGGTGGTCAAATCAAGTAACCAGCTCAATCAGGCTCATAAATTTAATCAAAGTGGTCTACCATTACTAACAAGGTTGTCCAAGATGATCAGGTCTGCCAGATTGACTTCATCCTTACCAGTTGATCAAGCACCAAAACTATGCTTAGGCCAACTAGAAACCTTGTGAAAGCAGCTACAATCAAAAGCTAGTGCAAACTAGATTTTCCCGTAGGGTTCAAATTCCTGAACTGCACAATATCACCTGGATTCATAGTCAGTATTTTGATTCTCTAGCTGTAAATCATATTGCAAAGTTAACCACAAACATTTGTATTTGCAAAAGATATGGCATTGAAGAGTTAGAAGCAGTAGGTAGTTTACCTGGCCAGGAAGCCCTTGCAGTGAGCCTGAAGTTTTGTCATGTCCGCACGGAACTTGAGGAATTTCTTCCGGACAAAATACATCCGTACATAACGCTGAAGGGTCAATGCAGCTACATGCATCATACGATCACATTTACTCTCCAATAACTGATACAAATTCTCCTTTAGAAAGAGCTGAGAGTAAAAAAACAAAACAAAAAACAAACACATTTAATGTTTTTGTTAATATTCTGATTTAGGTTTTATTTGTATATTTTGTGTTTTCATTTTAATTTTAGTTTAGTAATTGTTGTGTGTGTTTGTCATTTTTATGATGTCGATATAGTTTTAGTTTTGAATTTAAAAAAAAATTAAGTAGCTTTTAATTTTGAATATTTCAACTTTTTAACTTCAACTTTTAAATTTTTAATATTTCAACAATATTTCAAAATAAAAATAAGTAATGTGGCTTTGACAACTAGCTGAAATAAAATAATATTTTTTTATATTTTATTTTATTTCACTTAATGTTTATTTTTATTTCAAATTACTGTTTTTATGGTTGTAGCTTTAAATAACCCTGCATTCCACAATTTAAAATGACGTTTTATTTATTTTTAAAGACAGAATTTTGGTGTCTTTAGGGGCTGTTCGCACAGAACACATTTTTCCATTCTAATGCTATTTTTCCATTGTTTTTCTATGTAAACACGCTTTAGACAGACGTATACAACCCGCTGCGTTTTTAAGACGCTGTGTCAAGTTAAAAGAATTTCAACTTTTACACGCAGCGCAGATCATCAATGTCAGTTCTAAAACAGTGGGCCAATCAGAAGACCCCGGAGGCAGGGCAACCATTGCAAGATTTTGTTTATAGTAGCAAGTTGGCATGCAAACTGTATATTTGACGGCAACATGGCAGAGGAGGCATTCTGCGTTACACTTTTTAAAAAACCATTCCTGAGCACTCTGTCTCGCGTTTTTAGATGCAAAGACACATTTTGTGTGAACGGCCCCTTAGAAGTGCTTTATTGTTTATTGTGTTTTATTGTCATTCTGCTTACCTTTGACACACCCACTTGATAATCTCCTTTGTTGATTGGGCAGAGCTTCATTAACATAATTACACAGTTATCTCCATCTGGAGGTGGTGGCTTCTTCATTCCTAGCAGGGCTTTGTACCTGGAAACACATTGGCAGAGATAATTTATTATAACATGCTGTATTCTATACACTGGCACACGTCTATTTATAGCACTAGACTAGATTACACACAGTACCGCACTGCATCCATAAGTAACATACACCAGCTGTTGAGTAGGATACCTGTTTAAGAATTTATGGAACGGTACTCTGATTGGATAGCCCTCTTTCCTGATACGGATTGTGTCCAAGATTCCTGAATATCTGAGCTGAGTAGCAACCAACTCAGGGTCAAATATACCAGGCTCCTGAATGGACATGCAAATACATTTAATTCATTTATGCATTAGGTTAGTAACAGAAACTCAGTACATATAGCAAAAACTGTGCTCAAATACTTAAACACTGTGCACCAGTAATAGTGATGCTTGCCTAATGTCTTCTCATACCTTGGTATTATTTGGCTTTATGCAGCGCACAAAATATGGGTTGCACCTGAAAAAAGTGAGAAAAACAGGATATTTAACTGGCTAAAAAAACACAATCAGAAGAAACAATAAATAAATGTATGCATGTGTATGTGCTGATATGAGTTTGTAATACTGTATAACTCTATGCGTGCTTGAGTGTTTAAGACCTCTCCATCTTGTCTAGAAGCTCCTGTAGTGATTGCTGGAACTTGGCGGCCACAGTAGAGGGCTGATATCTCCGAGTCATTGTGCTGTTCCTATTCATTGCTCCTTTCTGCTGATTCAGCATCTCAGCATGCTTTATGAAGAGATTGGACACCATCTAGAAAACACACCCACATATGCATATTAGAAAAATACACTCAGATTCATACTGCACGTTTTCATAAAATACACCTAGTATGCACGAAGAAATTGTGGCTTCTTTTTCTGAGCATCTTGTTTTTGTTAAATTCCTGTAGAAAAGCAAAAATAGCCTATGCTCCTGCACACACGCACACGCACACACACACACACACACACACACACACACACACACACACACACACACACACACACACACACAGACACAGACACAGACACACACACACACACACACACACACAAACAGACAGACATGCTCAGATGCATGCATGGGGATACATTGACTCACTCGGTTCTGGCTCTGCTTAAACAGATCCAATACTTCCTGCCGAACCTGATCATAGTTCTTATCCAGAAATTTATGGACCTAAAATCAGTACAACCCTTTGTGAGATTCTGTTTTCACAAGCTGTTATCATTAAAGCCTCAGTTACAAATGGTAAATTAATTAAAAGTTACTTAATTCACTGGCCTCTGACTTTTGGCATTAATTGTGTAATTAAAATACTGCATATTCAATTAGTATGTCTGTTACCTGGTAAGTTACACGACTGGCATAGTGATAGACAGTGAACTCTGGCAGTGGCATTTTTGGCTTGGAGTAAAGGGGGTTGTTTCCATGATGATAGTGGCACTTCTGAAGGAAGGTGTTGTCAGTGGCCTGTCAGCAAATGTTATAACATGTAGTTAATATACTTTTTTTTCATTTATCCCCATTCAACATTAAAATTTAATTGTGCAACCTGTGGAAAGCAGCTCTGGTCATCAAGGATGCGGAGTATCCCATGGGGCTTTGCAGCGATAAGGTCTATACATGCCTGGTTGTCAGTGAAGGTCAGTTCTTTCCAGTTGATTTGCTCTCGAATGTACTCTTCCTATAGAGACATGCAGAAAGAGAGTGTGTAATTTAATGTTTGAAATCAATATTTCACAGAAATCATAGTATGTTTGGGGTCAGTAAGATTTAAAAAAAAATAATAATAATTTTATTCAGAACTGATGCATTCAATTGATCAAAACTGACAGCATAGACATTTATAATGATATGAAAGATTATAAAAGAAATAAATTACGCAGCACAACTGTTTTCATTATTTATGATAATAAGAAAGGTTCTTGAGTACCAAATCAGTATATTAGAATGATTTCTGAAGGATCATGTGACACTGAAAACTAGAGTAATAATGCTGAAAATTAAGCTTTGCATCACAGGAATAAATATTAATTTTAAAATATATTAAGATAGAAACAGCTATTGTAAATTCCAATACTTTACAACATTACTGTTTTTGCTGTATTTGTATTTATTTATTTAAAAAATAAATGCAGCCTCGATGAGCACAAGAGACACTAAAACATCTTAAGACCCCAAACCTTTGAACAGTATTGTGCATATTAATTCTCACCTGTTCCTGTTTGAAAATGATTTTGCTGAAGAAGAACTGCAGGCTCTCATTAGCATAGTTGATACAGAGCTGCTCAAAGCTGTTGAACGTCAAGCTCTGGACAACACGTATCAAGATGACATGGAGATATATGCAATTAATAATGGTACTTCTGCTCATCTCGATGGTTAATATTATTTTGTATATTTAGAAGGATCTAAATTCCAAAAAACAAAAACCTGCACACTTAACCTTAAAGGTAATACATGTGTCAAAAATGTGCTTGTATGTGTGTTCGGGAGTGTCACTGTATACCTCAAACCCGTATATATCCAGTAAAGATATGGACAGCGCCTCGTTCCTGGGGTAGACCCGCCCATTGATACGCTCTGTCAGCCATTGAAAGAGCAAGGAATAAAGGATCTTGGCAACTGCATCTCTGTAATTGGAGTAGAAAAAAACATACTTGAAATGCAATGAAAACAATATTGCAAAATGCAAATAACTAGAAAATGTGTTTTGTAATGTGTACCTGGCATCCACAGCACTTTCTACTGAGAGGGGAGTGTATATCTTCTCTCTCATTGCCTCCTGTGACAAAACCAAATAACACGCCGTTTAGGTACTGTATATGTTTAATTAAATATTTAATCTTATGAACAAAAAAAAGAAATCACAAAAGCCAAATTATGTGTAAAGACAACCACAAAATGTTTTACTAAAATGTGCATCTAACCAGCGTGTGATCCATTGACACATTTTATGCTGCTTAAGCCATATTGTGGTACTTTATGCTTCTTCAATGGGCACTTTGATTTACTTTGCACAGTATTTTAAAATAGATCTTTTGATTATATGTCTAGAAATGCCTAAATTTTATGACTCATCTTGCCCAGAAGTCAGGGAACAGGCTTGGATACATTTTCACCCTCACACACACTCTATGTCACTCACACAGTCACAGTCAGCGTGTGCAATTGATACAGTGTTATGTGACAGCTGATCCAAGTAAGTGGTGGTGTAAACACAAACCTGTGAGCTCTGGATAACAGAGCTTTACTTATTAAATGAGCAAGATGCTCAACATGACACAAACCACAAACACACTGGCAATCGAACTGTATTCATATAACACTTCACATGTAAAGCAAACATAAAAAAATGCTTTAAATGTGTGTTTGGTGTATTTAAAAAAAATGATGGACACAGAAATGTTCCATTTTCTATAAATACAAAATATGTGAATAACACTATAGTAATACAACTGACCTGACATTATCTGGTCTGTCCTCGCTAACCTTCATTGATCTTTGTGTGAAGTAATGTTAAGGTATCCTGGCAGTGAGTGAGCTATTAGGTGTTAAGATTACTCAAGCCCTGAGCAACCCCTGATTAGATTACTGTGGTTTCCACAGAGCTGAACTCAGAATAATTAAATTAGGTTACTGGCACTCATTAACAGCAACCTGCTTACATGTCATTACAACGTCTCCTTTTCTCTCACCCTTTTTCTCTTTCTTTCTGCCCCAGGTGTTCACAAATGTATCAGAAGATTGGCTAGAGGTCAGTGCATATGCAAGGTGGACAATGTGAGTCTGAGATTGGTTTCCACATCAAATCTGTTATATTTAAAAATAAAAGTGCACAAAGTTCAGTGCACATTATGGATGTATGTACCGTCACTTTGAAGGTGATGGCTTTTTGCAGACCCTCTGGGGAAATCTGCAACAGTTCGGCTACTGCACGAATCTCCTGAGTGCTCACCACACCAGCTGTCTCCTGCACTTCTGTCTGAGACAGAGAATCCAAAGCACACGGTCCACAAGATTGATTACACTGCTCATGTAAGTATGCTATATTTGCATAAAACTACTGAAGGAACTTTTCAAATGTTTAAGTGTACATTACCTCCACTCTCTGGAAAAAGACATTGCCCAAGTGCAGTATGGATGACAGCACTCTGAATATGCTGCTCTGGTCTTCAGGACTGAAGTGGAGAATGTCCATGGCACTCTGTAGCCTCCTGAAGTCCTCCCCGTCATCCTTCCCAGTGATCTCACAGTTACCACCCTAATACGACATGATACCATGAACATAAATATACATAATTACAAATAATGATGACAATAAAACCACCCGTAGGTGGCAGCAAATCCCTGTTTTATAAAATGATTTCTTGAATCATTCAAATCAAACGATTCGTTCAAAATGGCTGATTCAATTAGAAACGAAACAAGTGAGACCATCTGAATGGACCGTTGAATCACTGGCTCACTCGATTCGATCAAAAACTGATTCATACAAGGAATGAACTGTGTTGCTCTGCACTGTTAAATAAAATGAATAGCACATTTGTGCTCGCGCACATGTGCTGATATTCAGAAAAGTACATTGCTAGTGCAATGAATATAAAAACAAACACTCATACATGGGTATTTTTTCTTTCATTGCTTGAATTATAAGGGCATTCTAACTGCATTCTAATAGGCTTCATCGCGCAGTGAATGCTTTTGGACTCTCAAGACATGTTTGTGTTTGGTTTTTGCAAAGTCAGTGATTCAGTAATGTCTGCTCTGCTATTGTCTCTCAATCCCTCACAGTCACACATACAGCACAATAACATATGTCAGTGGAATGTCTTTCAATTCTAATCAAGGAAAAATCCTACCTTTCTGTTGTCTTCTTTTTAAAGAACTTTAAAAGTTGGGCTTGAACCATTTTGCACGAAAAATTAAAACAATTGCTTTGTATTGATGTCGATGGTGTGTCTTGGTAAATGCCTATATTTACCTGGTTCAGGTAGTAGTAGGTTTCAGCCTCCTGTAGGTAGAAGGCCCGTTTCGTGTGCGTAGGAAGTCCAGCCAGCATCTCATAAAAGATGTGGTAGTTTCTCTCATCTTTGGCCTGCAGACACACGCAGACACACAGATTAGGTCCCAAATGGCAGTAATTAATACATGGCTCCTTTAGCCTTTTCCCAGTTAAATGGACAAGAAACAACAGACCTGAAAAACAATTCTGGACTTCTCCAGTAGATACTGCGAGGTTATGGCACCGCTGATCACCCCTCTGATACCAACGACAATACACACAGATTGGTCAAGTGTATGAACTTTCCTTGGCCTTCTCAATTCTCTTTCCATCTGCTTCCTCTCTTTAACTTTCAGAGGATAAATAACGACCTTACTGCCCTACTTTCACATAAGGTCAGATCAAGTTCCCTTGTCATCTCTCAAGAAACAGTTTCAGGCTTGAGAGACATTAAAGAGTTAGAAAGGCACATTACAATGCTTGTAACGTAATGTAACATTCAAGCATTCTACTTTAAATAGCTATAAACATAAGAACAGAAGCCATATACAACAGAAATAAATACTCACTCCTCCAAAAAGACCTCCACAAATTTTCCAAAGCGACTGGAGTTATCATTTCGGACCGTCTTAGCATTTCCAAATGATTCCAACAGAGGAGCTGCCTCGAGAATCTGGATATTAAGAAATTGAAACTTACTTCTAAAAGTATTCAGTAATATTTTCTAGGTTAGAGTTTTAGGTTATCAACAAAATGTTTACCTCAATCTGTATAGAGGGAAGCATTAAATAGAAAAACAAAAATACAGATAATACATTCATTAACAAACACCGCATAAATGTACACAGATTCAATCAAATTTTTGTTTCAGAAATGTACTCTAATTCTATAATTAGCAAGTATTTGTCACCTGTGGTTTATGACAAATCAAAATCAACATCATTTGTTGGACATGGAACAACTTGCCAACCAATGACACATAATTCTAACCCTATCCCTAACAATGTTATTTTGTATTATTCATCTACTATTATAGTATGTATTAATAGTTAATTAATAATTAGGTTAACAATATTTAAATCAGCATTTATTTTTATATTTTTAGTTTTTGTTTAATTTTAGTTTAAATTATTTTGTTATGTGTAATTTTTAGTTCAGTTTAATTTCTTTGATCTCAATTAGTTGACAAGGCAATATTTTTCAGCTTCATTTTAAACTCTTTTATTTTGAGTCTACTTAAGACATTCTACTAAGTAACTTTGCAACTATATGCCAACTTACCCTCATTAGAGTATTAATAATCTGTTACAGTTAAGGTCAGTAGAATAAATTGACAACAGAATGTCTAAAGTTAAAGTTAAATTAAAATAACTTTTAGTTAAAAATAACAATACTGATCCCTAACACAAATGCTAACTCTAACCATTGACTAACATATAGCGCCGAGTTTGAGTCCCGGCTCGTGGATTTTTCCCGATCCCATCCCCCTCTCTCTTCCACTTTGCTTCTAGCCAAACTTTACTGTCCTATCAAAATAAAAGCAAAAATGCCAAAAAATAAATCTTAAAAAAAAGAATATTGTCCATGCCCCAACTCCATTCCTTTCCTTATCCCTAAAAATTGATGTGACGGGAATGTTGTTCTAGGACAAACAAGGACAGTGATCCAGGAACATGTCCCATCTGCCAAAATGTATATGAGTGATCCTTGTCTATGAAGAAAACTCAGTGTTTAATTTATTTTCTATATACACGTACCTGTTGTGTAATGTTCCTCTTATGGTGAATAGCAGTGAGATACCTCAGAACCAGTTTGGTTGCCTCTGTCTTTCCAGAACCACTTTCCCCACTACAATACAAACACTTCACTAATACAACATTACATAGACATACAACACTTCCACATCCTCTACAAATGACACACTCACATACTCTCATCTGACCTGATAATGATGCACTGGTTTCGCTTGATGTCCATCATTGTAGAGTAGGCAATGTTTGCAATGGCAAAGAGATGTCTAGAAACAAACGTGTATAAGAAGGCAGGTTTACATACTGTACATTTCTGGCAATAAAAGTATTGTAAAAGGATGAAAGATAAAATCTTCACCTTAATTTTCTTCCTGCTTCTTTGTTAGACTTTTAATTAACACTACTGTTAAAAATTTGGGGTTGATAAGGCAAGACTGCATTTATTTGACTAAAAATACAATAAAATTGTGTAAAATAATATTTTATTTAATATTTAAAATGGCATGACACTGTAAAATACAGTAATTTTGTGAAACATAATTACAATTTAAAAACAATTTTAAGTGTAATTTATTCGTGTGATGCAAAGCTGAAATTTCAGCAGCCATTACTTCAGTCTTCAGTGTCATATGATCCTTCAGAAATCATTCTGATTTGGTGCTCAAGAAATATTTCTTATTATTATTAATGTTTATGTTTTTTGAGAATGAGGGCATATCATCTGCCTAACTGGGTAAGTTTCTAAAAAAACATAAATTTGTGGTAAAATATGGACTTTAACAAAGGATATAGGAACCATTTTTTTTAAATGTTTGGTTAGGAATTGTTGTGATTGTTCAGACTCACGGTGGGTTATCTCCCAAGCCATGGCCCTCGTACTGCAGAACCGCATCTGTGCCATAGATGTTAAATAGTTGGTATGGATTCAGAGACACCAAAATACTGCCAATGTATGTCTGCTTAGAAGATAAGGGAGAAATTAATAATGTAGTTAGATTCACAAGAGATTTAAATTATAATTGTGAAGGTCTATTCATGCTACTGAGAAAAACATTTTTAAAACAACTTTGTTCAAACGTAAATCTGCTTATTGGCCTGTCCAGTGTAGTATTTTTGTGTAAAATAACAAATAATGTTAAAGTTTGTAAAATGTTTTTTTTTTTTTACTTTATTAGAAAGTAATGATAGCACTGATAGCTGATAGCACAAGTACATGAGCATGTCTGATTTGTGCATATTCTTCTACATTATGACCATATCTTTGTACACAATAATTAGAACTAGCAGACATCTTTGAGATGTGTGTGTATGCTTACTGCAATATGACTGCAAGACTTACATAGACAAGCGCTTGATCAAAGCGAGTCTTCAGGTTTATCAATACTGCTGCCTCAGTAAGCTCTCTGGAAAAAATAGAGGAAGAATGATTTATTTCATATCTAATAATCATCTTTACATTTGCATATGTATATTTATGCTGACATACTCCATTTGTGTCATGTCCTCAGCTCCATCCCCTTCCCTTTTCACCCTGTAGCTGACAGTAGGCAGGCTTCTTATAGAATACATCTGTTTGAAAAATGCAACATATATGCAAACTGAGAACATTGAAAGAAATCTGAGAAGATATTTTCAGCTCATGAATATATTTGATGAATTAGGTCAAGTTGTCTTTTCTAGGGCCTGCTCTAAAATAATGCAGAGATGATTATCACTGGTCAGCAAGGTAACCCGAGATCAGTTATAATCAGCCTTGTAAATCTCATCTGACATCCGATGTAGTTGCAGACTGCAGCTAATACCTTATGAAGATAGGTGAGCTTGGCTGGGCCTTTTGTTAAGGCTCAAAGGATAACAGACTTGTTAAATCTGACAACTGCATCACTGTCTACCTGACAGCATTACTCAGTATTAAGCTTAGTGAAATTAAACCTGATTGTTTATAATTCCTTCCTAATATAAACATTCAGATATATATTTAGCGAAATGTATAAAAAAACCACAAGCAAAATCATGAATAAAAAAAAATTAAAAAAAATGAAAGCATGATACAATTGACCTATCCTTAAGCCCATCCCCTCGAACTCAGACTAGCCAATGGCAGTCGAGTATCAGTTGCACGGGGAGCGGAACTCGGACATCTTTAGGTTTCAGCGCCATAAAGAAACATTGGAAGATCCGAAGCTCGCATCGGATTTATGGGGTTTATGCTTCAAAAATGGAAAAAACGATGTGCCTGGGGTACTTGTAACACTGATTCCAGGTATCCTCAGAGGATGGGCAATATAATTTATTTTATTACATTTCCTGAATCCAAACAAATTATTCAACCCCAATACAAATGAAGACAAAAACCTTCATTTTCTGGTTGTCATACACTCAAGTTACAATTTTCATCTGCTCAAGCAGAACGTTAATGTTATCTTGTGCTTTATCAAGGTATCTCTGGCTAAAACTAGCTAACGTTAAAGTTAGTGAGTCCTTGCTAATGTAGAAACCTAAATAGCGGACTGTTCTCGCGTCTTGTACAGTGTAGGTCAAAAGCACATAAACGTCTACATTTCAGTGCCTCTCCATATTAAACTGGTTAAATGTACATAAATTTAATCGTACCCTGCGATACATGAACAGTGTTGATCCTGCATGTTGTCATCCGCGATCGTGATGACCGACCGTAATATGAGACTTCTCCCGCTTGCATTGTGATCTGTAAACCCTCGCTTCGAGTTACCCACCGTATTTATTTTTAAATATTTTATAAATCCCTCCATGGAATATTTAATTCCCATTTGGTGGCCTTCTGTGTCCAAAATTGTGCAAAAACATCGTGAGACAAGGTTTTCACACTGCAGCGGTCATTGTAAGACAGTGAGCAACTCCTTTTGTTTGTCCGAGGGAGCAACAGTAACTAAGGGGGGCGGGGCTTACCGATAGGTCAATTAGTGTCTCTAGGGCAGGAAAAATACACTGTATTTGTAACTTCTGTTCCCATTTGTTAAATAAATAAGTCAACAATTAATGTTAGCTTTATGTCTTAAAGCGATTTACCTTGTCATACCACTGTCCTTTTGGCTCCCCTTCACGATCTGGTACCCAATGCAGCTCTGTTTCCCCTGGCCTAAGACCAGCTTGTGGTGGGGTAAGAAATTCCATCATTTTGTCATCTCGGTACATAGACCATTTAATGAGGTTCTGTACGGTGTCATGAGGCAAGACTCTTTCTGCAGCCCAATGGTCCTCTGCAGTTTGCCCCTCTCTGTCATTCTGAGCCCAGTGATCTTCTGGACCTGGACCTTTTCGCTGTGGTGGAACTACAGCATAACGGCCATCTGGTCCAATAACCACCTGCCCAGAGGATGTCAAATAGTTGGAGATCCCTGAAGGTAGTTGATAAGAGGCTTTCTTCAGGTCAGCATTCTTTAGAGCATCCATTAAATGTGGCGAAGTGGGGACTTCAAATCCTTGAGCGAGGACTGATCCATCAGGTAATCTGTATGTGGCCTGGCGGAGATTTTGATTTAGAAGTGCCTGTGATAAATTTGGACTTTTATGTCTTCGAGGATCTGCTGAAATAATAGATCCATCCGGTAACTGGTATGTAGCCTTGCGAATATTTTCATTGTGCAAGGCATTTGAAATGTTTGGACTCCTTGGTTTATACAAAGCTTGTGAAATAACAGATCCATCTGGAAGCCTATAGGAGACATTTTTCAAATCCTTATTTGTCAGTGCGGAGGAGAGAGTTGGGGTTGTAGGTTTATAACTTGCATCAGCACTTATTATGGAACCATCAGGTAACCTGTAGGTAGCATTGCGAATATCCCGATTCTGAAGTGCGCTTGCCAAATTTGGAGACTTAGGTTGATAAGCTGGACCAGTTATAACTGAGCCATCAGGTAAACGATAACTGGCATTTCTCATTTGTTGGTTTTGAAGTGCCTGTGATAAATTTGGGGAAGTAGATGTGGGCTGTCCATAGTCCGTTGTTATTAGTGTGCCATCCGGCAATCTGTAAGTTGCATTTCGAATGTTTTGGTTCTGCAGTGCACTGGTCAGATTTGGAGATGTTGGTTCCATTTGCTGATCAGCCATTATTATTGACCCATCTGGCAGTCTATATGAAGCCTTTCTAATGTGCTGATTCTGAAGTGCATGTGACAGGTTTGGTGATGTTGGCCGTTGTTGTCCTGCTGTTATAAGAGTTCCATCTGGAAGTCTATAAGTTGCATTCCTCAGATTTGGATTCTGCAAGGCACTGGACAGGTTTGGAGAAGAAGGTTGCTGTAAATGAGAGTCTGGGTATATTATCGATCCATCTGGAAGTCTATAAGAGGCATTTCTTATGTTTTGGTTCTGCAAAGCATTTGAGAGGTTTGGTGAGAAAGATTGTTGCTGTCGTGGGTCTACTATGGACCCAGCAGGAAGTCTATATGAAGCATTCAGGAGCTGAGAATTTCCAATTGCATCTGCAAGCATTGGAGAAGACTGTACATTTGCTACCTGATTACCATATACTAATGACCCATCAGGCAAGCGGTAAGTGGCACCACGGAGTTGGGGGTTGTGCAATGCATCAGACAGAAAAGGAGATTTCCTAGGATCCTGCCTATAACCTGGCACAGTTGTATAAGGGGAGACCATTCCCTGGACAGGTGCTCGGTATGATGCTTTACGAATATTTTGGTTCTGCAAAGCCGTTGAAAGAGCTGGAGATCCCCTTGGACCATAGCCAGGGGAAACACGGGATCCCCTGCGATGTAAATGTGTTCGGTAAGAAGCATTGCGGACATTTGAATTTTGAAGAGCATTGGAAAGAAGGGGGCCAGCACCTGGCTCTTCATTGTAATCATAGCCTGTCTCTACCTGAGCATAGGGTGAATGTGGCCTTTGAAGAGATGATCGGTATGAAGCACTGCGAAGCTGTGGATTGTGAATTGCACTGGAGAGCAAAGGTGATACTGGCTGACCTGGAACTTGTTCAAATGCTTCCATTTGAGGAACATACGGAGAATAAATAGGTGTTTGTTCAGGGATCTCACCAAACTGAGACACTTCAGGAACATAAGATAAGCCTGGTCTTTGCATGGGCGAAATGTAGGAAGCTTCTCGGAGCTGAGCATTTTGTAAGGCATTTGACAAAAGTGGAGACGCCATCTGTTCTGTATGCTGATCCAGTACAAACATTTCAGGATTATATGGTGAGGGTACTGGTTGCAATTGGGAGACATGCATAGCATTGTTTAGATTAGGGGTTTGCAGGGCAAGGGAGGGAACTGGTGAAGGTGGTTGACCAGGAACCTGTGGAACATTAATGATCTCAGGAGCATAAGGTGACATGGGCTGTTGGAAGGGTGAAATATAGGATGCATTACTAACACTTTGGTTTTGGAGGGCACTTGTAAGCATTGGTGACTGAGGAACACCACTAAACCGATCAAATTCTACAGGGATTGGCTCTGCGCCGACAGGCAAAGGAGATGCAAATGAAGATTCATACATCGGAGGACCAGAAAGCACAGAAGTAGGCAGAGCCCTAGGGGAAGTGGGATGCATAGGTAATGGGGAGCCATGTTTAATATATGGATGAGGAGAGCCTGGTCTGGAGAGATGTCTAACGGAAGGCTGAGGTGATGGAGGGGGCATGTGTTTTTGAGAAAGTTGTGGTGAAGGGGGCATCGTGCCAGGTGCACGCCTCAGTGACTGCCTGGCCATGAGTGGACGGCCACGACCAATGGGTCTCTGTGGGTTTCTCATTGGACCAGGTGTTCCTGGAAGATTAAAACGACTT
This sequence comes from Schizothorax lantsangensis, assembly GCA_027422415.1. Classification (NCBI taxonomy): domain Eukaryota; kingdom Metazoa; phylum Chordata; class Actinopteri; order Cypriniformes; family Cyprinidae; genus Schizothorax; species Schizothorax lantsangensis. Next base: position 8,674,565 of record CM049841.1, on the reverse strand, counting down.
TGTTCCCTTATGCCCATCCCAGTGTGTTGACCTGAGAGTTGTGGGGAGGCTGTGAAGTCCTGTGGCATCATGGACCTGTTACTACGCATGGATGGTCTAAATGGCCGTACATTTTGTGTTGGAGTTCCAGAATGACCCCCTCTGCCAGGATATGGTTTCACAGCTCCCATGGGGATGTTTGGACGGCCCCTTCCTCGTAGTCGACCTCCAGGGGACCCAAAAGGTGGAGAATCTTTCATAAGGCGAGTAGACCTGCGGGAAAGGGTAGGAGAGGGGGATCTACGTTGCAATGGTGGTTGTTGGGAGTCTGGTTCTACAGTAAAACTTCTTCGAGAGGGAGTAGGTGATACTCTTTGAGGCATTAATGGAGACTGTGGTCTGTGAAGATCCCTCTGCTGAACATTGGCCATGGCTCGCATACCCATCTGAGGGGAAGATGGAGGACTCATTCGCCTAAGTGGAGATGGGGAGGCTTGAAATGTCTTGCCACCAAATGGACGATGAACTTGTGAGGGTGAGGAGGGTGGACTGGGTCTCCTAATTGAGGCACGAGGAGACTGTGGTGGGCTCCTCCTCCGAATAGATGCACGAGGTGAAGCTGGAGGACTGGTATAGAGAGATGGAGCTCGTGAGGGCATACGGCCAAGCACTGGCTGGGGAGATGGTGGTGCCTCTCTAAAGGAAGCCTGAGGCTGCAAGCGTCTAGGGACTGTTGGTGAAGCAGGTGGCCCTTCTCTAAATGAAGCCTGAGGCTGTAAACGTCTAGGGACTGTTGGTGAAGCAGGTGGACCTTCTCTAAATGGAACCTGAGGCTGCAAACGTCTAAGGACTGTTGGTGAAGCAGGTGGCCCTTCTCTAAATGAAGCCTGAGGCTGTAAACGTCTAGAAAGTGTTGGAGAAACAGGTGGGCTCATTTTGCGTCCAATTGGAGATGGAGGGTGTTGAACATGACTTATTGGAGAGGACATACCTCTGGCTAGTCTTGGGGATGGAGGTGCTCCCATGCCTCCAATGCCACGCAGAGAGGGCTGTGGGGATGGGCTTCTTCTCATAGGGAGTGGAGCAGCAGGATGCATGGACAGCTGTGGGGAGGCATGGGGGCTCGGTCTGCGTATAGGTACGGGGGAACGTCTAACTTCCATTACCGGCTCTCCAAATCTTGACATAGGTGCCATGGGTGACATAGGCCTATGCAGAGGGGAGGCCATCCCTGCTATAGACCTCCTGCTTGGTGTGGGAGATGGTGGAAATCCACCAGCTTGAGCAATATGTGACATATGTTGATTGACAAATCCCTGGGGATTATTTGCTTGCTTAATTAGCATGGCTGTTGGTGTGGGCACTTGAGGCATTGTGGGATGAAACATTTCTTGAGGATGAACTGTCTGCGAAAAACCATCATCCATTGAGGCTCCTGGTATATATGGATACATTTCATATTGTATGTCTGACATTTCCTCAAAATCATATTGTGTAGGCAAAGGAGGAAGCTCAACATCAATCCTTTCTTTACCAAAAAGCTTGACCTGGGGTCTTGGGAGTCTGAACTCCAGGTCTCCGTGAAGGGGCATAGATTCCATTGAGAAATCTCCATAGTTCTCACCGTACATTCCATAAGCTTCTTCACCTTCCATAATATCTTGCATTGAATAACTATATGGATCATACATATTGTAGGAAGATTGCAGATATGGGTCAACATCTGTTTCACTGTAGTTAACCTGATAGTCCTGAAAATAAAGATCCTCATAAGCATCCCCATAATCATCCATATATGGATCATCTGAAATTTCAACTTCATATGGGTCACTATAGAAGCCCTGAGGGTCATCATAATATCCAAACTGAGTCTGGGCATATGGATTAATTTCATTCCCATACAGATCATAGCTGTTCTCCATTGGATATTGATTATCATCATAGTACTCCATGCCATCATCGAAATAAGGATCCAGTGGATACTGTTGACTATAGTAGCCCATTTCCTGTGGGTAATTGCCCATCTGCTCCTGAGCTCCATAAGGATCACCGTAGTCCATACCATCATCATAATATTCACCCTCATCCTGAATGGCTGCGTGTGGGTCATAGTATCCATCCTGCAACTCATAATAGCCTTGATCATGTGATTGCATGTCATAATAGTTATTTGGTTCTTCATATTGAGTGTATTGCTGTGGAAATGAAGAATGTCCCTGAACATGGGCATACTGTTCACTATACCTGTTAGAGTGCCTCTGGATTGACTGTCTGTGGAATGCACCCCTATCCATCCTGCTCTGGTTATTATAATCGTTTCCTCCAGTGTCATGTTCATATCCATAATTGTGATAACTAGGAGGAGCTCGGATGCTAGCTTGGCGACTGCCAGCAGGAAATGGATATTTTTTGTTGTTTTTCCGGCCCCAGTCATCACGGTCCCTTCCACTCTGACGCCCCTTAATGGAGAGGAACCTCTTGGTCAGCCAGTTTGTTGCCCCAGCCATCTTACCTAATAATTGCCCCCTATATTTAAAACCAGTCCCATCCCCTGAATTCTTTTTTCCAAAAAGGCCTTTAAAAAATCCTGGCTTCTTCTCCGCTTCTTTAGAATTTCCACCTAATTTGATAAGCATATAGGTTGGCTTTGGTCCTGACGGCTCTGTTTTTTCCTTCTCTTTTTTCTTTTTCTTGCTGTTTTTGAAACGCATCATGAACTTTGGAGCATTTCTCAAGAGAGATTTTCTCCTTTTTTTCTTAAGCAAGCGATTCTTCCTTTTGCCAAGTCCAAGAAACAGCTTGGAAGTGCTCTTAAGACGCTTCTTTGAGCTCTTCCTCTTCTTAAATCCAGAGAACCTCATAAAGAGTTTTGAGGTGTTTTTGAGTCCTCTTTTCTTTTTGTCTTCAGGTGGTGGCTTAGGTGGAGACTCATCCTTCTTTTTTGCTTTCTTCTTCTTTCCATCTTCCTCAGCTTTAGATTTATGATGATCTTTTGATTTCTTCTTTGCTTTCTGATCCTCCTCTTCACTTTCCTCCTCATCTTCATCATCCTCATCTTCATCAGAATCATCCTCATCTTCATCAGAATAGGGCTGTCTAGATTTGGACTTTCCCTTTGCAGCTTTACCTTTAGCATCTTTTCCACCACGCTTTCTCTTGTCTCCATCTGACTCTTCATCCTCATCCTCATCCTCATCGCTCAAGTCTTCATCCATCAACTCAGCATCTGAATCCTCCTCAGATTCAATAACCTCTTTCTTTCCCTTGCCTTTATCCTTTCCCTTCTTACCATCATCTTTCCCTTTACTTTTGGGCGGCTCTTCTTTTCCTTTCTTTTTATCATCCTTTCCTGCCTTTTTGTCATCTTTCCCACCCTTCTTGTCATCTTTTGCTCCTTTTTTGTCATCTTTTCCTTTCTTTTCTTCTTCCTTTGGTTTACTTTTTTCTGGCTCTGGTTTTCCTCCTTTCTTGGCGACTGCTTTTAAATCTTTTTTGCCTGGCATTTTATCCTTCTAAAACCATGCTAGTCTACTGCCTTTCTGTCAAAAGACAGATAAAAATATAATTAAACAGAATATCAATGAACACACACACACACACACACACACACACACACACACAAGAAACAATTCAAGAACAGAATTGCTTTTTACAAATTACATTATACTGTTATAAATTAATTATACCACTACAAATTATTTTTTTTACAAAACCAACATTAAATATTCTAGATCTTAATAAAAACTTTTTAATTTTGTCCCAAATTCTGCATACTTAATAATTATAAAGAAAAATTAGTCTTACCTGTAAGTGAGTCTCTTCTCAGTACTGTCATAGATGAATTCTACACAGAGAGCATATAAATCTCTGTTCACATGGTTCCACAGGCCACACCAGATGTGGTCTAGAAGAAGGATCCCTCTTGCAGATGTTCTTAGATAGAGATCCTTTGTTGAGGTGCCTCTGTGTGTTTCTATAACCTTACACTCACCCACACACTCCTCTTTTCTTCTTCTGTTGATCATCAAGATAGAGAGAAAAACCTACCTGTACTTCTCAGCAAAAGAACCAACAGAAACCAACAGATAATTCCAACACATGCAGTCATCAACTATGATATGCCATCCATGACTCAGACAAGGGCTGTGTGTCTGTGTAAGTGAGAGGATGTGTGTCAGGTTTTTAGTTCTGTTGCAGGGCTGTAGAAGGAACCTTAACTTGTCAGCTCTACTTGCCTTGGTGTAACTTAAGCTTGGGTCTCATTCCAGCATAAATAATGTAAGCACAGAGGCCTGTTACTACACAAGCTTGCACACACACACACACACACACACACACACACACAAATCTATGGTGGCGAATGCTTGCATAAATGCAAGTGTGTGCTGATGTATGATGCGCTACACTTCCGCAATGTTTGAAGAAAATAGCACAAACTTAACAAAATTTGGTTACATTTGCTTAATCTAAATTTACCTTTAATAATGGTTAAGTGCACAATGACTTTGACTTGTAAACAAAATAAACTGTTCAAATACAATATACATACATACATACATACATACATACACACACACACACACACACACGTATATATATATATATATATATATATATATATATATATATATATATATACTGTATATACATACATACACACAGTTTATTTTGTTTACATGTGGTCAAAGTCATTGTGCACTTAACCATTATTAAAGGTAAATTTATATATGTATAGATGCCTAAGATTTACTTTTGACCCACAGAATAATTGACCAGATCCTCATACATTGTCAAAATTGTTCCTAAATTATTCCTCATTTGAAGTTAATTCACTTTCAGTCTTATATACAGCTTGTTGTGCATTGAAAAGTAATGACTCGTTGATTTATAGGTTACTAATTAGCAGTAGCTGAATATTTCATACATGATCACTAACAATCAAAGTGTCACTGGAGCACTCGCACAGGAGTAATTACAAATATTGACGTAAGGTTGTAACCATAGAAGTGACCAGGTCAGTGCCAAGAACTGGTGTTACCTGGCATCTAAGAACTACTTAAAAACTGGAGTCCACACTGACACTCTAATTTCAGTAATTAAAAATGTAGTGGCTTCGTCCCCAATTGGAGTAAGTGCAAAGGTGAATAATGATAATTGTCTTAAATGAGGATATGGGTGTTTATGAAGGTGTGTGTACAATGAAGACCAAACCGTTAGGTTCCTTTGGTGACCCACTGACACCTATGAGACAGACAGAGAGAGAGAGAGAGAGAGAGAGAGGTTAATGCAAGTTGCAATGTAAATGCAAATACAAGTTAACTCTGTGGTCATTCAGAAATTCTTAAAATTAGATATGTAAAGGCATGCATTAAAAAAAAAAAAACTAGCATGCCTAGGAAACATACTGAACTGCATAGTGAACATATCAAATCATTGTAAGTTAATACTAAAATCCTGAGAGATTATTAAATATATGCTAGTGCAGACAGTCTACATTCATATTTACCATGACTGAACTGACTTCATACATCCATTAAAAATCATGCCTGTCACCAGTTAGTTAAAAGTCAATGCAAAAAGATCTACAATGCAAAAATGGCTCAGAAAATTAAAGTTGGTTCAAAGGAATTCAACGAATGCATTGTAAAACAATTCACACATTTTGAAGTCACTTAGTGGTTTAAAAAAATTGAGGGCACCATACCTTTAAGTAATCACTATCCTGTAAAATTGAAATGTTTTTCAGTATGTTATACTGCCACCATATGGAGTATTACGATATATGCGCAGAAAGGAATAATGTGAGTCACAAACCACAATCATTTGTTACTCTCATATTTAAAATTATAGTATTTTACTTCATCAAAGAATATAGAGTTGTTTGTTCAGACTACAAACATCTCAACTGCAAACACAATACCTGATTTTTTTTATTAGTCATTTGAAATTCTATTCATCAAGTCAATCACAGGCAAATAGTTTTCATAGGCAAATTATAATTATTTTTATATATATATATATATATAATTTCTTATACATTAACATCTATGCATCCATCTACTCTCTAAACTATTCTCGTTTGACATGTAGGTTGTAGGGGATGCTGAAGCCTATCCAAGCGTTCAAATATTTTTTTCTATACAATTCTATATTTTTATGTGATCCATACTGCTAATCTATAGCTACTGAGAATTATGAATGTGTAAAAATGACTGATGACTATGCACAATTAAAATGACATAAGGACGTTATTGCAATTGATAATTTATTTAGGCTATTATTGTTTCATTTTCTATAGCTGGATAAAATTCATACCCTGCAGGTGAAAAAATGGAAGATAAAGTGATCTGATCTAGACTGTTAACTGTTAGGAAAAGGCTTTTGAAACTTAAGCACTACTTCAGTTTTAATTTTTAGTAATTGGCTTTTTATATTTATAATATATTTGCTGTAAATAATTTTATTTTCTATTAAATGTTAAATTTGCCTTATAAAAATAAGTTTACTAAAAATTCATCTGCAGAAACGATAGCTTTATAAGGCGTCAAGTGGCAAGCCTGTTATTGCAAATTTGTCCAAACCTCGTCTGTTAGGCAGCTGGTGACAAATCAACAACAGTAATGCAGTACAAAGCAGAAAATGCATAAAAATAAAGTAAGATCAGTGAAATTGCATGGTTTACCTAGATTAACCATAGTTTATTAATGGCATTCCAACTACACCTTTTCTACAATAAAACCGTGGTTAATTTTCATTGAGGGTGATGTACTGGTCAACTAGTTTTCTGTCACATACAATGCGAGAGCCACTCAGCACTTCACACATTCTTGTGTGCTTTTCAAGTTGTCATGTGGGGTTACAGTAAGTTAACTCAGGAACATACTACATCAGAAGATTTCCAGTCGGGTTCTTCTATCCGTGCTGCTTCAATTGTTTTGTTGCCTGTGCACAGCCACAAATTTGTCCCCAACAAAAATCGTGTTAAACCCACTTTTAGTTAATTAAGGTTTAAGTCTAATGGATTCGTTTGTAAAATGTCAAGTAGACTTCACTTGACATTTGTTGGTTTTCCCGCGGACTTGGCAATACTGGAACACTGACTGAGTCAATGAATCTTCTTTCGTAAACTCAACTGATTTAAAAGATTCGAGTCACTGAGATGAATCAAAGGCGCGCGCTCGACTCTGGGTGTGCACGACAGGGCAGGCGCTCGTGCACGCGCTCAGCTCTCCTCTCCTCTCCTCTTCCGCAGAGTATCGCACAGCAGCAGCAGCAGTCAGCAGCGCCTCTGGGAGGATGGATGGAGCGGGCTCGTTTGGAGCGGGCCGAGCCGGTTCGGCCTTTGATCTGATTGCGTTCATCAAACAACCACAGACAACCCTAAGAGTCCTGGCATGGGTAAGAACAGGCGGTCCTGGCATGGCGGTCTTCTATGAAATATGACTGACAGAATGATGTATTGCCATTACTGTTTCCCTTATAATGGTCGAGCGATTATTTTAACAAGGTTGATTTTCCACCACGCGTTTTATATGTTTTTATTTTGATATATTTTCATTGCTTAGCATTTTATTGGCGTCTGTAATCGTTTAATGTAATGATTGGGTGTTATAAGATGCTGTCTTCGACGCACGTCAGATGTTGCTGTGGTAGTGACGCACGCATCGCGTGCGCGCAGTTTTAAAACTGCTGTAGTGCCACTGGTTGCAATGTTTGGGTCATTCTTAAAATATGGCGATGAATACATGACTTTAATAATAATAATAAATTACAAGATTCAAGATTTCAAGATTCTTGAATCTTGTAGTTTATTATTATTATTATTATTAAAGTCATGTATTCATCGCCATATTTCAAGAATGCTAATAATAATAAGCTACAGTGATATTTAACAGATTTTAGATATTTAATAAACCTTATAAAAATCTTTATTCTTTTATAATTTTTCTAGCATTATAATAGGCTAAATAATAGGTTATTATAGTTTAGAGAAAGAGACTGTGCACAGGCTGATTTCCCTACCAAAAATAATTGATTTACCCTACCTATGAATGTCATGTTCTCACTTGGTTTATTTACATGCCGTTGGTGTATAATATATTGATTTTAGTTTGATCAATAGTGCTTTTTGCAGATTTGTCTGTGCTGTTGTCACTGGTGTTACAACCCTTGCTACATTTGTGCATTGCAATTACAAAATTAATAACAAAAGTCAAGTTTTATGATTAGTAATGTGCTAATAAATATGCACCATTGACATTTATGGGGAAGTCAGCATTATTTTGAGAAAAGACCATTTTTTTCTCCATATGCAAATGGAACACCAGAGGTTTAGGTTATTGAAATATAATATTTTATAAAAACAAAATAACAAAATATTAATGTCAGATCTCCTTAAACATTGTAATGTTTTTATTGTAGTAACTAGAACCAAGTTATCAAAACTGTATTATAGGATAATAACCATACTGTACTGTTTTAAAGCTTTCAAAGCCAATGGTCTTTCTCAGAAATGACAAAGTGAGCTTGAACTATAAATGAACTTACTGTATTAACTTCACGGATGACTGATATGTTCATAAATTCACACCAATTACCAGATCTGTGCCTAAGGGCAGAGGAAAATTGTGTTTTGACTTTTAAAAAGCCTCCATACACTTTAAAATGTTTTAATTAACTGATTTATTCAAGGTATATTATTTAATAGGACTGAATCAACCTGAGTACATTAGGTCACGCCGACAAAAGAGGGTCAGATGTAGAGCTTTGAGGCATGTTTAGAGGCATGTTGTATGTTGCTTCTTCCTTTAACACAATGTTTTATCTAGCCAGCCAATAACCAAAGCAGCTGTAGCTGTTTCTATGACGACTATGTGATGTGATGTATGCGTCAGTTTATGGGGTTTCATTGCCAAAAATAGCACATGGCACCACAATAACTGAGCATTGCTACTGATTTTCTCTTATTGTTACTCCAACAAACACTACACTACACAACATGTGCACTTTTTTGGTGATCTCTTGTCTGTTTGAGTGGGTGTGGACCGTGTGGTTGTGCGTGATCTGTTGCATTAGTGTGAATTAGCCACATTTTCTCCCTAAGGTGTAAATGAAATTCTTTCCTGGTAATTGCATAACACGGCATCAGCAAAAGAGTGATGTGTCACTTCCATTTAGCATGCATAATATAAGAAAAGAAAAGCTTCACTTAGATGCCTTCTGAGAATGCAAATAATTTAAGGGGTTTTAGTAATTTAACAACATGAAGTTCATATATCTATTGCTGTGACTCGTCTTTTTTTCGCTGTCTCTCTCCAGATCTTCTCCATGGTGGTCTTTGCTTCTATCATAAATGAGGGCTATGTGAATATGGGCAGTGAGCGACTGCACTGTGTCTTTAATAAGAATGCAGACGCCTGTAACTACGGCATCACTATAGGAATTGTGGCTTTCTTAGCCTGCGTCTTCTTCCTGGCCCTGGACGTCTACTTCCCCCAGATCAGCAGTGTTAAAGATAGAAAGAGAGCAGTGCTGTTGGAGATTGTTTTTTCAGGTAAAAATACTCAGTCTTGAATCATTGTGATTTTGTGAATGATGATAATTAGTTTATTCTGATGCAGTCACAATTATATCCAGTCAGTGATTTTCATTTTTGTGCATTTATGACCACTGATGACCATTCAAATGTCAATCTGAAATATTGATTTATTTAGTTAGTTAGTTTGTTAGTTTTTTTCATTTTTTTATTACATTTATACTCTATATCTTCAAAAAGAGAGAGAAATATCTAGTACATGCTGTCAAAGCAATGAAAAGGTTCATTATAAACTGGCTGGGGAGATGCATTTTTTTCAGTGTTATTGTAGTATAATTGAGATACTGTAATAGTTTTTGTTAATATTTTGAATTAGTTTTTATTCTTATATTTTCCATTTTTGTTTTAATTTTAGTCAAATTTTCAGTAACTCATTGCATTTTTATTAGATTTATTTTTATGTCTACATAGATTTTTTAATTACATTTTATTTCAGTTTTAGTTATTTTAGTACATCAAGTTAAACTAAATTAAAATGAGAAATGTTGCCTTGCCAAATAACTGAAATAATAACAGATTTTTTAAAAATGTTTTATTTGATTTCAGTTAGCCTTTATTTTATTTGAAGTAACAAATGTGACCCTGGACCACAAAACCAGTCATAAGGGCCAATTTTTCGAAATGGAGATTTATATATACATCATCTGAAAGCTGAATAAATAAGCTTTCCATTGATGTATGGTTTGTTAGGACAATATTTGGTTGGGATACAACAACTATTGGAAAATCTGGAATCTTGAGGGTGCAAAAAAAATCTAAATATTGAGAAAATCACCTTTAAGTTCTTAGCAATGCAAATTACTAATCAAAAATTACGTTTTTATATATTTACGATAGGAAATTTACAAAATATCTTCATGGAACATGATCTTTACTTAATGTCCTAATGATTTTTGGCATAAAAGAAAAATCAATAATTTTCACCCGTACAATGTATTTTTGGCTATTGCTACAAATATACCCCAGCGACTTAAGACTGGTTTTGTGGTCCAGGGTCACAAATATGTTCAACAAATATGTTACAAATATGCTATATACGGTTTTGGTTTTAGTATATAATATATATTTGTTAATTGAGTTAGTTTTAGTTAGTTTAGTTTTAGTTAACTATAATAATTCTGATTTGTTCTATAGGCCCAATTGCTGAAATTGTCAATATGTTTGTATTATAATAAAATGTAGTGTAGCTGAAACAAATAAACCAAAAATCATTTTTTGAAGACTATATTTGTAATTTCCCCCACATATTTTCCAATCTCCTCTCTTTAGGATTCTGGACGTTCCTTTGGTTTGTAGGATTCTGCTTTTTGGCCAGTCAGTGGAGTCGTACTTCTCCTAAGGAGCTGCCGCTGGAGCAGGCGTCAGACGCAGCACGAGCAGCTATTGCCTTCTCTTTCTTCTCCATCCTTACCTGGGTAAGACACTCCATCTTATCACCGTACATACAGTACACCATCACAATTACTTTCATATTTGACCGCCAGCATTGGGGTTTGTGTTTCAGGCGTATCTATGTCTGCTAGCAGTGCACAAGTTTAAGAACACTGCCTTTATGGAGGATAAACAGAGGCTTTTGTCCAAACAGCCTAACAGTCTCTCAGTAGTGTAGATGTAGATTTCATGTACTACTCCTAAGTACACACTAAACTATGCTAGTCTGACAGTAGTACAAAGTGCTATTAGTATGGTCAATACACTCAGAAAAAAGGTACAAATCTATCACTGGGGCAATTCAAAAGGTTTACACTTTAGGTTCTAATATGTACTTTTAAAGTACTAATATTTATCTTTAATGGAGTAATATGTACCATTTAGGGGTAAATAAGCTACAGAGGAGTACCTTTTAGCTTTTGTACCTTAGGGTACCACCCCACTGACAGCTTTGTACTTTTTTCTCTGAGAGTGTACAGTGTGTGCACTTTATAATAACCTAGATTTATAATAAACATTATAAATCTCTGAAGCTTAAAAGCACAAGAATAATGTGTCATAAATGTTGATAAGAACAAGTATTATAAGTTCTAAAGATTTTATATAATTGAATATATGTTATTGCTGGTTATTATGAAGCCGAGCTTTATAGATATTAACCTACACTATATATGTATACATATACTATATTCTAATAATATACATTTATCTGCCATCACAATTAACCAGCCAATATTTTAAGATTTTCTCAAATAATAACTGTGCCCAAATGGCCAATTATTAGAAGTGGTCAATGTTAAAAAGTGATTTTAAATAATATAGCATAAATTGAGTGTTAATTTTTGATAGAATTTGCTTTAAATAATTGATTATATTTTTGAAAATATACACTACTGTTTAAAATGTTGAGGTCAGCAAGAGTTTTTTTAAATGTATTAGTTTCCACAAAATATTAAGCAGCACAATGGTTTTTGAAGGGTCATGTGACACTGAAGACTGGAGTAATGGTTGCTGAAAATTCAGCTTTGCCATCACAAAAATAAATGACATTTTAAAATATATTCAAATAAAAGACAATGATTTTAAATTGTATTTTTTTCACAATTATACTGTGATTTTACAACTTTTACTGTATTTTTATCCAATAAATATGAGCATAAGAGACTTTTTTCAAAAACATTAAAAAATCGTACTGACCCCAACATTTTGAACAATAGAGTAAATGTGCACAGACATTTGGCCACTATATATACAGTAGATGTATGACTATAGCATGTATTATGACAAATTTTTATTGCTATAATACTGAAAGAATGCAAAAATATTTTGCATTAACCTACTTTTTTTTAATGGGAAGCAATATATTTTAGTCAGAGTAGATGATATATGTAATTTACAATTTACACTTTACAAAAACTCCATAAAAACATGTCCTGGGTGACGCAAACACAGGCATTCACATAACATTACATATATTGCATACTCTGATTAAAGTCACTTTTTCCATCACAATTATAAGAAGGAACTTATACTTCTAGATCAAGTAGAGTCAAAAAATATTCTTCTTGTGTGTTTACACTGAAACTTGGTTAACTCAAGCATTCCACCTAACTCTTGCTGATACCTCATAAGTGTGATTGTCTTTCTCACTAACATGCTAATCAGACTAATATGCATAATTCTGGTTATCCTGACTAGGCGGGCCTAACGGTGTGCGCCGTTCAGAGGTTCCTGCTCGGTACTGACATTACACTGTTCACCACCGAGCACACGGCCGGCCAGCCGCCCAAGCAGCCGTACCCCTCCAACGAGGTCATCGGTCAGACCACCATCCCCGTCGACGCTTACCAGAGTCCACCGCTCATCGAAACCGTGGAGACCCGCCCGCCTGGATACAAGATCCCGCCTGCATTTTAATCCACAACCAATCAGAAGGCAAGGAGTATAGCAGCGCTAAAGGACAGAGTATAGACTGCCGTCAATGTTAGCTAAATGTATCGTATCGTATCGCGTTTTAGTAACGGGGTGGCGAGGGGATGATGCTGTATTCTGTAGTCCGCACTATAATACAGTCTGATATATATAGTCTCACTTTAACCTGAGCAAAGATGGATGTTTTGGGTTGATTGATTGCCTAACCAAATGTTTTACATTCGGCTACAAATAATTGTCAAAATCACCATGTGCTATTTATTTAGTAAAGCATTTTATTATTATTGTTTAATTAAAGAAATGACAAATAATTAAAGGTGCACTAAGTATTGGCTGTTGCATCATTTAAAAGCAAAAGTTTTTGGTGAGTAAATAATGACATAATTTAATAACTTTAATTCTGGTAAATCTAAATGATGACTTTTTGGGGGCCAGTGCTTATTAAACACATTTTTGTTAATTTAAATAAGGTGATTGAAATAAAATCGATTAAATCAAATATAAATCATACATGAAAAACTTTAACTTGAAAAACTAAAACTTAAATAACAAGGGTTTTAGACCACTAATGTGAGTGGAGTCATATTTCATATCTAAAATTTACAACATATTTTACAAAAGTACTATTCGTTTCTTTCAGGGTAAAACTTTTTTCCAATTGCAAAAGTTACTTGGTGCACCTTTAAGTATAACAAAAGGATAGCTTATATTATATTATTATTTTTGTGTTTCTGATTATCAAATGATACAGTCTTGGCACAGCTGACTGACAGAAGTACCAAATGATACATCAATCAACGTCTACTGCAGTTAAATCAGTTCTGATCACGTTATTTGTGTCAAAATCTGTTTTTGTTGAGAGAGAATTAGCAAATGTGTTTGTAAGTACTTACAGTATGTCACTATTAAGAGAGAGAGTGAGAGATAATGAGAAATGGTGAAGAGAGTGAGCAAATGAGTGTGTGTGTGTTTGCTGATGGACTCTAGTAGCAGTCAGAGACATTCCGGATGAGATAACTGAGATTACTGGAACAGATTGTTTACTTTAACAAGCATACTTGTGCATGTGTGTGTGTGTGTGTGTGTAAGTGTGGGTGGGAATGCGTGTGCTTGCTCTAATTCCGTCTAATTGCATGATATGGTAAAATGCCACAAATTCCCACTGAAGCAGAGATGTAATTGTTATATTTTGTTAATGGAAGAAGTTAAAGTGGCTATTAAAGTCTTTAAGATGACATATACAGTACCATGAGGTCCTGAATAAAGATGAACCAGTACAGTGAAGCAGACTGCTGGATGATGCTATTTTGTGTGCTGGGATTCCAAAATGACAAAACCATATTCCACAGAAAAAATATAATAACAGCATGCAGTTTTGGAATAACATGATGGTGAGTAAATAATGACAGAATTTTCATTTTTTGGTGAACTGTCACTTTAATTCTTAGGTAATTCTGAGAGAAGGTGAAAAACTGTAAACTAATTTATGACTGTGGCTCGTGCTGTTATAACAATAAAATTCTTTCATATATATATATTCATATATATAAACATTCACTAATTGAAATAAAGCTGAAATAAATAGCAATATTACATGAAAAAGTAATTGATGTAATTTTAAGAACTAAAATCACAAACTATAACTGAAATGCAAATAAATGAATGCTATATAATATAGAAATAACAAAAGCCTTAATCAAAATTACTTAAATGAAAACTGAAAATATAAAAATAAAAGTTAATTAAAAATATTAATAAATACTAATAATATTAATAATATTAATTATAAAAATAATATAGTTTTGGTTAAAACTGAAATCTTAAAAGCTAAAATAAAAATGATACTAAAATAACAGGTTTTGTTACAAAAGATGAAATAATAATACAAACATTGCCCAGTTATGATACAATGTTTACAATGTTTGATGAAGCCTTTGCTGTGTATCAGTGAAAACAATTCTCTACGAGACAATGCTTTAGGTTTAAGCATCAAAAGACAGCTTTCCTCTTAAATCATTTCAATCACTCCAGTTTAATAAGCAGACTTTCATGTTTCCATAAACCTAAATGCCATAAAATGCCCTTGAAAAGAAATCTGAAGCTATAAAATGTTTACAGGTATGTAGCTATTCTTGAATTTGCAACTAGATTTATAATACAGTGTGTCCCTTATGGTAGTGTGCTTTATTATGCCATAAGAAAAAACAACAGAAATAAGGGCAAGATACAGTTGGGTTGATATCCATGCTATTATTACCAGGTCAACACACAGAAGCTTTCTGGTGCTGTCATTGTTTATCATTTCAAATACATTGGGATATATTACAAGGTACAGTATTGTTTGCGTTTCAAAAACCAATATGAATAAGCTGAATGACAAAAACCTTGCAAGTGAAGTATGGAGGATGGAATTCTCCACAAATAGGGTACAAACTAGTGTCCTGGGGCTTTTTTTGTAAAATACATAAATATAAAAATGTCATGTTCTTCAGACAAAGAGCTATTAATATGTTAAATAAACTATTAGCTAACATAAAATTCACAGCATGCCAATAGCTAGTTTCAAACGTCAACCATTCAACCCTGTTATTAAGGTTACATTAAGGAAAAAAAAGATGTATTTTTGTTACTTTATGGGACATATATGTTTAACAATAACTACAAACCAACATTTATGCCCAAACTAACCCCCCAAAATGTAAGATTTAGGCAAAATGCCTCCTTTCACTGACAGTTTTTATTTCTTTAATATTCCTTTTATTATTGAAGTTATTTTAAGCCCTATTTTGTACCTTATTATTGGAAACTATTGGCATTTTGCCCTGTTTACACACTGATCTGTCTCTTAAAGTTTCACACATAGTGGCAATGGATTACAGTCTACAGGAAACACAGCATTGGGAGCAAAATAGAAATCTTTTCAAGTAGTTAACAGTCTCTAACCGTTTAATGTCCATAGTTTTTCAACAAAATGTATCTTGATACTCAATGGATGCTCTCATCTGTAGATGCACCCAAAAGCATCATGAAGCAGTCAAACAGCATTCTGGATCTCACACTGCATACAGGACACATATCCTGACCTCAATACAGCGATACTCATTTATATTTAGCAGCCCTTGGTTTTCCCAAATACCTCCATTACACTCTAGTTAATCATAAAATATATATTTTTTAAAGATAAGCCAGGCATAATAATAATAATACCAATACATAATAACATGTATTAGCGTGAGTTTGAGAATGTGTAAACTGCAATCAATCAATCAATCAATCAATCAATCAATCAATCAATCAATCAATCGCTGTTTTTAGAGGGCTTTTCACACTTGAAAATAAAATGTTTTAAACCCCAGGTTAATGTATGTGACCTGTTCTAATAACTGCTTATTTATCTGTGGAAATGTACACTACTGTTTAAAAGTTTGTGGTAGGTATTAAAAAAATATGTAGCCTATATATATTTTTTAAGTCTGTTATGCTCACCAAGGCTCCATTCATTTAATAAAAATTAAAAAAATCAAAATTGAGAAATATTACAATATAAAATAATGAATAAAATAATTAAATAATTTTCTATTTGAATTTATTTTTTAAATATAACTTATTCCTGTGATGAAAAAAGCAGAATTTTCAGCATCATTACTCCAGTGTCACACGAATCTCCAGAAATCATTCTAATACGCTGTTCTGCTGCTCAAGAAACATTTATTATTTTAAAGAGTTGTTAGCACAGGGTTAAGTGTGAAAAGCCCATGTTTGACTGGTAATGCGGAGGAACATTAGATGCACGTCTGTCTTTATCTGAGGAAATTACATTGGTACTAAACAAGCGTCATGTTGTTGTAAATACTGCAACACTGACAAGAAAGGAAATAATGATAATGCTATTCAATACTTTGCCTAAATGTAAATGTTCATGGGCTAATTATTACTGAATTCATCCCTTGATGGTCCAAAACACCAATGTTGTCAAACCAAAATAAGTGTTAGCATTCATGCTAGCTCATTTCTTTGGAAATCTCTATGCTTGTGCATGGAATAAATAAATAAATGTCCTGATTGAAAGTTTACATGAAGCATGTCAGTGAAATACAGTTCAAAAGAAAGAACACTTCAAATTTATACAACCCGAATTACGGAAATGTTGGGACATTTTTTAAATTTGAATAAAATGAAAACTAAAAGAATTTCAGATCGCATGAGCCAATATGTTATTCACAATAGAACATAGATAACATAATAAATGTTTAAACTGAGAAATTTTACAATTTTATGCACAAAATTAGCTCATTTCAAATTATGATGCCTGCTACAGGCCTCAAAATAGTTGGGACAGGGGCATGTTTACCATGGTGTAGCATCTCCTCTTCTTTTCAAAACAGTTTGAAGACGTCTGGGCATCGAGGTTATGAGTTTCTGGAGTTTTGGTGTTGGAATTTGGTCCCATTCTTGACTGATATAGATTTCCAGCTGCTGAAGAGTTTGTGGTCATCTTTGATGTATTTTTTGTTTAATGATGCACCAAATGTTCTCTATAGGTGAAAGATCTGGACTGCAGGCAGTTCAATTCAGCACCCGGACTCTTCTACTACAAAGCCATGCTGTTTTAATAGCTGCAGTATATGGTTTTGCATTGTCCTGCTGAAATACACAAGGCCTTCCCTGAAATATAAATCATCTGGAGGGGAGCATATGTTGCTCTAAAAGCTTTATATACCTTTCAGCATTCATAGTGCCTTCCAAAACATGCAAGCTGCCCATACCTGTAACTTGAATGCATTGTAAGTCGCTTTTGGATAAAAGCATCTGCTAAATGCATAAATGTAAATGTACCGTATGCACTTATGCACCCCATACCATCAGAGATGCTGGCTTTTGAACTTACCCACAGAGATTTCTCCAGTTTCTCTGAATCTTTTAATGATGTTATGCACTGTAGATGATGAGATTTGCAAAACCTTTGCAATTTGATGTTGAGGAACATTGTTTTTAAAGTATTCCACTATCTTTTTACGCACTCTTTCACAGATTGGAGAGCCTCTGCCCATCTTTACTTCTGAGAGACTCTGCCTCTCTAAGACATCCCTTTTATAGCTAATCATGTTACAGACCTGATGTCAATTAACTTAATTAGTTGCTAGATGTTCTCCCAGCTGAATCTTTTCAAAATGTCTTGCTTTTTCAGCCCTTTGTTGCCCCCGTGCCAACTTTTTTGAGATCTGTAGCAGGCATCAAATTTGTAATGAGCTCATTCAGTGTATAAAAGTGTAAAATTTCTCCGTTTAAACATTTGTTATGTTCTCTATGTTCTATTGTGAATAAAATATTGGCTCATGTGATTTGAAAGTCCTTTACTTTTCATTTTATTCAAATTTAAAAAATGTCCCAACATTTCTAGAATTTGGGTTGTATAAAGACGTGTTTACAGTAATGCCCTTACAATGAAAGTCAAAGGGGAAAATATTTCAGAAGGTTAAAAGAAAAAAAAAATTCTGTACAAGATGAATTTCTGGTCGCTACCTATGTGTTATTAATTATTACATTTAACTACATTACAAGATAAATATAACTCTTTTAGATATGTATATTTATTTGTCAATTTGATATATATATATATATATATATATTGAATTAATACATTATTTATTTATTGATTTTACTTTAAAGCGGCACTCCAAGTCCTCCACAGACTGTAAAATTGGATTTCAATATTATTATATTTCAGTTCTACTTCAAAATTTCATGTTTACTTCAATGTGTTACTTGCCATGTGACATTTATTACCTTCTGAGTGAAAACAGTTTCAGTGTAGAGACAAAAAATCGGATATAACTTTGCATAGACAGGGTTATTAGGAAATATTATTTCACTAGTGTCATGTCGACACAATGCTAAAGTCTTGTGACTATAGTTTTAAAACAGTGTCTATTTTATCCTGCTGCAATGCTTTTCCCCATAGACTTCCACTGCATCACTGTACACACAAACTGAGGAACAAATCAAAATGATTTTCTGTATTAATCTGCAGCACAGATGTAGAACTTGAACCCGGAACATTCCTTTAACACGCTTCTTCCTGAAGGCCAACAACATGTAAAACTCTGACCCTTTACAAAAATATCACATGCCACACATATATACAATAATCATCTCATTCATTCAGTTACACAATCTGCATTATGAAACATGCACATGTTTCAGCTAAAATATATCTGTGTTGTATAGTCTGTAAGACAATAGGGTGTTACAATTAGGGCATGACTTTAAAGTTAATTAATCATTTGATGTAAGGGTTTGCTTGAAGATGACACATAGCCTATATAGCTACCATTTAACCCTCATGTTCTGTTGAGCTTGACTTACTAATAATAACTAATTTCACTTCAAATAATTTTATTCTGTTCTTCAGACTGAATCAAAACAGATATTACTGAAGTTTAACTCTCTGATTTACCACAAATTTGGCATGCACATGTCAGTTAATTATTATACAATACAATAATGTTGTTTCTGTTTGGGGTCAATCTGATTTAAAAAAAATAACAACAATAAAATTAAAAAAATTAAATAAACTAGATTTTTATAATTTCTCAAGCCATCTTGAATGTTATTTTTTGTCAGTGCAAGAAGGAAATCTAATCTTTTAAAAAGTAAAACTACACTTCTGCATGATTTGAGGTGTCATTCATGTCTGTCGCACAAATGCTGGATCACAATTTGTGTGTCAAAATTTAAAAACAAAAACAAGCCATCAATGCTTCCTCCTTCAGGACATGGTTCATGTGTCTTTTTGCGGTGAAATCCTTACTGATATAAGTAAACTTAAAAATAATTGTCATATTTTATACATTTACTGGACTGAAGCAACTGTGCCCCCTCAAACAAACTCAATAAAAAACACATAAGCAAACTTTTTTTTTGTTTTGTCTAAAGGTTCAATAAACTTAGATTTCATTTTCCAGGCTTTTCAGGGTAACTTTAAATTACACTTTTTGAGCTATGAAACTATCAAACTTTCAGACCCCAAACAAAATATGAGGGTTAAAATTGCACGGTCATGTGCAGTAATCATATGCCACGATGCAACATGTTTCTGTGATGGATGTTCATATGAACTCACATAAAACGTCTCAACATCAGTGTGTGTGATCAACACTAATAAAAGTTCCCTAATCAATATGATCAGGCAAAAAAACATCAGTTCCATCAGAAACACATTTGTATACTTTTGCCGACACCGCCTCTTCCTGTTATTAAAAGGCGGAATGCGTGAGTGGCTTCCTGCGTGGTCGCCTAGGCAAACGAATCCTCATTTCCTGGATCCCTAGTGCTGGCCATTCTGACCAATACCTTCTTCCTGAGTGGACTCTGAGCTGCGTCTCCCACCATCCCCAAACACGCCTCGGGAGGGAAGGAGTGCGTCGACTGGTCACTATCAGAAAGCAGTTCCGACAGGCTGCTCAGCGAACTTACATCCGATTGGTCAAAAGACAATTGTGGGAGGGGCAAATGACTAGGCAAAAGAGGTTCAGCCTGCATGTCAGGAAGATCTATGGACTCCCGTGGTAGTGCGGAGTCGAAGGACGGTGTCCGCCGTCTTAGGACTGTGCTGCGCTCCTGACTGGCCGCTGGAGACGGAAACTCTGCGTCGGTGGGAGGGTCGATGGAGATGCACGGCGGGCTCATTTTCTCCTTCTTGGGCGTTGGAGAAGGTCCAGGTGGCTGCTGCTGAAGCAGTAACTCTTCCCCGTGCGTCGAGTGACGCCGAGGGACGTGGAGTTGAGATAGGAAGCCATTATTTTCCACACTGTTGTACTTCCGTAGACATTGAGCGGTGCTGGTGCCCGGCTGGCGGGATGCCCCACTGTGTAATGAGTCTTGAGACTGGGTTTCAGAACAGAAGGGCTGTTCATAAGGTGACAAGTTATGGCTGCGTGCCACACGCAGAGAGGCTCTTCTTTGGGTAACGTTCGTGTTGAGTCGGGCCACCTCATGTGAATCCTGTAGTTTGGTTTGTGCATGTGCGTGTGTTATTTCTAGAGCTTTTCTAGATTGCGTCTCGTATGCGGCCTGTCGACGGGGGATGCTGCGCTGGCTGTACACGTGTCTGTTTGTTTGTACGCTCGCTGTCCGGTTGCGGAGGGGAGGGGGAGGTGAGGCCTGGGGCGTACACGGGGCAGATCCACCGGTGAGGGGAATGCTGGGTACTTTGAGATGAAGATTATCACTGGAGCAGGGTTTGCTTTGGATGTGTAAGGTGTCTCTGAAGTCAGTGTTTGTGGAATCAATGGAGTCGCTCTTTATTGCTTGCTGCAGGTAAGAACACATGTACTGTCAGTACACATATTTTAAAAATTACATGACAATCCTGATTACTTTATTGCTATTTTTAATTTAATGTAATAGAAAATAAATTAAACCTAATACATAATTTAATACAAAATGATTACAGATTATAGGATATACATCATAGATTAAATTATATATTAAATCAATCATCAATCATTAAATTATATATTTGTATCAAATATTCAAATTATATATTTATTTTTAATAAACTATTTAATAATTTGATATTTTAAGCATTTTTATTTTAGAATTTATATTTACTTTATAGATTTAATATACTTTAAATAGATTTAATCCAAATTTAAACAAAATGACTATCAATATTTTGTATTAATTTAGAAAATAATAACATTTTATGTAATAAATAGATGTAATGCAAATGTAATAAATTTAATCAAAATGACTAATATATATATATATATATATATAGTATGTATTAATAGATGAAAAATATTTATAACTCTTTAAATAATAATTTATATAAATGGAAATGTACATATATATGTGATATCATTTTAATTTAAATGATAGACAGACAGACAGACAGATAGATAGATATTTTATGTATGGTCTTTTTTATGACAGCAGCATAAACTTAACAAGTTTGTGTAAAATCTGATGATAATGTTCACAGCATTTTATGAAAAGGATCCAATGAAAGCAAGAACATCTGACATTTGTACAAATGTTCACATGATCAATGTCACAATTTTTGCATTTCATTACAGACAAATAAATGCATTTTATGTAACTGTCTGATTAATTTAATCTATTGTCATCCCTAATATAAAACAGTCATGAGGACGAGAGTCGCTGCAGTACCTGTCTCCGCAGGGCTCTGAAGGCATTACAAGATCTTGCTCTTTGATTTAGAGGGTGGGGAGCAGGAACGGCAGCCAGGTTTGTCTGAGACGCAGTTCCTGGAACCTGCATTACGGCACCGTCTTCACAGGGCTGGGTGCCGAGTGAGAGAGAGGAGCCTGAAGAATACACAAACAGCTTTAGTCATATTCTCTCTCTGCACGTGTGCCATGACCAGTAAGAACTGGTTTGGTTTTGTCACCTGGTACTGTGGAGTCCTGTTTGGACACTCGCTCATGAATGGACCCATATGCAGGCTTAACAGGATAGAGCATGTAACTGTCATTAGGTAAGGACAGCATCCGTGATATAGATGGCCTACTAACTGTCAGGAAGTTACCGTAGTTGGGGTCTTGGCCCTGTAAACACAACAAAGTGATATTATGTGCTTTAACAGTCATGTTTTTCCAGTGTTTAAAAACAGCTTGAAGATGCTGCATATCCAAATTAAAAAACCCTGCAAAAATATATTATTATTATATAAATGACATATTCAATATAATAATCTTTATTTAATATAATGCATAATGTTAATGTTACAGAATGTTAATTCTAAAACTTAACTACCTCTTTTAACCCTCTGGTATTCCTCAGATAGGGGTCACACTTGTGATCCTTGGCAGTGAAAGTGGACAAGTCTATTTTTTTTTTATTAAATGAATATAATTTATTTTGTTTCAATGACATTTATTCTTTAACATTTTGTATTTTAAGGGGATTTCATGGTCCTAGACAATATTGTCCTCTAAATTATGCAAAATAAATTCTATACAAAATAATGCAAATAAAGAAAACATATTTAAAATATTAATATTTATTTATCAAAAGGGATATTTCCGCCAAAAATGAACATTTTAAATTCAATGCATTGAAGACAGATTAGTGGCATCCGGTGGGAGAAATAAAGAAAATCATATTTAATACCATAGTGTAACAACTAGATACCTGTATACCCCTTACTAGGGGTGGCACGGTACACAGATGTCACGGTTCGGTACGTACCTCGGTTTGGGGGTCACGGTTCGATACGATACGATTTCGGTACAACATGAAAAAAAAAAGAAATCTACTATGCTCGGTTTCTTTTCATTTATTTTGAACAGACAGTAGAGCAAATTAATAAAAAAATCCATTAGATGTGAAAATACTACATATTATTACATGTTATATATTAAAATCCTTTTTGTTTTCACAAATAAAAGCAGACCTTTATACAGTGATTATTAATAAGAAAACGTGTTTAAAGTTGATTCTGCTGGTATAAGGAAAAGTTAAGTGATCGCGTCACACTCTCACAAAAAAACTTGTTTCGCTATCCTTTGGGGACTTCCAAGGTGTATGGTTTTTTATTACAGATTTGCCCTACACCAACCCAACACCTAAACTTAGCCCTCACAGGAGACTTTTGCATTTTTAGATTTCAAAAAACTTCATTCTGTTGTTTACCCGTGGGGACCTCAATTTAGGTCCCCACTGTGACACAAGTCCCCATGAGTCTGTGTGTATTCAGGTTTAAGTCCCCACCGGTATATAAAAACAAAAACACACACTCGCACATGCACACGCAAGCACGCACGCACACACACTCGCACACGCGCGCACACACATCATTTCCAGCATTGCTAACTTGACAGCCAGTTGGTACTTTATCAAAATAAAATACAGTGAGCCAAACATCAGCGCGGCCGCCTCTGTGTCACCGTTGGCATTCGCTGTTCTGCTGGCGGTTATCAAACAGCGTTGAATTGCCTGTATTCGTCGTAAGGCATCATGCACCGAACCGAGATGCCTGTACCGTGACGGTTCGGTACGAATACATGTACCGTGCCACCCCTACTATTTACATAAGGCTGTGTATTCCCTAGTGGTTTATAAGAGTATTTTCTGGCATATACTGTATATTAAAAACTATCAGAGACTATTTTGTTGTGGCTGATTTGTAGATTGTACCCTCAAAAAAATTCTCTGTTGTTTTCGTAATTTAATTTCCTAGGGAGGTAATTTTTGACCGTGAAGATCAAATGTGAGGCTATTTTTAAGACCATTTAGCCTTTTCTAATCATTTTCACCAAAGAGTTTTTAAGTACATTAAACTTTCAGATTTTTTTTCTCTAATCGTAAACATCGCTAAAATACATTTAGCATTACTCTAATAATCTAATAATATCTATTAAATATATGGGGAGGGGGTTCCTTGGTATAATATTTTCAAGAGTACTGTGGCTTTATGTATAGAAGAATTATAAAAGGAATATACAGAACTGACCTGTTCATGTGAGAGAGTCTCCATTTTAACAGCTGTACCCTCAAGCCCGATGGCTCCGCCCACAGAGGCGGTGCTTTGTCTACGCATGCCATGAAGCTCTTCCTTCAACTCCGCCTCCATCTCGGCCTCCTCACGGGCATCTTTGTTACTGTCCTCTAAATGTTTCATGAGCACAGCGACCACAACATTCACCAGCACAAACTGTGCTATCAGCACGAATGTCACAAAGTACAGTGGCGACAAAAGAGGCAGGTAACTCAGACATCTGTCATTTTTACATTCCCGCAGGGTATCCTAAACACACACACAAAAACACAGAAATTGTGAGTTCTGTCTGCTCAGAAAGTGACAAGCCATGATAATGCACCATATGTGGGAAACAAATAATACAGTAATAGCCTCACTCTGGAACTTCTGGAATGACATGAGGGTGAGTTTAAGTCTAATGTAGAGCTACCATTAAATATCAGCATTCCATAATCAGGTATTTGTGACATGCATGAATATTTTTATGGTTTGCAAAATACCTTCATGATTCCATTCCAATTGTCTCCGGTGGAAATGCGGAACAGAGTGAGGAATGCCATGCCGAAGTTCTGAAATGTAGCATGTCTGCTCAACCCCTCACACGGGTTCTCCTCAGTGCATTCTGATTCAAAAACAATTCATTTGAATACTTTATCCAGATACACTTTGACTTGGTTTGGACTTGTAACAATATGCACTACTGTTCAAAGTTTGGGGTCTTGTAAGATATTTTTGTAATAAATTAATACTTTTATTTAGCTAAGATGCAATAAATTGATTAAAAGTGACGGTAAATATATTTGTAATGTTACAAACAATCTATTTCAAAGAAATACTGTTCTTTTGAACATTTCTATTCATCAAATACATTTTTCGTCTCCACAAAAATATTGAGAAGCACAACTGTTCTCAACATAGTTAGTAATAATAAATGTTTCTTGAGCAGCAAATCAGCGTATTAGAATAATTTCTGAAGAATCGTGTGACACTGAAGACTGAAGTAATGATGCTGAAAATTCAGCTTTGCATCACAGGAATAAATTACATGAATATATTCTAACAGTTTAAATAGTAATAATATTTCACAGTATTACAGTTTTACTGTATTTTTGATTAAATAATTCAGCCTTGGTGAGATTGAGACTTTTTTCAAAAACATTAGTAGTAGTAGTGTATATATTTATTTAATGCCATGTCAGCATCTTAGGCTATTTTCATGGCAAAAACTATTTAAAAAAATACAAGTATAACAAATACAATAAAAACCAGCAAACAAACAAATACAAGTTATATTACACAAGATTTTTTACATTAACATATGATAAAAATTCTAAAACTTTTTCTGGCAAAATTATACTAAATAACTCTTTAAAGGGATACTCCACCCCAAAATGAAAATTTTGTCGTTTTTCACTTACCCCCATGTCGTTCCGAACCCGTAAAAGCTTCGTAGTCTTAGAAAAAATTTAGATATTTTTATGAAAACCAGGAGGCTTGTATTCCTATGACTGCCAAGTAAATTGCACTGTCAAGGCCATAAAAGTATGAAAAGCATCGCCAGAATACTTCATCTGCCATAGTGGTTCAATCTATTTTGAAGCGACGAGAATACTTTTTGTACGGAAATAAAACAAAAATAACGACTTTATTCAACAATAGGCACCATAACGTCTCCTCTGTGTCAGTGTAGCGCCATTTTGGAGATTATCCCCTGGACACAAAATGCATAACTCTTCTGTATCAGCCGGGCCACAAGGGTGCGCTGTTTGCGTTCAAATCAAGCGTAAACAATGAAGAAATGCAACCCTGTGTCGAGGCTGATACAGAAGCTGAAACAGAGGAACGTTACTGTGCCTAATTGTTGAATAAAGTCGTTATTTTTGTTTTATTTCCGTACAAAAAGTATTCTCGTCGCTTCATAACATTTATGAACCATTGAACAATACAGTATTCTGGCGATGCTTTTCATACTTTTATGGACCTTAAGTGCATTTACTTGATCAATGGGAATCACAAGTCTCCCGGTTTTCTCCAAAAACTTAAATTTTTCTGAAGCTAAAAAGCTTTTAGGGTTCGGAACGACATGGGGGTATGTGAAAAATACAAAATTTTCATTTTGGGGTGGAGTATCCCTTTAAGTGAGTTCACTTCATAAAAGAGTTTTCTACACACATTAAAAGCTGGACAGTCCAATAAAATATGTTTGACAGAAAGGGGAACCTTGCAAAACATGCATTGAGTAGGGTTTCAAAAGCATTAACATATCTTACTGACCGCAACACTTTTGAACAGTGGTGTTGTGTATGATAACAGGAAATGAAAGGTATACCAACCAAGCCTGCCAAAGAGTTCCACTCCCAGTGCTGCATAGATGAAGAACAGCAGCATAAACAGCAGACCCAGATTACCAACCTAGAGAACCAGAACATCACCAGAATTAAGACACAAAAACATACATCACAATCTATAAAGTTATTCCACAACAGCAATGATATAGCATGAGACATATGAACTTAATGACCTGCGGTAAAGCTTGAACTACTGTATCCAGAAGAGATCTCATTCCTGTGGCCATCTTCAGCAGCTTCAACACTGAAAGGGAATTTTATATCACATTTCATTCCTCTTCTAATCATTTAGATATTACTTGTCACAAACCCAAACTGTACTGAATATCTTACTTTTGTATTTAAATAGTTTTTACTGACCCCAAACTTTTGAAGGGTAGTATAAATAAAACATTTTTAAATTTCCCATTTTTATCAGGTAGAGCTAAAACTGCTGGAAACTTCTCTTTTCTCTGGCTCATCTTATAAGACCCTGTTTTATTTCTCACTTGTCACGGCTGGTGTGTGTGTGTGTGTGTGTTCATGTATTTGGTACCTCTGGCGATGCGCAGCACCCTCATTATGCGTATGATTGTTGGGTTGATGGGTAGTGAGGCATTCAGGTCAATTTCCTCAAGTGTGATGCCCATGATGGAGAGAAGAACAATTGCCAAGTCTAACTGATTCCACCTGACAAAAAACCCCAAAACAAAACAAACAAAACAAAAAACACAGAATGAGATACAGACAAGGACCTGTGAAACCATTTAACATTCTTGAAAAGAGCTAATCTTGACCATTAGAGACTGTCAGAGGAAAGGTCTTTCTTTAACACTTTCTTTCTTTCTTTCTGGAACACGAATGAAAGACAATGGAAGATAATGTTAGCATCCCGTATTTTTAATTTATAAAGAGGAAAGTTATTAATTTATAGACTTTTTGGGCTATTTTTCTCAGTCTCAACGTCACAGAATGTGTCACAATGGTGTCTCATAATTATTCATGAGTCTGCATGGCCTTATCTTATGAGAAGGCCTCGTCTCATTATTATTCATGACACCATGTGACCTTTCTTTATGATAGACACTTCAAACAGTGAGTTGATACCATTTTGGAACATGGGTCGCAGGTATTCACGTTTGCATGACATGCGATGCTGACAGAGTGACAGGATTTCAATCACCGACTGACACATTTGAAATATTTGTGTATCAATCATTTTTTAAAGTAAGGTTTGGGAAAAAATGCAGTTTTGAAACAAGACACAGTTTGACGCTCATAGTGTCGGCATCAGACACCATCTGTCCTCACAGACTCACTTTAACACAAAAGTTGTTAATAATGTAAAAGCACTGTCATTTTTGATGCAGAGTGCAAATGCAAATTGTCTCTGTATTTATTTGTGTAATAAATCACAGATAAAGATATATATTTATTTGAAATATAAATGTGTTGTTACAATGTAAAAGTTTTTACTGACAGTAAGATTTACATTTTGTCCCTGTTGAAAAGTTTTTAAATAAATTAATACTTTTATTCAGTAAAGATGCATTAAAGTGATCAAATGTGAAAGTAGACATTTATATTGTTACAAAAAATATATTTCCAATAAATGCTGTCATAAAAACGACTCTTCAAATAATACTGAAAAAAATGTATCACAGTTTCCACAAAAATAATTAGACTATTTTATGTTGTATTTTCAAATAATCAAATAAATGCAGCCTTGGTGAGCATAAAAGACTTGTTTGAAAACATTAAAAAATCCATAAACTTTTGAACAGTAGTTAATAGTAATGCATTTACAGTAGTTGTGAATTACCTTTAAAGCAAAACAAAACTAATTGCATTTGTTTTTTCCTCACTTCTTGAAATCCATACTGTGATGAGAACAGATCCATGCTGGAATGACAATTAAAGAATACTACCAACTAGTGAACTTACTCTGTCTAGAAAATATACTGTATTTCTGCACGGTGTCCACATGATGGAGCCTTACCTCTCTTTGAAAAATCCCCTGAAGCCAAAGGCAACCAGTTTCAGCACAGCCTCGATCACAAAAACCAGCGTGAAGACATAATTACAGTACTTCAGACCTTCATCCAGATACTGAGAAACACAGACACAAATACAGACAGTCAGACACCTAGAATATTAAACTTGAATTCAACAGAAATGTAAAACTGACAATTTATTTATATGATCCTGGTCCATATTGAATGATGCATCAGTGTTTGTTATTCATATAGTAAAAAATATGTCTGTCAAAATCCTTCATCAAAATGTAATAAATTGATCTGATTCAGAAGTAACTTTGCTTTCCGGTTGACATCACAAGTTATGTAACTCCCACTTTTCATGATCCAAACAGTTTCTGATGCATAAATCTATATTAACTCTATATTTGTTTATACTGAATACTGTTTCACTCTGAAATATGTCTGATTATGGAAGTAAAGTAGGTGTGAACCAGTGTTGTTATTGCTAACTAAAACAAAAATACAGTGTGACCCTGGACCACAAAACCAGTCATAAGTAGCACGGGTATATTTGTAGCAATAGCCAACAACACATTGTATGGGTCAAAATTATAATTTTTTCTTTTATGCCAAACATTATTTATATATTAAGTAAAGATCATGTTCCATGAAGATATTTTGTAAATTTCCTACCGTAAATATATCAAAACTTAATTTTTGGTTAGTAATATGCATAGCTAAGAACTTCATTTGGACAACTTTAAAGGTGATTTTCTCAATATTTAGATTGTTTTGACAAATATTGTCAAATCTCAGTCTATCTCAGACAAATATTGTCCTAACAAACCATACATCAATGGAAAGCTTACTAATTCAGCTGTCAGATGATATATAAATCTCAATTTCGAAAAATTTACCCTTATGACTGGTTTGTGGTCAAGGGACACACGCACGCACGCACGCACGCACGCACGCACGCACGCACGCGCACACACACACACACACACACACACACACACACACACACACACATTAAAGTTATTTTATTTCAGTTAGTTATTTAAAGGGGTCCTATTAGCTTTTTCACTTTTTGAATTGTAGTCAGTGTGTAGTGTGTATGTTTGGGCATAAAACGATCTACAAAGTTACAAATCTCAAAGTCCACTCCAAAGGGAGATATTTTGTTTAAAAAAAACCCTTTTCAAGAACTACACACGGCTCGTTTGACTACAAAGTTGTTTTCCTGTATTTGGACATCAAAATTTTAAATCCCATCAGAAATTAGATGGTTTGGGTGGGGAGAACGCTTTGAGCAGAATGAGCATGCACGTTTCAAAATCGAAACGCAGTGCGGGTGTTTTTAATCATTATTTCTGATGGACCCGTTAGTTCTTGAGAAATCAGACATTGAGCACCCCCAAAGCCAAAATCATGATCATAATACGCCCCCGAATATGACTGTGAATTGGCATCGAATCAGGCTCCTGCTATCGAAATCGAATCGTCGACTATCGGGGTCACCCCTAAATATTGCTATATCAATTCAACCTCGAGAATTGAACAAGAGGATAGCACAGAACCTTTTCACGCACGGATATTGCAAGACATATTAAAGTGGTAACGTTATTGTTGTTTTTTTTTTGCTAAATCACGTTTTAGATAGGATTCAACAACAGCTTAAAAATACTGCATTGACTATGTACTTAAGAGCAACGGTAATATGTATTTGTTTATTGTTCTTTAATTCTAACATTATAACATGAATTGCAGTAAACTGTTATACAATTTATTTATACCATAGTCCCACAGATTTACACTATTTTGGCCGCATATATATCAAATTAATCATCTGCCAGCAGGAGGCGCTGTTTAGCGGGACAGCTCGAGGTTTCCCTGGTAACGCTTACACAAAGCAGCGCTTGCTCACAAATGCTGCTTTATCAACATTACTCAAGATGAAATGAAAAGACATCCATAATTTTCTGAAAACAGTTGTTTTCTCCCAATAATTAATTACAGCCAAATAGTTGTAAATAAGAATCTGAAAAGAAAGAAGCTTTTAATAAATATTTTTAACGTGGGTGAATAACTCAACTATAGATTAAGTTTCACTTAATCCAACATCTTGGCGGCAAGGATTTAAATCTTTAACAAACAGAGTGAAAGACTGGATTTTTTTACAGGTAGGGTATAAGTGATCAAAAATCAGCCGGTTTATAAATCGTGCATCTATTATTTATTAATAAGATCATTTGATTGCGCTCAGTAAAGCGCTTCATGTAATAACGGTGTATCAGAGCCGCACAGACACGTTCATGCATCAGGGCATTTTGTCAGAAGCCTTAAGTCGATATTAACGTTATGTTAATAAATAACGACCGTATTCTATATGATTATGTTAAATCCCACTGATTAAAAACCTGTTCAAATGCTTCACTCTACTGGTCATCTTCAGCGCGGGCTCAAATCACACACACATTAATAACACTGTCATATACATAACGTTATAATGAGACACTATTGTAAAAAAAAAAATAGTGAATTCTTAGGGTTTCGCTGACGTTTAATGTTAACACTTTTAACAAAACATAAAACATTATTTTTGTATTTGCAGGCGTCCGTTACACATTTTCCCTGTGTGTTACACGTAATTATGACTGTCGAATGTCACTTGACTTGGTAATGTATTTTGGTCCCGCCCCCACATATGACACACACACATTGGCAAGATTGGAAAATTCCACACTATGAAAACACGGGGACACCCCACAATATTGATGAACTTGCTGTTTTACAGGGGCGGGGCAATACTGAAACACCGTCAGCTGTTCGCCAATACACTGGGACACTAACACACACACATTTCGTTTTTCGGAAGGCGGGCCTTCACACGAACTAATCGAGTCGTTTGTGTCAGGCTAGGTATTGTATATAAATTATGTGAAAAATAATGAGATTTCGAACCACCAAGCATGAGAGCATGTTCTAGTACACCCCCAAAACAAAATCAGACTTTTAAAAGAGCATTAGGACCCCTTTAAGTAAGTTTATTTTAAAATTTAAAGTTAAAGTACTTAAAAATACTAAAACTGAAATAAGAATGAATACAAATGAAACTTACAGATCATAGAAACTAATAAAAATAACTAAAACACAACAAATTCACTAACAATTTACTAACTAAAATTAAAATAGTATAATAACTGTGTCCCAAAGACACACTATACACTATGCACTTACATGTAGTGTATGAATTATATAGGTTATTTTGTCCTTAAATCGGAGTCTGATAGCCCCACCCCTTTCGCGACTAAAAGCTGCACAGTTGAGTGCATGAAGTGTTCACTAACTTCATTTTTTCGGTTATAAGTGCATACGGGTATTTAGTGCACTTTTTATTTTTGGAATTTTCAGTGTGAACACACTACTCGCACTCTTTAATACAAAAGTATAGTGTCATAAGTCGTGATTTGGGAGCACCAGTGTTACAGTATAGTAGCACACTGGTATGCTATTTTTTGTCTTAAAACATGCAATGCTAAACTATTGATAGCATTTTTTCAAACAGGTTTTTGTTAACCTGTTAATAGTGTCAATGCCCTGCAGAAATGATGTGTGTGTGTGTGATACACCAAACCTCGGGTTGTCTGTAGTGCTCCATTGACATCGTGAGCACATTAATGGCGATGATGATGGTGATGAAGAGGTCCATATAATGGCTAGTGCAGAGTGTGTGAATATAGAGGCGTGTTGGAGAGTAGTCTGCATAGTATGGCCTCTGCAGGGCCTCTGAAAGACAAAAAACACACAGAGAACAATAGAATACCTTCATTAGGGTGTATTCAGGTCATTCAGGTACTTAAACAAACACACTCACACACTCTCACACACACACACACACACTCACTCACACACACACACACACACACACACACACACACACACACACACACACGCACACACGCACGCACGCACGCACACACACACACACACCTTGCATCACAGGATGCTGTGAACATCCTCAGCCAACATTTTAGGTTTAAAAATGTCTGTTTTGTAATTCATCTTTGAATTGAATACATGTTAATATTCACAAGATTTGTGAGGTTTCGTTGAAAATAACTCAAGGGCAGGATGTGTGCTGTTAGTGTACTGTATAGGCTACTTTGTTGTCCCTGTCAAACACAAGCACACTGACCCAGTTTTTGTCTGGCCAGTAAATTGCTAACGTAGCAGTGTGTGTGTTTGTGTGTGTGTAGTCACAGTTAGCAAACAGTCGAGTCATCTAAGGGATGTTATAAATGTCCAGCCAAGCATCCCCCCACATCCATCATGGCTCAAGACTGCTCAAGGTGTCTTTGAGAGAAGCTTTGTGAGCATTTGAGAGAGAGAGAGAGAAAGTGATGTCTTGAGACAACTAATTCAGTTTCCAGTTCAGGTATTCTTACAAACAGTACTGTGGCAGTACCAGGGTAAACTGATGGTATATGATACTACGGCACTGTGAATATTGCTTACTTATGTAAAACTCGCTGCATTAATGCTAGGGGGATGTGAGGGTCTTTTAGCATTTTGCCATTTAGTTGATAGAGCATTCTGGGATGCTACGCATTTGCAAGTGTTCTGAATTGCTGACACAGTTCCTTACTGTCCCCAAAGAGTCCAATATGTTGACCCCTAAACAGGGCTTGGGTAAAAAATATTGATTTCTCGATTTGAATCGATTCTTTTTTTTTTTAAACCCAAGAATCGATTAGTCTAGCCTGTTTTCAGTTAATGAATGGAACATTGTAGCATGTAACATTGTAACATTTGCATTCTCTCGCAAAACCAGTTGGTTCGGACAAATACTTCCTGTTTACTTTACAGCTTGCAGTGGTTCATGCAGCTCCGTACCTTCAGAATGGAGCAATTCATAGAGTTTTATTTCGAACTTGGACTCAAGTATAAAGAAATACAGTCAGTACTTAGTTCAAGGCACAGTTTTGGGACATTCTAAAATGCTCAATGTGGCTTAATGTACTAAAACAGTGACATTGGAGGACCAAATTCAGTACACACATATATACTGTACAGTACAAATATATACTAAATTGCATGATAAACGTTTTCTCCCCCATAGAAAACTGCACTTAACGTGGCTTAATATAAGGAGACGGTGATATAAAAAGCCCAAATTTTATAAATAATTATTAAATATATATACTATGTACAGACAAGCAACGTGCTAAGCCATGTTAAGAGTTTTTTTTATAGTTTTTTTTTTTTTCGACGGTGGAGAAAACAGAAAACTCATCTGCTCATCTGCTTTCCTGTGCGTAACATATTTTATTAACAAACTGTATACCAGATTTGGTCTTTTTATATCACCGTCTTCGGCCATTAGCCTACATTAAGAGTTTCTCTTTATAACGGTTTTCTAAGGAGCTTAACGTGCACTAGCGAGTTGCCTTCATATTTTGGGCTATTAATAGTAAAATTATGAATAAGGTTGTTAATATTAATAGTGTTATTAGTATTAATAGTAATTATTAATACTGAATTTGGTCCTTCAATGTCACTGTTTTAGTACATTAAGCCACATTAATCATTTAAGAATGTCCCAAAACCATGCCTTGAACTAAGTGCTCACTGTATTTCTTTTTACTCGAGTCCAAGTTCAAAATAAAACTCTATGAACTGCTACATTGTGAAGGTACGGAGCTGCATGAACCACTACAAGCTGTAAAGTAAACAGCAAGCGAGACTTTAGTTGAGACTTTTTTCCTTGAGGAAATTTACTTGTACTGTATTGTACTGTAAACAATACTGAATCGAAACGAATTGAATCAAATCGAATCACAAGCTTGTCAATCAGAATCGAATTGTGAAATTTGTGCCCAGATCTATGAAAAACCCAGCAAATATATACCTATTCTATCCCCACTCATGTTTGTATATCTGTGATACCTGACACTAGTACTTCAAAAAGAAAGGCTGTTGTTAATCACAACCAAAGCACAAAATGGTTTTACTCTAACTTATAATTATGTGCCTCCTATCTAATTTCTGGTTATATGGTTTTGAAGTCAAACAAAGTCAAAGGGCTTTTGAAGAACGTGGCTGTGGAAATCAATACTAATTGTCTATTTCTCAAACTAAATACACATGACAGCAATTAAACTGTACTGTGCTAACCTTGTGTAATGCAATAAAGTTACAAGCAATAAAACCAATCTGTTCCATGCTAGTTTTATCCTAACCAGCAGTGACAAGCCACAAAATATTTTGTGGCCCTCTGCTCCTCTGAATATTAAAGTGCCAAAAAAGTACAAAAATGGCCCAAAATCCATTATGTTCTGAATTTCGCTTTTAGTGAAAACACAACCACACACTTACTCCTGCGTTTCTTCTCCATGCGCTTCTGTCTCTTCTCCTCTCTCAGTCTGGCCTCCTCTTCCTCCTGGTCTTGTCTACACTTGTGGAAGTTCTCGACCACCACACCTACAAACATGTTTAGCACGAAGAAGCTGACGATCAGCAGGAAGGAGATGAAGTACAGAAGCATCCAGGGATTGTGATTCCTTATGGGCTACAAAGAGAGAAGAAAGAAAAACAGACAAATCATGTAGATTTAAGGTGGTGACACTGTTTAATTAAAGAGGTGTAATTTTCATAAGGAAATATTCATGTGTACATGTGATCAGCATAGTAAAGTATACTAAACATACATACTTTATTTGCTATATTGAACTTGCACATATTTTTTCTACCATTCTAATCTTATAAAACTCACAAATTCAGGGCTGTGACAACACCTTGCAGTGAAAACTGAAAAATGCAGGTCATAATGCTTTTTGTTTTTACATTAATTTATGTACGTTCCAATGCTGCTCCTATCTCCAAAAGCATATTTCTTTAAATCCACTCACATTCATAGTTAGTTTAGTCATGTGCCAATGAAAATAAATAATATTCAGATATTCAGAAAAATATGCCAGCTGTCTTTGTTAAACACTAATTAAACTTTTAAGAATAAAACTACGGAAATGTTAAATGTAAAAAAATCTTCAATTCAATATACACTAATGTTTAAATCTTTGGGGTCGGTAAGATTTTTTTAATGTTTTTGAAAGAAGTCTCTTATACTTACAAAGACTGCATACGTATGTATACTGCTGTCTACATAAAGAATTGCATTTAAGGACAATAAAGTTAAGTAATTTATTTGATCAAAAATACAGAATACAGTAAAAACAGTTTGAAATAATATTACAATTTAAAATACCTATTACTTTAATTTATTTTAAAGTGTCATTTATTCCTCTGATGTCAAAAATGAATTTTCGGTATTATTACTCCAGTCATTCTACTCCAGAAATAATTCTAATATGCTGATTCGCTGCTCAAGTAACATTTATTATTATTGTCTATTATAACAGTTGTGCTGCTTAATATTTTTGAGGAAAATTATATATATTTTTTTACAAGACTTTTTGGATGTATAGAAAGTTTAAAAGAACAGCATTTATTTGAAAACAAGAAAAAACTAACATTTATACATAACTTTACTTTTACCTTTAAAAATTACATTAAAAGAAGGCAGAGACAAAGAAGCCCATCAGTAAGAAAGCAAAGACAGGAAATGCGACAGGAAAAAAGTGCAAAATGGAATGGAAACTCTGTACTTGTCTTATTGTATATGCAGCACAATTGGTATTTGTCACTACACAACGGACAGGCCGCACTAAAGGACACTATATAAACCAGTTGTGTTGAGTCTGTTACTGTCCGTGCACTCATTGTTTCTGTGTATGTGTGTGTAAGAGAGAGTTTATAAGACCTCTCAGTGGAATTAAATGATGAATGTTCTGTCTCTCCTCCTCAACCTGCTCATTCTGGTGTCCTCCACTGTATTTTTATCTATCTCTCCCTTTTTTCTTCAGTTCAGAGCTAAATGAATCAAACACTCGCTTTACCTAAAAACCCACTCCTGCCTTTTGTGATTGTTTCACTTGAGCTTCAGGGAAGAAAAAAAAGCAGTAAACACTCCTGGCACCTGTGTTTTCTTTTGTTATAATGGACAGATTCAGAGTAAGGTGTAAGTGTTTCCACACTCAGTAGAGTTATCTGAAGAATGCACACACACACACACACACACACACACACACACACACACACACACACACACACACACACACACACACACACACACACACACACACACACACACACACACACACACACACACACACACACACACACACACACACACACACACACATACCTGTTGGTCCACAGCCACGGCATCTAAGCCATCGTACATGATGCTGACCCAGCCATCTTTAGATGACAGGACGAATAATGACATCAATGCCTGCAAAACAGAGATAAAATGGAATAATGTGAACAAGAGAATATTTTAAAGAAATAATGTATCACTGTCAACAATATGAATATCTGTAAAATACTGAAGAGAAGGGTGAGATGAACAATTTTTTTTGCTCAGTTGGGAACCACTGCACAGCAAAAAAAAAAAAAAAAAAAAAAAAAAATATATATATATATATATATATATACACACACACACACATAAAGATCTTAAATTAAGTTTTCTGCATTAAGAATATTGTTCATGATCAA
Source organism: Schizothorax lantsangensis (assembly GCA_027422415.1). Taxonomy (NCBI): domain Eukaryota; kingdom Metazoa; phylum Chordata; class Actinopteri; order Cypriniformes; family Cyprinidae; genus Schizothorax; species Schizothorax lantsangensis. The sequence goes on along the minus strand of CM049841.1, from coordinate 8,637,194 downwards.
TAAGATTTTTTATGTAGTTGAAAGAAGTCTCTTATGCTTATTTATCTATTCAAAAATACAATAAAAGTAGTAATATTCTGAAATATTTACATTTACATTTACATTTAGTCATTTAGCAGATGCTTTTAGTTTAAAGCTTTTTTCTATTTTAATATAATTTATGATGCCAGCCATTACTACAGTCCTCAATGTCACATGATCCTTCAGAAATCATTCTATTATGCTGATTTGCTGCTCAAGAAACATTTCTGATTATTATCAATGTTGAAAACAGTTGTACTGCACAAGATTTTTATTTATTTTTAGCATTTTTTGATGAATAGAAAGTTCAAAAGTATAGCATTTAAAAAAAAAATGTAACAATGTAAAATAATGTTGAATAAAAGTATTTTGTGTGTGTGTGTGTGTGTGTGTGTGTTTGTGTGTGTGTGTGTGTGGTGTGTGTGTGTGTGTGTAAATATAAGCTATATATAACTAGGCACTATGTACTGACTTGTGGACAAAATAAAAAGCCAGTTAATTACATGATGGTATTAAAGTTGCAGGAATAAACTAAAAATAGCACAGATTTCACATATGAAACAACAGAACAGGAATGAGAAACACTGTCCACCAGAACCCTGTCATCTTGATAAACTGTGCTTGTGTGACCTGAATCTAAAATATAATGGGTTGCTTGATGGTTTAGAAAAAGGGCAAATGAGAAGGTTGATTTTTTTATAAAAGACACTACCGGTGGACATAATTCATTCTTCATGAATTCCCCCTTAATATCTACGTCTATATGAGTGTGTGTAAGTGATTGTGAGTGTCCTACCTGACCCAGGTTATCGAAGTTGTACTTCCTACGGATCCATTTGTATTTAGCCTGCAGGCACTCGGATTTATTGGTGATATTTCTAGTGTCAAAGCCTTCACAATGATAAAACTTCCCCTTAAAGAGCTGAGTAAAAGAAAAATACCTTACATTTAGACAACATTAATACAAATAAACTGCAAACTACAAAGCAAGCAATAGCTCTGATCTGTGATTATTATTTCATAAATAAAAATTAACTGAATTTCTTTAAAAATGTAGACTCTAGCAATATGTGTGTACCTGAACTCCTAGAATGCCAAAGACAATGAAGAACGCGCAACAGATCAACACAATATTTCCAATAGGTCTGAGAGATGTGATCAATGTTTCAACAACCAGCTTCAGTCCGGGAGCTCTGCTTATGACCCTGAAGACACAAACACACACAAAGAAATGCATATTTGGTGTTGCAACAATATCTGAACTCAATGCAGAACCACTGAACTAGAAAGCTTGTGTGAATAAAAGGGCTCAGTGTTGCACAACAAGCTGACGAGACAAGATGTTCTCTAGTGTTAGCCTTGAAATGAATAGGTAAGTCTGCTCAGCAGAATATCTCTCTGTCTGAGAGTTGCCGGTTTTGTTCAGATGCGTCTAAAGGAACGGTTTCCTGACAACAGCAAGAGATGAAATGTGGTTTCAGCACCATGGACAGCAGCATTATTAAAATTTAGGGATACATTTTATTTTTTCACATGATCAAAGTCAGGTCTGGTGAGATGCAGCTTTTGGATTGAAGTGCAAATGAAATTTGAAAGATTTGGCAAAGGGGAAGATTTTCAGCATATTAAATGTAATTTAGGTATATTCCTCCTTACACAAAACTATGATTTAAGAATAGTGATGCACCATAATACATTTTTTTTTACCAAAACACAAAAAACATTTTCATTTAGCTAAAAGCTGAAACGGATAATAAAGTCTATTCAATAATCAATTAATTAATGAAATTTATTTAATAATCAAAACTCAAATAAAAAACAGAGTTGTATATACTGTATAAGCAATTCAATTAAATATGAACATTTAAATGGTATTTCTAATAAAAAATTGTTTACAATAAACAACAATAAACATTTATTGAGCATTTTTGGAGTTCACCAGCTCTGGCCCCACTTCACTTTCATTATATTGTAAAAGAGCAGTGTGAACATTTTGCTAAACATCTTTTGTTTTCCTTGGAAGAAAGATGAGTGAACTACCCCTTTAAGAATATTACAACAGCTGACACTAGAGGACTTAATGTACTTCTACACATTCATACACACCCACACACACACCTTCAATAAGAGTCTTACCTCAAGGGTCTTAGTGTTCTGAGCAGTCGCAGTACTCGCAGGATACCCAGGATTCTGTTCCCGCCAGAGAAGGCGAGAGAGACCAGGATGTCCACAATAGACACAAACACCAGCAGGCCATCTAGAACATTCCAGCTGCTCTTCAGGTACGAGCCTGGACCAGCGTACAGCCCAAGAGAAACCACCTGAAACACCAACAACATAGTAATCATAATCACTATCATAAGCATGTCATATTATAATTTTATTAGTATTTAAAAAGTTATAAAAAAGTAAAACAATCAAACTAAAATGTATGCTTTTAATTAATAAAACTGTATTAATTTCCTACCTTCATAGTCATCTCAGCCACAAAGATCACAGTGAAGATGTAGTTAGAAACTTTAAGAAATATCCGCTCCTGTCAAACAAATACATAAATAATAAAAAATGTCATTTAAAATGGCAACAAATGCACCACATCCGTTAGAGACCAGTAAAAGAGCAGCTCTGAGGTGTGTTTCACTTACTTAAGTCACCCAATGACTTTTTACAGCATTTATTTCACATATCATGAACATATTACACATATTCTACACATAATTTTACAGTGGCTTTGAACGGGGCTCAGCCAATCAGATTTCAGTAGTTTCAATAATACAGTACATTACTGTTCAAATGTTTGGGGCCAGTAATTTTTTTTTAAAGAAATTAATACTTTTATTCAGCATGGATGCATTAGATAAAAAGTAACAGTAAAGACAATTATAATATTACAAAAGAGTTATCTTTCAAATTAATGCAGTTCTTTTGAACTTTCTATTTATCAAAGAATCCTGAAAAAAAATTAAACAGCACAACTCATTTCAGCAATGATAATAATAAGAAATGTTTCTTGAGCATCAAATCAGCATATTAGATTGATTTCTGAAGGATCATGTGACACTGAAGACTGCCGTAATAATGCTGAAAAGTCAGCTTTAACATCACAGGAATTATATTGCATTTTAAAGTATATTAAAATAGAAAATGTGTATTTTGAATTGAAATACTATTGCACAATATTACTGGTTTTGCTGTATTTTTAGTTAAATAAATGCAGCCTTGGTGAGCAAAAGAGACTTCTTTCAAAAATATAAAAAAATCTTCCCGATCCCAAACTTTTGAACTTTTGCATGCATATATAATAGAGCTTGATGATAGTGCTAGAATGAGTGTTGTGATGTTGTATACCGTGCTGTCAGGGTGGATGTCAGGTCTCTCTAGAGCAATTGTGATGCAGTTAAGGAAGATGAAAAACAGCACAATATGATCAAACATCTTATGAGTGATGACCTTTTGACAGCGCATACGGAACCTGCAGAGAATGAGAGAGAAAGAGTCGTGTGAATAGTATAAAAATGTGCAAGCACAGCATTCATTATGTGTATATATATATATATATATATATATGAGTGTGTGTTTGGTTGGTCTGCTGTGTTGGCACTCACTTATTTTTTGGGGAAAATAAGTAAAGTGACCAATCTTCATGGTCTCTACACCACTGGGGTTTATACGGCTCCAACAGTCTCTTCACAATCAGAAACCAACTCTAAACATAAACATAATACCAAATAAAAAACAAGCATAAGGAAAATAAAGAATAGAAATGCATATTTTCTAAAGAAAATATTAGCACATTTACATTTACATTTATGCATTTAGCAGACGCTTTTATCCAAAGCGACTTACATTGCATTCAAGTTACAGTTTTTTACATTTTATCAGCTCTATAAAAGCTCTATTTTATCAGCACATATAAAATATTTCTTTAAAATCTGCAATATTTAAGAATGCCAAGAATATCTGATCTACGTGACTGATGTACTGTAGCAGTATAATCCCACCTCCTCAAATTCATCATCATCTGCCCCCTGTGTGGACAGTGGATCGGGACGTGTTATGTTTGGAGAGGATGGATAACCTCCATCTATTCTGCCGTTACACTCCAAATATGGGCGTGGAACCTGGAGGAGCTCTGGATAATCAAATGACCCCAGACACGAAACTCCGCCCAGACTGCCAGTCCTGCTGGATTTCCCATCTTCTGATTGGCTGTCATCCATGCTGTACTGTCCCGCTACTGAAAGCAAGGACTCACACTCTCCTGACTGAGCGCGTCTCATTAGACTGGGGGCGTGGCCAAGGCTGTTCCAACTGGAGCGGCGACTTCCCCAGAGGCTGGACTAATAACACACACACAAACTGAAGCTGATTATCACAGGATGCAACAACTGGTGTAGTATGGCAGAAAAAAATGAAAAAAGAAAAATGATATTACAGTAATGAGAGGGACAATATGGACAATTTAGATCATATGGGACAACTGAATTTGATGGTTAATAATGAAACACTTTCATTTGATTTTAAAATGTAATTAAAAACTATTAATTATTGGCCGCTTTTATGGATGTCTATCAGACTCCAGGAATAAATAAATAATATAAATATATCATGTTATATTATCTTTATCAAGGGATGATAAGGGCAATTTAAATTATTATGATTAAATATGATTTATTTATATAGCTTTTGTACTTTTTATTGATTAATTTATTAATAATGTAAATATAATGATATATTAATATTATTAATAAATTAATAAATACAAATTTCAAAAGTTTTTGTAATTTTTATTTATTGATTCATGCTTATTTAATTAGGTGTTTATTTATTTCCATATCAAATATAACACAGCAGGTGAAGTTATAGAAGAGCAGATGTTTTATGGTTTGCTTATGGTTCAATATTTACACAAAAATTTAATTAATTAATTAAATTAATTACACTCCAATTAAAAAAGGCAATAAAAACGATAAGATGCTATGGTAAAACCACATTAATGAAGAACAAGAAAAAAAATTCCATGTTGAAAATTTGTGATGGATATTTATGTTTGGTGTAAAAAGCCTTAAAAGGGATAATTATAATATGAATATATTTCAAAATATCAATTTAAATGTTTTGAGACGAATACTATTTGTGTTATGCGTAACAGCATTTACTCCTCACCAGGGATCTCTGGTCATGGGGCTCGGTGGAGGTGTTGCTGTTGCGCCGTGATTGGCTGTAGATGTGTGACACCTCAGTTCTGGGTGTGGCGTTGAGCTGCATGTGTGTGTTGTGAGGTGGCATGGACGCCCGAGGATCCAGGTGTCCGTTGGAGATGGGCATTAATGTCTGCATTTTCATCTCTGATCCTAATATCAACAAGAGATTAGAATAAAATAACAAAACACATGTAAACAGCTGTGCACAAACACACACACACACACACACACACACACACACACACACACACACACACACACACACACACACACACACACACACACACATGTTTGTTTTGCTATACTTGTGGGGACTTCCATAGGCATAATGGTTTTTGTACTGTACAGACCGTATATTCTATTGCCCTACACCAACCCTATACCTAAACTTAGCCCTCACAGGAGACTTTTTGCATTTTTACATTTTAAGATAAACTTCATTTAGTATTTTTAATCATTTATTTCCCTTGTGAGGACCGGCCAAATGTCCTCACAAAGTCAAAAATCTCAGGCTTTACTATCCTTGTGGGGACATCTGGTCCTCACAAGTATAGCAAAACACACACACACACACACACACACACACACACACACCTGAGTTCAGCAGTTCTTTCAGTTTGTCCTCATCACCATAGTCAGATGACATGTCATCATCAGTGTCTGATCTGCTAGCATCACCCTGAAAGAGAATCAGAATGACATTTAAAAGCTAAAATTTTGAACTCATAATAATGAATCATCATATTTTCACATCAACCCAAACCACACAAGGCCAGCATAAATAAATACAGAACAAACACAATTACATTTGCTCTTTCAAGGGTATGCAACTCTCTACCTTCTAATCTCATGCTTAGTTAATTGAGTTGTCCTCGTCCTATTTCCTGTGAGTCACTGAACTTCCTCTTCCTATGCATTTAAAATCAACATGAAACAGCATTCTGACCCATTCAAAAAGGATATTTCTCTAGAATTAAATTAGGAATTGATTTTATTGTGAAAAGTGGACTTTAATACCAAAATGAACCAGGCTGTGTAGTTCCTGGATGGGTTACGCCACACAAGCAACGGCCATTAAAATTCAATCATTTATACTCAAAAATCTCCTGTTGTAAATATGTCAAAAATAAAGAATGACTGAAAAAAGCCAAAAAGGGAGAGAAGCAGGAATGAATGAGAATCATGTATTATTTATTAACTTATACTTTACATTTTTTCTTTCGATATAGTGTGATTCATGTAAGTGACTAAATACGATTTAGAAATTTATTTATATAGTTTTTGTATTTTTATTTATTGATTTATGCATATTTGGTTATGTATTTATGGCCAGATGAGTTCTGTTTTGCTTATGTTTCAATATTAAACCAAAACTCAAATAAAACAAAAAAAAAGAAAGCAATAAAAACAATGAGTCTACAGTGAAACCACTTTTAATGAAGAAAACATTTCATGTGAATGTTTGTTATTAAGATTCCATGCTTAAAATTTGCAATGAATATTCATGTCTGATGTAAAAAAAAAAAAAGGATAATTCTAATATTTTCTTTGTTTTGAGATCAATACTGTTTGCATAGGCATTGGGGGAAAATCCTGCAAGTAACTGTATCTTTACATGCATTTAAAATCAACATGAAAGAACATTCAGACCCATTTTACTTCTATAAGGTTTATATTTGAGTAAAACAGGATATTTCAGTTGAAATAAATCCAGTAGGAATAGATTTTATTGTGAAAGGTGGCTGTTCAATACCAAAACAAACCAGGTTGTGTACTTTCTAGATGGGTTATGTCAAACAAGCAACAGCCATTAAGATTTTCTCATTTATACTCCAAAAGCTCCTGTTGTAAATACATGAAAAAATAAAGAGTAATGGAAAAAGGAGCAAACAAGCAGAAATGAATGAGAATCCGCAATATCCAGCAGTAACAACCGGAAAAGTGTGTATTGTGTGAGTAGGTAAAGTGTCCAGTGTGTATGTGTGTGATATTTGTACCTTGCGGACAAAAGAGAGAGAGATAAAAGACAGAGAGGGAAAAAAAGGAACAACAGAAGGTTTGAGTGAAAGCGTTTTCCTGTGAAACACATCATCACACCAGCTGCAGCTCAGCGTCTGTGCTTATACACTGCAGATGAGTCTCATCTACATGAAAATTACACACACAAACCAAACATACACCAATCCACACAATCAATCTCTTTGATGTGACACCAATAACGAAAGGAAACAAGAGCGTGTTTTTCTTCATTTCATGCATGCTCAAAGGAAACCCCTTTTTTCAGGCTGTGCATAATGGTTACTGTGCTGTAATTGAGTTACAGTGTAATAATTCTAGTCCTCTGATAACATCTTACTCTTAACATGAAAAATTCCCTCTTGGAAATTCAATTAAATGCAATATGGCCACATCTAATTCAGTCGTGCAGAGGATTCGTGCAGATGTTGCAAACTAGAAGAAGTAGTTTCAGCGATCTGTTAGTTACAGTAGTAGCCCCCCAAAATTTAAAGACTTAAAGGAGGTGAGTTTGTTTCTTCATCAGAACAGATTTAGAGAAATTTAGCATCACTTGCTCACCAGTGGATCCTCTGCAGTGAATGGGTGCCGTCAGAATGAGAGACCAAACAGCTGATCAAAACATCACAACAATCCACAAGTAATCCACACCACTCCAGTCACTCCACTCACTTTCCCTTCACAAAATGTGAATTGATGGGCTGGAGTCATGTGGATTATTGTGATGTTTTTATCAGCTGTTTGGACTCTCATTCTGATGGCACCCATTCACTGCAGATGATCCATTGGTGAGCAGGCGATGTAATGCTACATTTCTCCAAATCTATTCAGATGAAGAAACAAACTCCTTTATTTCTTGGATGGCCTGAGGGAGAGTAAACTTTCAGCGAATTTCCATTTTTGGGGTGAACTATTGCTTTAAGCCAAAATGTACAGACTCACTGAATTAGATATAGAGTATCAAAGGAACTGGTATTTATTTTAAAGAAAGATATTACAAGAACACTTTTCAAGCAAAACATTTCAAGAAAAAACATATACTGTACTGTAGTCCCTAGTCCAACATCTGACATCTTACCTCAGCTTGAAAGCCCTCTACTAAGATGGCAACCAGTAAATTGAAGAGGACGTAATTCCCAAAGGTCATCAAGGCCACAAAGTACAGAGCAGCCAAGGGGGAGGTGGAGGCCATGCCGTTATACCACAACCCAGTCCTCCAGTCCTCCTGGGACACAAATCTGTAGAGTTAGCAGGCAAATTGGTGATGTGTAGCGAGCACAAATATCACATGTTAGAACACTGTCAATTATGAGTAGGTAAATACTGTACTGTTTTACATTATGAGTAGGTAAATTGTACCTGTAAACTACCAACCTATTGTCTAAATGTTATAAACACCATTTGCTCTAAATGTTATTAAACCATGGGCGACACCATTAACGACACCAACAGGAACGAGCGCACATGACGATGAATGAAATGAAATACGTGGCGTTTTCCGCCAACTGGCAACCCGGGGTGTCGAAATACAATTGGGTAAACTGGCAGTGGGCGGGTTTCACAAACCATAACAAACACAGACATTCCGGGCCGGACCGCACATATTCAAAGAAGGATTACTAACTATAGCATTGTTTTTCAGATAAACAAGTATGTTAATTTAACATGTTTCTTAAATATCTGCAAGCATATTATGGTATTTTTATGCTTTAGTAGAGTCAAAATCCTACATACAGCACCTTTAAATGAAGTACCGGGTAGGGTTAGGTGTATCTGAGCAGCAGATACGCTAAGATGCTGTGTTTACTTTGCTGTGTCGCGGAAGTGCAGCAGGCGCGAGTAACTAGTGAAAACACAGAATAGAGTTATATGGACTCTGAATGAGCCAAGTGGAATAGATTTGAGGAAGCACCAGCGCGGAATTCAAGGCTGTAGCTAAATGGAGTTTAATCTATTAGGGCATTCGTCGTGTGGAATGGATTTGACTGACGGTGCTCTGAAAAGTGCACAGACATATTCGGTGAATTAGAGACGGTAAAAGTGGGTGGGTCCAATATCATTGGTCTTCAAAAGTGGGTGGGTCCTGTCCCACCCACATACAATGGTTCCGACGCCCATGTATTAAACACATCAAAATGTTATTTATTGATTACAACAACACCTCTATGTGTAAAACATACCTTGAAAGAATCAGTATTTTGGCTATAATGATTAATGGTGTATTTATATTAACAAAAATATATTTAATTGATATAAATTGAAAAACATTAAAAACCAAAACTGAGTGTAATTAAGAAAAACAAAAAAGTAATTAATGTGCATGACTAAGACATTTTATGCCAAATTATTCTGACTTCAGTGAACCTACCTGATTTACAATATTAAATCTACATTGATATAATAATAATAAAATAAAACCATAATAATGAATGATAAATAAATTATAATTTAAAAACCAATAGAAATATTAGTAATTATTACTATATTATTATTATTATTATTATTGTTGTTGTTGTTGTATTTTAATTACAACACAAATGACAAGTTTGTCCAGAATAAAAACATATTTTCTTTAAAAATACATGTATTTCCACTAATAAAATATTAACATTATTCTTACTACATCAAACCTATTAGACTTACAATATTTAATCTACAATTATCAATTATATTTCATCACCACCACCACCACCAACAATAAAAATAATTATTGCTATTATTATACCAAATTGAATATATACGGTCTATTAATTATTTAATAATAGTAATAATACTTTGTTTGTGTGTATTTATTATTATTATTATTAACAAGTAAAACAAATGTAGTCTTTTTTTTTTAAATTCATTTTAAATTCAACTACTAATTTGGTTTGCCTTCACTCCAGCACATTTCACACAGACATCCACAACAGAACCTGAACTCATCTCTGCCTCTTCCTGCAGACTGATTTAGAACAGAGGAAAAACAGCAGGTTCAGTCTGGAGTTTATATTCTGCTTACAAACACACACACACACACACACACACACACACACACACACAGAGATAGAGCCAATCAAGTGGATGGGGATTATTATGAGGCCATGATTGACAAAGGCCAGTGGAATTTGGCCAGGACACCGGGGTTACACCCCTACTCTTTACGATGAGTGTCATGGGATTTTTAATGACCACAGAGAGTCAGGACCTCGGTTTAACGTCTCATCCGAAAGACGGTGCTCTTTTGACAGTATAGTGTCCCCGTCACTATACACCACAGGGTGAGCACACGCACACTCACACACGTTTGTTTTGCTATACTTGTGGGGACTTCCACATAATGGTTTTTGTACACACGTATACATTGCCCACACACACACACAGCCCTCACAGGAGACTTTTTGCATTTTTACATTTTAAGATAAACTTAATTTAGTATTTTTAATAATTTATTTCCCTTGTCCATGTCCTCACACAAAAACACTTTATTACTTGTGGGGACATCTGGTCCTCACAAGTATAGCAAAACAAACACACACACACACTCACACACACACACACACACACACACACACACACACACACACACACACACTCACACTCACACCCACACCGACAGAAATAAAGATTAGGGAAATTAAAGGCTCCCGGTACAGAAGACACCCTGACTCCGATGGCTTCCCTCAGGGCCTGGAGTTAATACAGCACCGTATCAGTATTTGCACAAGTGTCACCCCAGTGACCTCATCACACTACCCAATACTGCAGGGAGAGGGCTGATGACTTCATCATGTCTGCAATAATATAGGGCAGGTTTCGATGACCTCAGCAATTTCAACTCTGACACAACTTGTAGAAGTTTAAATAATCCCAGTCTTAAAAGTAGGACTGACACACACACAAACACATACATTCATATACAGCAAACCTGAGCCGCTGCCTAATAGACAGAGATGACCGCAAGAGGATTAGAGCACTTAGCTGTATTATATAATAATGTTTAGAAGGCAGAACAAAAATGTAGGTTTGCATAAATACTTTACAAACAATAATAGAACCAATTATTTAAATAATCACAAATATATAAATGTACAGCTTCGAAAATGGCTGTTTTGCTCTGACACCCAAGGATTTGTTACTTCATTTAGGGGAGGCTAAATACCCACAATCCCTTGCCTCAGCATTTTTGCAAAATGCTGCTGTTCCCACATTGAGGAGTGAGTATTTAATCAAAACTTGCCTCTGAAGACTAAAAAGGCTATTTCTGGACTTCAAATGAATACAAGCCTCTGTAAGATGTTAATAAATTCAACCGTCAGTTTAGTGACCCACAGACTCCTGGTGGTCAGAAAAATGTGCGGATTTCAGGAACAGCAGCTTCAAAAACTAGTTGTGCAGTGTTTTATCTTTCATTAAAGATGACCTTTGTTACTTAAGCACAGTTCACGCTGAAGTATTTCTACCTGTTAACAGAATATCCATCCAGGGGCGTAAATTTCGTCTAACAGTAGGGGGGGACAATATACATACAATTTCTCAAGAACAGTTTTTGAAGGGGACACAAATAAAAAAAAAACTAAAATTGTTCTTGTAAGGATGTATACACAGAGGAAAGCTACTACTATTAAGGGCTTTTCACACTGCGCTTAACACCGGGTTATCTCATTCTAAACACCGCTTTTAACCCTGGGTAAAGACACGTTTCACACCTGTAATTTGAAAGCGGTGTTAGCACCGCATTTTACCCAGGGTTATGAAACCCTGCTCCGGAGCAGGGTTAGCACCACATTTGTGGTGTTATCCCCGCATTGCGGTGCTAAGTTTGTTCAGTGTGAAACGAGCGGTGTTTGCTTGTTGCTGCTGGACGCTTGGCAACAGACAGCCAATCAGAAATTGAGCAGTGAGGCTCATGTCACGTCAGTAAGGAAACGGGCGTCATGTGAACTGCAGCCGGCGAGAAGAAATATCAAAAGACGGAAAGCGTGTGAACTGGAGTGAATAGGAGACGGTATTATTCTTATGCTACTGTACAAGTAAACACTAACGTTAGTCTCTCCACACTTAAAATAAATTCAAAGAAATATTCACATACTTTGCTCCTTGTTTTCTTTCTTTGGTACTTTTGTTTTCTTGCCTTTGTGCGTCTCATGAGGCCGTTCACATGTCGCGCCTAAAAACGCATTTAAAACGCTAAAGCGCGCCGCTTTCTCCTCCTTTCCAAAGCACTCTGTAGCTTGCGCTCCCATGGCGTCTGCCGTTGCTAAGCAACAATGCGCTCTTCATGAAGACGCAGAAGTTTCAGCAAAGGATAAATGGATTTCCAGCACTAAATCGCTTGCAGTAGCTCTGCTACTAAATTTATTTAAAAATGGCTATCCCTGCCTGTACAGCTATGATCAGCTGTTCCTCAATCTTCGCTGATCTAAAGACATAAGCAGAGTCATGTTTTTAATAACTGGCAAGACGCGGGAAAAGCCGTGTAAACAGGTTGCCTGCTGTTCATCCAATCAGTGACAGTGACACCGCAAATATGCAAATAAGAACGTTAACCCGGGGTTTAGGAATGTACAGTGTGAAACGTCTGTTAATGAATACCCAGGGTTAACCGTTAACCCCAGGTAAAGTATGAGCAGTGTGAAAGGTGATTACAGATAACCCAGGATTCCGTTTATCCGGGGTTTAGGATGACCCAGGGTTAACAATTTCAAGTGTGAAAAGCCCTTTAAGGCGTTATTTTAACGGCAAATGTGGAAAGTGCATTATTATAGCGCGAAAACGTGTGCTTGGGCTAATCAGAAATACAAAAGACGGTTAACAAACATCAGCTCTAGTGGCGCAGATGGTAAAACGTGTGTCGTACCTCTTTTGTGTGTCGTACCGGGTTCGAATCCACCTTTTGGCGAACTTTTTTTCTCCCTTTTCAAATTTCACATCACATCAGAAAAGCATTTATTTTCCATTAAAAAGAAGGAAATAATCAAAAAATTGAAAATAAATTAACGGGTAGGGGTTAGTGTAGGTGTAGGGAGGGCTTTATTGTCCCATTAAGGTGGCATCCATTTAATAATTGGAATTAATATTAAAATTTACACTCAATAACTTATTGCATGTTTTATAATGTATTAACAATACTGAGGTGCAGATAATTGCCACTATTTGCAATAAGTAGTATAAATAGCAGAAAAGCCTGCTATTTTAACAGTCAGTGTAAATAGAGTAGCTATTTGTGCAAATAGCCCCTTCTTTAAAATAATGCGCGAGCGGGAATCTCTTCCCTAGCACGCGCTCCCAGAAACACGCTGCTCTCGTAAAGACAAAATAATCACTTCATCCGATGTTTAAGTGAATAAAATAGCCAATTGACAGCCTTACTTACTGGAGTTCTACAACTACTGAGATTCTCTCTCACACCGGACTTGTGTGTGTGATATAAAAGAGGAAAGCATGGACCAAATCACTGTGAGGCAAGGGAGGGGGACACTCAAAATATTTCTAAACTTAAAACGCATTTTTGCCCCGTTTGCGTTTGTGTTGTTTTACTACTTACACAATTATTTTAAGTATAAAACATTATTTACAATACACAGCATGGTTATTTAAATCATATTTTTAGGGGGGACAACCCTCAGATAGGGGGGGTCTTGTCCCCCTAGACCCCCCCGGGATTTCCGCCTATGCATCCATCTATTGCTTATTAAAGAGTTTATAGGGACAATCTTCTGACCTGGAACACGGTGACGATGGCCCAGAGAAGTGAGTCAAAGTTCTTCCTGTCCGACACAGTGTCTCCATTCTCCAACCGCAGCGTAAACTTACACCCAAACAGATGCATTCCCAATATACTAAAACACAGAAGACGAGAGAAAAAAAGGAGTGACAGACATGAGAAAAAGTTGCAAAACTAAAAACATATACTGCATTAAATGTAAGAATATCAGGGTTATTCCTAGGTAGCAGTGACATTTGACTCCAATTTACAGCCGATATAATAGTTATTATAATACAGAACTTTAGTCAGATTATTTGAAAGAGCTGTTTAGTTTTTTATTAAAATTGCAAGTTCCCTTTCATTCCCAATACATTTTAATGTGTTATTAACAAAGAAATAAAATAATTTTGAAACTAAAATATCATACTTTCACTATAAAATGTATTTATTTTCCAAAAATATGTAAAAGGCTGATATGTGCTAGTTATGGGCGAAATTGACCATTATGACAAGGTACACTAAAGGTGAATAAATATTATTATGATTACTTGACTTTATTATCATTAACTAAAATTAAAGCTATAATAAAACAATTGATACTTAAAATAAAATAAACATTAACTAAAATAAAATACAATATAAAAAGAAACGGTAGCAATTTACAATAGGGAACGCATATTAACTATTAACTATTAAGAGTTTTCCCTCAATAAACTCCTGGTTATTAATAGTTAGTAAGGTAGTTGTTAAGTTTAGGTATGGGGTGGATTAAGGGAACTAAAATATGGCCATGCAGAATAATCTTTATAGATACTAATAAACAGCCAATATGCTAGTAATATGCCTGCTAATAAGCAACTAGTTAATAGTGAGAAAATAAAGTGTTACCAAAGAAACTTACTTCATTTCAGCTACACAAAAGGCAGCATATCTCATTTTTGTTTAGCTAAAAGTACTAAAATAACTAAAATTAATTGAATTAAAACTAAAAACTAACACCAACAAAATTACTGAAAAATGAAATTATAATAATTAAAAGAAAATATAAAAACCTAATTCAAAATATTAACAAAAAATAAAACAGTATATCAATGTATTAAATAACACTGCGTACATTAATCAGGAAATCGCTGTGATGGGATTGAAATAATGAAATAATATTGTGCTTGGGAAAATGCGACTTCTTGAGTTCACCTTTTAAAATGAAATGAATGACCAATCATATTCCTTCAAAAGTACTGAAAAATCAACTGGGAAATAACAACTAACACTATAGTATATCCAGTATGACTCATTTGCTTTCAGTCAGTACTACACTCTTATTCTTGTATGGAACAACTTTCATACATACATACCTAAAGATGAAGATGAAGAGCATCAGCAGCATGCAGAAGGTGGCCACATTGTCCATGGTCTTCATCAGTACCACCAGCTGCCTGCGCAGAGCCGGGAGGAACCGCACCAGCTTTAGCACCCTGAGCAAACGAAACGTCCGCAAAACAGAAAACCCTCCGTCCGCTTGTCCGACGATCTCACACACACTGTCAAACCCAACAGACGGAACATGAGTGGTCAAAATACACAGTATTTACAACAAATGTAAAGCAAACAGAATAGCACAGAACCTGATGATAACGATGATCCCGTCAAAGATATTGTAGGGGTTGCTGATGTAGCCGAACAAACCGCAGGCCGAAAGCTTCAAGAGCATCTCTAACGCAAACAAACTAGTGAAGACAATATTACTGATCTCCAACACGTCTGTCAGCTCATCCGGCTGAAAGAGAGAACGAATATACAATATTAGTCCAGTTTTATGTGATACGTCATAGTAACAACTAATGTATATTTATGTGAACCTGTATCTGTATCTCCACCAGACGAAGAAAAAAAAAAGCACACTTCTTCTCAACAAGTAATGTGATCTGAGGATTTCACATCTGTAACACATACGCTGCTAACACAAATGTATACAAAAGCTAAACTACAGTGTTGTTACTGTCATGACATTATATTTATGCTTCTCCTCTTTCTCTCCATGAGGCTTTATTTCTTGCCGAGGAAGAGCAGGCGAGCGCTGTTATTAACCGTGTCTACTGTAATGTAAATAATCATTTCCCTGGCAACAGTGTGAATGTCCTCTGCCTCAAACCGGTTAATCTCAGACTCCTCTCAGTCTCACACAGACACACTAATCCTAACCAGGGGGGTTAATTAAATGCAATATGGGCCAAAAACATGCATAGAATCACACCGTAAATACAGCGCTGTGGGATCATGTTGTGTTACAATGAGTGTTTTTGACACTGGGGGATTTCTTTATGTGTGCCAGCAAAAACCAGACACTAGAGGAAAACGGTAGTGCTCAAAGTCACAATTTCATTTCAGGAGATTAACTGAGGTATTCATTATGGTTGTTTCTCTATTATGTTAATATGTTTCTTCCTCTTACATATTAGATGTTAAACTTACCAGGAGAAAATATTCTGGGTTTTTAAAGTTTTAAATCAGTTTTATACAATCAATAAAAATAAATAAATAAATTTTATATATATATATATATATATATAAATTTAATCCATTTGAATTAGGCCAACATGAACGTTTTGGTCACAAACAAATTGCACAGATGCAATGGATTCAGATCCAAAATGACACAGACACATTGGAAATTGCAAGCGTTATTATTTTTTAATCTAACATCATCCATCCATTTAATTACATAATTTATTTAAGTACTCAACTAAAGCTTAGTCCTCATTTTCAACTGGAACAAATCCCTTTAAACATAATATTTCTCTTAAAAAAATTGCTACTTCTGCTCCTACTCCTACTACTAATATATTATTATTATTATTATATGTTCAAAAGGATTTATTCTGGTGATGCTGTATTGAAAATAAGGATTACGCTTTTGTAGAGTACTATATTAAATAATAATAATAATAATTATTATTATTTAATTATAATTATTATTGTACGTTCAAAAGGATTTGTTCTGGTGTTGCTGTATTGAAAATAAGGATTAAGTTTTTGTAAAGTACTATATAAAATAATAATAATAATAAGTATTATTATTATTATAATCAAAAAAGCTTCATTTAATTTTGTGTAAAAGTTTTCCTCTTTTAATTATAGTTTATTTAAATACTTTTATAATCAAGTTACATGTTTTTATTTTGGCGTATATAGCGTAGGCAAATCTGAGTAGTTTGTGAAACTGTTGAGACCTCTTTTAAAACTCAGTAGACATACAGTATGTGGGATTACTAGAAAATCACTGGTGTTTATTAGAAACAACTCAGATGTTAATTAATCTCATTTGTGAGGTGTGTGTAAATGAGTGTATTATTTTCACCTGCTCATGGTACTCCACTCCCATGCTGAGTGTATTGATAAGGATTGCTATCATTATTCCTCTGTTGAAGTACTTGCTGTCCACAATCCGCCTCAAAACGGCTCTGGCATAATGAACACACATACACACACAGTTCTCATTCCCAGACTCCTTTTCATCCAAATCCTGGTTTCTTTTGCTCTGTTCTGAGATGATGTCTGGCCCCTGTTTCTCTGGGTCCGATTCACTGTTGGAGTCGCAATTAACACCATCGCCTTCCTGGGCACAAATTGGGCAGGAGGACGACTCTGAAGACACCAGTCCCACCCTGCTGTCCACACACACACTCGAGCACGTGCCCGGATACACACCTGCAGTGAAGGACGACAGTTTTTAATATCACACACAGGAAGGCTGGGGCTAGATGTCTCAAAAACTGTCCAAGTCCAATTTACACAAATGCTACAATGTTTTCCTATGTGTCTATACAGAAACTGACTGTCAAAAATAAATCTACTCCTACTCTCTAGCTTGCTTCCTAATCTTCAGTAGTTGTCTAATAAATCTGGTATTGTGTTTTACGAATATTGTTGGTTGTAACGAATTGCTTTTGTAAGCTGCTTTGTATAAAAGCATCTGATGAATGCATAAATGTAAACGTAAAATGTAAATGTTCACTGCAGTAAATATTGAGACAACTAGCCCCAGCCTCCCTGTTACATAAAATATTTTGTGATAAAACCTGATAATTAGGCAAACCAGTGATGCATTGGTGACCTGATTACAGTTTTCAGCACTGTGATTTGCTTTGATAATAGTGATCAATACTGTCTCTCTTGCGTAATCAGGGCAAAATCTGTCTGCATCCGCCTTCTGAGACCCATTTGCTGTGCCTGAGCTTCGATTATCTCTTACATGAAATTCACAATGTGCATGATTCACATATTAGTTGACAATTTCAAATTAATGGTATATTAACTGATGACACCAAACCCAGTCAAAAAGGAATATGTACAGGACTCTGTGAGTAATTTTTTTAAAATCATAATTTGGCACCAATTCTTTAATTACCCTAATGGGATCAAACTGGACTTCTCTAAGATTTTATAGTTTTTAGTGTTAACTAAAATCACTGTTCTGGCATTTACTGTTTTTGTCACCACTGTTATTGTGAATAATATGGTTACTGGGTGAGCTATAGGATTTTTTCAAGCTGTTGTGAAATTAAATGCTACTGGCTTTCTAAAAGGTATCCGGTAACACTTTACAATAAGGTTAATTAGTTAACATTAGTTAACTACATTGGTTAACATGAACTAAGAATGAACAATACTTCTACAGCATTTATTAATCTTAGTTAATGTTAATTTCAGCATTTATTAATGCATTATTAAAATCACGAGTTGTGCTTGTTAACATTAGTTAATACACTGCGAACTAACATGAACAAACAATGAACGACTGTATTTTTATTAACTAACATTAACAAAGATTAAGATTAAGAGTGTAATTAATGTAGTGTTCTGTCAGTCCTGTGTCGTGTGTGTTGTGTGTTTCCCGCCCTCTTTTGTCCATATTTGGTTAGTTTCCTGTCCTTGTTAAGTGTGATTATTAGTTAATTATGTTCCAGGTGTGTTTTTTTATTAACCTGTGTATTTAAGTTCCTGTAAGTTTCGTCTGGTCTACTCGTTACTCCCAGTGTTCCTGTGTGTCTGCCCTGCCTTGTCTTGCTCTGCCTTGTCAACATTAAAGACTGTCATTTTGAGTTAATCCTCGTCTGCGTGTTCCTCGTTCCTCCCTGCTGTGTGCACCGTGATAGAAGACCAGACCTACCCAGTAAGCGGCGCCCATTCACCTCGTTTTGTTTTGTTAGTTTTTTGAAAGTTTTTTGTTTGTTCCTGTTTGTGTTTCCCCCTGCGGCTTGGAAGTCGCCGCTCGTCATCCTGCCCTAGCCAGCTGTTATTTGGCGTGGGAGTTCAGCGGGATCGCCGCTAGTGCCGCTAGTCCGCTGGCCGCTCATCTGTCAAGTTCATCGGCCACTCATCAGTCAAGTCTGCCAGCCGTTCATCTGTCCAGCCCGCTGGCTGTGGCTATCCCAAGCCCACCGGCCACTCATCAGTCAAGTCTGCCAGCCGTTCATCTGTCCAGCCCGCCGGCCGTTCGTTCAAGTTCGTTGACCACTCCAAATTCAAGTTCGCAGGCTGCTGCTCGCTCAAGCCGCCAGCTGCGGCTCCCTCTAGCCCGCCGGCTGTTCCGACGTCAAGCCCGCCGGCTGCGGCTCTTCAGCTCGAGAGGATCCAGTTCCGTAGTCATGACCAGGAGTGCCGTTCCCGATTCCAGAGGATCCAGTTCCGTAGTCACGGCCAGGAGTGCCGTTCCCAGGTCCTGTGCATCCAGTTCCCCTGTTCCGGCCAGGAGTGCCGTTCCATGTCCCCTGAGGCATATTTTAAGTCTTGTTGTGTCCTCAGGAACAGTTTTAATTGATCTTGTCATGTCAGTATTGTCCATGGAAACTCGTCTGGGCCAGTCCCAGCCACCTGCCTCTCCTGTCATGGATATGGAAGCGGTTGCTGAGGGACCCTTTGAGGGCCCCTGACTCCACGTCATGCCCAGTAAAGGCCTCAGCTTCCAAGCCTAGCCCAAGGAGGGCTCCCTGTTCCTGAGGATAGCCCCGGAGGGCTCCTGATACCCCGTAAGCTGCCCCATGGATTTTTTTTTGTGGGGGAGTAGAGTTCCAGCTGTAGTGGCCGGGCCGAGTGGAACGAGGTCCATAAGGACCACCTGCCATGGCCTCCAGAGCTCCCTGCACCGCCATCTTCTCCGGAGCTCCCTGCACTGCTATGGCCTCCGGAGCTCCCTGCACCGCCATGGCCTTCTGAGCTCTCTGCTCCACCATGGCCTCTATCTGTCTGTTCCGCTCTGGAGGCCCCGTCCTGTTTGTTCCAGAGTGCCCACCCCCCTGGTGGTACTGTTACGGCGCGGGTCGCTCCTTCCGGGAGGGGGGAGTTATGTCAGTCCTGTGTCGTGTGTTTCCCGCCCTCTTGTGTCCATATTTGGTTAGTTTCCTGTCCTTGTTAAGTGTGATTATGAGTTAATTATGTTCCAGGTGTGTTTTTGGTATTAACCTGTGTATTTAAGTTCCTGTCTGTTTAGTAAGTTTCGTCTGGTCTACTCGTTACTCCCGGTGTTCCTGTGTGTGTCTGCCCTGCCTTATCTTGCCCTGCCTTGTCAACATTAAAGACTGTCATTTTGAGTTAATCCTTGTCTGCGTGTTCCTCGTTCCTCCCTGCTGTGTGCACCGTGACATGTTCATTGTTCGTTCATGTTAATTAATACATTAACTAATGTTAACAAATGACACCTTATTGTAAAGTGTTACCAGGTGTCCCAACAAACATCTGTTTTAATCAAAAAATGCACTACCGCTCAATAGTTTGGGGTCAGTAAGATTTAAAAAAAAAAAAATAATAATACTTAAGCAAAGATGCATTAAATTGATCAAAGGTGACAGATTTTTAAAATGTTACAAAAGATTTCTATTTCAAATAAATGCTGTTCTTTAAACTTTATATGCATCAAATAAGTTTGTAATGTATCATGCATCATTGCCAACATAAGAATGAAATTACTTTTTAAAAATATGTTAAAACGGCTATTTTAAATTGTAATAACATTTAATAGCATAAGAGATTTATTTCAAAAACATAAAAAAATCTTACAGACTATTTTGAACAATAGTGTACATCAACACAAAATTTGTACAAAATGTATTACAAAATAAGGATTTCCTTGCTATTTTTTCCTGTTGTTAATCATACATTTTTTTGTGTCATGTTAAAACCCCATAAGAAATTTAGCATTAGAATTATTTCAGTTCCAAATTCTGATGTAAATATTTCATTTGAAAATTAATTTTAAATTAAATCTAATGGCTGCTGGCATTCAAATCACGTCACTGTAAAATAAAAAGGCAAAGTTGGCTTATCCATACCTGACGAAGGGTAACCTGACCACTAAAGTTTTATGATATCCAGAGCTGGGTAGATTACTTACAAATTGCAGTCCGTTACTGAATACATATTACATGATGAAAACTGTAGTTAGTGACGTAATCTAGGTTACTAATTTCAGGTAATGTAATCTGAATACTTTTAAGATTAGCCTACTTTTAGATTACTTTTTAAAAATCAATCTTGTTATAAACTTAAGAATAAACGTACCATGAAGTGGCTTTGTGAGTTGATAAAAAGCAAATTATTAATTAAATCATAAAAAAAAAAAAAATGGTTTTAAATACTTAACACTAAAGATAAAAATATTTTATTTGTTTACCTGCATGTCAATGCATGAGAGAACTGCAAACATGGCAAATGTGTTGTTAAATTATTTGAAATATTAACTTCATTACAGATATTTCAAGTAAATATTTTATCTCAATGAACAAACATTAATAAACATGAAAACAACAATGACATTTCACGTCCAATATTTTTGACCAGACTTCCAGAATCAACAATTACTGAAGGTCACTGGAAATGATAAAGACAGTGTTTCACAGCTATACATCACCAGAGTTTAGTAACTTGCATAATTATTTGTTTATTTGTTATTTATTATTTGTTAATTGCTTGAGAGTCGATTTTTCCCTTAAATTCAGAAGCATGGTTGGCAAATTTATTTACACAACATTTATGAATATAGTCAAAGCTAAATAGTATGACACAATAGGATTTTTAGAAAATAAAATTTAAAAGGAAAATCTAAAAGAGAGAGAAAAAGAATAATTAGGGAGAATCAATTAATTATAAATAATTTACTGCCGTTGTTTGAATAATAGTAATCATGAAATCCCTAAAAAGTAACTGTAATCTGATTATGAGGATTTTAAAATGTAATCTACTATAATTAGAAGCACTTAATTTTTGGAATCTGATTACGTAATCCAAATAACATGTAATCTGTTACTACCCAGCTCTGATGATATCTATTAAATGCAATTGCACAGAAGTGTGGGTGAGGATGTACTTTACCTACAGGATGCTGAAACGAATCAAAGTTATGAATACGTTAAGACCAAAATGTTGAAAAAACCAAGGCTTCCTCACCAGGTAATTTCAGGCAAAAGTCAAGAGGCACAGAAATAATGACTAGACAGTGTGTGAGTTTGTTCAGACGGTTCCCTCAATTCAATTTGGAATTATTAGGGCATGTCAAGTGTGCAAAGCCAAGGAAAAAAATAAAGAATTCCATTATCTACGTTATTAAGTTAAAACCCCAGAGACAGAATTTACTCTTAATCCACAAACTCAAAGTCAAATTTTAAACATGACAGCAGGGCCAAAACACTTCACTTTTTGCACAGAGACTGCAATATTTGTACTTAATGTGTTTTATGTACAGCGGCCCCAAAAAGTATTTGCACCTTTAAGCCACAATTCATATAGCTCACACTTTATTTTGATAGCCCACTTTAGACATTCTACTAACTATAAGTAACTTTGTAACTACATGTCAAACTGCAGTTAATTTGCAACTACATGTCAACTAACTATCATTAGAGTATTAGTAGACTGTTAGTTTAGGGTTAGGGTTAGTAGAATAACTTGGCAATACTTGCAAAGTTGACTTGTTGACTATATTTGATTTTTCTGATGTGTGACCCATATCCAATATCTGCATTCACAATACACACATGGTGAAACAACCCAGGGTATATGTATTGACATGGTTGCCAGGTCTACAAAACCAAAACCAGCCCAGTTGTGTTTTTTCCGGGGTTTTCGGTGCTTCCCCTTGTCAAAATAGCAGGGGGAGAGATTGCTTTAACCTGCAGATTCAAAACAAACAACCCATGGCAATAGTGTAAAAGTAGCCCATTTCCACAGGAAAACCACAGACTTGGCAACACTGCTTACTGACCCGGAAAAGCGTCCACCTTATTTGACGTCATTCACCACTGTCGCTTTTTCAGTGATGTACAAACCACATTGACAGGGGAATATCCGATCTGTCTGCTTACATGGGAGATGCAAATGCACATATCCGAGTCATATCAGATTTATTTCCACATATGAATAAGGCCCGAAACCGATCTGAGAATATCGGAATCCATGCGCTTTTTTCCTGCTTACACGTTCGTGGGTCATTTCCGATTTGTGCCATGTGGGAGGAGAAAATCAGAATTGGGTTGCTTGAACCATTTAATTTAAAAGTGTCCTTATAGTCAGTTGAATGTCAATCAAAATAAAGTCTCAGCAGATAGCAAGCAGACAGTCTACTAATACTCTACTCACTGTTAGCTGACAATATATTACACAATTATAGAATGTCTAAAGTAGACTATAAAAATAAAGTGTTACCTAAAGGATTAGTTCACTTCCAGATTTAACATTTCCTGATAATTTACTTACCCCCATGCCATCCAAGATGTTCATGTCTTTCCTTCTTTCAGTCGAAAAAAAATTAAGCTTTTTGAGGAAAACATTTCAGGATTTTTCTCATAAAGTGGAGTTCAATGGTGGCCAATGGGTTGAAGGTCTAAATTGCAGTTTCAATGCAGCTTCAAAGGGCTCTACACAATCCCAGCCCAGGGATAAGGATCTTATCTAGCAAAACAATCAGTCATTTTCAAAAAAATAAAATAAATAAAATAATATATATATATATATATATATATATACGTATATATACTTTGTAACCACAAATGCTCCTCTTACACTAGCTCCGTGATGCAGTTCTACAACTTTATGCATTATGTAATCACGTTGAAAAAGTCATGCGCGGTTAGATCTTTGTCTGTGTACTTTGGTTCAAAAAGGTAGGGCAGGGTGAAAAACTCATTTTCTCCTCAAATTTCAAAATTGTCCGACATTGTTGTTTTACCCTTCTTTTGTAAAGGGCGATTGACTTCCTTTGCACGTTCACTTTGTAAACACATTTACAGTACATTACATTTAGTCATTTAGCAGACGCTTTTATCCAAAGCGACTTACAAATGAGGACAATGGAAGCAATCATAATCAACAAAAGTGCAATATTCAAGTGTTATGACAAGTCTCAATTAGCCTAACGCAGTACACGTAGCAAGTTTTTTTTGTTAGTTTTTTTATTATGTAATAAATAAAAAGAAAACAAATAGAATAGAAAAAGCATAGAGCAAGCTAGAGTTAGAGGCTTTTTTAAAGAAAACAATCAGTTAGTAAATGAATAGAGTCTAAAAGGGGCATTTTTTTTAAAGAATAGAATTAGAATAGAGAGTAGAGAGGGTCAAATAAAGATGGAAGAGATGTGTTTTTAGTCTATTCTTGAAGATGGCTAAGGACTCAGCTGCTCAGATTGAGTTGGGCAGGTCATTCCACCAGGAGGGAACATTTAATGTAAAAGTCAGTGAAAGTGATT
Source organism: Schizothorax lantsangensis (assembly GCA_027422415.1). NCBI lineage: Eukaryota > Metazoa > Chordata > Actinopteri > Cypriniformes > Cyprinidae > Schizothorax > Schizothorax lantsangensis. The sequence goes on along the minus strand of CM049841.1, from coordinate 8,612,530 downwards.
ATAAAAATTTAAAATTAAAAACAAAATTGAAAAATTTGAAACACTGGGTCAGTACTTCTGCGTATGTCACAAATGACCTTTCCAACGTGACTATATAATGCGTGAGGTTGAGCTAGTGCAAGACGAGCATTTGAGGTTAAAAAGTATATACATTTTCTATATATATATTTTTTTTAGAAAATGACCAATCGTTTCGCTAGATACTGTAAGATCCTTATTCCCCAGTTGGAATCGTGTAGAGCCCTTTGAAGCTGCAATTTGGACCTTCAACTCATTGATTCCCCTTTAAAGTCCACTATATGGAGAAAAATCCTAGAATGTATTCCTCAAATCCTTCGTTTCTTTTTGACTGAAGAAAGAAAGACATGGACATCTTGGATGACATGGGGGTGCGTAAATTATCAGCAGTTTTTTATTCTGGAAGTGAACTAATCCTTTAATATATTAATGCAACTGCACTAGATAAAATACAGCTTATCCATGTTCTTACCGTGCTGCAACTTGTAAGTATCATGGTATCCACTACAAACGGAGATCTTCCTGCCATAGAGTCCATGATGGAAAGCCGGTGCTTTGACTACACCTGTCGAGCGTGAGCGAGTATGTGAGTTTGCGTATAGTTTGGAGGGCAGGATGGTGGGATAGTTCATACCGAGCCTCAAACCCTTTAAATTTTGTAGTGCAAGAGGGAGCGATGGGGTCTTTTTGGAATTCTGAGCATCTCTATCGAGATGAAGGGTTTTCATTTCTATGCCATTGCTGATGTAATGTTGATGCTGATGAGGATGATGATAATGCAGCATACAGAATTGGGTCGGACCCATCTTTGTCCCTTTGTCACTCCAATATCCATTAGTCCCGCCCACTGAGAGGGAGCTGCTAGGATTGGCCACACCCCTACGTCTCTTGTGGCATAATTCGCCATAGAGGCGTGCGGCATGTCGGAAAAGTTTGCGGCAAACGTGGGCAAGGTATTTCAGCATTTCTTCATAGCAGGATCCCGGTTCGGTCAGGCTAGCTAAGGTGGATTCGTTACTACGAAAACGTGCCCGCTGCTCCTGCATCAGCTGGTTCTCACGTTGTTTGGTCTCGGAGAACTGTGTTGCTATGACAACGAGGCACAGGTTGATCATGAAGAAGGAGCCTACCTGTGGACAAAACAGAGATATTGAAAACAATAGTGCAAAAACATTACAGGATTATGAAATACCTAGTATTCATTACATTTCATGACCTTGATTTTTCTTCAGTCTTCTCAACAATAATATTGTGATTTGTATGGCATGTTTATAAAGACTAAACTTAAAAAAAAGCTAGAAAACAATTTTCACTCAGAAATGGCTAAAATTCTCAAATAACAACAAATAACAGCAAGTAACACATTGTAATAAATGTGAAAATTTGAAATAGAAAGATTGAACTGTAATTCCAGTAAAACATACTCCTTATTCTTTTATTAACAACTTCTAAATGATGGTATTAGAAAGTGTACTTACACTACCGTTCAAACGTTTTTTTTTTTAATAAAGAATTTAATACTTTCTCAAAAATATTAAGCAGCACAACTGTTTTCAGCATTGATAATAAGAAGACATTTTCTTGAGCAGCAAATCAGCATATTAGAATGATTTCTGAATTGACAAATGAAATCAAGAGCCAAAGAACATTTTCTTAATTACTGTTACTACATTTCATGCACAAACTGTGCAAATCAACCCGTTTAATCACAATATCATCCTGAGTTTTAAAGTCGCTAGAGCACACCATACCAAAACATGTTAGCAGAAATTGTTTAGTACTTAATTTAGCTGCAGATGATTTTATAGTTGCTTATACAGTATAGTTGTTTATAGACTGATCACTAAACTTGTTTGTACTTGATTATAGGTTAAAACAGAAGAATGTGAATTTACTTCAGTAAGACAGAAAATTATAATTGATTTTAATACAATGATGACCATTAAATGTGTACATTTAAGGTCTAAGATTGTATAAAAAGTATGAGTTTCTTCTTAGAAATGTAGTACTTCTAGTAACTCAGTAGGTTTCTTAAGTACAAGCATTCAGTTTCAATATTGCACATTACAAATTCCCTAGAAACGATGACCAAATTTTCATCTCTTTAAGTATGGTATCAAATAAAATGACACAGCTGATGATAGCAAAAGCCATTTCTATGCAACTAATGAAAGCAGAGACTCCAGGAGAGGTTAAAAGAGAGTAAGATGTATCAGTTAATTAATTACTGTGCACTTACAATGATAAGAAAGATGAAATAGATGAAGTTGTAAAAGGAATGCGCATCCATGACATAGTACATGATATCCACCCATCCCTCTAACGTGATGACCTGATGAGAAAACACAAACAGATTACACAGGTTACGACATCCACCATGCACGTAATCCTTAAAATACAGCCCTTCTATCAAGTGCCAAAACACAAAGGACATCTTCAGATACTGTTCATCGCTTCCACAAAACTAGGTCAGGAAACTCTATGGAATGATAAACGTCACGCTGTGGTCAATCGGATTACTCAGAAACCTGATAAATGTCTATGTACATTCCCAATCAGGTTACTAAAGAATATGATAAATATGGTTGCCCTATAGATTAGATTAGAATGGAACATGGTAAAACTTGATTTCCTAGGACAGGTAAGTTGGTTATTGATGTAAGAGGATTCACTCTCACTTGTAGCCCCTGGCAACCATTCACTTCATTTTCTGACTCTGAAACTAAGCGTCTCTCGGCGCCAAAAGGATATGTGAGGATAAAAAATATCACCGCCTGCCAGACTGAATGAACAACTTGGAGCGGATTTCTAACACACATTCATCCGAGTAGAAAAAAATAAGAATTCTTGACCTGCCTTCCTAAAAATAATTGATGACTATGCATGTTTTTTTAGTTTTTTTTTAAACTCATTCAATACCCTTTCATCTTTTTGCCGACACGTGTACACACCTGAAAGATAGCAATCCAAGCATATCCAATGTTGTCAAAGTTGATAGCCCCATTATGCGGATTGTGTTCGCTTGCATTGCAGTTGTTGTAATACAAGTTCCAGTTTACACATCCATGATGAGGGGGACCTTTGAAAACAAGATCTGTGACATTATCAGCCGTGAGCTCACAATCAGCCCCTCCAACTCTGCGCTTCGGGATGTCGGAGCAGTGCAACATTCCATTGTCCCGAGTGGTGGAGCAAATGAAGGGGACGTCATCGGTTTCGTCCGGTCTGTAGAATTCACTCACAGACTCTGAAACATTATACAGCCTGCAGAGAGACCACATGGAGTAAGTTACGGAGAAACACACACACACACACACACACACACACACACACACACACACACACACACACACACACACACACACACACACACACACACACACACACACACACACACACACACACACACACACACACACACACACACACACACACACACACATACACTGTGCAGGGTTATTATCATGAACTAAAACAAACTAACAAATAAATAAATAAAATTAACTGAAATAAAATATAAAAACCATGCCTAATACGTTACAATAAGGGCCCAATAGTTACTATTTGTCAATGCATTAACTAACATTAACTAACAATGATCAACACTGTACATTTGTTACAGTATTTCTTATATTAATCTTTGTTAATGTTAGTTAATAAAAATACAACTGTTCATTGTTAGTTCATTGTTAGCTCTGGCCCATTAAACAATATTAACAGATGCAACTATTAGTTTTAATGATCTATTATTAGTAAGTTTTGAAATTAAGATGATTAATAACTGCTTAAGAAGTATTTTTCATTGTTAATTCATGTTAACTATTGTTAACAAATTATTGTGAAATGTTAACAAAAACATAAATGTGTTTTATTTTAATTCTCGTTTTAATTGAGTTTAAGCAAAATTAAAACAAAAACATGAAAAATAATTAAAACCAAATCATCTTGAACTAAAAACTACAACATAAAAAAAATAATAAAAAAAACACAACAAAATTAATTTAATTTTTAATTACTTTAAGGTTTTTTTTCAAAAAGTTAACTAAAATGAAAATAAAAAATGCACAAATAAAATTTAATTCAAAATAGTGAAAAAATGATACTAAAATAACACTGGCAGTGACAACAGCTTCTTTATGTGTGACGCATTATTTTGATTGGATTTTGACTGGGTAGAGATTTCCATCATACATATTATCATTTTCACATGATCTGCTGGAATACAATTCACATTTATTGTAGTAAAAACTGATTTTAATTATTCATTTTGCTCATTAATTATTCACATTATTTATTAACTAAAGTCATTCCAACATTCATTGTCTCATATAATATTTAATTTGACATCCTGAGGCTGGCTATTTTTTTGGTTAATTTATTTATCTTATCTAATTTATTTACTTGCTTTATTTTTTTTTAAAACAAACAGCACACTGATTTAAAGCAAAAAATACCAATTGGTGTATTTTTTGCTTTTATCAATACACTAAACTCAAAACAGAATGCTAATTTACTTGACATTTAATATTTGCAAATTGCACTGCATTGCATTAAAGCCTAAAGCTGCCATATTCCTGTCACAGAAATCTAACCGATTTAAATCCCGTTCAAAACAACTGTATCATGAAACAGTCCTTTCAATAGAATTATAGAAAAAAAATGTAAACTGCAATTTATTTGATGCAATTTACTAATTAACGCAAATAAGCAACACCTCTATACATAACAGATCAAAATGGTACTCTTTTCAAACACAGCAATCAAAATATCTTTATATGGCATCAAGACATCAACCACTAATCACAGAATGGATGACTTGAAATATAAGAATAAGTGATTAACTGAAGAACTGAACAAATATTTTCAGATCTGCACTCACATCAGTAGCACTACATTTGTATATGAAGTTTCTATTTAACATTGTAGCAGCATAATAGGCTTAAGACTCCTCTGACTAATGCTAACAGAAGCATCCCTCTGTCACCACCTCAAAGATAGTGTGGAGCGTTTTGTTCTCTGAGCATTTACAAACCATTTGAGCCAGGAGAGCTTCTGCTTTAATCTGTCTCACATCCTGCTTATTAACCTGAGCGAGCCAGAAGAGCTTAAAGCTGAGCTATTAGGTAATCACATCATCTGCAAACATGTTTATATTAGGTTTTAAGAGAGGATGTTGAAGAAAATGGTCTCAGAATTGGCTCATATGTTACTTGCCACATCTGAAACTTAGCAGCATGCTTTTTTTTTGAGAGAGAGAGAAATTCCAATCATGCAACATGAAATGCAATATGTAAATGACTTAAAAAAGAGACCTATGGGTATTTTTGTGTACAGTACCTTCTCAATGCACTAAACTCAAAACAGAATGCTAATTTATTTGACATTTAAAATAGCAAAAGCACTGCAATGCTTTAACATTTAGGTTTACCTATCATAGTCTAAAGTGGTCATGTTCATTTCACAGAGATGCAACCAATTCAAATCTAATCTTAAACAATTCCACTGTCCCATGAAATAGTCCTTCTGATACAATAATAAAAAAAAGGTTCACACTGATATATTTTGGAGGACTGAAAGATGAGGGGGTGGAGGACACTAATATGACTGCTTTTCTCAAATTAATTGGGTTATTACAATTCCTGGGAATCGTGAGGAAAGAAAGAAAGAAAGAAAGAAAGAAAGAAAGAAAGAAAGAAAGCATTTATACTTCGAGAATATTCAATCGAATTGCAGTGTCTTGAAATGGCAATTAGTCAGGATAGTCGTTTTTCTTTGTTAAAAATTAATTAAAATTAATTTAGAAAGGAGTGGACTCCTTATGAAAGTGCCAAATCTTGTGGGCAACAGAACTAGCAGCAGACTCCAAAAATAATGAGTAGATGTGCAAACAGGCAAATTTGCACATCTCATGGGATTCACTTAGACAGAAAGCTATTTTCACACCTGAGATAGGTGTAATGTGACTGCCAATTTTTGTATTTGTGCTGCAAGACAAGGTAAACATTTATTAACTGGGTCATTCTATAAAACGGGTGCCTTTTCCAGTTTTACAAGGGAATTTAAAAGTAAATATTTATATGATTTTAAACATTTTATCAAGCAAACAATGTGTTTGAGAGTTAATTTAGTAGGCCAAATTAATTCATTTCAATATATAATGTGATATAATTATGCCTTCATAAAAATAACATGGTTGACTATTTTAGTTTAATTTGATATTACAAGACTTGTGTTTAAGGTCATGAAACTACACAGTGCTTCTCATTAAGAAACTATATGTTGGTATTTCTAAACAATATCCACATTTCAACTTTCAGTAATTTGTTAAAATAACAAAATAATGGTAACAGGGTTGAGTTTTTTCACATTTGTAAAAATGTAATGCTCATATTTCTTAAAAAAATATATATATTTCAGTCCATCCATCCATCCATCATTCCATGGGCTTACGCCCATTGGTGCCCAATGCCCGTCTGACTCTCCATTTCCACCGTGAACAGTCCTGTGCCATCCTGCTGAGAGAGTGTATGTCCATCTGACACCATTCTTTGATGTCATCCAACCACTCCCTACTCAGTCTTCCTCTCTGTGTACGTCCCTCCATGATCCCAAACACCACACCCTTCACCAGTCGCTTGTCCTCCATCCTGCAGATATGTCCAAACAGGCTGAGCTTCCTCTCCATGATGAGTTGTACAATGTTCCTCGTGTTTCCAACTCATCTTCTCACCTCCACGTTTGTGATCTTCTGATGCCAGTGAATGTGCAAGATTCTCCTGTAGCACTTAATTTCAAACGCCAACAGTAAATCTTTGTCTTTCTTCCTCAAAGTCCAAGTCTCACAAGAATACAGCAACACACTCATCACACGTCCTGATTATGCTGATTTTGGTCTCTGTGCTGATATGCTTGCTGTTCCATATTGTCTTGAACCCTGCCATTACTCCAGTTGCCCTCGCTATTCTCCTCTTGATCTCCTTGTTGCAATCGTTGTCCCAGGTCAGTAGACTACCCAGGTACATGAACTCCATGACATTTTCAATACTTCTGCCCCTGATCTCCAGTTCCTCTTCTATGTCCTCTTGTCCAAACACCATTGTCATTGTCTTTTCAATGTTAATCTGTAATCCTGCGGCCTCCCCTGCTTCATTGATCCAATCCAGATTTCCTTTTAATTCAACTCTATCCTCCTCCAGTAGATCAATGTCATTTGCAAATTTGAGGTTGTTGATCTTGTACCCATGGACTGATATTCCAGTGCCATTGTCTCTTACCGAGTCCATTACTCTCTCGAGGTATGAGATGAATATAGTTGGCGATATCGGCAGGGGCGCCGCTACGGATTCTGGGCCCCCTGGACAGCATTTTCACTCGGGGGGGGGGGGGGGGTTGAATGCAGGTGCTGAGGGTGTGCTAGATCAATGACAGGAGAGCTGGGCAATTAATAGTAAATATGACCAAAACAGGTTGCTATTATTCTTATTTTTAAAATGAATAATAAAATCGCTATATAGGCGCATTTCATGAGGAATGTGGGAGTATTATCGTGCTTAGCCTACTGTATGACATGGGGGCGCACACGCAATGTTTTTTTGTTTTTTTTCTGCGAAAAGAGCTTATACTCCCGCCATTTTTGGATGTGCTTTCTGTCGTCTTATGCAGTCTCTGTGAATGGAGCGCGTCACAACAATGAAACAGCTCAGAGACATAAGAAATAAATCTGCAGAAAGCTTGAAAACCAATTAAAATAAAAAACAAATCTTCTCTGATTATGTAGATCGTATAGGTGCATTTCGCTATTAAAGGCACGTCCACTGTGGAGATGGCGAGTCTGAGAAAGCACTAGTTTATTAATTAATAATTAAAATGTCTTCTTTTTCCCCTATGCATTCATAATCATTACTTTAGCCGGTGCTTTGCGGCAAGCTTTATGTGTGCGTTTGAGCACGGAATAATACTCCTAAATGCCTATATTAAAGGATGGTTCAGTAGGTTATTATACTAATCAATTTAATATAAACGTGCGGCTAGTTGACTAGAAAAATCTTTAGTCGGGGGAATGCCTTGGCACAAGAAACCGATCCATTTTTAAAATAAAATGCTGACATTAAGTGCAACTGCAAATCACGCTGTATTGCACTGCAGTATTTATTTATGCAGGTGTAATGAGTCAAAAGTTTTTATTTTATTTTATTTATTATGGGGGTGCTATGGGGGTGCTTTGTTTTTTCTTGGGGGCGCTGGAGCACCTGCTAGCCCCTCCCTAGCGCCGCCCATGCTCAGGCCCTAGCCCGGCCCGTGTCCGAGAGTTTAACAGAATTACCAGCCGGAGTCCGTCCTGGACTTTCCCCCTTCTCACAAATCAGATTATACTGTTTCAGCTATTAAAATAGTTCAGTTTTGTATGTAATGGCAAAGTGATTATATTTCGTTTCGTTTTTTTTTATCAAGTTAATTTAGAAAAACGTTTGGAGCATTTTTTTGTTCGTTACATATATATATATTTTTCTTAAAGTAACGACCAAGCAGCCAGCGGCAGACAGTGAGCTGATCATAGCCATGTTTGATCAATTTAGCCTTCTCAAATCATCACGACTTGCCTAAAATTAAATCTAGGCCTATAGATATACTAAAACAGTTCAAGCATATAACAATGTTTAAACTTTAAACCTAGATAAATGTGCGCTGCATCCTAGTTTGTGCGGAGAGTGGAAGTTAAAGCGCAGGACATGGAGGCACCAGTGCAATTGCATTTTTTTTCAATGGAAACAACTTACGCCGTAATTTTTGCTCATAAAAGTAAGAGTAATACATCAATCATAACTGTAAAGGGTCTACTTTTATTTGTGTGCACTCACAATATCAACAAAACTTTTTATAAAATATATAAAATAATTTTATAAAATAAAGAAAACAATGATGCGCCGTCTGTCTTGAACAGGAGCGCTTCACAAAAATGAACCGAAAGTCAACGAATACATGCCTCACAGACATGATAAATATATCTATAGAAAGCTTTAAATTACTACTTAACGAAATAAATCAAATCGAAAACAAAAACTCTTTCATTATAATCCGTGAAGATGCACTTCTCTCTAAAGGCGCGTCTAATGAGGAGATGGTGAGTCAGGATCATCATCTTCATCTTTGCAACACTGACTCAGAAAACACTAGTTTATTAGTAAATAATTCAAATATCTCCTTACTATTCCCCCCGACACAGTCATGGTAATTACTTTTGCTGGGGCTTTACGGCAAGCTTTATTGCATGCATTTGAACGCAGAACTATTCAGCTGCGCTGACGGCTCTCTGCTGCTGCGGGACACTAAACACCGTCGAGCCGCTCTTGACAGTCGTGGCACGGTCTCCTGTTGTTTCCACCAGCGCGGCAATTTTTTTCATCACTAATTGATGATGTCTAAAATATAAAAATAAGGAGAAACCTAAAACAGGCCCGAGGCCCAGCCCGCATCTGAACTATGACATGAAAATTGGCCCGATGGAAGCCCTAGAGGCGTAAAAAAGTCGGGGCCCGTTGGGGCCGGGCTGAAATGCAGGGCTCTAGCTTTCCCCTCGGTAGAAATCACGTTTCCCCCTCGGGGGGCCCTCCCCATCGTGGGGCCCTTAGAATCGTCCTAACTTCCCCCCCCCTTACGGCGCCCCTGGATATCGGATCCCCTTGTCTTGTTCCGACTGTTGTTTTAAACCAATCGCCCATTTCCCCACCAACTCTCACCCCCGACTGCGAGATTTCACAGATGTTCTGCAGTATCTTGATCAATCTTGCTCCGACTCCATATGACTTGACTGAGTGTTGCCCAAGTGACGTCCTGTTTGATGGAGTCGAATGCCTTTTGGAAATCGATGATACAGTTGATACGTTTCGCCTTCTCTGCCATAAGCCTTAGAATCAGGATTTGATGTGTCGTGCATCTGTCTTTCCTGAATCCGGCCTGCTCCTCTGACAGATGTGGTTCCATCTGCGCTTTCAATCTCTCCAGTAACACCATCATCAATACCTTACCCACGTGACTTAACAGAGCAATTGTCCTGTAGTTGCTGCATTCTGCCAAGTCTCCTTTCTTTGGTATTGTGACGATGACTGACTTTGCCCATTCATGGTAACGGTTGAATTTTTTAAATTTGTCATTACTGAAAAAAAAGTTAAAATGAGGAGATAGTAGCTGTTTACTTCTTTAAAGGAAATGCTGTAAACTTTTTTGTTACTTTAAAGGAAACATATTATGGTAACAGGGTTAACGCAAAATCAAATGCTACCTTTTATTTGGTTTTCATGGAATGTGAATATTTGGCAATACAGCAAGAAAGGCATCCACATAAAATAGAAGAAAAATATCTAGGATATGTTAAAATACAGTAAAGTGGATATTGTAAGTGGTTTTTGACAGACAATGCAATAAATGTTGTATGCACAAGAGAGCTGGATTTTTAAAAGGGCAGCATAATTTGAGTGAGAGAAGCATTATTGTAACAGACGTTGCTTGGATAGTGTTGGGCTTTGGGGAGGGAGCTGGAGAGAAGCAGCGATGCACCTGAACGGGTCAAGGCTTCTTTCAGCACATTGGCTTTCTGGTATACAGTACATCAGGGTGGACAGTTGTCTAAATGATTCACTTGTGCAAACTGCCTTTATGGATACTCATTATTCAGCTCTTTACTTTGTACACTCTCTATGATCAATGAAGCCCTTATGGCATATATAATGTGAGAATTGATATCTTGTGTCAGCATACACAAAACAATATAATGCAACATTTATATTTGGCTTTGCTGTAATCTCCTGAGACAATATATATCCTTCTTAGACAAATTCCTCATTAAAAGATCATTCCAAATCTATTACCACACAAAAATATTTCACGTGTCTCTCAGTTTGTGAAAACAAAGGAAAAACTGTACTGTGTGTGTGTGTGTGTGTGTAAAGAAGCACAAATTTCAATTGGCTATGAAGTCAGTGCAGGAAATATACATTTAAAATATGCCACACCTTTACAATAGCACAAAAATAACTCTAACAATAAATTATTTCTTGTTATGATCGTGTAAATTTGGTAAACCTGATAACTTTCATGTTGTATATGGCTTTTCTTTTTAAAAAGAAAATAATGCCTTTATTCAGCAAGGACATATTACATTGATTAAAAGTGACAGTAAAGATAATAACAATGTTACAACATATTTACACTTTTTTAGAATGATTTCTGAAGGATCATGTGACACTGAATGGCTGCTGAAAATTTAGCTTTGCTATTGTAGATTATAAATATATTAAATATATATTATAAATATATTAAAATACAATTTTGAAACTTATTTAAAATACAAACTTCATATTAATGTTTTAAATGGATAGTTTATCCGAAAAAGAAAATGTTGTCATAATTTAGTCACCCTCAAAAGAAGATACTTTGAAGAAAGCTGGTAAACAAACTCTTGCTGGTAGCCTGACTTCCATAGTATGAAAAAAAAGAAAAAATACTGTGGAAGTCATTGGCTTCTAGCAACTGTTTGGTTACCATCCTTCTTCAAAGTATCTTCTTTTGTGTTCAAAAGAATAAAGAAATGTATACAGGTTTGGAACTATGTGAGGGTAAGTAAATGACAACATTTTCAATTTGGGGAGAACTATTGATTTAAAGCCTCCAGCACACTTGCCTCACAAGCTTCCATTGTACTGTAAGTGCATTACTGTACATGCTTGTTCTTTGTTTTTTACAAACTGAGGGATGAGTTAATATAATTTACTACAGTAATATAGTGTAAATTCAATAAACTCATTAAAACCTGGATAGTGGCCTTCAAGGACCCCCAAAAGTCATTCTTCCATCTGTTGACACAACATAAACAGGTTCCATCGAGGAACATACCCATGTGGTTTCAGAGCATTTATGATTGCAGCAGCAATTTTGCGAACCCCTGCAATTTGCATGTATTGAATAGCTTGCATTAAAAGCACCGCTTTTGCACTTACATTCTGACGTTGCTGTCAAAAAAGCAGCGGTTGCGCAGAAGCCCCGCCCACAGCTGCACGCCAACAATCCCGAAGATGAAAAACACGAAGAAACAAAGCAGCAAGACATTTCCCAGCATCGGTAAAGTATCCAACAGCAACGTCACCAGGATACGCATACCTACGATACAGAGATACATGATGTCACGAACGCGCATTTAATAACACGTGCAATGAAGCATCAAACCCATCGAGGTTCACTAGACATGTTTACAGACGAGACTGTGGTGTTACATTTAACTTTGATAACTCTGATCTGACATTCACACACTTCATGAACACATTTTCTCAGTGTCTGATGTGTATTCAGTAATTGAGCCAAGAAGTGAACACACACACACACACACACACACAAACACAAACTTGAAGGGCTTTGGCTAATGCTCGGTGGTTTGAGAATAATCGAATTGGAAACTTAACAGCCACGGGCTCTCACTCCTCACTGAGTCCAGAATCTATTACTGCTTTGCTGAACACACACATACACACATACACACACACACACACACACACACACACACACACACACACACACACACACACACACACACACACACACACACACACACACACACAAACTTATTTGGTATGTGTTGACAAAAAGAGTGAGCTATAAATGGTAAGAGTATCCGTGCATGTCAAGAATTTACTGTCTCAGTCTCCATTAAACAAAACAGACACTTACTTTCACTGCTGGACTCTATCCATGACTGTAATATACACCAGCTCCTCTCTGAGGACTAATAGCATGTGTGTGTGAGTGTTTGTGTATTTTTTGTGGTCCATCAACTATATGATGTTGGATTGTGGGCACTTAACTGAAACAATCAGCGTCAGTGACCATGTTAATACATCATGGGATTCTTGTCTAGTCTGTGCGTGTGTGCTTCTATAAATACAGCAGGCATGTCTTTTTTCAGACCAACTCCAGATCATTTGCTTCAAATCAATAGCTGGGTTGTAAAACAGTGACACTAAGAGAGAAACGGGAAAGATATACAGATGGAAACAAAGAGAGGGAAAACAGTACTCACTGGGAACTCTGTTGATGGCTCGTAATGGTCTGAGAACCCGTACAGTTCTGATGGCTGAGAAACTAACGTTATGACCATCTAAAGAATACTCCAACATCCTAAAACATAAGCAAGAGAAATTCACTTTAACAAACTTGAAATGTAGCACAATAAGGAAATATATATATTAAAGAATAATGAAGTAATATATATATATATTATTTATATTTTTAAAATATATATAATATACAGTATATTTTTGATAATGACATTATATATCAATCAACTCATAAAATAATATAATATAAAATTATACTAAAATCATACTAATATGTTTTCAACCATTTGATGACTTTCAGTGACATTATAATTATAACATATAACCAATTGATATAATATAATATAATATAATATAATATAATATAATATAACATATTTTTTCAAACACTCAATGCCATTCAATATAATGTATTATATTAATAAAAATTAATAAATAAATGTAATTATTTATAAATAAATTGAAAATGTATAAATAAAAAAATAAACAGGCAGATAATTAATATTACAATATTGGAATTATTGTGATATCAATTTTATTTACATGTAACACAATATATATATAAATATATATACACACACACACACACACACATACATATATATATATATATATATATATATATATAAGCAGCAGTATTTATCCTTTATTTTGATGAAAAAAACAAACAAAAAAAACTGTTAAATTGTGATATATTATTGCAATTGAATCTATTGCAATTGAATTCCATTGTAATATATTTTCAAAAGTAATTTATTTCTGTGATGTAAAGCTGAATTTTCAGCATCATTACTCCAGTCTTCAGTGTCACATGATGCTTCAGAAATCATTTTAATATGCTGATTTTCTGCTCAAGAAACATTTTTTTTTAAATAATCAAATATTTAAAACAGTTATGTTGTTCAATATTTTTGTGGAGACTCTGATACTTTTTTCAGGATTCTTTGATGTATAGAAAGTTCAAAAGCATAAAACACTGGACAGTTTAAATTGTTTCATGAATGCTACACAGAGACTGTGTTAAAATTTCTCTTTCTTACTGCTCTCGAACTCACAAGCTGTGTGACAAGATCTAGCTGGTTAAGCTAGTTAAGAAGCCTAATGGAAACACCAGTACACCAGAAATGTGTTACCTTTGTCCGAATTAATGACCAACTTGCTACTTCCTCGCTCACTCAAGAGCACATTACCGTTTTAATGAGTTTTAATGAGTGATCAGGCACTTGAACTGATTTTTGGACAGAGAGGAAAACTACAAATCACTGTGTCAGTGACAGCGCAAACGACAAGAGACACGATACAGACAGACACAGAGAAACTTGCCTGCTGGTAATTGTCATTCATGAGCTTAGCTGTGACACATCGACTTGACATTAGAACTTGACCTGACATTATAACTGGATTTGACATTAAACAAACACACACACGCACACACATACACAGACACTGTAATAGTTAAGAGTTTAATGACTCATCAAATTCTAGGAATCGCACACTAATAGTTGACTTTTTAGATTTTCAGAGCATGGCGCTCTCAGCTTTGTGATTTGTCACTCACCCAGCCATGACGATAAAGAGGTCAAGGCGGTTCCAGGTGTCGCCAAGGTAACATTTCGGACCAAATATGCCCAAGGCCACCATTTTAAGCACCATCTCCACAGCAAAGAATGCAAAGATGAAATCATCGAAGGCCTGTGGAGAGAAGAACCACACATCGCCCATGAATACATTACATTAAAGAAAAGTGAAAAAGCTGTCATTTCATTTAAAGTGCATTTTTATACTGGTCTAATTAAAAAAGTTAGTTAGTCTAAAAGCAAAAAACATTCCCTGTAGAAAAAAATGAAAGAAACAATTTAAATCGAATTGTTTAAATAGAATTTTGGCTTGACAACAGATGTTGTTCAGGTCTAGGTAGTAACTGTATTAAGCATAGTTTAGGAAACCCATGGTATAATGTAATATTTAATGCATTTTATGATGTTAATATAATTTTTTTAAATATATTTTCTTTTTCTTGCTTTTTTATATCAATATGTTATGCTTAATGGTAAGTTAGATGAAAATTAATCTAAAAGTAATCTAAAAAGCAGTCAGAATACATTAACTAAAATGAATAACCTAAATTTTGTTACTAACTACAGTTAGAAATCAGTATTCAGTAATGGATTCCAATTTGTATGTGATCTACCTAGCACTGTCAGCAAGCTTTAAGGATTACTCTTTTTTTACACAATAGAAAATATGATACATATTTTAAAAAGACTTTACAATAAACATTAAGCTATTTCGAATTGGTCTTTATTTGTATTAAGTAAACTAAATTAAACATTGACTAACAAATGTTTGCTAAATGGCAGAGGCAGGCTAAACACATAATAAATACATTATGATAATAATGTGACTTATTCATGTTTCATTTTATTTATTATTATTAATATTATTTAGTTGTTGTTTTTTTCCGCCAGAGCACCATTTGAGTCTTCTCCTCCCATTTCTACCAGCGATGCTTGATTCAACTTCCCACGTCTACTACCTGTGCAGATATCAACAGCACAACTGGGTTGTAGGTTGCCAGGTTGAGGTCACAAATGGGTTGAAATTTGTATGACGTGTCTATTGCTTGAGTAAGATGCGTTTCATACAAGATCTGGCAACTGGACAAACTTAGAATGATATATTGATGTGATTATTCATATAATGAGGTTTGGACCATACAAATTATGGGAGTTTCCCATGAGAAATAACAAAATGTGAGGGGGGCAGCAGATGGGTGTGAAATAATCAGAGACTCCTGGGAAAAATGGGAGAGTTGACAGATATGCTTTATGTTCTGCTATGTTGGGGTTTAGAACAGTAAATGCATGAAAATGCTTCATGTCACATACAGTGGCCCAGTGGCCACAAAAAATATTTGAAGACTTCTGGACACCTAAAAATGTCTTAATTTTACAACAAATCCATGCAAGTGGAATATGCAAATAAATGATCTAACATCACTTTTCTAAACCATTTTTTTTTATCATTTGCTTTCGACTAACTTTACCCAAGGTGATTATTAGCTGGTGTTTGAAGTTGGTTTGCCTCAAGTTCACACAGCTGTTCTAACAGAGTAACCACTGGTTCCGTCTCCTAATTGATCTCATTTAAAGCAGCACTTGTGTACAAAATTCACCGACTTCAACAATAAATTTCAAGACAATCTCTGTCAGACTTCAAATTGCCTGTTGTGAGCAGTGTTCCCGTCATTATGCAGATCCACAGGTTATTTGCAAGTTGTTTTGGAGAGATTACAGATGCATATTTTTCGGAGTCTGTCGGTGATGCTTCACGGTGTTGCTTGTGGGTTTCTGGAAGAACTCACAGTTGACGACATTTGGGATGCACATAAACGCTGCTTTCACGCTGCTCTGTATTGAAGTTTTTCTTGATAGGATTTTGATTGATTTGTACAATAAATGTTTACAGTTATTAATCCTAGTTATTTGTTTAATATATGCCAGTTACTCTATTGAACCTGACACGGCCTTAATGTACAGGCTTCAGTTGATTTGTACTAGTAGTCAATCCACTGACTAGTCTCAGATGTAGTTACAACTTTTGTATATATTTTAAACAATATAGGCCCTAACTAAAGAGCACTGCAGGGATGATTTATTTTGTAGGCCAGAAACAACTCAGAATGTTAGCACTTCTGGTTTTATCGTCCTGAAGTCAGTGGGTTTTTTGAATGGGTTTTTGGAAAAATGCCTGAAATCTGGTCTGTGGGTAACACAAGCTTAAGATATTTTTACATTTTATTCTACATCATAAAATACATCTGTAATACCCCCTTGTGATTTTTAAACATCACGCCGAACAGGTAAACTCATCTACTCACTAGTCTGCTTTTAGAGACTCATTGTGTTTATAATCATGCTCTTGCAAACTATTCCAAAATGTTTTAAATAAAGACTGAAAGCGTTGTTGGTGAAGTCATGTGACCGTGTGTAGTTCATTTATAGTCTACATTTAACTTTTTACTTCTGACGATTGTATTTAGCCTATTTAGTTGTGTTCATTTGTGAAGATTATCAAGAACAAAATGCGAAGAATCAAAAAAACAGGTTGATATGGAAGCTTGTTTCTGCCACAGGATAAAAAAAAAGAAAAAAAGAAATAGGTTTTTGACTTCTTTTCAGAATTCTGAGATAAAAAGTCATAATTACCTTTTTTATCCTGTGGTAGAAACAAGCTCACATAGAGTAATGCTAATTTCTGGGTTGGCCAACAAAAATATGCCATCTCTGCATATGCTTGATATGTATTTCTGCAAATACCACTTAGTTTGATATTTTGTTTTATCTAATCCAATAAAACATTTTAAATGTGGCATAAATGTCTAATTCTCCATGCTGCTGTTTGCATTTGTTATATGCTTGTGACTTTAAATGCATTTTTTTCCCCAACCAGTCAATCAAAACAACAGGCAAAATCAAGGAATCACAGAGATTAAAGTATTTAGGTAATCAATCCACGTGTGTCTGTGTTATGTAAGTGTGTGTTACCTGCAGGATGCTGCACCTGTCAGAGTGGCACTCCAGGTCTTGGCAGGGCTGGAACATGCCGAGCGTGACGCAGTTGAGCAGAATCACCAGCATGCTGACTCGCTCAAACCACGTAGAGCTCCAGTTAAGGTAAATACAGCTCACAAGGAAATCAAGAGTTCAAATATTCCTTTATATTCAGCAGTCATTTGTTTTCAGTGTAAGAACTAGAGTCAAGAGATTTTATTTGTCTGTTTCTGCAAACTATGAAAAAAACTGACTTCACTAATTTTAAAATCTTTCTTAAGTAATGAAAATAATAGTCTATTACATTTTTAGTATAGTGCCAACCATGAAGAAACAGAAAAGTGGCTTTAAACAAAACCTGTTTATCTCATAAATATAATGCTTTCACTTACTCTTGATTTTGGGGTCTTTCTTGAGTAAAATGGAGTGTCTTAATACAGTTTAGCTGTTCAAAGAAAAACATGAACATACACTACTGTTCAAAAGTTTGGGGTCAGTAATATATTTTAATTTTATTTTATTTAATTTTATTATTATTATTATTATTATTTTATTTTTTTTTACAATGGAGCCTCTTATGCTTACCAAGGCTGCATTTATTTGTTGAAAAATAGAGTAAAGATTTTTAAAATATTAAAAATGTATTTTAATATATTTAAAAAAATTCAACAACCTTTACTTCAGTGTCAGTCTTCAGTGTCACATGATCCTTCAGAAATCTAAAATGTTGATTTGTTGCTCAATAAACATTTCTTATTATTATCAATGTTAATAAAAATATAAATATAAAAATATAATACTTTTATGGAAACCATGACCTAGTTTTTTTCAGGATTTTTTAATGAATAGAGTTCAAAAGAACAGCATTTATATAAAATAAAAGTATTAATAAATGCAATTAAATTAATCATTTATTTTTAAAATTGTACTTGTAAAATTGTACTAAAATTGTACTAAACATTTTGAACAGTAGTGTATAGTAGAGAAAAGAAGAAACAGAGCAGAGTAAAATAGAGTTAAGTAGAGAAGGGCACAACTACATTACATAATTATATTAATTTCATGCTTGCATAATTTGCATCATAACACTTATATTACTGTACTGTATCCTGTTTGGAGAAAAGCTGCAATATTTCCCCATCACCAACTCATAGAATAGAACAGAATTGAATAGCTTTTTAACACACAGCTAAAAAAAGTAGTGAAATAGATGGAACTGAGCATGAATAATGTACCACATTTGTAGATTAATAATTTATTTTGTTCTCAAGAAGGTTGAAATAATAGAATTTGAATTGCATAAAATCCCATCATAATGCCAGCTTTAATAAAACATATTTTTTAATATACTCAATTCCTGTTTGCGACCATAAACCATACAACATAATAAAATGCAATAAAACCATTTTGTTTTCATATGGGTCTAATTAAAAACTGCAATTACATTTTCCCATTACAGTGCACTGATCTACACACAATACCTGCCGCTGTAAAGGCAAACTCAGCCCCATAGGCACCGTGATCAGACCAACCGCTTTACCTCATTAATCATAAACCTGCCACAGAAACACACTGTTCACACCATCTCAATCACCACGCTAAATCCTGCAATTATCCTCATTTACATCAGGATACACCACAACCCGATTAGGATTTAAAAAGCTTCTTTAAACCCTAAAGACTATATCCATCTGAGTCTCAGAGCAGCATTAACAGAAGAGAGAGACGTGATCAGGCCCCTGCTGTTTCCTCGGGTCTCTGTCTTACAGAAACCCTTCTGGAATTCCAGCAGACTTCCCTCTCGCTAGAACTGGGACAGCGTTCCCCTCATTAAACATTTATCCAGAGCCCACACTAATGCATACAGTCAACTCCAGCTCTCGTCTCTCATCCTCAAGATTGTTGTGGTCACATTCATGCCACTTCAGCTGAGGATAATGATGATGGCGATAGAGAACAGAAATGGGATGAATAAGGTGATGGAAATCTTTACAAATCCAGAAGCAGTACTGCCATCTCTTCATGTGCACATGCACAAACCAGTGTTGGCGAGTAAACTTAATGATGTTCTTTCTTCTATGGAACGCAAAAGAAGATATTTTGAAACATGGCTCTCTTTTTCTGGCCATATCATGAAAGAAAGTGGGGTCCAATAGGGTTTTGAAACAGATTTTTATTATGTAGTCTAAAAGATTTATTTTGTGTTCTGCAGAAGACCTCTTTTTCATTGTTGGGCAAACTATCCTTACTTTAATTTATGTGTATCTTGTAGCACAACAAACTACAGTTTCAAATATCTTTCCCAATACTGCAGTGTTTTCCATTTCACTACTTGAAATAAAGATGACTATATAAAATATAAAATTAAACATAAATATTAAATTTCAAAATCAGAAATTTCAAAAGAAAATGTAAAATGTTGCACTGGCAAATAATTGAAACTAATTAGGTAAAGCTGAAGTACTAAAAATACTAGATAGAAATATTTATAAAATAAATAAAAAAGATAAAATCACATAGCAAAATTACTAAAACTTAAACTGATTTTTTTTTCAAACTGAAAATATTAGTAAATACTATAAAAATAATACTTCAGACAAGACTTTAAAGTTTTTTCAGGAAATGGTCAATTGATGTAACGATTCACTCATGGTGCAATACGATTCACAATAATCCGCTTTTTTTGTTTGTTTTTTTTTACAAAAGATTTAAGACAAAAATAAAAAGGTGTCCTATTATTTCTCAGACAAAATGCTGCACATTTCTTTGTAAAATTGAAATATGTTAAATAACAAAACTAAACAGAATATTTTATATTCTGAAGGTTTTTACAGAAGCTTTTGTTCATATAACAGTCAACTGATTTATGTAACTTTTTATTTGTAAAAATACGGTGAGTTTTTTCTGACTGTTGACGATATTTTCTGATTTATAGATAAAAAGAGATACTGTATAAAATTTTTTTTTGAACCTTACTTTATCCAATTTGCAAATTTGTGCACATTTAATTAGATAATGCCTCATTTGCATATTTCAGAAAACCTGTAATACAAAACAACTGTCTTAATGTACTGTGATCAATCAACTGGGGAAGTGTGGTGATATCCATTATCTAAAATGTCACCCTACAGTATACACTCTTAAAAATAAAGGTTCTTTATTGGCATCAATGGTTCTATGAAGAACCTTGAACATCCATGGACCCTTTCAAATGCAGAAAAGTTTCTTTATAGTCGAGAAAGGTTCTTTAGATTTTTAAAATGTTCTTCAAAATGGTTCTTTTAGGAACTGCTCACTGAAAGGTTCTTTGGGGAACCAGAAATGGTTCTTCTATGGCATCACTGCAAAAACACCCTTTTGGAACCTTTATTTTTAAGAGTGTATTTACCTGTATAGTGTCTTGCCTTAAATAACACTGACACAATATAAGCACAGAGATATGATTTAGTCCAGAGCCTCAAAATGCCAAATGAAAGCCTGGAGTACTCTGTCATAACGCATTTAAAAATTAGCAACTCACCCTCGCATCAAATTAGTGGAATTCAAAGTCATGTACTCCTCGACTTCTTCATAGAATAGTGCAGAAGGCGTCAGTATATAATGGTTGAAAACACAGATATGAGATTTCTTGAGATCTCCAGGGCCTAATGTGCTGGAAACACACTGATTTGGTTTCTGGCAATATGGTCATAACCCCATTCCTCCAGGGATTCTACAGCACAAACTGAAAAACTTATTTCATAGTGCACAGAATTTTTCATGCAATTGTGTCACACAATTGTTTTTAGCATTGACAATAATCATAAATGTTTCTTGATCAGCAAATCAGCATATTAGAATGATTTCTGAAGAATCACGTGACACTGAAACAATGATGCTGAAAGTTCAGCTTTGCATCACAGGAATATATTACGCTTTAAAATACATTAAAATATTTTAATAAGAGTTATTTTAGACTGTAATAATATTTCACAAAATTACTGTTTTTACTATTATTGATCAAATAAGTGCAAACTTCATAAGTGTAAGTGACTTATTTTAAAAAACACACTAAAAACAATAAAAACACTGAGCCCAAATCCAGAAACAAATTTGGCATGAATTTTGGTATGCAATTATTTATTGACATGTCTAAGACAGTGCATTCTGGGAAAAACTAGGACTGTGCATGTGAGACAGAGTGTAATCGCTGCACGTGGATGGATCGTGTTAGCGCAAGCGCATGCAATGTGCTTATTTTTATCTTCTTGAGGTGCATCTGTATCCAAACATAAACAAAGCGCACATACTGTATACACACACCGCGTACACTCATTATCCTGATTACTCCAACAAACCATAATACACAACTGTTTCTAGGGTTGCTTAGTAACAGTTTGGTGGCTTTTAATGTGAAATGAAGAAAAAGACAGCTGAAAAGCTGAGGGCTCAGTGGGTTTCATGCACTTCAAGTCAACATATTTAAAAGGTCATTTCATGCCCAGGCGATATAGGAAAACAATCTGAAAGTCCAAAATAAGAGGATACACACACACACAGATAGACACACACACACACACACACACACACACACACAGATAGATAGATAGATAGATAGATAGATAGATAGATAGACAGACAGACAGACAGACAGAAGCACTTGGCAGTGTTTTTTCTCTAATATACGTGATTATATAAAGGAATTACTTTTTTTTTGTTTCTTTACCTCCCTCTCTCTCTCCCTTTTGACTGGACTTTTGGAATAGGGAGTATACGTCTGTTGTTTTGTTGTGTTTTGTTTGTTTTGAATGGATATTGTGTTGTGATGTTGTGTGTGAAAAAATTTTTTTTTGATAAAAAATAGACAGACAGAAGCTGACTTATAACAAATGATAACATGATTATGCCGTTTAGCTGTTTAGTTATGAATTATCTGGTTAGCCATTATGAATCTGTTTACTGTATCCATTATCAATCATATGAGTGATATTTTAATTGTTTTTATAGTATGTTCATGCAGAGTTGACATGATTTGTGGTTACCGAAGCAATATAATACCATTTACGGGGCCATTACTTGTGGTGTAATGCATCATATACAGTACACACTCATATTCTTTACTCAGTGTGTTTATTGGCAGAATTACAGACTCTCCTGGGGATGTAAATATCATTTTAAGTATTAAATCATTATAAGTGTGTGTAATTAGTTGGTGTTTAAGAGGCAGGTGAGCAAACAGGAGAAGGGACAGACACAAAGGAGAGAAAGAGAAAGCGGAAAAGGCAGATAAAGCGACTGTGATCAAGAGCCAGACAAAACAGAGACGGAAAAAAAAAAGAGACCAATTATGGTAGCTTCCGATTCTCGTGTTACCATGGGAACCTCCCACTGGAACTTCATGGGAAAGAGCAGTTTCACTCCCCTAGGACACGCGGACACACGCGCTTATATGAATTGTGATAAAGCAACATGAACCTCTGAACTGCGCCTGTCATGTTGAGCTCTTAAGAAGGTTTTAGGAGAAAAAGATCAAACGCAAAAATGCATCTAAGTGAAATTCTGCAGGGAATGACATGGCGAGCAAGATTAATTTACTTGACTTGAATAATTAGAACAACTAAGGAGAATTATCCGAGTTGCTAAGATGCTCTCTTTTTAGTGCCAAGTATTCTTTATTGGGATTTCTAGCATTATAATGTATGCTTCCTCTGAATTTTTTTTGTCACAATGACACATTTTCACAGCTCAAAGGAAAGGAAAATCGGTACGCGCTTGTACATAATAAACCCCTGGTCAAGTATGTGCAATCCTTTTGAAGTATGTTTGTACTGTGCTACAGTCATTAGCTATGAAATCAACATGCATTAGAAAGAGTCGTTTATTTCATTATTTCAGTTTGAAAGTGTGGAATTGCATGTGATGTCCTCACTGAAGGAACCTGCCGTTGCCTCATAGCTACAGAGCGTGAAAGAACAAGTGTGGCCCACCCTCATTATTTATGAATTACTGCAATAGTGCCTTCCCTTTTACAGAGCTGGTATATACTCTGATGAATTATTTTGAACTAGACTGACCTCGTCCATTTGGGATAAGTTTAGGTTTATTATGACTTGAAAGGTTGGGAATCGAGAGCCTTTTTATTGCGTAACCATTCAGTGCAGTCTGATTCCCAAACTAATGATTCTTATGACTCAATGCAATCCTGTGACCATGAAGAACAATGAACTAAAATAATAGTACTTACACAGGACAGGCAGCACTGTATTAATATTCCTAAAAACTTTCTGGTTAAGAGTTTATTTTAAACCACTAAACAAAAATATTAAACTTTTGCAATTAATTCAGTGCAAAACATTTTTACTGAATCACTTTAACTGAACTGAACTGTAGTGGCTTTTTGTCCATGCAGGGTTCTCTTTATTAACCCTGTTAACTAAACTGAAAAAAAAGTTAAGTTAAAAGTAAAACTGAAACTAAATCTAAAACCATATACTACTAGAAACCGAAATCAATATTTGAGCAAGTACATAACCAGCCAGTGTTCAAAACGATCACCTTACTTTAGCCCGATTCACAACGGTTAGCGTATAATAATGTTTTGTAATTTGAGTGGTACAGGTAGGTTTTCGTGGGTAATTCGATCATGGCACTGCGTCATTACGTCACGTCTGTAAACATAAAGAAGTTGTCCCGGCTACTAGGCTATCACATGTGAGGATCCTGCAGGTGACGGAACGTTTATAGCCTTTTCTCACAGCAGCTAGAATAATTAAATATCATTTTGATGGCGGATTGTAATCCAGAAATGATCATGTGTTTATGAAACACATGTGAATGAAATTAAATTACATTCCAGTTTTAAATGTGCTTCTGATTACAGACAGCCTGGGGTTACACAAGATTTGTATTTTAAAGAAAACCAGTTCGGAGGGAGCATAGTTTGCTTTTTGGGTTAAAATAATTTCTTAATATGAAATTTGAATGACATGACAATTAGATTAGACTGTACAGAAATTGAAATCTACACGCTAATACACACTATACTCATTGTCACGCAATGCTGATGTTGTTAAAATTAATAATTTGAGAATAAAGTATAACAATAATTTGCAAAGTTAGATGTGATATGAGCTAACCGATCGTTAGATTTAATAACCATTGGTAGCACTATTTATTGTAATGCTTTTTTCCTCAGTTGGTCAGAACAAACGTGGCAGACTTGTTACTTACTTGTTCAGATGGCAATATACGGTGACAATTCTTATTTGGGTCATATATTCCAAGACGTAGGTTAGACTCTGTGATTCTAAGTACAGTATCCACAACGGTGCGTTGACTGACAGACTGACACACAGACTCCTGAACACCTGAACACAATCCCACGCACGGAAGATAATTCCGCACAGAGCTGCAATTCCAGGTTTTCAAACAGAGATGGCGACAAAGAGGCAAAACTTACGGACTGCAGCTTTAACTAAAATTAAAATGAAAAATTGTATATCTGGAAAATATAACAATAAAAACTGATTAATAATGTTAATAAAAATATAATAGTATTTAAAAGTAATGAGGCTTTTCATATCATTAGCTGTCTGAAATAGTGAACAGGAACATGATTTGTGTAACATTAGCAATGCATTATTAGCTGCTTGATAACGTAGTCAAACCAAAGGCTACTGCTATCAATTACTGTTATGTGTCTGGCGTTGTAGAAAGTGAAACATAAAATGCACTAGCATTCTGACACATCATCTGATATGACCTTATAATTCACTCTTCCTCCTCTTCTTTGGAATAAGTTTCTGGTTCAAACATGTATGGCTGAATGAATATAATATTGCCACTTGCCATTGCGTAGCATTTACTACTTCAGTTAACCGAGTGAAAGTGGAGCAGGTAGTCCAAGTGTGTGGAGGCTGGGCTAATTTGCATTTTAATGTTTCCTACTAGATGAGGTAAAGGTGTAGACAAGAGTTACATTTTAAGGCATTAAGAATTAATTTCCATGGGGGAAAAAAACATTTAAATATGTTATTGCGATTATCAAAGATAAGTTTTAAGGGAGGTCTTTAACAGTTACAAGGATGAAGCATAATAAACCATAAATACCAGTGATGTTTTCATATGTGACCAGGTAATTGTGTTGTAAGTAACTGAGTCACTGGTGTCCCGATGTTTAGATACATTGATTCACAACATAGGGAGTGGAATGAGACCCAGCAGTTCTTTTCCAAGAAAACAGACCAATGATTCATCTTGCTCTCAGGAGCATATACAAATATTTGCCCAATAAAATTCTCTCTAGAATGAGAATGTTAGCAAGTAGCAAATCAAAGTTCATGGAGGTGTAAACTAAAACTTCCTGTTTCTATAGAAAATACACAAACACAGGAAAGAAAACTGTGCCTTTCAAAACATTTAATATTTTTTTTATATATTTAATTTAATAAAAACAGTTTAACTTAAAATAATCCATTTAAAATTAGTTTTGTAGATAATTTCAGCAATAGAATGTTTTTTTAATTTTGTAAACATTATACTTTATATCTTTAACAAAATAAATAAGTAAATATATAGATTTATTTAAATAGTTAATTATAATTTATTTAATAAATAATTACAAAAAATAATAATAAGATTAAAGAATAAGAATAGTTTTTACTTTTTTGAAGATTAAAATATTTTTGGATGCTAAATAATTAAAAAATGTATGTATATAAGACAATGTGTATTTGTGTTTATTTATGTTCATGAGTTTGAATGTGTATGAATGTATATATACATATTTTGTTTGTTTATTTTAACAGTATAATACAACCTGAATTCTGGAAATTTTGGGACATTTTTTAAATTTGAATAAAATGAAAACTAAAAGACTTTCAAATCACATGAGCCAATATTTTATTCACAATAGAACATAGATAACATAACAAATGTTTAAACTGAGAAATTTTACAATTTTATGCACAAAATGAGCTCATTTCAAATTTGATGCCTGCTACAGGTCTCAAAATAGTTGGGAAGGGGGCATGTTTACCATGATGTAGCATCTCCTCTTCTTTTCAAAACAGTTTGAAGACGTTTGGGCATCAAGATTATGAGTTTCTGGAGTTTTGGTGTTGGAATTTGGTCCCATTCTTGCCTGATATAGGTTTCCAGCTGCTGAAGAGTTTGTGGTCGTCTTTGACATAATTTTCGTTTAATGATGCGCCAAATGTTCTCTACAGGTGAAAGATCTGGACTGCAGGCAGGCCAATTCAGCACCCGGACTCTTCTACTACTAAGCCATGCTGTTGTAATAGCTGCAGTATGTGGTTTTGCATTGTCCTGCTGAAATACACAAGGCCTTCCCTGAAATATAAATCATCTGGAGGGGAGCATATGTTGCTCTAAAAGCTTTATATACCTTTCAGCATTCATAGTGCCTTCCAAAACATGCAAGCTGCCCATACCGTATGCACATATGCACCCCCATACCATCAGAGATGCTGGCTTTTGAACTGAACGCTGATAACACGCTGGAAGGTGGCATCTGTGATTTCTAACAGGAATGTCAAATTTGGACTTGTCTGACCATAGAACACTTTTTCACTTTGAAACAGTCCATTTTAAATGAGCCTTGGCCCACAGGACACGACAGCGCTTCTGGTCCATGTTCACATATGGCTTCCTTTTTGCATGTTAGAGCTTTAGTAGCCATCTGCAGATGGCACGACAGATTGTGTTTACCGACAGTGGTTTCTGGAAGTATTCCTGAGCCCATTTAGTAATGTCAATGACAGAATCATGCCGATAAGTGATGCAGTGTCGTCTGAGGGCCCGAAGACTACAGGCATCCCACAAAGGTCTTCGGCCTTGTCCCTTACGCACAGAGATTTCTCCAGTTTCTCCGAATCTTTTGATGATGTTTTGCACTGTAGATGATGAGATTTGCAAAGCCTTTGCAACAGTGTTAATTTTGGCAGGCATTTTTGATTTAGTCTTAGTCTTTATCTTGAGATGAAAATGCTTAATAGTCTTAGTCACGTTTTAGTCATTTGAGTCTTTCATAGTTTTAGTCTAGTTTTAGTCGACGAAATGTCATTGCATTTTTGTCAACTTTTAGTCATTACTTTTAGTCAAACTGCAGTTACCAACATTTATTTTGGTAGCTATTTTATATGTAGTATACATATAATAGATACAAATTAAACTCATTTTTCAGATACAGTAGGTTTACTTAAGTATACATTTTGCAAGATGCACACAAGATATACAGATATACTTTTGCAAGTATACAAGATGCACACATCTTTTGTTGGTTAACATTGATGACACAGATTAGGAATGCTGTCCATTTAAGACGGAAGGCACACATGTAATACTGACACATTCAATTTTCACCCACCTGTTATATGCTCACTTAAACCATAACCGACTGTATTTATGTGAGATGCTCTACACGATATACATTGGACTGCTGTGTGTGTATTTGAGTGCTGAAAACTGAGAACTGATCGCGCTGTATGAGACTGAAGAAGTGGAGCGTGCGCGAGAGAGAGCACTTCTATCAGCGTGATTCCGCCTATCCCGCCTTCAATAACTAAGTTAATCGACGACGAATTGTGACTCCCGGGAAAAACGGGACATCTGGTCACCCAGTCCCTAACCCTTCGGGTGCTGAGGCCATTGTTTCAGATCGCTAGTTTGCGTATAGCCCATCCGTCCACTGCGGCTGCCATACTGAGACTAGATATACAAATGCCCCTTATCCAATGACAGAGACGCACTGTCATGCACATTTTGAAAGACAAGACATTTAACTTAGCCTATGGATGTATTTTGAATGTTCGGTAGTCCTCAATTAACATTTTTGTCCCGTCTCGTCTTGTTAACGAAGATGCGGCATAAATTTCATCATAGTTTTTATCATCAGATATTAGTTTTAGCTCGTCAACGTCTCGTCTTAAACCCTATTCGGACGGGATTAGTTTTACATGGAGAGGTGGGGTAAAGTAATTATTACCAGAGCTTCTCAGTTATTTTAGTCCCGTCCGAATGCGCCATCTCAGTAATCATTACAGACAATGTCAGTAAAGATTACGGCGCCTTTTACCTTCTGTAAAAATGTCCGGAGAAATTACCTCAGGTAATACTAATCCCGTGCGAATAGACCAGCTGTAAAAATATACATAAATATTCCGTAATTTCCTGTCATTTTCCGCGGTTTTTCAAATATGGAGGTGCTTGAAGAAGTTTTCAGTTGCATTCTAGGCAGAGGGACAAGTCAGTGGCAAACCTCAAAATTTCAACATAAAACGATGCAGGATTAGTAAAACAATACCAGCTACGCTACGCTACGCTTCCTCTCTCTCTGACAGTGAGTTCATATCACACACAGCAGTTCTACATAGTCACGCCTCCTGTCAATCACTCAGTGCATCACTCGTCTTGTCTAAACCACCTCAAGCATTTTTACTGTTACAGAACGATGAAGAGCACTTACATTCAGGAAGTAACTTAAAACGCACGTGACGACAGGCAGGTGACGGCGGTGCGTAAATCGAGTTACCCCTCCCACTTCTGATAGTTTTACTGAGATTTCTAATCCCGTGCGAATCGGCCATTAATATTACAGATGTCCTGTGGTAAAATTACATTACCCCATCTACCCATGTAAAACTAATCCCATCCGAGTAGGGCTAAAGTCACAGAAAAAAGGTTCGTTGACGAATATTTTTTGTCATCGTCTTAGTCAAAATATTGGCTCATGTGATTTGAAAATCTTTTAGTTTTCATTTTATTCAAATGTAAAAAATGTCCCAACATTTCCGGAATTCGGATTGTATATGGTAAATTGGCAGTGGGCGTAATCACACAGACCAAAACAAAAACAGACATTCTGACACGGAACGCGCATTTCAAAGTTGAATAAACTGGCTGTAGTGTTGTTTTTCCAGAGAAACAAATATGTGAACGTATATATAACTATCTGCAAACATATTTTCTAGTTTAGTACATTAAAAAAGCACATTTAACCATTAATAGCCACCTATATATGCAGCAAAAAGGCACTGTCGCATTGTGTGTTGAGTCTCTTCCACGGCTAACAGAACACATGCTGTGTGCTGAGTGTCCTGACAATGGCAAAGCGGCTCTGATTCTGCATTTAATTTACCTAAACCTGTACCTTAATCTTCAATATTCATATGCTGCCTTGCCAACACCACCATTTCCTTCAGTAAATGCAAAGCTACTTTTTAATATATTACTGATATCATGCTTTATTAGCATAACATGCCTCGACAACATAGATTTTTGCCAGATGTGACTCTGTATACAAACAGGATATGCCATAAACTCAAAACAATATTCTCATCTGCTTTTAAAATTGAGTTGAGGTTGTCAAAATATCCTCCAAGTTCTCCAAATAAAACCCCAACTCAAACTGACGCAGTGAAGCCATTTCAAATGTGTGTGTGCCATACAATAGTTTATAAAAGTGCTTACTATGGCACTACTATCCTCGCTGCAGTAAGTCACGATTCATAGAGGGGGATTTAACCACACTTCAGTGTTTTGTTGATGCAAACTCGCTTGCAATCCCAGAAAAGCAAGATATCACATACACTTTTTGCTCCCACACATCATGCTGCATTGCAGTAACAATCCTAATGCGGACCCAGAGGTTTGGGACGTCTCACACACATATATGCACCCTTCATCAGAGGACAGCGGGACAAAGGAACGCCCCTCAAACTTGCTCTGGCACTCAGGGGTCAGGCTAGAGAGGGCTGATGGATGGGACTGGGCAAGCGGATAGTGATCACATCTGTCATACGTACACCCATTAGACACAGAACACACCCACACACACACATTTCATAATCATATCAAAAGCACATTAGAGAGTATAACAACTGAAAATAGTAGGTAAAGAGAGATTGTTGAAACTGAGAAGGATATGAATGTACTTACTCTCTTATGAGTGAGAAAATGATGAGGGTGCTCAATTTTTAAACTGGTCCTTAAATAATGAGAGTAAATTAAAATAACCTAAATAGGATTAAAATAGCTGCATATATTCAGAGAAACACCCATTCATGCAATGTCTGAACATGTATGTGTTCTGTTTACTCAAGAGTTGTTCTAGTGTAAGTAAAAATCCTCTCAATAACAGTGAGTAAATAATTCAGACAGACTGCATGAGAGAGAGAGAGAGGGAGGGAGAGAGAGAGTATTTTGCTGTCATCAGGTCATGAAGCAAAAAGGTACTGTACAACCATTACTAGGGAAATTCAACGATTCTGGCTACCTGTATATCTGAATAATATGGAGAGACCCTAAAGGGACATGATAATAGAAAAAAATGGCTCAATCGCTTGCAAAACTTTTGTGATGAAATAATTTTAGGTGGGAGGAAAACTACTTTTCAGTGCTTTTTAAGCAAACACAAAGTTTCTCAAGAGATCGCAATATTTTTTCGAAAGAATGCAAAGATTTTGGGGGAACAATACTTTTGCGAGAAAAGCAATGTTTCTCAAGGGAATGGAATACTTTTGCGAGAGAACCTAAATGATTCGCAGGAGAACACAATACTTTTGTGAGAGAATGCAAAGTTTCTCGGGTGAATGCAATACTTTTGCCAGGGAACGCAAATGTTTCACAAGAGAGCGTGAAACTTTAGCGAGAGAATGCAAAGATTTTCAGGGAAACACAATACTTTTTCAAAAGCACAATCATTTTGCATAAGAATGCAAAGTTTCTCTAGAAATGTATACTTTTTGAGAGAATGCAAAAGTTTTGTGAGACAATGCAAAGTTTCTCAGGGGAACACAATACGAGAGAACGCAACTGAAATTGAAATACAAATTTTCCTCTTATCTCATATTTTTCCATCACAATGTCCCGTTGCAGACTCTGTAGAACAGTAGCAGAAGGAGCTGAGTGTTGGCAATGTTGGTACTAAAATGAAATTACTTCAAAATCATTATTGTTAATTGAAATAAAGCTGAACTTGGCAACTGAAATAACATATTTAAGCTGAAGTACTAAAATTACTAAAACTGAAGTAAAATAAATTAAAGCTTGAAAATTAAACCTAACAAAAATGACAAAAGCAAATAAAATTTAAAACAAATGAAAATGAAAACTGAAAATGTAAAAATAAAAGCTAATATGTTATATTATACTAAAATAACACTGGAACCAGATGACAGTGTAATTTATATATCAATAATTTATTTTTTTACAGTCTGATGGCATTGGAGAAATTTTACTTTAGTTCTTAGAAAAACATCTATGTATTGGTGCAGTAAAGAACCAGGAAATCAATAAAGTGATCTGAAGAACCCAGTGTTCAAAGTGAGCAAGTACACACTCAGTACCAGCAATTCTGTGCTGTTTTTCTGCAGTACTAGAAATTATTCTTGCATAGCAGCAGCTCACATAAAATGTTGGTACTCTCTGCTGTCCTTAGTGGACAAGACAGTGTGCCCTCTCGCTCTCATTAGACCATTAGAGAGGCTGTTAGTCTCACAAGCCAGCCAGTGCTTTGACTACCAACATTAAATCTGGTACAATCTAGCTCATTCTGATCAAGAACTTTGCTTTCAGATATGAGAGGGTCACGAGACCAACATGCTAATTTGACAATTTTTTCAGATGTTTAGGAGCAGGTAACTGACTGCTGTGTAGGTCAGCAAATATGCAGGAGGCTTGTGATCATGTGACTAAAAGTGCTTTGCACCCAAAACACAGAGGAAGAGGCATTTTAAAGGCGTTTAAAACTTCCATGGTGCAAACAAGTCTCAGTTCAAATTAACATATTTTGTATGTGCACACCAAATGTGTGTGTGCGCGAGATGAAAAAGGAGAGAAATCTGGCTGATATTGGAGAGTTAATTAAATTGTGTGAGTAAATGTCACACAGTATTAGAGACAAGCTGCTCTTTCTGTCATCCACACACACTCACAATTAGATATGAACTCCAGGAGGTTTATTAAAGCAGGAGACTGAAGCAGAAAGACATGCTGACAACAACATGCACACATGCGCACAAACATACGCACACTATTTCTCCAATGCAAATCACTGGAAAACATCTGATAGAATCTTCATTATAAAGATCTCAGTTGTGTTTTGTTTAAGGATCAGCTTTGTCTCATGTGTTTCTCTTACATACAGTACAGTAAGAGAATATAGCTATAAATGAATGTGGATAATATAACTTAGATCGCTTGAGTAATTCAATGAGAAATATTTGAGTTCATAATGATGTTGATGGTAGATTTTGATATCCTGGCAAATCTGAGCACAGTGTGAGACATTGTTCAGATTTCCTCTGAAATGTGTGATTGCTAGGATTTTTCAGCCAAAAATGAAAATTCTGTCATCATTTATTCCCCCTCATGTTGTTCCAAACACATATGCTGTTTTTTTCAGGGGTCCACTATGACCACGTCTGCCAAGCTCCAAAAAGTATAGAAACAGACCGAAATGTAGTGTGTGTGAGAAAAACAAAAGTGCAGTGCTGTTTTGGCACTAGTGATGTTGACATGCCATTTTTGTATCTGGATGCAAATGCTAGTAAGCCTCAGCTGAGCAATTTTCAATGAGTAATAATAAATTTTGCCCTGTTCCTACTGTAGCTATTATATGACTTTAGAAGGCTTGTAATATAACATACAAGTCATATTAAATATACTGTATCATAATATATCAAATATAAGACCTTAAAACATATTTTAAGGCCTGCACACTTAAAATTAATACAGTATGTCCAAACATAACCCATACAATCTTAAAATAAATCATGTATGTCTTTACTACTGTCAGCTGCTCATTCAAAAATATGGAAATAAAATATGCTTCATTCAGCCTTCTACAAGATAGTACAATATAAACATCATAGTATCATTATTCATAACAGTATATCACAGAGAATCACTTGCATAAATGTGCAGTATTCATTGATTGTGAAGTGCTCTGAAACGGCGAGCCTGCATTAAAAAGTCCCGCTTTAGTACTTTGAACCATGAAAACTCACATTTATTTAATGAAATATTAGCGTTTTGAAGTTAACAGTCACATTGGGCTTTTATCTTAAATTGTGTAACAAAAGTCTTAATTATTATTGTAAGAGGTCTTAAATTTGGGGATCCCAAAAGAAGTCTCCTTTTTGACCTCTTACAAGTATAATTAAGACTTCTGTTATACAATTTAAGATATTTAAGACTTCTTATGAACTTGATAAACTTGATAAAACGGAATTTAAGACATTAAGACATTTAAGAATCTGCAAGGAACTCGGTGTCAAGCTCCTGAAATAATAAAACTAATGAAAAATAAACATTAAAGTTTTGGCTTTCACTGAGTTCCACTGAAAAAACACGTTTTCATTTTTTCACTAAATCAAAATCTTCATTAAGCCTCAAATTGCCAACCAAGGCTAATGACAAATATGTCCCTGTGGCATTTTGCAGTAGTTTTAAAGTGCAATGTCCAGTGAATGGTGTGTTCAATTTTCTCTAAAACAGATAAACATGACTGTGCCAACATTTTATTACATTGGTTCATGCATATATCAAGTCAGTTCTGAAAATCAAATCAGTGAGTGGTGCTAAAAGGTTCATGCTTTATCACATTAGAAAATAACATACCATCTACACTAAACCTTACCCTAAACCTAGCCGATGGTGTTAAAAAAAATATAGCAAAAAAGTTTGCTAAACAAGTATTTGCTTAAGCAACTATTATGTTTTATCTTGTTTTTACATGGCTTTGAGCTCTTCCAGGACTTGTGCTCGAAAGCTCTGCATCCAAAAGGCAATGCTGTACCAGGTGAGCTACTGAGCAAGTTTACTACATTGGAAAAGCCATGCATACAGATATGGATATGTGATGCAAATGTTAAAATGTATTAGTTTACAAAAATTTATTTTAAGGTGATAACAGTATTGTGCAAAGAATCGTGGAAGTGAGCCTGTTTCTGAAGAGATTGATCATCTACTCCTGTAATCATAATTTATGTGAAAAGGGGTAAAAGTGATTGGTGTTTTATTGCTGCTAGTGTTCAAGAACTGTATGTAATTGCTCTCCATCTCAGTGTTGTCTTAAAGAAGAAGTTGAACTCATTTTGTATTTGTTATTTCCTCTGTATTGCTCTTTATGTGACATTTATGTCACAAGTTACTGTATAAAGAAACTATTGATCAAATCTGGTGGGTTTTCTCACAGATACATTAATATAAAGGAGTGTACATGAGAAACCACTATAGGCAAAGAAATAGAAGCCTTCTAAATTCGGTTTGTCTTTTATGAATCCATCTTTGTCACTTTCATGAGGGCTGTATAAATCGTAGAGCTGAAACTCCAATTTTATGCACAAAACAGTTACAGACTGTTCTGACAAAGTGTTGCTTGCTAATCCATCAGTACCTCATTTGAACATTAAAATGCAGGAGGGCTTCGGCTAATTTCCCTTCAACGGTGTACTGTGGGCTTAGATGGGATTTGTGGGTGACATTAGTGAGGACAGAGTAAAGGACAATGCTCAAGGACTGTGAATTCGAAAGATGACATTGCTCTTCACGTCCGCACATAACCTGAGTGAGTCCAACCGCTGGCCGAGTGTGCAAATAAATGCAACAAAGATTCAAAGAGGAAAGTGAAAGTCCATCAAAAGTCTGGTACACCACGGGGCCCAGAACATCTCCAAAACTGAATGTCCCCTAGGAAATATTCATGCAGGATTGTGACAAGTGCTTTAGTCTGGAGATATTTGACAGGCAGAATGATGAATGTCACTCACGGCAACTGTCTAACTTAACATCAACATCAGAACGACCTGTTACTTGCCACAATTGGACTGTCTGCAATTGATTATATTAAAGATAATATTATAATAATAGTATAAATGGTGTAATAATATTTATAATAGCAGCAACTGTATACAACATTTGTTTAACAGTTGGTATGCAGCAACCAGAACAAACCTTTAAAGGAAGCATTAGAATGAAGGATTAAAGGCAGTTAACAAACATGATTATAATTAATTAGGGTAGCAGTAATAATGTCAATGTATAATTACGGGTGTTCCATAACAAAATTACAGTACATGGTGTTCATTAATATAACTCAATACTTATGGTCAGTGCAATGTGAATTATGTCCCAAACACACACACAAATACCCATAGGAAATAAAAATCTTTTTAATATCTCACTTGTTTCTATGGAAGCCTGTTTCTGGCACAGAATAAAAAAAGGTAATTTTGACTTTTTATTTCACAATTCCAACTAAAAAAAAAAAGAAACGTCAGAATTGTGAGATATAAACTGAAAGTTCTGACTTCTTTTTGGATTTATCTCTTGTGATTAAGACTTTTTTCTCTTAATTCTGAGTGTACTTATTGTGAGATAAGCGTCTTTATCTCACAATTCTGACTTTATTTCTCACAGCTGTTACGATTCTGACCTTTTTTTAGAATTGCATGTTCATTGAAAGTTTAAATTTTGAAAGTTTATATTTCGCACTTCTAACATTTTTCTCAGAATTGTGTGATATAAAATCAGAATTGCAATAAAAGAGTTTGAATTGCAAGATTAAAAGTTGCAATTACCTTTTTGTGTGTGTGGGGGGGGGGGGGGGGGGGGGGCTTCCATATGTTTCTCATAGACAAGAGTTCAAATGGAAACTTACACTTAGGTCTCTTGCAAAAGAATACATTTGTGAGAAAAAGACCCTCACAAGACCTCTAGAATTTCAGAAGACATTTCAACAATGTCTAAAACTAGACTCAGATTTTGCAAGAAAGCAATCTAATATTAGATATTTGAACTCAAATATGCTCATCAAATACATCAATGCTCTTTATTTTGATGCCAGAAAAAGTTTTTTAAAAGTTTTGAATTTTTGTGATGTCAAGAAACACTGATGGCTTAACTCATGAATATTTATTATGCCAACTTACAGCTAGGCAACCTGTCAAGTCAAGGTACCAATTAATATTCATTGTTTTGGTTCAGCAACACTAGACTATGGTCACACTGTATTTCAACAACTGCTTCATTTTTAGATACAAAATTGATAAAGCATAATTGAGTACTCCGATAAAGATAAAGTTTGAACATAACTGGAAAAATAATAGTTGTTTCCAAACAGGTTTCCCAAACATGTTATTTCTACATCATTTCTATACTATTTTGTAATATTGTGAATCATCTTTTTATTTTTATTTTTTACATTTTAGTACTTTTTATGTGCCTTTGTATTTTTTTTTTAATATTCAATTTATTTTTGTTTCAGTTTTAGTCATTTTAGTGCTTAAACTTATTTTATTTCAAGGCAAGGCAGCATTTCTATTTTTTAAGTATTTTAAGTTTACATTTTTCATATATTTCAGCTTTATGGAAGATTAATGATAACATTTTTAATAATTTTAGTTTTACGTTCCACTGTCTCCCGTCTGCCACTGCTCAGATATACAGTTAGCCACGCCCCAAACTCATACCATTGGTTGAGGTAGGAATGAACATTAACATGGAAATCCACATTACAAACGACTGACTCAGTTGTTTCTGCACATTTAAGTGGGATTGAAGGTATTTTAACATTTAAAATGGTTCACTTCAACTTGAAGTCTCCTAAGCAACCTCTGAGCACTGAACTTTTCCTCTGGGCAGAGTCAGACATACACTAACAGGACATTCTCTGACTCATAATTTCAGCATCATCAGCAGTTACCGTCCTTTCACCCTGACACTGAACCTCAGGATGTGCCGTAACCCCCCAGTATGACTAATGATGCTGTATGTTAGCATATGGAGAGCGTGACTGCAGGTGAGTGAGTGTGAGCCGGACAGGGAGGAGGTAAGGAAGGAGACTGTTTGTATTTAATAAGACAGAGTGCCTCTCTTCATAAAGAGTAGAATGACTGATGAATGACTGATGGCTGCCATTCATTCCAACTTGGAACCCTCCGCAAGGACATCGCTATGGAAACTCTCCTTTCCTCCCTCACTCCACTCTTGTACGTCCATCATCCTCATCTTTTTATTCAAACGCTGCTTTCATCAGTAAAATTACATTTCGTAACTTTGGCCAGATAGCAGGGCTTTTCCAGCACACAATCTATCCGTCCATCCATGTGTAGGTTATTAAGCTTTTAGCAGAAACTTGGCACTTTGCATATAGATGCACATAGTTATACTAAAACACCTCACCGCACACACACACACACACACACACACACACACACACACACACACACACACACACACACACACACACACACACACACACACACACACACACACACACACACACACACACACACACACACACACACACACACACTTTCTCTGTTCAAAGGGGTCAAATCATGATTTTCCTTGATCTTTTGATAAAACAGAGCTCAATGTACTATGTAGGCTAAACATGCTCTAGCTTTCCTGCTCATCTCATTAGTATTCATAGGTATTCTTACGTAAGGTTTTCTTCTAGCACACATGGGTGAATCTCATGAAACCTGTCTGGGTCACATTTCGCCCCTAAAATCCAAAGAGAGAAATAAGTCCTGTTTTTAGGATATTAATGGTTTCTTTTAGCTAATATGATAATATAATTGCTGTTTTTTGGGGTGGGTGATATTTCTTAGTGAGATTACGTAACCATACACTGCCATTCAAAAGTTTGGTGTCAGTAATATTTTTGAAAGAAGCCACTGAGGCTACATTTATTTGTAGTAAAAATGGTAATAATGTGAAATATTTTTACAATTTAAAATAACTGGTTTCTTTTAAAATATATTTTAAAATGTAATTTATTTCTGTGATGTCAAAGCTGAATTTTCTAATGAGAAACTTTTTTATATTATCATTGTTAAAAACAGTTGTGCTGCTTTTTTTTTTTTTCAGGAATATTCGATGAATAGAAAGTTTAAAAGAACAGCATTTGTTTGAAATATAATTTTCATAATAATGTAAAAGTCCTTATTGTCACTTTTCATCAGTTTAATGCATCCTTGCAAATAAAAGTACATCTCTAAGCAACGCAACGTAAAAAAGTACCCTAAACTTTTGAACATTTCTTTAAGTTAAAAAAATAAAAAATAATAATCCAATTTAACAGCATTTAGAAAGAGGACAGTTCACATTGACGGAAAACCCACATCACATTTTGCATGCAAAAAAGTTTAGCCATTCATGACAAACAAAGTTTACAAAAAGATCAGAGATGAAAGTGGTCGTATTAAAATAAACAGCAACTTTATAAGAATAAAACATGACAAAACACTGATGCCATGGCCCCTTTAAAAACGCAAATGTAACAAACTGAAGGATTATACAAGCTTCACTACTTGAGCTGACAAATAAACATCTCCTGCTTATCAAAAAGATTTAATTCTCCCTTCACTGTTTGGGAAAATTCTGAAATTCATGGTGTGATCTGTTGACATAATTTGCGGTGCAGTAAAGAACATTTTAATTGTGGGTTCCTGTGGACGGGGTCTGACACATCGCCGTTCTAATGAGCGGTGAATATGATCAAATGATCAGATGGCTAAGAAGCACAGAGACGAGGGTCATTATAGCTGACACCCTCTGCTCATAGTGTGCACTGCAAGACTCAGCTCAGTGGGAGTGGGTTTAAGATGTGTGATTGGACTGTTATATTAATACATACTGTGCTTTAAAGACCCTTTAGGGCCCGTTTTTTAACTTAACTATGTCAAAGCATTAAAACGTCGACTTTAGACACTTTAAAACTTTTTAATGTAATGGGATTTTTTTGTTTGAAAATATATATAATTTGTAAAATTTACTAGCAATTTCTGAGTGAAAATTAGCAAGTTTTGTGTGAACATTTTTTAAAGTAATTTTTTTCAGTGCCTGTAAGAACTTCACATGCTGTTAAGTTGTGATTTTGGCTTGTTCTTATAAACAGCTTGGCTCCAGGTTGTTCAGGTTAATAGGATGAAGATTATGCAATTTGCAACATTCAGTGTCACAAATTCTCATTTGGACAGAGATCAGGCTTTGACTGGGACTTTGTAGAACGTTTCCCTTCTTAAAGCGTTCCAACTTTAATTTGGCTTTGCGTTTGGGATCAGTGTCCTGCCGAAACACAAACCTTGTTCCAAACTTCAGTTTTTTGCATCATGAAACAGGTTCTCTGTGTTTTGCAGAATCCAATCTTTCATTTAATTTAACAAGATGCCCCAGTCCCTGCTAATGAAAGGCAGCCCACAGCATGAAGCCACTGTAGGCCGGTACAGTGTCCTTTGAGGTGTGGGCAGTAAATTTGTGCCATGTATAACGCTTTGCTCTTGGTCTCATTTTATCACAAAAGCTTTTCCCCACGTTGAAAATGGGTCACATGAATGCTTTTTAGCCGACCCCAGACATGACCCCAATTTACACATCTGTTGTACAATATCTTGAATTTGTATGGATTGGGATAAAATACTATCCACAAAACCTGTTCAGAAAGGGACCATCGCAGATTAACCAAAGATAAAGTTCACCACATTAACTACAAACTTGTTCCAGTAACACTGGACAACCAGAAAAGTTTTTAGGAAAGCACCAATACATTCTGGGTGATGTCAAAGAGGGTTATTGTAGCTAACTAAAACTGAAACCAAAATTAAAACATTTTTAGAAAATATAAAAATAAACCTAGTGAAAAATAAATATACTCAAATGTATTTGAAATACATTTCTTTCATGATAAGTATACTACAAATACATTTACATATTTATGTACTTAATAAAAATACCCTGCAATTGTACTTTTAGTTTACTAAACTGGTATACTTAAAGTCTGCTAAATTGGAACAACTAATTTTGTACTTAATGCACTTTAATTGTGTGGAAGTAGTGCTGAAATCCAGCTAAAGATATACTGAAGTATATTTGATTGTGCTAAAGTGGAACTATTGCAAGTATACTTCAGGTACACTTTACATATCTTGCATTTATTATTCAAAGATCATACAGTCCTCATCAATATTAACATTAAAACACATTTTAGGCTTAATATTTAGAAATGTTCATTGTGCACACAGTACTCCAAATAAAGTTAGATTTGAACTATATTAATATATATTTTATATATTAACATATATGTGTATGTCTAATTTGTTTTTAACAAACTTATTTTTGTGAATGTTCATAGTGCAATCATTACAATAAATCAATATCTTGAGTTATTGTTTTTTTTAAATATGGATATTAAAGAAAACATAATTTCAACATGTATATCAGATAAAAGAGAATTAATGGTCAGAACTTGAAATATATTTTATCTTTAACATTACAGTTGCACAATAACAAATTCTAATCTAGGCTGTGATCAAATGCTTGAAAAGGAAGGAAAAGCAGGCAATTAAAACAAAAGTCCAACCTGTGAAATTATGATAAATTGACAGTTAATCGCAATTAACCAAAATGACTGAGCGCAATGCCTCAAATGGGCACTGGAGAGTCAGCAGCGGTCTGTCTAATGTGGTCAGACAAAGCAAAGCAGAGGAGTGTGGAGTTATTGATCCGTGACAGGTCGAGAAACTGGAGAGTGATCGATCTGAACAAGGCAGAGAGAAAGAGCGAAAAAAGAGAAATAGAGAGTGAAAGAGTGGGGGGAGGAAATAGAGCGATGAATAGACGTTGAAAGATATCTGGATTGTGTACACTCTAAAATAAACAAGGGCTTTTCCAACCATCAGAGCAATTCAAGCTTGGATCAAAGTCCACCAAAACAATTTATATCTTATATTATCCTAATTATATATATATATATGTACATATACAGTATATATATATGTGTGTGTGTGTGTGTGTTTGCGATTTATGTGTGCGTGTGTGTGTGTGTGTGTACAGGCCAGAGGTGGGTAGAGTACCCAAAAACTGTACTCAAGTAAAAGTAAAAGTACTTCTAGAAATATTTACTCAAGTAAAAGTAAACGTAATCGTCTGAATAGTTACTTGAGTAAGAGTAAAAAATAATTGGATAAAAAAACTACTCAAGTAGTTAGTTACTAGTTACTTTGGATCATATACTGTATACCAATAGTCTATTTTTATTTAGATATATAGATAAATGTATGTAATGTGTGTGTGTGTGTGTGTGTGTGTGTGTGTCTATCTATCTATCTATCTATCTATCTATCTATATATATACACACACACAATTTTTTTTTCATGTAATTTATTTCAGTGATGCAAATCAGAATATTCATCAGCCTTTACGCTAGTCTTCAGTGTCACATAATCCTTCAGAAATAATTCCAATATGTTAATTTATTATCAATGCTGCTCTTTTTAGCATCTATTCATCAAAGAATCCTGAACAAAATGTCACAGGTTCCAAAAAATATTAAACAGCAAAACTGTTTCCAACACTGGTAATAAATCAATATATTACAAAGATTTCAGAAGGATCATATGACTCTGAAAACTGGAGTAACAGCTGATGAAATTTCTGATTTGCATCACTGAATTAAATTATATTTCAAAGTATATTAATTATGTATTATAGCCTATATGTATATAACCTCTGACACGGAGAGTGAAAACTCCTCACATGACCGCTACCGAGCATCTGAACATAACGAAACAAATGCACATTGACGGATCTTCTTCAGTCTGTTCTGCAAAATGTAAACAAATGTAGCCTATATTTCTGCAAGCGTAAATATTGTGAAAATATCAATATTAATTGTGTCTAGGCAAAGGCATTCCTCCTGGAACAGGTCGCGTGCCGCTGCGCTCAACACTCTTGATGTTCTTAACCTTTACAACTCTGAGTGAGAACCGCTTCAGACGACTCAGCGCGTGCGGCAGGGAACTGAACGAATCATTCAAACTGATTCACGAACCGATTCACTGGTTTGCAACTGGTTTGATCAAGCCTTTGAACAGAATTGACTCAAAAGAACGAATCATTCGCGAATGGGCATCACTCATTGCCCAGCGAAAAGTAGACGGCGTGTTTGGAATAAATTGAAGCATTTTTAACTTGTATTGCATTAAGATAAAGTAACGAGAGGAGCGTCGCCCACAGTAACGAAGTAAAAGTACCGTTTTTTTCACTAAAAATATACTTGAGTAAGAGTAAAAGTACCCATCTTTAAATATACTCTAAAAGTATTAGTTACCCAAAAAATTACTCAAGTAAATGTAACGAAGTAAATGTAACTCGTTACTACCCACCTCTGGTACAGGCATCCTTATGCAATTGCATTTGATTAATATATCAGTATCATGTACTTAAAATTAAAAGCTTTTATTCAGTTGACTTAACCCTACTAAATACATTTTTCTCCAATGAAAAAGATTTACTGTAAGATGCTGCGATATCTGCATTTAATACATTACAAACTACCTCTTTTCATTTGGTTTTCAACGAGCTACAGTTTTTCCACCATAATGCTTTTGTAGCATCAATTAAAACACCATAAAAACCATAATCCATAAAACACACACACATACATTACAACTCATACTCATCAGCACACACGCGGACAAAAACAATTACACATCCAATTTACTCTAATTTATCATAAAACTAATATTTCAGGCGTAATGGCAAATTAGCTGAAGTCTGTAATTATCTGACATCATTCCATTAAACTGCAGCTATCCCGATTGGACTAACACATCAGCTATTAGATTAAAGCTTCTCTATAAACCATTAAGCCCACGATGGCTTGTGATGCTGCTTCAGGATGAGCCCTAGAGACAAAGAAGAACAGAAAGGCATGGAGAACACATGGACAGAGCGAACGGAGGGAGACAGGGAACCGTGCAGGCAGCGTGTTGCAGTTCTTTAGAGGTGATTGATGAAACGCAAGGTGATAGAGGCAGAACGCAGGGAAATGAAGCCTAACTTGCCCTCACCAGCCTCACAGATTCAGCCACTGACAATCCATGCTTGTTTGGATTATGAATTGGCAATCCAAATCAAATGTTAGAGGGAAAATGTTCAAAATAAAATGACATCAAACTGTTTTCCATTATCAACACTATAAGCCCCTCCCCCAAAATGCTGAGTCAGCCAATCAAACATGGTGGAGGCTATGGGGATGGAGTGGGGTTTTAGTTCATTTGTTGCCTGGCAACCAGGTGCTTTCCAAGGAAGGGTTGATCCCGAAGAGAGACCACAGATAGTGCTGTAATATAGCGCAAACCCCCTGCTTCCTCCTGAGTAACTCTTATGTCCACCCACCCACCTGCACAAACACACACACACACGCACACACACACACACACACACACACACACACACACACACACACACACACACACACACACACACACACACACACACACACACACACACACGGGAGATGTAGAGATACACCGGTCTCACCTCACAGGAATCTGTCAGCACTCTCACTAGAATCACCAACAGAGATGGGCCCTTGGGGGCTACACACTTTGTACATGAGTTAGTGATTATGGGCCACTCGCTTGGGATTTCTCCAGCTTTTAGTAGAAAAACACTGTTTTCACCTGTTTTCTGTGTACATATCCAAGTTGGCCCCTGCCTTTAAAGGGACAGTTCACCAGAAATTGTATTTTTTCAACCGCTTACACACAAAATCTTTACTTGTCACACAATTTCCGAAACCTGACACTCAAACAAAAGAACCACACACCAAATCTGCAAAACCATACACTAATTCTCTGCCTTTGACTCAGTTTTCAATTTCATAAAACACTTTTTGCAACACAACACACAATTCTTATGTACATGAGTCAGTGATTATGACAGGAATTAATTTAGGCAAAAAATGTTTTGCTGTTTTGTTTGAGTTCCTTCATTTTGCAAGAGATGTGAGGCATTTTGCATTTTGTGCGAGTGCAATTATGGGATTTGTGTGTAAAGTTTTAAAAAAAAGAGGCAAAGTTTTGAAAATGTGTGTAAGCAGTTGAAAGAAAACTCTAACACTCTGCAATTCCAAACCCCTATGACTCTCCTTATACTGTGAAAAAAATGTATTTGACATTTTATAATGCTGCATTATGGATTATTGGATGGGTCTGATTTGTTTTAATCTTTTACTTGGTATTTATTTGCAATTATTATTTTCAGAGTGGAAACTGTTTAATTATAAATCCTACACCAGATGTTTTTTGTTTGTTTTTTTCTATGATAATTTTTGGACTGTTTTATTGCCTACCAACCAAGTGAAAATTCTCAAAAAGCAGCATAATTTGAGGTCAACAGGTCATCCATACTATAGTTGTACTGGGCTAATTGGACTCATTGTGTTTTATTGTTTTTTTCGAAGCTCAG
This sequence comes from Schizothorax lantsangensis, assembly GCA_027422415.1. Taxonomy (NCBI): domain Eukaryota; kingdom Metazoa; phylum Chordata; class Actinopteri; order Cypriniformes; family Cyprinidae; genus Schizothorax; species Schizothorax lantsangensis. The sequence goes on along the minus strand of CM049841.1, from coordinate 8,567,594 downwards.
GTTTGCTGTGCTTGTTTGTAGAGCTGGATAATTTAGCCAAAATTGTGATTAAATATCAATCTGACTATAATAGTAATCATATGAATATGAATACAATTCTCCTCTAATTAATATTATTATTAGTAGTAGCAGTAGTATTATTTTACAGTGCATCTATAAAATTATAATACTAATATTTATAGCTTAATTTGTTCATGTTCAAATGTTAAACCATCAAGCTTTTATTTTGGAGAAACCAGTAGGGAGCTCTTGTGCAGAACAAGTTATATGCTGGGGTGATGATACACAAAAATGATTTTGAAGTCACGGTCTGGTACGTTTTCAGTACAGTAGGGGGAAAACAAAACATAAAATTGCTTCTTTTTTATTAAAAAGTGGTTTACTGAACAAAGTATGGCACTGTCTATGACTGCAACACACTCTTTGTACTTATGTTTATGGTGCTGTTGTGAATTAGAGAAGAGGTTTGAAGATTTTGGATGCAAAATATTTCAGCAAGTTATTTCACTGTTTGCCACGCATGCGCACATTGGTGCTCACCAAGTGAAGTCTGTGAAGTTTAACAGAGACTTGCTTGCTATCAGGGCAAGCATTTATGCAAAATAGAAATCCTAATAAACAGAAAATTTACCATTACATCCCTATTAAGCTACTTAGGGTTAGGGTTTGGAACAAAAAACAAAAGATATGTGCAATAATAGTAGTGATGTTTGCCCTAGCAAGTGCATCCAATTACCCAACAAATTTCTGATGTCTGGACTGATGTCTAGTCAATAAATTACCAAAATATATTTCATGCAATTAAATATGTACATCAAATTGTTGAAATTAACACACTATTTTACATGTGCATGTCATTTACTAAGCCAAAGACTTGAAAAATCGCCTAATTAACTGACCTGGGTGAGACTGTATATCAGTCAATCTGTCGTTGCGGCCACAAACTCTGAAAGCGAACAAGGCAATGAATTCTTTAAGACCTAAATAACACAACACTGTCATTATAATATCCTGTCAGTAGATCATTCTGCATGATTAATGTAAATTGTACACAAACAAGTTAAATTATTCTTTTTCAAGTGTTACGAAGGGTGTCCAAGTGAGTTAAAGTGCAAATTACACACCAGCGTCACAGTAGAAAGCCTTTTTGTTACATATTAACAAGAGCTTGTTTTATGTATTTATTTATTTAGGAGCGAGAGTGGCAGCGCACAGCTAATGTCGCCTAGGGCTTCTTATTCAGCCTCACTGTCCGTGGCTCTTGCTGGGTCAGTGTTTGCGCTCGTGTGTGAGTGTGGCAAGGTACTGACACAACACTCAAACAGGGCATACCCATGGTGACGTTACCGTAGCAACCATCCCCTTCCTGCTGACAAAAGAAGTTAAACTGTGTGTGTGTTGTGAAGTGCACGAGTACATCCTGATTTTTTCCTGTGATGTTGTCTGCATGCATTCAGCAATTTCTATCTCAGAAAATACACAGGCTGCAGCGACTGTCAGATCGTAAGCATAAATATCGCAGAAAGATACACACACGTTCATAAAACAAGCCCCCGTCTCCAGTCTGGGTGTGTTCAGGCTGGACTGATGCTAGCTGACAAGGGCGTTACATCACCGAACAACACAAATCTGTCTGTCAAGAGACACAGTGGAGAAGAGTGATTTTCCCTGTGGCTCACTGGACACTGGACAGAAATTACTTGAAATAATCAAAAAAAGAAGGTTTGGATTTACTGGTACATATCGCATTCAATTCTCTATTCTCTCTTCGAAGACATCTTTATTTGTGTAGGGTTCACTTTCACTCTAACTTGAATAATATATAAAAGTGAAGGTAAGTTTAACACTTTTAAAGACCTTTTTAAGACAAAGTAGAGACAATTTACCAAAAAAAAACAATCAAATGTAAGTAAATTTAAGGAATAAATTAAATTAATCAAAATTAAGAATGTTTATGATTACAATAAGAACGAATATGTGCCATTTCTTTTTAAATCAAGGACCACAATGGAAATAAGTTACTGTAACTTTATTGTGTTATCCTTGACAAAGAAGGTTGTAACAGTGAATTACTACTTTTTGTGTCAAATAAACTCAACTCAGCTCATTGGGGTCAAACGGAAAAAAAGTTGTTGTTTTTTTTACCCAATTTACTCTTGCAAAAACCTGTCCCCCTTCATTATTGTAGCTATGTCCGACAAGCCATGCCGCTCTCACACTACACATCATGTTGTTATGCAGTGAAAAATACAATCGCAAGACAAAGCAAGTTATAGCATGAAATAAACATGAATGATCATCAGAAGGCATCTTGTTTCAACTGCAGAAAGATGTAAATACACACCATTTTTCAAGTTCAAGTCCACCAACGTTAATCTACTCTCCGGTCTGGTTTGTTTGTCGGACAAAAATGGCAGATTCAGCGTTAAGACTGGTCGGATCGCCTGTCAATCAAACTCCCAGCAAAGGGTCAACTGATATTTGTTTTAAGAATAAACTCCCTTCATTTTGTTAAATTTTTCTCAGAAAACAAGACTTCATCTTCACTATTCATCTCTAGTAATTGTACCTTGATTTAAGGATGTTTAGATGTTTTGTATTGGAAAACAGACCAAAATACTGAGAAAGATATTCATTGATGAAATCAAGACTTTCTGCTCCAATTCAAGACCATTTAAAGGCCTTAAAGGGATAGTTCACCCAAAAATGAAAATTCCGTCATTGAATTACTCATTCTCATTTCGTTCCAAACCCGCAAGTCTTTCATTCATCTTCGGAGCACAAATTAAGATATTTTTGATGAAATCCGAGAGTTTTCTGACCCTGCATAGACAGCAACGTAACTGAACACAACATTCTGTTCCCAGACCCAGAAACGTAGTAAGGACATCGGTAAAGCTTTCCTGTAGCTCAAATGGTAGAGCATGGCGCTAGCAACGCCAAGATCATGGGTTCGATTCCCAGGGAAAGCAAGAGCTGATAAAATGTAAAACTGTAACTTGAATGCAATGTAAGTCGCTTTGGATAAAAGCGTCTGCTAAATGCATAAATGTAAATGTAAAACAGTCCATGTGACATCAGTGGTTCAACCACAATTTTATGAAGCTGTAAGAACACTTTTTGTGCACAAAGAAATCAAAAATAATTACTTTATTAAAAAAAATTCTCCTCCAAATCACATCTTCTGCCATTATGTAAATTATATCAATTCCGACGTTAAAATAAAATTACTATTGAAACATATATTACAGGTATCCTCAGTTGGCCGATCTCTTTTACTTCACGGAGCCGAGTTCGAAAGGGGGGTAAATAGCATGAGCATATAATGCTAGCCACAGGAAGAAGGGAAAACATAATCGAAGCCATTAATTACACCGATTATTTTAATGCCGTAGACTGTCAATATTAACTGTTGAAATTCCCTTTTATTCCATTTATATATTTAGAACAATCAACACATTATATACAAATACATAAAAATGATATAAAATCTACAAATAGAAATGCTCCAAATGTTAATAATGGTCTTGAACAGTCAGCTTTTTTTTTTACTTTCTCCTTTCACATTCTTTGTCAGTGTTCCTTTCCGACTTCATCACTTCCTCTCCCTTCTCTCTCGGTCTAAGGCGGATGAACTCTGAGCTTACATTAGTGACTCCCGTTGTCTTGGAAACCAGAACCGTTACCCTGACAGCGATGACAAGCACCTGTAACCCCGGAGATTCATTAGTGACAGTAGCCATGGAGATCGCCAATCAGTGAAGTTTTTGCACCAGTGTCATTAAGAGTTTCCTTGGGGACTGTGTCTGTGTGTATATATTTATATTTACGCATATACACTTGAGATATAAATGCCGTCATATCTCCCTAGAACATAATGTCATCATCTGACATTCCCTCACTTTCTCAATGTCTCTGTTATCCTCATGGACGTACAGTCACACACATACACACAGGTATTGGCGAGCTCTGGCTTGTTATTTCCGATTAAGTGTATTCGTGCTTCCCGTGGGATTGCCTTTGCAATTAAGGAATAAAACACACATATGCACACAGGAATCCAGGTTTCAATTAACACATATAACCCACCACATATGGGATAAAACAATTAAAACCTGTCAAATCTAACACTAGAAGCTCACAGTGTCACATATGCATGCTCTGGTTATCTTGAGCACGCATGCATCATACCTGCATGTGTGTGTGTTTAATCCAATATCCTATAGTAAATATTTGATTTCTCAGTTTATGACTGTTTACAGTGATATTTATTGTGGGCTGAGGTTTTTCTTTGTTAAGGACAGAGGTCTCCAATAATTAGTGGTACTTTTTAACGACATACATCACTAATTCTATAGAGTGTAACAGTCGGATTACAGAAGCAAAAATCTGACTCATTTTCTCCATAGGGGAATTGATTTTTAACGAACTAACAAACCGTTAAAGACAGACCTACTGTGAGCTACTGTGAGGTTTTTAATCGATGGCATATGTTTTTGTTGAAGCCATGTGTGTACATTACATCAACTTGTTTTTGAAATAATCATGTTTAACAGAAGAATTCCTGGTGAAAAACTACATTACCCATGATTCTGCAAAAATATCACTACCAATATGAGAATTGCGACAAGAAAAGCGCACAACAAGAACATTTAAGCACCTGCCATCTCTGATGAAGCACTGCAAATGACGTAGTTTCCCAATGCTCTTAAACTACTTAAATATTTGTAAATAAATACTTCTGAAACTAAGTCCGCTGAATATGTTTTGCACTCTCTTGCTTATACTTATTAAATACTAAAAATGTTACAGCGATTTTCATTTACTCATCCTCATTTCATTTCAAGCCCAGATGACATTCTGTTTTTTGGGGGGGTGAACTATCTCTTTAAAAAATAGTGGCTAGTTGAGTAATGGTGTGGTATTACCGTTCTATGCATCAGATTTTTAATTTTATTGACTGACAGACAACAGTAAATACCTGCCAGAACTGCTCAGATCCGAGTAAAAGCACAAATGAATTCCCATGTTTAAAATTACAGCCACATGTGGCTTGACATCCAATAAAAATCAGGGGGGGGGGTGATGTTTTTCAGTCTGCTGAATGGACATATCATATATCAAGTAGTTGAGATTTTACTCTTCCTCATATAGCAAACTATGAATCATTCATTCAGTGAATAGTGAAAGAGCGAAAAAGTCAGCATTTTTGGACAAATGTGTGAAATGTTTTTTTTACATAATACATGAGATGAGCTCAAATGTCCTCTTTTTCCACATTGACAGCTCATCTATGCTGTTGTACGGGAAAGTCTCTAGGTATCATGTTGAATCTTACATCATTAATATAGTAAACATTGTAGGTATTGACTGGAAATTGACCACACGGTCTGAACAAACAGAGTAGATCTCATCACTTTAAAACGATAGTGTGGACAGTCAATCCTAACGATCGGATTACAGTGCAGTGAGAACAATGGCATAGAGACCTCTTTGATATTGGCTAATTATTAATCACCTGATTCAGAACCTGACAACCATTACATTCATTCAGGGAATGTAAATATCTGTGCATTCTCCTAAATACACAATGAAGAGAGAGTTCACCCAAAAATGAAAATTCCTTTCCATCATTTATTTACCCTCTAGTTGTTACAAACTTGTATGAGTTCCTGTGGAACATATAAGAAGAAGATCTGGAGAAAATGGGTAGCATTAGATGGACCCCATTGATTTCAATAGTATGGAAAAAAATACTATGGAAGTCAATAGGGAGCATCAAATGTCTGGTTACACACATTCTTCAAAATATATTCTTTTGTATTCAGCAGAAGAAAAAATATTCAACAGGTCTGAAACAGTCTGAGGGTGAGTAAATGATGACAGAATTTTCATTTTTGGGTGTATTATCTCTTTAATATTTTCAGCCGCACACACATCCTCAGCACTGTGTCCTTTTAAGAAGTTCCCTTCAGAAAATAAATCGGCAAATGCTTCACAACCTGGAAAGTGCATGAAATCACACACAATATACTCTCACGTCTCATGGTTAACATCAAAGGGCATGAAAGGAGGCATAAGACACAAATACTCACTCACTGGGAAGACCAGCAGTTACATAACACGGCCAAATTGCTTTGTTTCTCTGCTGTGAGTCAAATAAAGTCACTAAAGGGACAGAGTGACACTACTATGGTAATTTCCAGGGTAATCCTTGTGAGATATGCACAGCCTTGATTTATGAATATAATTTTTGGTGTCATAACTTTATGCACAAGAAAAGCTCCCTGGATGGAATTTATGACGCAACATGGAGAATTCTCTCGTAATTTTTTCTTCGCATACAGGCTGCCTTGCCTCTCAAAGCCCCTTAAGAACTTAAGAAAATGCAATACATGACAATTTTGATGTTTTTTTTCATTGCACAGAGGGGAGAAGCAGGTGAACAATACAGACAAACCATGCTGCATGCAGCAATTATTCATCAGTGCGAGGCTGGCTCACGGCCACAGCGAACATCACCAAGTGAGAGGGACAACAATGAATAAGTGAGACAGAAACAAAAGCAGTTCTCCACCCAGATAAAGACCGAGAGGGAGAGGTGTACTAACAGCACAGCATGTCTAATTGCCAGTGTTTAATTACTGTATACTGTAAAAACAAACAATATGATTATTGCTTTAAGGGGCTGTTTGTACCTAATATGAAACTGAAATGCCTTTTGTTGTTGTAGGGTGTAATTATTTAATTTTAGATTTAATTCATAAATAAACTAAAAATAGTATTTGCAGTATTTTTATTATACTCTAGTCTCAGCCTCAGATGTACGCCCCTAATATGCATATAAACAAAAGTGAAACACTTCAAGTTTCAAAGTCATCCTTTTGTTGAATTATACAGGATTTCTGGGAGAGGGTCGCGTTCTTTAACGTTTGGAAACAAAGATACCGTGACGCCAAACCCCCTCACGAAAGAAGAAAGCTGTCGTGTTTACAACTTTGACAAAGCTTATCAGGATCAACTAAACGCTGGATTTTCAAAAGTATGTGAAATATAAGTTTGCGGCATAAACTAAAAATACCAGTCTGTATTTGCCACATTTCCAGTACCAAAATGACGCTGAATGAAATGAATTATTGGTTGTTTGACATGTCAGTCAAACGGCCTCATGGGCGGGCCTTGGCCATTTTTTTCTATATATTGGTCATTGCCAGGGTTTTTTATCAGATGTCTTTTGTTGTAACAAGGTGTAGTAATTATTTTTTTATTTATCAATTTAATAAACACAAATGTATAAACGTTGCAGTATTTTATATTCCTTTATTTAATATTTAATGTATATTCTATTATAGATTATATTTTGACAATTAATATATTGCATATAATATATAGTTAATGAAAATGATTATTCTCAGGCTTTTTAGCTCATTTTAAACTGAAAATTACTTTTGCTTGTAACGGGGCTATTTATTTTATTTTATTATTTTATCAGTTTAATTAATAAATGAGCAAATAAAATGTATAAACTTTGCAGTATTTTCAGTTCCCATTATTTATTGTATTCTCCATTTGCACAGCCTTTGAATATATATTGACGATAATATAGTATTTAATATTTAGTTAATAAATATGATTATTTATGTGTCTTTTTCTAGCTATTATATTGCTTATATTATTTTATCAGTTTAATTAATAAACTAACAAAAAAAAAATATTTTACTTTATTTGTTATTGTTATTTTCATTATTTTTGACTATATACTGATGATAAAGTTTTGCACTATTTTCATTAAGTGCTAATACTGCAAATGCAATTTCTTTCAAGCCAATAAACCATCCTAAACAGAAAATAAGTGAGAGCACACACATAGAAAGGATATGGGCTGCACACAAGTGCAAGGCACCAGCTGCGTGGTCGTGTGCTCTGGTGGAGCCAGAAGAACACCACTGGTGCAAGGGACGGATATGGAAGCTGCACATCCTCCTTCACCTCTGCCACGCTGCCAGTGGACTCCCAAGATGCTCCGCCACTTCCAGTAAGGCCACCGGGCAGGTCCTCTGCCTCCTCAAGGCATGGGCCATCAGCCTGAGCCGGTGCAGTCAGGCTGGTTTGGGCCCGATCCGGCCACAGGGATGGTTCTGTGTCCTCACCGGTGGTCATGATGATAGAATGGTGGGCAGCAATGCGACCCTGCTGATGGGAACGTCACTCATATACCAGTCCTCCATACTAAGAATATTTACTTACGCACATTATGCATTCAGCTTTCTCTGCATAGAATAGGGTTAGTCCATCTAAAAAATAATTTACTCGCCCTCATGTTCTTTCAAACCCACTTGACTTTGTGTTCCACAGAAGGGTTAGTCACAGCTGATTGTGTAAATACCTCAATATATATAAAAAACTCTAGCTTATTAAGAGATAGCAAGTTCCTTTAATCAAAAGGTAAGTCAGAGGAACATCAATCACGCTCTCTGTTCATTACCATTAAGGCCATCACTAGAGTGGAGCCAAAATTGACGTCTATTCCCTGCAGTAGGGTTTTTAGATGACCATGCAGAAAGTGCTGGCAACCCTATTTTTTGTCAAGATTATTATTATTACTTTTCATGCCTTATAATGTAATCTAAAGACCAAACTGTAAATTGTAGAAACTTAGAAACATAAACTATGGAATTAAGGCCAACTGCTGTGCAAGGAATACAAATTGCACAAATTGGACTGTTGTATAATAAAAACAATAAACAAATCCTGAGTTGCTTGGTTATATTTCATGAACCATTTTTGAAATAAGGTCTATCAATGGGCAGGGCTTCTAAGCAAACATGCTTGGAAATATATTCATTAATAATTAAACTTTCTACTTCGGGAATCTCTGCTGAAGCATAAAAAAACTGTCGATAAAAAAAATACTTCTTCACTGAATAAAAAAAAAACACATTTTAAGAAGTTAAAATATACATTAAGATCTGATTTCAGAGAATGTAATTTGAGATTATCATGTCTTGTTTCAATGGCAGATTTAAAAAAAAAAAACTAATTTCATTATTTTATATCCCTTTTTCTAACATTAGTCTTACAAGTTTAACAAATCTAGAGTAAACAGTAAAACTTTTAGTAATTTCAATGTAAAAAGAATGCAAAAATGCTATTAAATTACCCCACCATATATGATAAAAATATTAATTTTAAAGACATACAATACATGCAATTCTGCAGTAAAATAGTGTGAAAAAGCTACCGTAAAAAAACGTCAACTGGTAAGTTACATAACAGTAGGCGTAGGCTAGGCCGACATATATGAGAATTTTACTGTAAAAAGAAAACTGTAAAATCAGTGCCGATCCTAGATTTCTGGGAGCCCTACGCAAAACTGTGTCGCCGGCGGGGGGGTTGTGATGAAAGAATGGAATGTGAATGATGAAACGTATTTGTCCGTTTCACTCCATCTCGAATCGCGCTCACAGAAAGCGCTTGAGAAGCAGTCTCTCTTCTGCGGCTCGGTACGCTTTCAACAGTTTTTTTTTTTTTTTTGTCGAGCAAGCGACTGTACGACATTCACGTTACATGATTTGACTGATTTTTACGTAGAGAGGGTGACAGCGCACCGCATTAAAAGAAATGATCATTCATGCTTTCATAACAGCTGGCCAAACTCAAAAACGAAACTACAATTAAAACATCTTTGAGAGCAAGGGGGCCCCCTGGTGTTTCGGGGGCCCTACGCAGCTTGCGTATGTATAGGGAGGATCGGCTCTGCGTAAAATTAATGATTTTAATAATAATAATGATGAAATAAATAACCTACTACACTTACCTATAAATAATACAGAAAATATGCCTTACATGTTTGAAAAGTATGAACAATCAAGGGAATTCCCATTCCCGTTTATATTTGTTTATATTTCATTCTCCTTTAACCTTTTTTGTTTTAACAGTGAAGCCCACTTGAGTTTCAGTTTATGTTATTCTGATAATGTTTTTAATGCATACTTTAGTGTCATATGTATTAGGATACACCGACTGCATTTTGTGTAACTCTAATACCTGTTTCCATGTTATATGATTATCATTATTATGATCACATCAAAGTCATTGTGTGGCCTTCCATTGTCCCGTCATTGTTATTATCATTACATTTTCCAGTAGCAAACAGATTTATTAGCTTAAATAATTTGGAAAATTAGTATTACATCATTTTATCATACTGTGAAATATACAGTCAACCAGAAAATGCCATTCCCTACTGCTTGCAACATCGTCACTGCATTTAATACGGTAAAGTTCTGCCAGTTTCTTACAGTAAATTGAAGCAAACATTTTTACAGTGTAGTTTTCTTACCGTGTATGAAATGACAGCACGTTCTGGCTCATGCTCTCAACTGCGGCTCCCAATCCCACATAAAATTAGTCCCATCACGTCCCTTCTTCGTGAAAGGATCCGAGAAACAAGGATGATGCATAAAACTCTCAGTTACATCTGGTTTAGAGAACTCCTTGTGTGATAATACTCCGTGAAAAGCGCGAGGGTCAGCGCAGCGCGTCTTGGCTCAATCGCCTCAGAAGCCTGAAGTTTCTACTGGACGCGTGACGCGCTCTGTGTCGCGAGGAGAACTCCTCTCTCTCTCTCTCTCTCTCTCTCTCTCTCTCTCTCTCTCTCTCTCTCTCTCTCTCTCTCTCTCTCTCTCTCTCTCTCAGTTCAGAACAAACGCGCGTCGTCCACAGCAGCGCAGTTTATTTCTTCTGGAAGAAAGTGAGATGTAGAGGACAGGGATTCCCCCAGGAACAGGTCCAGATTCAGGCAAAACATTTCTAGCTTCTTTCACACACTCCCCTGACGGCATAAATTTGCCTTAAAGATCAGATTTATGTTATTTTGAGGGCACAGTTTCATAAGATCACTTGTCTTTATCCAGTATTAGGTGACCTGAGCCCTTTATACTTCAGATATGGTCATCTCAGATCATCATTGTTGTCTCTGGTGCTCTTAATGAGCTCTTCCGAAGGACTTTCAGTCTACTCTCACCTCAAAATCAAATTGACCTTTGATTACCTTAAATTACATCTTCACCCAGTCCTAGGTCAGTCCTCCAATCAGCTATTGTTCTTAGCTTCTTTGTTTTTGTGTCAGAGAACATATAAGAACAACCACACACATTCACCTGGTATCTAAATGAGGACTTATACTAGAAATCTGTATTCATATATTTTAGTTGTATAATAGTCTTTTTTTTTTAGTTAAAGTAAGAATATTTTGCATTTTTTTAATTTTTATTCATCTTATTCCACATTTGATGGTGTTCCAGAGGAGCTTTTTTTAGATTGATGGGAATTTTTTTTTTATCAGTGAACACATCACAAATCTTGTGTTTTGTGCTATAACATGAAGTTATTTCAACATAATGTTGAATTATTTCTGCTGTACATCAAACTTTTCATATGTGTGTCCTACAAAACAGAGCTCTACATTTTTCATGTACTGTAGATTAATAAGAAGATGCAGAATGAGAGTCCAGACAGCTGATAAAAACATCACAATAATCCACAGGTAATCCACACCACTCCAGTCCATCAATTAAGATGTCACCTGTGAAGCGATAAGATGCGTGTTCATAAGAGACAAATTCACCATGATGTTTTAACTTCAAAATGTAGCTTCTGGCTAAAATATGAGTGCTCTTATATCCATAATATTGCTTTCTCCAGTGAAAAAGTAATCTCATTTGAACTAGTATACACAGATCAGAAATGATTTACAAGCAAAAACAGTCCAAAACAGTTCTAAACAAACGTGTTATTTGATGTGAGAGGACAACAGGGTATGGACTTTTTCACTGGAGGAAGTGTTATTATAGATTATTGACTGGTATTTTTAGCCAGAAGCCACGGTTTAAAGTTAAAACCTTAATGATGGATTTGTTTCTTATAAATATGCAGCTTTAACTTCACAAGATGTTAACTGATGGACTGGAGTTGTGTGGATTACTTGTGGATTATTGTGATGTTTTTATCAGCTGTTAGGACTCTCATTCTGACGGCACCCATTCACTGCAGAGGATCCATTGGCGAGCAAGTGATATAATGTTATATTTCTCCAAATCTGTTCTGATGAAGAAACAAACTCCTCTACTTCTTGATTGGCCTGAAGGTGAGTAAATATTTTGCAAATTTTCATTTTTGGATGAACAATTCCTTTAAACACAAATAATTAAATTATTCCTCTCACTGCGTTGAGCACCAAACTTCACATCTTACATCACTATGCTGCCTTTGGCTAATAAAATACCATATTTTATTGTGATTTTTGAAATGTTTTTAATATCGCAGAGAGAGAGGAGGGATAGTATTATTCATTAATTCACTATTTGAAGTAAGCCAAATCTGGCATTCTCTTTGGGGGCATTTGAACATGTCTTGATTTGAAAAAAAAATAAGATTCATAAATAAATAAAATAATGTTGTGTGTGTGTGTGTGTTCCAAACATGCAATTTTTTTTGTAGGTTTAGAGTTAATTATAATACACTTTACACAAAAACTTCAGAAGCCATTTATACAGCTGAGTAAACATGTTTGTGTGTGATCTGATTCTTTGCCAGACATATGATATCTGCATAAGTTTAGTGACCCAGGTTAGGTTGCCATAACAACCACTGCGATGACATCACCACAAAATGCATTTTGTGTTTTTGTGAATGTTCCGTTTTAGAACAAAGTAATGTCAATCTGAATCGTGAGGAGTGAAGGCAGAGTTAAGGCAAAGTTTAGTTCTAAACACACCTAAATCAGCTAATCAGTGTCTTCAGGATTGAACATTACAGTCGTGTGATAGAGCAGGGCTGGAAATAAACTCCTCAGGACAGTGACCCTCCAGAAACGAGATCTGAATTAGAGGCTGATAAGAATGACAAACCCAGAAGCATTATGGGGAAAAAAAGGTTAATCGTAAATGGCTTCTTGTAAGTGGATACTCCTCAAATGATTGTGGAGATGAAGCGCTCAGGCTAATGGTGCATGTAAGCATCTATTAAACCAAGTGCATGCTTTGTGCTCTGTTTGTGGGAGTTTGAGCTGTAGAGAGGAGTGTTTATAGATTTAAACAGGTTACTGGCCAGCATTCCACTGTGACTGCAGTAGAGTAAAACTGCAACATGGGCAATACACCCGTACACACACACACACACACACACACACACACACACACACACACACACACACACACACACACACACACACACACACACACACACACACACACACACACACACACACACACACACACACACACACACACACACACACACACACACTTTCGATCTCTCTCATACCTGTATACGTATTTAAATGTCATTGACCTGTCTCTTCTTTTTTTAATTATAAAATGCCAATTATTAAATTATTAAGTATACTATTTCTAATTATTTTAACCCAAATGCTACCTGTTTTGCATTTCTAGAAGAAAAAAGAAAAAGGGGGGGGGGGGGATAATTTATTTTACTAATGGACACTTCCCTACTGCAGATCTTGTCAGATTTTGCTAAATTTGGGGCATTTCTTAAATATCAAATGGTAATATTTAAATGATTATTAATCTAATTATAATTAGTAAAGACTAATCCTAACCCAAAAGCTATCTCCGTTGCATTTAATAAATAAATAAATAAATGCCTACGAAGAACAAAATCACATATTCGTGTCATGATGAGAACCAAAAATAAGGATCACGGCTTTCTTTACTAAAATAAAGCAAAGTTCAAATGTAAGTTGGTAATTTTGCAGAAGGCTTTATAGTTTGGTTTTAGCATGAGGACTGTGTGATGGATTGAGGACAGAGCAAAAATCAATGTGATCACTCAGCGGAGTAACTGAAGGGAAACAACACTATAAGTGACGTGATGTGTTTGGTCCACTGCAGTGCTTCTTCCTCAAGTAAGTCACGAGCACATAGAGGGAAAAGGTCAACCAAGGTAAAGTACTGACTGCTTAAAAAAATTAGTAACATGGATCATATATAACAAGGTGGCCCTTGTAACAAATAGGGTTTGAAAATGACTTGGAAGTTTTAAAGTTAAAGTCTCATTTTGCTCATTTTCAACAAAGTGACTGTGAAATCGTGTGCTTAAAAAAAGTAAGCTCAAAAGGTCAACGTAAATGTTATATGTGTAGTTTTATTTTATATTAATTTTATTTTATTTTATATTTTAGAACCTGTAGAACATCTACCTGCCAAGCTGTAGAAAAGGGTGTCACAATTCTATGGAATTTTATGGAAATTATTTTTGTTTTATTTTTTTTAGAAACATTTAAAATGGGACTAAATATTATAATTAAATCCTTTAGGTTAAATATTCAACAATTACGCGAGCGTGTGTGTGCGCACACATTTATGTAATGTTAGATAACAGTTTTTGATTTTGGCCTTAAAATGAATGAGAAACCAATTTGTACCCTACTGGTGAAAAGTGCCAGGTAATGATGAAATAGCTGGCAGTTACATTCTTTACATAAATTTACATAATTGAGTTTCCTTTTATATGCGAATAATTCAGCTAAACTAAAATACACTAAAACTAGTGGCCTACTGATTAATGTCTCTCGTTGTAGTAACATCTCACCGCTCATTATAATTTGACCCGCAGCTAAGGCACAAGAATATCAGTTGCTCTCTGTGCAACCGGAACATGCAGTGATTATTGTTTGCTTGGATTTGGTAACTTAATACTGTTTAATCAACACTGGAACACCTTCATTATTCTGAACCCAAGTATATAACATGCTGAAATGATCTATGGGACACAAACGGTGATACGTGATCAACCTGACCTGTGACCTGACCTTTATTCACTAGCAGAGAAGAATAATGTGACACTGAGTAATGGCTGCTGAAAATTCAGCTTTGCATCATGGGAATAAATCACATTAAAATATATTAAAATATAAGAGAGTTATTTTATATTGTAATATTATTTCACAATTTTTCTGTATTTTTGATCAAATAAATACAGTATTGGTAAGCATAAGATACTTCTTTCAATAACGTATTTATTGGATTATATGTGTGTTCAAATGCATACAAAAACACACTAAAGAGACTGTAAATGGGCATTTTGGAATCTAGCCACTACAGCAAGGCACAGCAATGATAATCACATGCAAAGTGTGTGTTCAACTTTAGTTTATGAATTTAAAAATATATATACATCTGTATTCAAAGCCTCATCTGCCAAAAGGACAGTAACTGAGGGTGAGGTTGCTTAGCAACCTTTGGCCTTGATGAGAGAAAACTGTAGTCACCGTTAAGTGATCACAGGTACACACACACACACACGAGCGAATTCAAACGGCGGGTGATATTCCTTAGATGAATTAAGAGTTTGTTAACCTTCATTTTATCAGTAAAATATTAATGAGGACAGAGGAAGCTGATAAGGGAGTTTTATGGCAAACACACAGTGCTGAATCAGCGACTTCCATTGTTTTAACAGAGGCAGCAAAGGGGAGATGGGTGTGAGAGATATATCATACATGCAAAGACCTTCCCTGGTGTGCAGAAGCATTTTTATATCATAAAGCTGCTTCGTTTCCCTATACTGTGTAAATTCAGACATCAGTAAAGTGTGTTCAGGTAGCTGACGATGTTCACACACGCACTGAGAATGACAAGTCAATTACTCTCATATCTGCTGACCCAGCATCTCATAAATGATATTTTATTAAAAGCACTTAACACATCCATCTGTTCACAGGGCGATAATATATATTGGGCTATGGGTTTTTATGATAACATCAACTGTCAGTATATTAAATGAGTTTTATTAGGAGGCATGGACAATAGCAAAGACATATGTGCTGTGTTTATGTGTTTAAGGACTTGATACTTGAAAAGTATAATACTAATCAAAGGTTGTGCCTGACTGAGTCATTAAAAAAACTAAATAAAATACATGTAGTTAAAGCCTGATTATAAGGTAATCAAGAAAACCAGAAAGATTAACCTCTCTAAACTGCGAAACAAATCACCATGAGAGGTTGAGGTGTCACCATGCAGTAAAATAACTTGAAAGTAATTAAGGTGATATAACTTCATGATGATAAAATGAAATTATCATCTGCAGACTGAAGAGAGTGTCAGGTTGCTAATGTTGTTCTCATTGCAGTACTGCCACCTAAAGGTCAACACTGTTAATACTGAATCTGTATTTTATTTCATTCTAATGTGTGGTGTGAATATGAAAAGGTGCTTATGTATTTTCGTGACTTGTTTTTGACAGATGTGTCATAAAGGAGAGTTCATGCCGAGTTTGGTGTCAAATTGAAGCTTCTGTCGTTCCTGGTATCTCACCCTCATCCTGTAGCGAACAATCACAAACCCACAGATATTTAACATGTATGACACAATCAAATTCTAACAATAGTAGCAATTTATAATAACTTTAAATAATAACTTTTTTGTTTTTTAATAAATTACTTAAAATGTGACTTAAATGTAAAATATTTTTGTAAATATCTAATAACATTAAGGTTACATTTTTTATATAATTTACATATGTTAATTCAATGAAAACATACATGATATATAAGAACAAAGGTAAGAATTTTAATTAAAAGTGGTTTTATTAAGTTTACTTTTATTCAGTAAAGACATTAAAACTGAACAAAAGTCACAGACTAATGTTAAAATACTTATAATGTTACAAAAGATTTTAGTTCAAATAAATGCTGTTATTTTTAACTTTATAGTCATCAAAGAAACCTAAAAAAGTGGTTTCCACAAAAATATTAAGCAGCACAACTGTTTTCAGCATTGATAATAATCAGAAATGTTTCTTAAACAGCAAATCAGCATATTAGAATGATTTCTGAAGTGAAGTGAATGATTTCTGAAGCATCATGTGACACTGAAGACTGGAGTAATGATGCTGAAAATTCAGCTTTGCATCACAGGAATAAATTAAATGTATTCAAACAGAAAACAGTTCTTTTAAACTGAAATAACATTTCACAATATTACTAAGACAAACAGACAAAGACTCTTGCCTTTTGAATGGTAGTATAGATTACAATTTGGATATACGGTATATTAACTACTGATCTAGACAGCATTACATACTGTTTACTAATGACTTATTTAAAGTTATAAAGTTATAAAGTGTAACCATTGTATTATATTGTTGTGGTTGCATTACCTGATCTCAAGCAGTTTGATGCCCTCATTGATAAAGACCAGCGGGATCAGCCAGAGGATTCCTAACACCCAGGATGCCATGGGAATATCAGAGATACAGAACATGTGGTGGAGGTCAGGGTCATGCCACAAGAAGCGGGACGCCATTGCTGAAGAAGCATTAAGAACTGGCCTGTGAGGGAAACAGAGACAGACTGGTATTTAAATGACCATGCCATAACTTCCATAAAAACACTCATGCTTCTGAAGTTATTAATTAGGCTTTAAAGGGATAGTTTGGAAAAAACTATCCATGCACAGTATGAAAAAAAGCATGGAAGTCAATGGCTCCTGTCAAATGTATGGTTACACACATTCTTTAAAATATCTTATTTTGTGTTCAACAGAAGAAATGCATACAGGTTTGCAACTTTTTTTTTTAAAGTGAACTATTCCTTTACTGTTCATCTACATGTTCAGAACACAAAATGTATAAATATGTCATGATAAAAAGCTACTTACACAATGCAGATGACAGCACACCAGCAATGGTTGCTCAGCGGGCTCTGTTTCCACATGGGAGCTGAGCGATGCACATGACTGATATATGTACACACTTAACACACACACAGACACAGACACAGACACAGACACAGGGAACACCAGGTTCATGCTCGGACACATCTTCACTTTCAGTATGCTGAATGATTTAGCTTTAAAATATGATGCAAGCTTGATGTCGTTGAAGGAACTGTTCAACCAAGAATAAAAATACTGGAAGAAAATGAAAATAGCACCACAACGGAATTGCCACTGACTGGCATTGAGCAGCACAAGAAAGGAGATGACTTTCTGCGCCAGACTTAGACCATCTGAGTGACTGCCGTACCAATCGGGAGACCACACTGTTGAATTCCTGCAGACAAACACGCAAAACAGATTCACTTTTACCATTCTACTGTATATTATTTCAATATCTCAGCAACACAACAAGGGTGAATTTGCACAAAAAAACATCTATGGTTCATTTACACGCTATACAATTTGTTTTTAAACAGTATGTGAAACAGTACACAGTGAATTGTGTAGTATGATACATTGTTGATACATGACTTCGTGATATCCAAAAAACAATTGGTTTTGATAATTGTCATTATATCACTTGCTCACCAATGCATCCTCTGCAGTAAATGGGTGCCGTCAGAATGAGTCCAAACAGCTGATAAAAACATCTCAATAATCCACAAGTAATCCACATCACTCTAGTCCATCAATTAACAGCTTGTGAAGTAAAAAGCTGTTCCATCCCCTGTTGTCCTCTCACATCAAATCCACTGACATATTTGAAAACGGTATTTTATCTGTGCATATTTCTGACCTGATTAAGATTTCAAGATTGCAAAGAGGACTCAATGTTTTTAAGTTTTAAATGTCTTAATGATGGATTTATTTATTACAAACACACATCTTTTCACTTTACAAAACATTAATTGATGGACTGGAGTCATGTGGATTAGTTGTAGATTATTGTGATGTTTTTATCAGCTGTTTTGACTCTCATTCTGACGGCACCCATTCACTGCAGAGAATCCATTGGTGAGCAAGGTAAGTAATGCTATATTTCTCCAAATCTGTTCTGATGAAGAAACAAACTCCTCTACTTCTTAGATGGCCTGAGGGTGAGTACATTTTCATAATATAATATTCCTTCAACTTTTGGCAGACCAAGTGAAATAAATAAATAAATAAAGAATAAAAATCACAATTCCTTTGTCATACAGAAAATAGAATATCTGCTGTAGAAATAGTAGAACAATGTTAGAATGCTATTACAAACAGTCTACACACATCACATTCACTTCCACATACATGAGCAGTGATGCTGGGTGACACAGATCTTCATCTTGATGGTTAATATCAAGACAGAAGCTGTGCAGCATGAGGCCAAAGCATGTGAGGAAGGTGCACACGGTGAGACCAAACTTCACCAGGAAACACAGCGCAAACAGCCGCAATGTCTGCAGAGAAATACACAAAACTACTGCACATCTCTTTAGCTGATCAATTATACAATGAGTGTTATGTGTATCAAAACAACTTATAATTAACTCAATAAGCAGATGCTCTTTTGTGAATATTATCCAGGCCAATGAAAGATGAACTAAAATACAGGGGTCTGTAATGAATACATTACAGACCCCTGTTTAAAAGCTTTTCCTGTTTCTTTACCTTTTTTGGTAGGAATCTGAGCTTTTTCCCAGTAGGAACTTTCATGATGGAATTGTCAGATGGCTTTCCTAGAAGGGACACACTGGAAAGAGAAAGGAATTTAGTTAAAATAGAGTAAATAATAATAAAATGATGCCTTCAAAAACTTATTTCAGGCACAAAACTAAACTAGGACAGCTATAATACATGTTTATATTCAAGGATTTTATCAAACATTCAAGATCAGGACAGTTTCAATTTTAAGAAAACACAATTTTAAGACTGACCACTGATCTGAATGTTTAGGAGCCCTCTCAGTATTTATTATTGATTTTTGGTCATTTTCTGCATGCATTTGAATGCATGTTATTGTTTATTATATTCATACCTCAGTAAGGGAAAATAGAAACAGGACAGAAAGAGGACATCACTTGTGCCCAGAGGAGGAGGAAGTTGACACACACATGCCAGAATCTGTGGAAATAAACAAACACACACCAGCTTACTCAGCT
The DNA here is from genome assembly GCA_027422415.1 of Schizothorax lantsangensis. Lineage (NCBI taxonomy): Eukaryota > Metazoa > Chordata > Actinopteri > Cypriniformes > Cyprinidae > Schizothorax > Schizothorax lantsangensis. The sequence continues at coordinate 8,547,712 of CM049841.1, read as the reverse complement.
GCACCTGTCTTTAGATGTAAATCATGAGTGTGTTACTCATTACTTCTGACAGAAATAGCAAAGTCAAAGTAACTAAGTGAATGTGGGACATATTAAATGAGACCAGTGATATAAAAACCTAAATGTGACCTAAAATTAACAATTAAATAAAAAAAAATGTTCAATGAATGTTTAATTAATTATATTTCATTAATTTAAATATATTAATAATTTTAAATACAGACACAATTGTGGTTATGTAGTTAGACTTAATTGATCATCTATCTATCTATCTATCTACTGTATGTATGTATATATATATACATACAGTAGACAAACACACACACATATATATACAGTCTATAGATAGATAGATAGATAGATAGATAGATAGATAGATAGATAGATAGATAGAAAGATAGACTGTTTATATATAGATTGTCATATTACTGTATATTATTTGTATTGGCCTTAACTGGCCTTTTTTGATATAAGAAATTATATTTCAATATAATAATAAATGTATATTTTTATTATATTGATATATAATTTCTTATATAAAAAAATCTATATAATAATAAATGTATATTAATTAATTAATTAATGTATTTTTAGGTTTATTAATTATTATTATTTATTTTTATTATGCTTTATTTAGGTGACACTCCTAGTCCTCTCTTATACCTGAATGAGGACAAGGGACAGCTGACACTGGAGCAAAAACAGAAAACACTTTCTGATGCCTGCTGTGGTGTGACGTGCCTGAAGAAAACAACATCATAATTGTATTTATAAAAATTACTAATATATTATACATCCATTAGTGTACATGTGTGTTCATGTGTGTCCACATTCACCTGTTTGATGAGTCTGATGACGGTGTTGTTGTCTTGTTGGTTAAACTGTACTGTGCAGGTCAACCCACAGATGGCGCTAGAGAGCTGAATTACGCTCAAAGAGTCTGATGTGTTCAAAGCTGCATCAGCTGCAGCAGAATTGGACCAACAGCATGTGGGAACCAGAGGATCTAAAACAATGCTGTCAATTAATAGGTCAGAAACAATGGATAATGTACTGTATATATAATATAATATAAAACTGCATCAAATAAATGCATAACGGCAATTGATTCCACTTAGAAATCTTGGCTATATTAGGAAAACCAGAGTTAGTTTCATTGTGACAACTTATAGTACAACAGCATGCTAATAGACTGTTAACAGGTCACAAAAGGTCAACATGTGTTTAATGAACTGTATCTGCTTTTGCGGACAATATAGGTGGCAATTTTTGTGCCACAATGTTTCATGCTGGCATTACCAGTGCCTATCCTAGACTTCTGGGGGCCCTACGCAAAACTGTATCGGGGGGGGGGGGGTGAGAATGGATGAGACGCATTTGTCCGTGTTTCACTCCGTCTCGAATCGCGCTCGTGGAAAGCGCTCGAGAAACAGTATCTCTTCCGCGGCTCGTATAAGCTCTCGTTTTTTTTTTTTTTAGGTAAGAGCAAGAGACTGGACGACATTCACGTTACATGATTTGGCTGATTTTTACGCAGAGAGAGTGACAGCGCACCACATTAAAAGAAACGATCAATCATGTTTTCAGAACCGCTGGCCAAAATTAAAAACTAAACTAAAATTAAAACATCTTTGAGAGCAAGGGGGCCCCCTGGTGTTTCGGGGGCCCTACGCAGCGTGCGTATTCTGCGTATAGGGAGGATCGGCTCTGGGCATTACAATGAGTTGGGATTAGGGTGTGTTGTTAAAATATTAAAATAAGTCACGTCATGTCATGAGTAAATCCGTTCTTGGCAGGTTATTGAGACAAAGGGAAATGAGAAGAGGTGAGTTAAAGGTTAGACGGATCACCTGATATAACTTTGTAAGAAAATTTCATTGTTGTTGATGTTTTGACTGCTCCCGAGGCAGCACACGACCTCTCCATACTCCTGCATGATACACACCATCTCACATTCAGCTACACACACACACACACACACAGTTTAGAATGGTGGCTTTGTTGATGGCGATATAAATAAGTCTGAGCAGTGTTGCCAGAACTAGAAAAAAAAGCAGCTCTGACAAAGCAGGCCTAAAACTAGTGACTGCAGTTTTTTGTGCTTTCTCAGGGAGGTGTTTATGAATCAAAAATGTATTAATTTCATTCATCTGATGCAGAGCTATTTTTAAGCAATATATGTTTTAATTATATGTTTATATACAATATGATGAAAAGATGCATCAGAACAAGTGAGACGAGAACAATTGATAGGTTAAAAAATATGTACACTATGGTTCATAAGTTTGGGGACAGTAAGATTTTTTTAATGTTTTTTTTATGTCCACCAAGACTGCATTTATTTAATCAAAAATACAGTAAAATAAGTGATACTGCTAATTATTATTACAATTTAAAATAACTGTTTTCTATTTGAATACATTTTAAAATATACCTCTGACAGCAAGCTACATTTTTAGCTAAACATTTTTTAATATAATCAATGTTGAAAAAAGTTGTGCTGCTTAATACTTTCATGGAAACAGTGATATATTTTTTTCAGCATTTTTTGGTGAATAGAAAGTTCAAAAGAACAGCATTTATTTGAAATAAAAAATGCAACTTTATAAATGTCTTCATTATCACTTTTGATCAGTTTAAGGCATCCTTGCTGAATAAAAGTATTAATTTCTTAATGATGGATTCACTTATTACAAACACACAGCTTCACTTCACAAGACATTCATTGATGGACCGAGTCATGTGGATTAGTTGTAGAATATTGTGATATTTTTATCAGCTGTTTATCAGATGTTTTCAAAGTATTAATTTCTTTCATCTTTAAGTTCTTTCATTTTTTAAATGGAACTCTTTAGTCATTTTAACTGTTTTACTGTCACTTTTGATCAATCAGTTTTTCATAATGTCTGCTCAATGCATCTTTATTGAAAAGTTAAAGATTTGTCAACAGAATGTATGTCATAAGAGCTAATAACTTTATTTTTCATTTATTAGCCAAATACCAACAAACAAACAAATAAATAAATAAATACATTTTGCAACACTAATTTTGTGTGTGTGTCTTACTCTGTGATGTGCAGTCTGTAAATAAAGGGACCAGCAACAGAACACTATCAATGTTCTCCAGATGTGGCTTCACATTCTCTATTCCTTTTGGAAGTTTGGCCTGGAAAAACAAGAATCAGGTTATCTCTATTTTGGGATCCTATCCTGGTTCCAAGAAGGAAAACAGCTTCTTAGAAGGTCTAAATAATGCCTTTATAGAATTCTGAAGTGTTAATATAGTGTTAATGAGTGGCACCCTGTTTAGGTCCTCGATGAGACATGCTCCATCATGCTCCATTGCTCTTGACTCTGCCCTCTCTCTGACACTGTCTCTCAGCAGAATTTCCTCCTCTGAAATCAATAAATGCAAAGGATAAAAGGATAAAAAGAACAGAACTGGTCATAACTGGCAATGCATAACTCTGTCTCTCACCTTCCTCGGTCACCGGCTCCTCCACGTTATCTGGGTCGAGAGGGAAGCTCTCTGATTGGAGGGAGATGTGACAGTTCCATCCCATCTCCAGTCCCATTTTCTCAGCAAACACCTACTCATGCGGTGATTCAACTTGTAAATAACATGAATAAAACATTCGTACAGTCGATCATCCAACATTGTTTGAATAATGAAAATATTAAACAGCAGCTGTGATGTAAATGACATGATTTAGGACATGTTCCCACATCAACATCCTGTGTTGGTCCTGCAAAAACATTCCTATCCAACAATCATAACATGATCTTAAGTCAACAAAGACCCTATTTACTTTTTATACATGCTCCTGGTATTATAGTACATGTTTTATCAGTGCACAAAAGCATGTTATATATTTATATACTACCGTTCAAAAGTTTAGAAACTAATACTTTTTCAATAAATTGATCGAAAGTCAGCAAAAACATTTATAACATTACAAGATTCCATTTTCAAATAAATGGCGTTTTTTTTAACTTTCTATTCATCAAAACAAAAAAATACTGAACAAATTAGCCATGGACTCCACAAAAAAATATGAACTGTTATAATAACGGATTTAAACTGATTTTTTTGAGCAGCAAATCAGCTTATTAGAATGATTACTGAAGGATCATAAGACACTGAAGACTGGAGTAATGATGCTGGAAATTCAGATTTGTCATCACAGGAATAGATGATAAAAATAATAATACTTCACAATAATACTGTATTTTGTGATCAAATAAATTCAGCCTTGGTGAATTTTACTGTACGCACCAAAAAAAAAAATTCATACTGAGACCAAAAATTTGACCAGTACTGTATTGACATAATACATGATTTAAATTTACTATATTTTATCCAATTATAGAAACTTGCTTCACCTCTGAAATTACTTTCCTTTTCATTTGATGTCACAAAGGTTTTTCAGGCTATTTGTTAGCATTAGACAGGCTACAAAATACCTCTATGACTGTACGTTTGTGTGTAGGAGTGTTAGTGTCTGCTGACCTTACTCCGAACTTCCTCTTCACTGGAAAAATAGACAAAACTAATGCAAGCACTGTCCAGCCCTGAGATAAGTCTGACCATATCAGGATGGGGTTGGTACTGTGAGGACACCAGACCCAGAAAGATCTGCTTCCTGAGGGGTGTGATAGAGACGTCATCTGCACAGACACACACAGACACACACACACACACACACACACACACACACACACACACACACACACACACACACACACACACACACACACACACACACACACACACACATTATACTTCCTGATAACTTTTCATTCACATACTTGATCGTGTATTTTTACATAATCAGACTTTTTCCTCCTGTACCTGTAGTGTCAGTACTGTGGTTCAAAGGCAGTTCCACACAGGTGCCATCTATTTCCGGTTCATGTGGTTGTAACAGCGGCTTAAAGGAAACAGCAACACACTGACCAGCCATACAGGAACGCTGATAAAAATCCACAACTTTCTTCCTGCACATGCACACACAATACATATTTTAACAGAAACTCTGTTTTAATAGAATTTCTTTAAAAAAAAAACTATTTTAAATAAATGCTGTTTCTATTCATCACAAATTCATCAATTCATTCATCAAAAAAAAGCAATATCACCACGAAAAATATTAAGCAGCTCAACTGTTTTTTTTTTTACATAATAAGTAATGTTTCTTGAACAGCAAATCAGCAAATTAGAATAATTTCTGGAAGATCATGTGACAATAGTCTGTAGTAATGGCTGTTGAAAATTCAGCTTTGCATCACAGGAATAAAATTTTAAATATAATAAAACAGATAATAGTTAATTTAAATTGTAATAATACTTCACAACATTACAGTTTTTACTGTATTTTAAATCAAATTAATGAAAACTTTTTTAAAAACTTCTTTTAAAAAACCTTACCGAATACGTCCCTAAACTTTTCAACAGTATGTGTGTGTGTGTGTGTGACCCTGGATCACAAAACCAGTCATAAGGGTACATTTTTCAAAATTGAGATTTATACATCATCTGAAAGCTGAATAAATAAGCTTTCCATTGATGTATAGTTTATGAAAATCTGGAATCTGAGGGTGCAAAAAAATCAAAATATTGAGAAAATCGCCTTTAAAGTTGTCCAAATTAAGTTCTTAGCAATGCATATTGCTAATCAAAAATTAAGCTTTGATATATTTACAGTAGGAAATTTACAAAATATCTTCATGGAGCACGATCTTTACTTAATGTCCTAATGATTTTTGGCATAAAAGAAAAATCAATAATTTTGACCCATACAATGTATTTTTGGCTATTGCTACAAATATACCCCAGCGACTTAAGACTGGTTTTGTGGTCCAGGGTCACATATACATGTATGCATGTATGTATGCACTGTATATATATATATATATGCATACACATACACATGTATATATATATATTATATATATATATATTATATTGTCTATAAATACTATATTATAAATACTTATATTTAAATATATATTTATATTAGATTAGATTTTTCATTGATTTAGTTTCTATTTCAGTCTAACAAAGCCCTTGCAGTTCCATCTGTGCGCAACACAACAAAGCCGTGATGCAATGTGACTAGAAGTGGACTGCATTCAAATAGGAACGGCTGCTAGCACCGACCTGGCAACCTCCAGGGGTTTAATAGCTGTCAATGTGAATGTACCTTTAGAGATTCAAGATTTGGACTTGTAATCTGAAAGCTGATGATTCAAACTGCCTGAAGAAGTGTTTTATTAACGGAGAAAATAGTGAGATTCCCTAACACCTCTGTGTCCTTGAGCAAAGCACTTAACCCCAGATGCTCCAGGGGGACGTGCCAGCAGTAAATGTGCTTTAGATAGGAACTGCTCACTGACTTTCTAAGAGCAGCAGGATGAAGCAGAGATGAGAGATGAGGTCACAGCAGGTGCTCTAACACACACACACACATACAGAGTTCACAGCATGACTCTACATAGAACTCAGACTTGTCGGAGTCTGTGAGGGGTTGAATATCCTCTCCATCCCAGAATTCAGTGCATGCACCCAAAATTACGTCAGCCGAGCCATATGAGAACAACTGAAGATCACCTTAGGACAAAAACGTCATATTGTACTCTATATGAAACATGCTAGACAGAAACAGAATATTAGATAGTTTGTGAAATTATTAAACTGTGGATCTCAAACATATTTACTGCAAGAGATGTTAGGAATAACATATGACTCATACCACCTTACTGCATACTAGTGTACACTTTTTCTGCATCATGCTATCATGGAATACTATGTCCCATAATGCAATGCTCTCAGATTGACAGTGTAATGTGACAAATGACCTGGAAGTAATATCAGCTGCAGTTTTTAACATCTGTTTCTTGATTATTTGATCCAATTCCCAAGAGTTAAAATGTTTGCTTGATGGAAATTTACACTTATAAAACCTCTATTAAAATGAGGATGTCTTGACAGCTAACTGAAATAAACACATTAACAAAAACCAAATATAATAAAAATAAATTAAAAATTAAACCTAAATATAAATAATAAAAAACAATAAAAATGACAAATGCACACAAAACTAAAATATAGAATTAAAAGCTAATTTAAAATATTAATAAAACTTAAATGAGTATGTAAATAATACTAAAATTATGCTGTCCTATACAGTTTCAGTTCTAGTTTCATGTGTCTTGTCTCATGGTCTCTATCCTCCCACATAATAATAATTTATACATTTATGAGAAATAATTTCAAGAAATATTAAAAATTACATAAATGTTTCATGTCCACTTATTTATTTTGTATGCAGCTGAACAATAAGTGGGATATTTTATAATCTACAGATTATTATCATAAAAAAACCTCCACTAATGACCAGGTGGCTGTACGTTATCTCTTACATACTTTCACAAACTGTTTCTGTACACAGTGCACAGTATTCAATAAATAACATCCTAGCGATCTGTTTCTAACATATTAACTGTTTACTATTGGCTGTGATGTAGTCCAGGGATGTTGATGCATTTATTTATACATGCGTGTGTGCTCACCGGTGTAAGTGTGGTGCACCAGCAGTGCTATGAGATGTGAGAAAGGAAGTCTCATTGACACAGAAGGTGGAGCAATGATCCGCAGGTCTCCAGGGCAGGAGATAGAGGGCAGGGTGTAGGCTGCCACACTCATTCTCTGCTCAAAAGGCTCCTTCGCAGAGGTGGAGAAGCCTGTAGATTTGCATATACACACACTGTCACCACTACAATGCAGTTTTGCTGGATATTTATTTTTGGAAAATATGAAAGACTTCAGGTTACAAGACACTCATCAAACAACAACCATGATACTTACCATTATACATATTTTTAAAAAACCCTGCAATGCTATATAACGACCATGTTAAATATTACAAATACCATGCCAGTTTTTTGTAATGGGAAATATACCACACCATTCAAATGAATTTTGGTATTTACACTACTGATCAGAAGTTTGGGGTCTGTACATTTTATTTAATTTTTTTAGTTTATTTTAATGTTTTTGTCTCTTAAGCTGGAGCCTCCCTAAAATAAAAAATACAGTAAAAAAACAAAACAAAAATATTATTACAATCTAAAATAATTTTCTATTTTATAGTATATTTTAAATTGTAAGTTATTCTTGTGATGGGAAAGCTGAATTTTTAGCATCATTACTCCAGTCTTCAGAGTCACATGATCCTTCAAAAAAAAAAAAAAAAATAGTAGTGTACATAATATTCCAAGGTATTTCCAAGAATACCCTGGTACATGTTTACAAAATGGTGACATGTCCAAAAAACAAAGAAAGTGCTTTCTGTAAATGATGGTATTTACTGTACGTTACTCCGTGGTACTTAATATACCTTGCTTCTGATATCCAGAAACATGGTTTTACCATAGTACATATGAAGAAACACTACTGATACCTTTTCGCTAGTGATAAACACACTATATCCCTTTCTTTTTACTCTGGCTTCACTTTTACATTACCTTGGAGATTTTGTTGATGCTTCTGCTTTCTCACAGTTGTGAAACTACCTTGACAAAAGGTGCATTTCTCTGGAGCACTAAACACCACTATTTCTCTCATCTGGCTTTACCCAGAATCCTCGGTAGATGGCAGAGGCCCCAGGGTTGGCGGACCGGTTGACATGGGGGTCGAGTGCACACCAGCGCGGCATGGGTCAGGTGGTCGGAGAGGCGTAGTATGCGGGTGGCGACTCCAGGGTCACAGAGGACCAACTGCACAGCCAATCCCAAAGGCCGAAGAGAGGGGGCGTGACGCTGCCAGAATGTGTCATCAAACTGCACCCGTGTGTCATCGCACTGAGCCTGACCCACCGACAAACTTAACATCTGCAGACTGCAGAGTGAGCAGATCTTGAGAATAAATACATCAGACGAGACCTCGTGAGATGTTATGACTCATGAAAGCAGACTCATTTTAATCAAAATATGCACTTGTTTACCTGAATGGTATCCTTCAGGCCGACCTCTTCAGTTTCTTTGCCTCTTTCTCTCTTTGCCTCTGTCTTTCTGTCTCTTGTGATGAGGTGGACTTGCTAAAGAACAGAATCTTCTCAGGGTTTGGACTGGGCCATGAGAGAATGCCCTGCTTATAAACACTACACAGGACCTGGAATACATAACACACACATACAAACAATTTGTGAGAACTTTTATTATTCTTAATAAATATTAAATACAACATAAATATCATGATAAATCAGAGATGCCCAAACCAAGTTTGCCCGTGATTATATTAGATTTGGCCCGCCATACCATATTACAAGAGAAAGGAAAAACATGCCATGTTCATTTTGAACAATTTTAACAATTTTAAACTTTGTTTTGGCATTTATTTCAAATGTTTATTTAACACACTTTAATATAATATCATTAGATATATTGCAACATTTACTTTTGGCCCACGGCCCTCAATCAGGTTTTGGTCATTTGCATAAAAATGCCTGGACACCTCTGTTATAAATATTAACATTATTCTTAATATTCCTTTTCAAAAGTTCTCCTAAACCCCAACACTACATTCACAAAAATGCATCAGGGTAATACCATGGTATTTTTTGGAGTGCCATGCAAATACAGTGAACAAAAATATATAAAAATTCTCTCCAATACCACTAAGACGATAACTTTATTTAATGTTATGACCAATGCTACAATTAAAGCTTTTGTGTAATTTAGTAATGCAATTAAAATTGTGAAAATGATCACAACACCGTGATCGTGTACCATGTGAAAGATGAACAAATTAATTTTGATTATTACATTATTTTATTGTGTTAGTAAATTATTAGCGTTTTAATGAGATTAGATTATGGCAAAGATAATCTAAAACACCATCCACAATTACATATTCAATAGACCAATACAAGACATAAAAAAATGTCTAATATTGGCCAATAACCATATGATCCTGTGAATATGAGTGTGGTACTATAATCATTCAGTACTGATACTGAATACCTCTGCCATGGTACTCTTGTTGCTTTTTTAGATTGTAAAATATCATGTGGACCATTTAGATATCTTAAGATATATCAAGATATTTTGTTATATTTATAAAGACATTTTCAGAAATGTAATCATAAGAAGTGCAGAGTAAACAAAGTTCACATTAGTTCATAAATATTCTTGCATACTGATACTGTGACAAACTGCATTCTGGTACACACTCAAAAGCTCTTATTACAGTATGGAATTACTGAGAGAGATAGAATAACATTTACTGCCCCAGCATCACTCAGCGTGTGGCGCAGAGAAACATAATGCAACGTACTGTACAGCAGGTAAGCTATAACTCCAACTGAATACACACACATAAAAAAGTATGAATGTCATTGCATTAGATAAAATATAAAAACAAGTGGCAATTATTTTAAAGACGATTTGTTTGCAAATGCCAGTTGATGAATGCAATGGCATGCATATATTTAATTGTGCCTTAAGTCTTTTTGTGCCTGATGTCTTTTGCACTTACAGTTACAGATCGCAGACTGTGTAGCAAACTAGCAGTGTGGCAGAGTGTCGATGTTTGACCCCGGAACACTGAGTAACATTTCTTGCAGGTCAACTTCCATATTTCCTGTTCAATGAAATTTTGGCATTCCAAATCATTACCAACAATACATCCATTCACATGGTTACAGTTGTAAGCAATAAATATACAGGCAGCTATTGTGTGGTTTCCTCTTTATTGAACATACCCACCAGTCCGCTGGCTGTGAGCCCATCTGTAAAAGAACACGGGCCTCTCCGTACATGCACACAAGAACCCAAAGAAGGGGGAAAGTCAGGGGCAACAGAGGCAAAACACCATTCACCTGAAACACAACATTTCATGTATTTACTACGGATGCATTTTTATGTTTTTTAATTATACACTGTTAAGATTTTATTTAAAAAAAAACAACAACAACAACAACAAAAAAAACTACAGTTTGCATAATGTTACATTTTATTTCTGTGAAATAAGGCATCAAAAAATATAATGCACATCTTAACAAAGGGATACCTGCTCAAACAGATGATAAAAACAAGTACAGTAAGTACAAGTACTTGTAGATTATTGTGATGTTTTATCAGCTGTTTGGACTCTCATTCTGACGGCACCCATTCACTGCAGAGGATCCACTGGTGAGCAAGTGATGTAATGCTACATTTCTCCAAATCTGTTCCAATGAAAAACAAACTCACCTACATTTTGGATGGCCTGAGGGTGAGTACATTTCCAGTTATTTTTTATTTGTGGGTGAATTTGTGATTTTGATATGTCTCCAATATATCACCAATATATTTCTAGTATTTGCAAGTATTTTTCAGTGTATGTGAATTTGTGTATGACTGTTTTTGGATATCCTACAGGTAGCTGCAGGAGTGTGACAGGCCACGGTCCCACACCAGGAGCGCCAAACAAAATACGCAACAGATGCAGCACCAGAAGCAGCACCTGGAAAATGAAGGTCAGAAAGATTTGATGAAGGATGACTGACCGAACAGGAAACAAATGCATATGCCAGGGACAAAAAGAAACACAGCATACAGTTATTGAAGTTATTGAAATTTTCATTTTCATAGACAGTGTAAAAGCTATTGAAATCCATTACATCTATTACCACTATCAAAAAAGAAATACCAAAAGGTACCATGGTACAACAGTACCTTGTTTTTTAGGAAGAGTAGCATATGGAAATTCACACCTACTACACAAATACTTTGAATGCAATGTTAGTCACTTCTTGTAAAAAAATCTGTCAAGTGCATCTGTCAAAAATGTGAAAAGATAATAAAAAACAAGTCTTACCAGCACAAAAGGCGCTGGGCCTCTCTAGTAAACTTTGCACAGTAAATCGTTCATTATCCAGAACAGACACAGGTCTGTCTTGAGAAAGCTCCAAACACCTCCTACATAAAAAAGATCCTTATAAAAGAGATGACATGTCAAATTCCGGCCTTTTTCCATAAATCCTGCTCTTGTGAACATCCGGGGGCTGTTGTTTAGGAGTTCAAGTGCATAGGATATGCTTTACCATTGTCTATGATCATTTCTGTCATGTTGTTACAAGCTGATCCAGTGACGGTGGTGTAATGATGAGATATCATATTGAATGCAGTCCTTAAGCTCTTAAATCCCTCTCTAGGATCTCTGTTTTGTGTCTGATAGATGAGCTAACATCAAAAGACTCTTATTCAAAAGTGAGTACAAGAACACCAATGGAACACAATGGCACTTGTTAGCTGAAACCCTTTCCCTTTCACTTGTACTTTAGGAGAAACATCTGATACTTCCATAAAATATAATTGAGAACTACATTAAATATTAAAGATTATTCAAAAGGGGAAAATAAATAAATAAATGAACATACTGAACCACCTCAGCAGCTGGAGTCTTTGTTACCCTAAAGAGCTGTGGTTGGCGCAAACGATGTGGGCGGGGCCTTCCACTATCCAATGGAGAAGGGGGAGAGGAGAGATGACTAAACACATCACTGTGGGATAAAACAACATGCTCTTCTTCCTGTCCTCATAAACCAGAGAGAAACCAAAACAATTTAAAAAATGAACTGAGTCAGAGGTCTCATTTTATGCTTCTGTTCAAAGAAAAGGTAATGCAGTTCCAATCAGATAATTTGGAAAATAATTACATCTATCTGTTGAAAATGGTATAAAAGACACAAAGTGCTGCCTTGGGTGGATTGTAGGCAAACTGTATTTATATAGCCGTATTTATTCATAATAATGTTTCACACAAAATTTAAATTCTGTTATTTGCCCATTCTCATTGTGTCCCACTTTTCACTTTCAGGTGAACTCTTCATTTAAGTGTCTCATGTATTCTAACCTGAATTCCTCTTAGTTCAGTTGGAGCTTCACTGCCAGGGCGTAAAGAGATGATGTCACCCTCCACCAAGAGACTGACAGGTAGATTGATCAGTTTCCCGTCACGATAGGTCCATTGTTGTGAAACGGCTGGGGAGGGTGGGGCAAACAAGTCCTCTGTGCCTCTTAGCCAATCAGAGGAAGGATGCTTTAAGAACTCTGTGATGCATTCAAAGAGTTTAGGTGTTTTTCTTGGCAAAGTATTTAAAAAATGTAGCTAGCATAAGCTAACAACATACTCTACAGAGGAAAAAACTATTGATGACAAAAGTAGCTTTCTACTACGTTTAAACTACTTTTTACAAAAAGTAAATAAAGAGTGATGGCAGATGGACTATTTGACCTTTCATATATGACAGTGTTATTTACTTTCAAACAGTATCATCCATGTCTCAAACTATTCAAACGTATTTACTATATAAATAATTAAACACATGAAACAACTATGCTATTTTCCGTTATTTTTATTTTCTTTGCGTACAAAAAGTATTCTCTTCGCTTCATAACAGTCAGACTTGATTACCAGCTAGATGGCAGATGGACTATTTTGATTTCTCTTACTCAGGCTTCTGGGCCTGGACAGTGACGTATGGGTAGTCAATGGGGTCACAAGCCTCCGTCATCCAGTCAAAAGCAAAGGTGTGCTTTCAGCAGCAGCATGTCATTTGCAGTTGTGCAGCAGCAGCTCATTTGCATTTAAAGGTACATGCACGAAGAAAAAAAAAAGCGTGTTTCTGCTTCCATTTAAAACAGGCATTTTAAAAATGACATAATAAATGGTCTGTGGGGTATTTTGAGCTGAAACTTCACAGACACATTCTGGGGACACCTGAGACCTATATTACATCTTGTTAAAAGGGGCATAATAGGTGCCCTTTAAATTATTTCTTCTAGATTTATATGAGAATAAATGAGAGCAAATGGACTGGTGTTAGTCCTGCTTCTGAGACATTTGCAGTTTTTGAGCAAACATAAGTGTTTATTTTTTTATTTTTTTATGAAACGTAGGCTAACTAAGATAGATACACAATTAAGCCTTCAACCCATCTAATAGCAAACTTTAGGCAATAAAATATATTTTCTGGCATGAAAGTAGATTAGTCTTGCACAAGGTCAAACTAGAATAGTGGATGATTCAAACGAATGATGCAGTGGGGATGTTTGCTCAGTAGGGTGACTAACCCTGTAAAGTGTTCAGTAAAGTCTCCACTCTGCGGGGCATCTCCTCACTCTTCAGCCACTGGAGGACTGTCATGGCAATCATCCCAGTCAGAAGAAGAAGCAACACTGTGCATCCGCCAATCAAAGCTGTGCTGTCACTATGACAACCATACAAGAAGATAACTTATGTAACATTTCAGACTTTATGCTAATGACAGATTATTCAGTGTTTAAGATGCACAAAGCATTATTAATTTTTTTTTTTTTTGGCAGGTATATTTATCACGCACCAACCTTTTCAATGAAAAAAAAAGAAGAAAAAAAACCTGTTTATAATATATGTTTATAATGTTTACAATATATGCATTGATGTTACCTGTTTGGTTGAATCACATGGCAGGTGATCAGACTTGTTGCACACAGGGTTGTCAGTAAAACCCCTGACCAGTGAAGACTGGACTAACGCACAGAGTGATGCAGAAAACATCTGCTCTATGCTGCCTGAACAACATCATACCAAAAGGTCACCTTCTAACAAAAGACCTTCTGTGATGGTATCAGGATGTAAAACATCTTTTGGAGCCTTTATTTTTAAACACAGACATGCATTACAAATTGCACGCAAGCCCACTTGTCTTCTAGTAGCCATCTTTCATACAGCTCTCTCTGTTTTGTTGTAGGACAGACGACAGCTGAGTGTGCAGCTGAGATAGAGCCTCCACCGAGGACAAGCCGAGTTGTCTCTAATAAGAGAGATATGTTACAAAATCTGATATGCATGCAAATCATCTTCATTGAGCTGAAATACAGTACATAGACCTCTACTGTGACACTCTATGTCAGGAAGACACTTAAGGGACATGTTGTCTGTACTCATGCTAGATTTTAAAACAGTACAAGAGTTTTTGTTTGAGCTTTCTAGACAGGCTTTTAGTCTGTGTTTTAGTGATGGGGATTTTCCTGCGAAACCTTCTGCAGATGACATCGTTACACCAGTAAGTGGCAACAAGTGACTGTCTTTATTATGAGAGAATCATTCAATCAACCGATTCGTTCAAAACTGATTTATTCAGGAACAAATCAAGCATCTTTATTAGTCAGTCATTGACAGTGTTGGGGGTAACACATTACAAGTAACGCAGTTACTTTTAGATTACAATTATATAACTTTTTTCAAGTAACTAGTGAAGTAATGCATTACTTTTTAATTTACAAGGAACTATCTAAGTTACTCTTTCAAATAAGTAATGCCAGTTACTTTGTTTTCACATTTATTGACCGACAGCTCTCCTGTCCCCATGTTGAGAGAAATCAGGAATAAGTTCAGAGGCGTTGTGTGTGTTGTGTAAACCCAGTGGTTACTGTAGTTTTAGGCTAAATGTGAACATGCATTTACTCATCTCACTTGCACAAAAACAGATTCAGTATTCCTCAAAATGAATAAAAACAGTGAAAAGCAAACTAATATGCTAACAAAAACATTATTTACGGATTTAATCCCATTTTATTAATCAGTGTCTTTGTTGCTAATCTTCAATTATCCAATTCAACCATAGGCCTACTAATAAGCATATATTAGTATATGATATTAGTATATTTTTGTGATTGAGAAGAAAGCTTTTAACTTTCTTCTCTTGTGTCCTATTCTACACGCAACCCAGAATAGCAGCACAGCTGAACGATTTGTTTAAGCTTTTTGAATTTACATTTCCTTCAGCCTGAGGCTTATTCGTTTCACTTTTGGTGTGAAAGGGCTTTTACATTTGCAAAAAAAATAGAACAGTTTTAATATTCAAAACAGACAAGCAAATCCAAGCCAGAGACAATGTAACACAAAAGTAATGCAAAACGTAACATTTCTTTCCATAAAAAATAACCAGTGATTTAAAAAAAAAAAAAAAAAGTAATGCAATTAGTAATGCAATATTGTAATGCATTGCTTTTAAAAGTAACTTTCCCCAACACTGGTCATTGAATGATTCACTCAAGTGATTTAAAAAAAATGCAGGAACTATATTTCTATAATAATCACATGCTTTATACAATCTCTAAATAATATATACCAGGTGCTGGTCATATAATTAGAATATCATCAAAAAGTTGATTTATTTCACTAATTCCATTCAAAAAGTGAAACTTGTATAATGTATACATTCATTCCACACAGACTGATATATTTCAAGTGTTTATTTCTTTTAATTTTGATGATTATAACTGACAACTAATGAAAACCCCAAATTCAGTATCTCAGAAAATTAGAATATTACTTAAGACCAATACAAAGAAAGTATTTTTAGAAATCTTGGCCATCTGAAAAGTATGAACATGAAAAGTATGAGCATGTACAGCACTCAATACTTAGTTGGGGCTCCTTTTGCCTGAATTACTGCAGCAATGCGGCGTGGCATGGAGTCGATCAGTCTGTGGCACTGCTCAGGAATGTTATGAGGAGCCCAGGTTGCTCTGATAGTGGCCTTCAGCTCTTCTGCATTGTTGGGTCTGGCATATCGCATCTTCCTCTTCACAATACCCCATAGATTTTCTATGGGGTTAAGGTCAGGCGAGTTTGCTGGCCAATTAAGAACAGGGATACCATGGTCCTTAAACCAGGTACTGGTAGCTTTGGCACTGTATGCAGGTGCCAAGTCCTGTTGGAAAATGAAATCTGCATCTCCATAAAGTTGGTCAGCAGCAGGAAGCATGAAGTGCTCTAAAACTTACGGCTGGTTGACCTGGACCTCAGAAAACACAGTGGACCAACACCAGCAGATGACCAACACCAGCAGATGACATGGCACCCCAAACCATCACTGACTGTGGAAACTTTACACTGGACCTCAAGCAACGTGGATTCTGTGCCTCTCCTCTCTTCCTCCAGACTCTGGGACCCTGATTTCCAAAGGAAATGCAAAATTTACTTTCATCAGAGAACATAACTTTGGACCACTCAGCAGCAGTCCAGTCGAGACGCTTCTGACGCGGTCTGTTGTTCAAGAGTGGCTTGACACAAGGAATGCGACAGCTGAAACCTATGTCTTGCATACGTCTGTGCGTAGTGGTTCTTGAAGCACTGACTCCAGCTGCAGTCCACTCTTTGTGAATCTCCCCCACATTTTTGAATGGGTTTTGTTTCACAATCCTCTCCAGGGTGCGGTTATCCCTATTGCTTGTACACTTTTTTCTACCTTTTCCTTCCCTTCGCCTCTCTATTAATGTGCTTGGACACAGAGCTCTGTGAACAGCCAGCCTCTTTTGCAATGACCTTTTGTGTCTTGCCCTCCTTGTGCAAGGTGTCAATGGTCGTCTTTTGGACAACTGTCAAGTCAGCAGTCTTCCCCATGATTGTGTAGCCTACAGAACTAGACTGAGAGACCATTTAAAGGCCTTTGCAGGTGTTTTGAGTTAATTAGCTGATTAGAGTGTGGCACCAGGTGTCTTCAATATTGAACCTTTTCACAATATTCTAATTTTCTGAGATACTGAATTTGGGGTTTTCATTAGTTGTCACTTATAATCATCAAAATTAAAAGAAATAAACACTTGAAATATATCAGTCTGTGTGGAATGAATGTATACATTATACAAGTTTCACTTTTTGAATGGAATTAGTGAAATAAATCAACTTTTTGATGATATTCTAATTATATGACCAGCACCCGTATATATATATATACATATATAAATTATGAATATGAATTTGCAGTGATTCGACATCTGAATAGCCGCAATCTGAATATGAGATCCCAGTCTTGTTCTGAATTGCAAGCTATCGTTACTTTCAGTGACGTCTGTCTCAAAATGAAGCAAGATTCATGAAATTTAAATCATGGTTTTTCATATGAATGACCTCAAGAATTACTGAGTAATACCTATATTTACATTACATTTACATTTACACAATACCTGAATTAACTATGTATTTAAACTGAAAAATTATATTCCGTAAAAAGGTCTTCATTATGCAATGGAAAGCTGACTTTGTTGTTAAATTTGGTAAAGTGTAAAGAGACCTAAATAATTATCATTTGCATTGAAAATATGATAAATAGCAAATTCTGACAGGTCTACTATTACTTTAGAAATTTCTCAAACTATGGTAGCCTATTTGCAATTAAACCTGCTAGGTTTATATGAACTTTAATCTTCCTGCCTATATGAATCCTCACTGTTACCAAATACATTTAGTGTTATTATATTAAATTTCCATAAGGGATAAATATTCTTTACACATCTGGAGTACAAAATAATATCAGTATTCTATGCTCTGGCGTGTTTTTTTGTTTTATTTTAACCTGAAAATATTGTTTCTGTACTCACCGTCTCACATCCATCAAAGTTCTCATTGTGAGCACTGAAAGGCACTATGACAGGTTCTTACATGTTTGTGTGTGTTGTGTGTGGTAGGGGGCTGGGGGGATGCTGCCACCAGCACATGTTCTTAGAGATGCCAACTAACTGTCAGCTGTCACATACAGAACACTGAAATCATCTCCATGCAAACATGCACAAATCAGAAATTAAATATTCAGTTCAGTCTCATGTTTAAGCTATATAGCTCTGAAATGTCATAAATCGAGTTAATCAAGCAGCACTAAGAGGCAGCTAGGGAGAAATGAGATATTGTGTGACCATGTGCGCTTATTAAATATCGTGTCATCTGAATCAGAGAGGACGTGACCAGCATGCCTACCAATCAAACACATGCACAGCTGCAGCAAGCGCTCTTAATAAGGGTCATGTTGTTGGTTGAAACAGAAAATGCCAGAGGATATCAAACATGTGCCCCCTCCAACAAGAGTTATTATTTAAATTTTAGCATAAAATAAAATAATATATTGTAAATACACTGTTTAGAATATTTTAGTAACACAAATGGAAGTAACCACAAAAACATAAATCAAAACTCTCTTATTTGAACTTCTTTGCAACCTATACATTTTCAGCTTATTTATAAATTTAAAAAAATTGTGTGAGTATATTTTATTATAAATTTACAGTATATATCATTTATATATAATTTATTATATATTATGTATATATTTTTAAATAAATGTATACACAGTATACATAAAGAGACACATATGCAAATGTATATACAATACATATAAGACGATTTAGGCTACAAATCTATTATCAAAGCATTGGAACATAAGCGAAGACAAGAAATAAATCAAGAAACAAAGTGTGGTCACTTTTTTTGTAGTTTACATTATATATTTAAGAAATAGAATGGAAAGCTTGTTATATTCTGATCTGGTCACTAGTTTCCAGCTCACTTTAATTCTGTTTCTCACTTCCCTCTCTCTCTCTCTCTCTCTCTCTCTCTCTCTCTCTCTCTCTCTCTCTTATCCTCCTCCATTCCCACCGTGCACAGCTGTACTACAGCAGACACACATTCTCTCTCAGACTTTCTATCATCATTGTGCCTCCTCAGTTTTACACTCAGTGTTTTCGTTGCTCCAGTTTTTCTGTGCTGAAGGCTACTCATCATTCTTATACAAATTATTCGTCTCATTCACCATCTCCATTATACATCACCATACTCCATCCTTTTTAATAATCTTCTTTACCATTTCATTTATTACCATTTGCACTTGTCCTTTCCCATCCATCTCTCTCTGAACTCTTTCTTCTTTCCATCCCGGTCTCATCTCCACTTCACTGCCTGTCTGTTCTTTTGTTTTTATGTTGTTTCTTCAATGGAGGCTGAGGCACTTTACAGTTTCAGAGGGACTGAATGTGATGAGCTCAGTTTCCAGAAGGGTGACATCTTGAAGGTGAGACTGTGTGTGTGTGTGTGTGTGTGTGTGTGTGTGTGTGTGTGTGTGTGTGTGTGTGTGTGTGTGTGTGTGTGTGTGTGTGTGTGTGTGTGTGTGTGTGTGTGTGTGTGTGTGTGTGTGTGTGTGTGTGTGTGCAGTAGTTTACTGTGGATATGTGGCTCACTTGGATGAAACTATAAAGGATACTAGTCTGCATGCTGCATGTTTGCATAAAATACTAGATCAGTGAGTCAGTTTGGTGGGAGTGTGTAGTCTTAGCATGTATTTCAGAATGGTTATCTGTGTGAATAGGTGGTGATATATGTAGCTGGGAAGCTTGTGGGATGGTACGGTACAAGGTAATTCTTGTGTGAAGATATCTTTATGAAGATATCTTTATAGGCTCCTTTATAAATAAGCTATATATTAGGAAAACTGTATTCCAAAAAAACCCATATACAGTAAAGGCAGTAAAACACTACCATAGTCAGTTATTTGTTTATGTGTAATTTGCATTGGTTTGCAAACAGCTTTTTTGTTTTGATTACCAAATTATGTTATCTGGGGAATTGCATACATAATATGTATATGGATACTTGAAATGTCTTAAATTTACACTACCTACGCAAATGGTAAAGTTAGAGATTTAAAGTTTTTTTTTTTTTTGGTAAATTATATTCAAAATTTCTGAAAAGCATATGCAGAAAACTCAATTACCCTACTTTGGTATATGTACTTAAAATAGCCTGGACCAAATGTTTTTGTCAGCTGATCTCCTCTGATGTAAAATACTTGAAGTATTTGATGGTATTTCAATATAGAAAAGTGAACAAGTGTTTTATTTAAAAAGTAAATAATTTCAAGATATTTTAAAATAAAATCAATTAAAATAAAATTGTTTCAAATTAAAATATATATAAAAAAAATAAAAATTTCAAAATATTAATTAATTTTAATTTTCAAAGATTTAATTATTAGATTTTCTTTATTTTACAAAACCCCATTGATTCATGAACCCTAGATCTGGAAAGCCTGGCCTAGTCTATTCTTAAATAAGGAGGAAAAATATCTAACCTAAGCTGATAGTGGACATCTGGTCTTATGTTTATTTTAGGTGACAAACATGGATGATGATCCGAACTGGTACACGGCTGAGCTGTTTGGTAGGCGGGGCTATGTACCGAAGAATTATATCAATGTAAGACCTCACACGTAAGTATCACATGACAGAAATGAATCTAATGTAGCATGTGGTTTTATCTGTGAATGACCAGGCAAAAACATTGTTTTTTAATGCACTGGCCAATTTTGTCTTTGAGTCAAGTTTGGCTTTTCATAACGTGTTGTTTCAGACAAGTTAGTGTTGTTTGTCGAAAGAAAACATACAAAATGCACTTCTAAGTTTTATTGCACTTTATCTATTACAGTACATATCTTTATAGGCCATTTTCTCAAAATGAGGTTATATGGTGTTTATATATCATTAGTTTTATACAACATTTTATTCCTAAAAACATGTTTTCTAACTGTTTTTACAGTATTTATGGAGCAATAAAAATAGATATCCAAGAGACATGCTTCTGTAAAAACTTTAACTTTAATGTCAACACCCAATTAAATGAGAATTTTGATCATGGCTTTGTCCATTGTTTAGACTTCTGTTCTAGAAATGTATGCAAATGAGTGCATATTCACCTGGGGCGTCTTAATGTTTTGGGAAAATTTTGCAGTCTTTAAAAGGAAATTGTATAGTTCTAGCTATATAATAGTAAAACACTTCAAGTAGAGACAGCCTAGTCATATTTTCAGAGTCTGTTATTGTGATGTTTTATGCAGAGACACTGTCTCAGTTGGAAACTAGGACATTTCCAAAATCTATTCATGTTATACTTTTCGCTTTTACTTTATTTGTAGTGCTGATATCTCCAGTGGTCCACAAAGTATTTGACAAGTGTTGCTTTCTCCATGGTTCTAATTGTGTTGGGCAAGATGGCAGTTGCACGAGTTGGAAATGTGCTGTTTGATGCTCAGCTGGAGCAAGTTTAGGGTTGGGTTTAGAATTATATGTGCTGAAGAATTAATCTGTGTCATCCAGACTAGAAAAAATAAAAAAAATTGAAGAAGAAGCTTCTTCTGAAATACAAATGTAGGAATTTCCCAGCATTTCACCACACTGTAATGTCATATGACACCCATTGCTGTGGGTGTGGCCTTCCCAATGGTGTGACCAGGACTGAAACTGCTTGGGAAGGACTTGCTTACCTTGCAGTTTTACCATAACATGGAAGATTGAGAGACCTGTGAGGCATTGAGTAAAAGTCAAAGCCCAGACCAAACCCCAACAAACTTGCTGTAGCTTGACCTGAACATAGCAGTGTATGACTGAGAACCTACCAGTCATTCTGAAATAAAAGAATGAGTCAGTTAAAAATCATGATCATGATAAAAAGAGTGGACTGAATGAGATCAATTGCGGCTTATGATAAATGCAGTTGAAGCTACTTATTAAGTATAAGATGGCAGAATGTTTTCATGCAATTAAACATGTCATTTCACTCTATATCATGCAGGCACTTGTATCTCTAAAAATCTGAAAATATCCAGTGATACAAAAGGGGGGGGGGGGGGAAACAATGCACATACTGCACACACTTATATTTTAATTCTATGGGGAATTTTGTGAACACAATTTTTATATTTAAGGGGAATCAATCCCTCTGAACTCAATAACAAGATTTTTCTTATTTTTTTTTTTGAACTTGAAAAGTTAAAGTTGCATAATATGCAATGATTGTAATAATAATTTGGCTTTTCTGTAGCTAAAACATTAGATCATAGCACAAGCAATACCAAGCTCATATAGGTTCAATTCCCAGGGAATGTATGAACTGATAAAATATACACCTTAAATAGAATGTAAAAGATTTTAAATGCCAAATGCATAAATGTAAATTTAATAGTAGCCTATTTAGATGAAGTCTAACTTCAAATCATAACAGCAGATTATTCCCTTTATTTATTTGATTTTAAATTATTCAATATTATGTGCTTTTTCTAAATGTACATGGAAAGTGCTTGAGACAAAAGAACACACAAAATACTTTAAAATGTCATACTGTAAACCTCAACACACGAAACAGACACGAAAAACAACAGACTAGTCTTTTTAACAGAGGCATAAACTTATCCTGACATCACAAAATAATACATGCGACAACAAAATCAGCAACAACAAAGTAAATATAACTGGCAAATGGTCAAACAATGCAACCATGTTAATTATTCATGCCCTGGTGCATGCTGGGAATAGACAGACACAAATCAATTTTTCAGTGTAGGCCTATTTGAACAACAACAAAGCGTTAAGATTTTGTACTTGCTGGTTTGACTTAAAACATAGAAATGCTTCATCAAGATGCTGCTCATGAAAGCTGTTATTTTTATAATAGTAAATAAAGATTATTTTTTGATGAGAAAATACTATTTCAGACTTCAGCATTTCACATTTAATTCAATGTGTTACTCTGTAATTATTTTTTAACTTTACTAGCAATTTCTGAGTGAAAATTGTTACATTTAGATAGATTATTTACTTGATTAAAGAATCATTTTTAAAGTTTACTGTACCAGTATTCCCCTTTCAATCCATAAATATACAATATGATGTTGAACTGACAGCTGAGCTTGTATTTTGCAGGTGGTTTGTGGGCGGAATTTCACGGCAGGCTGCAGAAAACCGTCTGAGACCGCTGGAGTGTGGAGCGTTTCTCATTAGGGAGAGCGAGAGCACACCGGGAGAGTTCTCTGTGTCTGTCAGGTCAGATGCACCCTTACAAATGAAACCTGCCTTCACCGGACTGTACAGAACACCACAAACATGTATGCTTCATATATTGTGTTCCCTATTAAGGCTTGTTAGTATTATTCCTTGCATTTGCTGCATGCAAACGTTGACAATGGACGTGAGCGTACTCACATATGCGTGTGTGTTAATGTGTGTCCTTGTTACCCTATCTGGTTCTTCATTAACACACTCTAATTAGAGTGGAGTGCATGGTAGCGTGTTGCTGTGATGTAATCTTTTGCTCCCAGCACTCCAGAACCTATTTAAACAGTTCAGAGTTATTTTGGTGGAAACTGAAATCTTTTAGATATTCCAACCAAAAAGTACATTTTGTAACATGTTCTAGAAAACCTCTATATGGAATAGCTAGGCTATTGCTTGGATGTTAGTTGCTAAGTGGTTACAGTCCATGTCAAAAGA
The DNA here is from genome assembly GCA_027422415.1 of Schizothorax lantsangensis. Lineage (NCBI taxonomy): Eukaryota > Metazoa > Chordata > Actinopteri > Cypriniformes > Cyprinidae > Schizothorax > Schizothorax lantsangensis. The sequence goes on along the minus strand of CM049841.1, from coordinate 8,523,592 downwards.
GCCTATCAATTGTTCACCCAAAATGAAAATTCTGTCATCATTTAATCATTAGTTTTAAACCTGAATGAGTTTCTTTCTTCTGTTGAGCACAAAAGAATGTATTCTGAAGAATGCTGGTAACCAAACAGTTGATGGTAGCCATTGACGTCCATAGTATGGAAAAAAATACCATGGAAGTCAATGGCTACCAGCACAAGTTTGGTTACACATATGTTATTTTGTGCTAAACAGAAGAAAGAAACTCATAACGTTTTGAAACAACTTAAATTATGACAGAATTTACTTTTTTGGGGAGAACTATTCTTTTAAGTCTGATTTTTTTTTTTTTTTTACTTGTTTTATTGTTCATTAGTTGCCAAGCCATTTGTTTAATGAGTTTAGGATACATTCATTTCTGTGGCACACATGGTGAAGTGCTAATACTTGAACAATCCCCTTAACCTTAAGAATAATACTAGTAATGCGTGCCTTAGCATCAACACCTTTTCTTTTCTTCTTTTATTTACAGCTCAATGTAGAATTCTATTGAAAAAGTTGGCATGCGTTGGGAGGGTGGACATGCATAGATTATTTTTAGATCGCTTTGCTGTACACCTCTGAAGACCTGACCTAAAACGTCAAATCCTACTGAGACAGAGAGAAAGAAATAGAAAGAGAAATCGAGGGACAGTTGCAACAAAATGAATCCGATTCTGCCATGTATTATTAGCACAGTGCTTCCTAACAAGCTTGAGTACCTGAGGCCAGCACAGATGTTTCTGTGTGTGTTTACATGTGTGTGATAGAGAGAGAGAGGAAGAAACAAAAGAGAGGGAAAGAGAGAAAGATACAGTAATAATCAGCTATACACTCTTAAAAATAAAGGTGCTTCAAAAGGTTCTTCAAGCGATGCCATAGAAGAACCATTTTTGGTTCCACAAAGAACCATTCAGTCAAAGGTTCTTTAAAGAACCATCTCTTTCTTACCTTTTTATAATCTGAAGAACCTTCTTTCACCACAAAGAACCTTTTGTGAAACTGAAAGGTTCTTCAGATGTTAAAGGTTCTTTATGGAACCATTTAGACAAAAAGGTTCTTCTATGGCATCGTGAAGCACCATTATTTATGTGCCCATAAATCAACCTTTACAGACACAGGGACCCCTGTATAAAAACTGCTAGAATTGTTTTAGGAAGATTAGATAATGTCAATGCTTAAAGATCATTAGAAAATGTTCATTCAAATAGATATTTAAGGAAATGTTTATATATCATTTGTACAGACCCTCTGGGGATGTGCTTGGTAACTGGTGAACAGGTGTTTTGAGTCATAGTTGTTCAATTATTGTGTAATTTAGCACAGCTGGAATGTTATATTGACTAGTCATGATACAGAAATACATGGGTCAAACACAATAGTTAAAAAAAAAACTATTAAACACCCCCCCCCAAAAAAAAAAAAAAAAATAATAATAATAAAAAAAAAAAATCTTCTAAGGTAAATTTAGAATAAGAAGTATTAGATGATATTAAAAGGCTTTTTACTTAATGATTCACATAGGTTTTACCCATTTGTCATCTAGATGTTTTTAATACAATTTAGTGTGGTCACTTATTCTTTTATATATTTTAATAAGTACAGGTCAGAACAAGTATGATTTTTCATTTTACATAAATATATCTATTACACTGAATAAAGATTATTTCACCCATATTTTGACATTTTATTTTCACCAAATTTATTTGAAACATTAAAGTAGACGCTTGCATTTATTCTTACTGTGAAAATAAATTTACTTTTGTAAATGTATAATGCACATCGTGTACATATATATATACAGCGGGGTCCAAAAGTCTTCATTTAAAGAGTTAATTTCCATTTTAGATTTTATTTATTCATTATTTTGTATATTAATAATTTTCATTTAAATGAATTAAATACAAACATTCACTTGAACATGCTATTGAAAACATTGCTATATTTCCAGGTTGAAATCTGATTTTTAATTAAGATTTTCCAACAGGACTCTTTTGGACTAATAGAGAAATACATACAGTACAGATATGGTATAAGATGTTATGTGTGTATGTGGCATACACTACCATTCAAACGTTTGGGGTCAGTATAGTTCTTTATTTTTACAAATAATTAATCATTTTATTCAGCAAAAAAATATTTAATTCATAAAAAGTGACAGTAAAGACATTTATGATTTAGTTTTCTATTTCAAATCAATTCTGTTCTCTTAACCTTAGCAAAAAATTCCTGAAAAAAAAAATGTATCATGGTTTCCACAAAATACAACGTATTAAGCAATGGTTGTCGGTATTGATAATACCAAGAAATGTTTCTCAATTAGCAAATTAGAATGATTTCTAAGGAATCATTTGACACCGCTTTGACCTCACAGGAATAAATCATATAAATATTATTTGAAAAAAGTACTAATCCCAAACTTTTCAACAGCAATATATTTAGGCTCTTTGAACCTATAGAAAATGACAAAAAAGGGTCATTATATCAGATTAATAGCTTAATGTAAATACAGAAACCATAATGCTACACAAAAATCACAATTAATGTGAGAGTTTGAGTTGGAGACTGATCATTTTTAATATGGCTCTGGTATAAGTCATATCTAATGACTGTGATTATACTGACTCAGTCTTGCTCTCCCTTAACATGCCGTGTTGTTTTGATGATCTTCAGTATAACTTACAAATCCGCATCCCTGAGGCAGTTCCTCATTCTGTCAGCGTTTCTGTCTGAACAAGCTAAGTGATCCATGCAGTATTGCGTGGACTGATGAGCATCTCTGTGTGTGTGTGTGAGCAAAACCCACACAGGTTCAGAGCAGGTGTGGCAGGGTGGAGCCGCCGGGCGATTAAAAAAAAGGGGGGTGGAGCCACCGGGTGATTAAATACACCTGCCGAAGGCGCAGGGTGTGCGTCAGTGCCTGTACATTTCTCAGTAACCCAGAAGCAATTAATAGCATGTTTTCAAATGTCTTTTTTGCAGAATGATTTATATTGGACCTTCATCAAAATAAGATTAATCAATAATTTAAAAAATGACATCTTACATTTATATTTTCTCCAAAGTAATTTTGTAATCTACAAAGGGGTGTAAAATATATATTTCAAATAAACAAATAAAATTGATTAGAAAAATAGCATTTTATAATACAGACAGAGAGGTAGATTGACTAAACTATACATAGTTCATTTCCATTATAGTTTTTATTTACTCATTTTGTATGTTATTTTATTATTATTATTTTTTAATGAATTAAATATAACCAATTAATTTGAAAACATTACCTAAAACGTTATTTATGTTTCCAGATTTAATTTATATTTGTAATTCCAGATTTTAGTATAATACTTTTTTTGGGGGGTGACATAAACTACCATTAAAAGATTTGGGGCCAGTATATATATATACTGTATATATATATATATATATATATATATATAAATTAAAGTTCAAATAATTCTGTTCTTTTGAACTTTCTATTCATCAGAGATTCCTGTAAAAAAAGGTATCATGGTTTTCACAAACATATTGAGCAACTATACTGTATATAAATATATATATGTAACAAAAACATATTTATTATAAAATATTTATTAAAAACATTCAAATAATTATAATTATTATACAAAAAAATAAAATAACATTTTATAATATAGACAGATATGTAGAATGGCTAGCACTCAGCAATCAAATACTGAATGCACTGAAGGGTAATAGAGAAACAAATATTAATGCTAATTATCCTTTTTGAAAACAGTTAATGATCTTAAAACATTTTTCACATACTTACAGGACATATAGACAATGCATATAATGTATTATTGGATCTTGATCGAATATGCATAGATTGCATATTGACTGGATTGTTTAATTTTAAACATCTTTAATATTAAAATGCTGTTTAATGTTCTGTAATGAGCATTTGATCTTCTGAGAGGAATATTCTTTAATATATCTACAGGAGAATAAGCACTGACTTGTTCAAAGTCTAATTTGATTAAAGTTATTTACTCTCTGCTTCTACATCATTGTGATACAAGAATTTGCTGACAGCTGAAATGTCAAACTGTGATTTATTAGGCAAAACCTTTAATCAAACACTGTTATGTTTGATTTAATACACTGGTAAGTCAAGCCAAGATCTACCCCTTTATCTTGAAGGTAAGTAACCCTCTCTCTCTTTCTCTCTCTCTCTCTCTCTCTCTCTCTCTCTCTCTCTCTCTCTCTCTCTCTCTCTCTCTCTCTCCCCCTTTCTAGTTACGGGGTCCATGTGCAGCACTTCAAGGTTTTGAAAGATGGACTAGGGCAGTTCTTCATATGGGATGAAGTCTTCAGCTCCCTCAACCAGCTGGTGGACTTCTACAAAATCAACAGCATTGCCAAAGAGAGAACCGTCTTCCTGAAAGAGCCTGAGGGATCATTAGCTGTAAGAGTTGTGACATGTATGAGCACATGATGTTTTTTACAGAGGTGCCAAAGTTTAACTCTGGTGAACTCTGATCTGCAAATTTGCGAAGCGAAAGGATGTCTGACCAATAAAGGTTATAAAGTCAAACTTTGATCTCTTGGCTCAATGCACAATGCAAACCTACATGGCTTGAGCTTGACTTCATATTCTGTTGCTGATATTTGTTATGATCTCTTTGAGTCAAATGTGACCCCTCCTTAATCAGTAAATCATTTCTGGGTTTCGAGGTAGTTCAAGGTTAGAGTTGGGCTTTGGGATAGGGTTACCTACGGAAGCCAGTTTTTTTTTCAGTTATTTTGTTTGTTTATTTCTCATAAATTGTGACTTCATACCTAACAATTGTGGCCGTGTTTTTTCAGAACTCACAATTGAAACTTTATTTCTCCTAAATTAAGATTTTATTTCTTTAACTGCAACTTTGTTTTGCGACTTTATTTCTCATAGACATTACTTTATAACTCACAATTTTGGCAGCTGTTTTTTCACCAATGTAACCTTTTTCTCATAATTACAACTTTGTTTCTTGTAATTGTGACTGTATCTCACAATTGCAACATTATTTCTTCTAAACTGTGATTTAATTTCTTAAAATTGACTTTGTTTCTTACATTTACGACTTTCTTACAAGCATGACTTTACATCTCATAAATGTGGCAGCTCCTTCATAATTGAGACATCTTTCTCATAATTTAATCATAGATTTCTCATAATAACTTTTTTTCTTGTAATTGTATCTCACAATTACAACTCTTTCTCCTACATTTCGGTTTTATTTCTTCTAATTGTAACCTTTGTTTTTTACACTTGCAACTTTATTTTTGACAGTCATAACTTTATATCTCACAATTGTGGCAAATTTTCTCATAATTGCAACTTTTTTCTTGTAATTGTGACTGTATTTCACAATTACAACTATATTTCTACTGAATTTCAATTGTATTTCTTCTAAGATTGAACAAAAAAATCAGTTTTATTACTCATAGCCTCATCACATTTATTTTATAATTAGTTATTTTTACATGATTGTGACTATTGCAACATTATTTCTCCTGAATTTAGATTTTATTTCTTGTAATTGCGACTTTATTTCTCATAGTCATGTCTTTAAATCTAACAATGTAACTTTCTAACACGTTGTATTGTTACTCTGAGGTGGCAACAGGCTTTCATAGGTAGGACTATGTTTTGTTTGAGTGCTGATCCAGTGCACAGTCTTGTCATGTCCGTGATTTGTGTGTGTTTCTGTTTCAGAGGCCACGTCATGCCCATGCCCTCTTTGACTTCACATCTAATCATGCGACTCATCTACGTTTCTTGCGTGGTGATGTGATCGACCTGCTGGACTGTTCGGATGCTCAGTGCTGGAGGGGGCGGTGCCGTGGAAGAGTGGGCGTGTTTCCACCAGAGTATGTGCAGCCAATTTATCACTGAATTTCAGCTATGCGTGTCACCATCCTGTACAGCTAAACTCATTGGATGAGAGCCCAGGACATATTCATCAGTCACACATATTCTTCATAAATCTGAAAATCAACTAAGTCTTATTCATCAATTTTTGGTGTATCAGGTGATTAAGGTTTGAATTTAACCTTATGTGTCAAAGGTCAACCTTTGCCCATCATCTTCTTTGTTGATCGCTTACAGAAGGCAAATCAGAAATCAGTTATAACTTGTCAACAAACCAGTTTTGTAACACCTTTAATGAACATAACAATAGACTATTCAGTGTCATCATTTACTCATTGATCAGCGCCATTATCTGAGCTTCCTGTCTATTCTTCTTTCAAATACTATAAAGTCCTTTCAAATAAAGGTATGACATTAGAATTGGAGTATCAAACTTGCATATTTTTTATTGCTCTTAATGTTTTATATTGATAGTGTAAAACAAGTCATTATCATGTCATTTTCTTTTCATGCAGAAGTGAGCCAGACCTACTATATGTTTCTTTTATTCAATATAAAGTTCTACATACATGGTAAATATTATATTTTTTTCTTTATTGTGCTTATGCCACAAAAATACTTTTGAGAATTATTGACACTTTTTGTGATTTAAAAAATGCATTTATTTCTGTGAAAATACTTTCTCCAGTCCCAGATTAATATGCAGAGACAACTTTAAATCATTTGCATGTTGATTTCTCTGTAAACACTGTGGCTTTGTGGTGCTATCAAAACATTTGCTCAACCAATGATGTGAGTTTGGGGTGGGGCTATCATTTTGAACATCCAATGGCAGATTGGGTGAGTGTCACATTTATTTTTGTAATTCTGTTTAATGCCACAGAAATTACACACTTTACCTTTTTTCATTTATTTGATTTTTATTTTTTACTGTAATGTTTAAATAATTACCGTAATTAATTTAATTTAGACCTCTAGTAATTATTATAAATTGCTAATTTAATTTTCTAAACAATAATTTAACAAATCATTGAAAAAAGAGAAAATGTATTTATGTTGTTAAATACAGAGGTGATTATGAAAATGTATTTTATCGGATACATAAAAACTATATATATACGTATTTTTTTATTAATTTCTGTACCTATTATTAGAGTGAGAGCGAGTTATTTCATTGTTATCATTCATATGTCTGTTCAGGAAGACCACTGACTGATGTTCTAATGGAAAACAAATGTTGGATCCACCTATGCCATGAAAACATTTGGAACATCTAGTGCTGTTTACGTCATGACCAAAAAATAAGCAATAATAAGCTGATATTATTTTTTGAGTGACATAAATAAAATAATTACTCTCTACTGATTAGTTCATTTATGTAATTTAATTTACATTGTCATGTATGATGTTTAAAATTAAAGGTCAAACTGTTATTTTTCCCTCGAAAACACTCCTGCTGTTCAATGATATGCAAAATATACAGTATATCAGCAAGCAAGGCTTTGCTGCAACGCTGCCGTTCTGACATGTAATGCAATAAAATATGAGACAGTCAAATTGCTGACTCAACTTTACACCTATTAACATATAAATTGCCTGTACACGTTTAGATAGCAAGCATTGCTATTTATGTTGTGTTATGATCTATAACTTTTGTAGAAATATAGCAATGTCAGGTGTAATATTGCGTGATCATGTAAGGATGTATTTTACAAGCACATATTGTCTCTATGAACAGTCAACTCAAGGGAAAAAATAAACTTTTATTTACTAAGTGTATTGCTTGTACTTGTATTCCAAATGTAAAGGAGGTTTAGTACAGCTAGCCCAAAATGTTTCAAATCTGCTGAAAAACAAAAAACACTTGGCTTACACATTTGCTTTGTGATTTTAATGTATCAATTTGCATTTGAACATTAACAATAAAACAATATAAATTAAGAGAAAAAGTTAAACACCCACAAATATTTAACAGTTAACGTTTCTTATAACTCACCCTTAATTTCTGTTCTTAAAATCATTCACAAGCTGTTCTTACAATCATATAAACTATGGCTACTCTCATGCTATTGTTGAAATAATTATTTAGACACAAATTACACAGTCATTGACATGCTGTACAGAAAATTACAGTTTAATCACTGATCATTTATTCCCAAGAAGAACAACTGCAGTTAAATGCACACCCACATCATGGGAGTATCTAGTAATGAGCATATTTATTTTTCTCCCAGTCAATGTGAAAAGATTTATCAAACATACACTATGAGCTCTTACTATAAGCATAACGTATTACCTTTTAAGCATGCACTGGGAGAAAACTCACGGTCATTTATTTTTTTTGCTCTATTCTTAAAGGCAAATATACAGTTCTTCTACGTAAGTAGTGCATATATGCATTATATGTAAATCTAACTGAACAGCTATTAAAACACAATCTATAAAATATTTTATGTAGCCCAATAATTTAAAGGGATTGTATGGAAGCTTGTTTCCTCCATGGGATAAAAAATGTAAAAGGTAACTGTGACTTTTTATCTCACAATTCTGAGAAAAAAAATATTTGTGAGATATAAACTCAAACTCGCAATTGCAAGAAAGTCTATGAGAAGTCTAGGTGATGCATTTGTACCAAAAAGACAAAGAAATGATGTATGTGGCAGTGTGCGTTATGCATAGTAAGCATAGAGGAAGATGTTGACACACACGAGAATGATGGCATTGACACAACAGAAACGAGACCAGAAGGGATCTTCTCTGGTGCTGGGAATCTCAGGAGGTGGCGTCCCGGTTGCAAATCGTCCCGGTCGAGGGCTACAGAACCCAGCGGTGCGCACACACTTACCCCTGCGCACAGACTCACAACCTAAACAAAGATGCTGATTGTGAAATTAACTGGCAAGGGAGCTCTACAGTGATAATATCAAATGGTAATACCATGGTGCTTTGTTGTATACTAGAGTACTGAATGATTGCATGTTCATAAACTATGAGATTTACATGCTTTCTAAGGTTCTTGAAGTAAATACTAAAATTTAAAAAAAACCTGACTTATTGTACTTAAAAGGTTTTATAGCTGAATTAAATGTAATATTGCATGATTTCATGCTGAAACATCTAATTTTAAGCTTAATTTAAATTTTGTGTTTGGTAAAATAATACTCTGTATGCAATAAGCTTTCAAAACCAAGAAAATTACAATTGGTATTTTTCTCAGTTCCTTGTGTGTGTGTTCTCACGCATATAACACACTTTTGTTTTGTCAACTGATCATATGTAGAACAGCACCACACCCTGATGAATAGGCCACAACAATCCTCATGAGATCTATCATGCTGTAAACTCCTCACACACCCCCATTCTGTATTAGGAAGCTGGATTAATGTGTGTATAGTTTTGACAACTTGTGAAGTCCAAAATGTCCTCACTATTCAAAAATGTCCGTACTAATATAGTGAAACCTGTTGACTGACTAGTCCTTACTAGTTTATGATTACGAGGCTTGCTGTATAAATCAGCCAAATCCTGTTTCTAATTAAATCTAGTGTTATATTTAGGGCTGAAGTTCTACTTAGGTGATAGAAAATATCACTAAACCCAATTTAAAAACAATGGAAGTCTATAAAATGTCCTCACTAATATCATAAAACAAATGTGTGTGTGTGTGTGTGTGTGTGTTCCATACCGTCTGTCCTGCGGCTGAGTGTAGATACTTTCTGTAGAGGTATTTCTCTCTCTGTGCTGTCATGTAGAGTCCACCAGGTAAGATTATGTGTCTGAAACAAAATCAAACACAAGCACTCCAGACATGATATAAGGTATATACAGCTGGGTTTCATTACATTTAGTAAATCAATTCTTAAAATTTTAAACAAATTCTGAAGGAAGGGATTGATTAAAAATTTTACGAGTATAATTCTAAGAGTATAGTATAGTATACTGGGGGACTATAAATACTGTAGAGGCTAGGCTATCTTTGAAATGGCATACTACTATACTATTTTTATTGTTTCTGCAGTATATAATGCACAGGATTTTTTTCTGTTAATTCTGTAGCCTGTAATGCAATGCACTTGACTGAACCTTCCATTTCCAGTCAAACAAATGAAGTGAAATTAATATCAGCAATGATTTAAGCTCTTTTCTTTACTTGATCAGACTGTCAAGAGTTGATACATTTTTAAACAAAACTGTAGCAAAATAAACAGTAAATTGCAGAATTAAACATGCTTGCAATGAGGTCATGTGGAAACAATGTAGCATATTGTACTACTGTTTGCATAATCCAAAATTATTTCACATACTGCCTCAAGTACAGTACTATTTAAAAGTCTGATGTCAGTAAGGTTTTACTGAAATAAATTAACACTGTATTTAGCAAGGATGCATTAAATTAATCAAAAGTGACAGTAAAGACATTTATGATGTTACAAAAGATTTCTATTTCAAATAAATGCTGCTCTTTTAAACATTCTATTCACGAAAGAATTCAGTTTCCACAAAAATATTAGGCAGCTCAACTGTTTTTAACTTTGATAATAAGAAATGTTTCTTGAGCATTTTAGCATGATTTCTGAGAGATCATGTGACACTGAAGACGGGAGTAATGATGCTGAAAATTCAGCTTTGCCATCAAAGGAATACATTACATTTTAAAATATATTAAATTAGAAGACAGTTATTTTTAATTGTAACAATATTTCATAACATTACAGTCTTCGGTGTATTTTAGGTCAAATAATGCAGCCTTGGTTAAGGGACTTCTTACAAAAACATTTAAAAAAATCTTACTGACTCCAAACTTTTGAAAGGTAGAAAACGCCATTCTGAACAAAGTCAAAGTTTAAAAGTCAGACAAAGAGCTACAAGAATTATAAATGTGTCTTAAATATTTGTTAGAAATTCTTTTTTTAAATCTATGAAAACATTTTCTAAGAGAGGCTATTACCTGTTCGTCAGTGGGTGGAGGGGTCAGTAGACTGATCACCACCACAACAATAGCAGTCAGGCCACAGAGTATGATGGCAAAGTGCAGGTAGTGTACACTCCTCAAGACAGAGGGAGCAGGGTCAAAAACACCACAGCGGGGGGGAGGGAACGCAAACTCTAGAACCATCCGTGTCAATCCCACCGCTAGACCCACCATCAGGCCCCAGAATGCTCCCTGCGTATACAATACCAAAAAAAAAAAACATTCATGAGGAAAACTCTTCAGGAAGCCTCTTAGCATTTATGTTTATGAATTTTGGCAGACACTTTTATCCAAAACTTAAGATACACATTTGATCAGTTTCTTGGGAATTGAACCCATGACTTAGGCGTTGCTAGCGTCATGCTCTACTGTTAGAGCTACAGGAAGACTTAGTATTCTCTGGTGCTCTACATACCAACAGTGGTGTTCCTTTAACTCAGTGTGTTATATGAGCGTGGGAGACTGTCAAACTAATTATTAATCATTTTTTACATTTCAGGTATCTTGAGAGGATCCACTGAATGAACTCTGAGCTGAGATTCCTGACATGACAGGCTCTTATTTGCTTATTTAATGTACTTAAGGGTGGAGTGAGGTGTGAAAGTCCCTTGACAAACACAGCAATTCCTGCGAAGCATGTCATATTTCAGTGATATGTATTCAAGTGTTTTGCCAAAAATGTGTTGCGTGTAAAGACAGTAGATATGAACTATTATGTAAGTTAAACTGATTTTATTCTATTTTGTGTCACTGACACACAGGGATGCACTTACACAAATACGTTCACTGTAACGATTTATTTCTTACCCTATGAATGTCACCCGGCCAGTTTTCGTTTCTTTTAGGTAGGCTTCTTTTTCTCGGGGGAACATTAGCTTTCGCAATAACATGGCCTAACCGTAAACCAACGTTAAAGTTCTTTACTTACTGGCTTTTTTTCCCAGAGCAATTATACTTATCTGAGATCTCACAAACTAAAATGGGTAGTTCCTTTTTGCTATGGGGGACGGAGGGTAACTTTGCACTAAATGACCCTTCAGGGTAAAAGAACAGGAATTTTAAAAAGCCGTTTTAAAGCTCTTATACGTTTAGTTCAACAGGTTTTCATTCTTTTCTTAAACTGCCTGGTTAACAGCTAATCTTTTGCTAAGTTACAGACGATGTGAGCAGATACGATCACTCTAGTGCAGTCAATGAGATAACTGCAGTTTTGTTCTTTGCTCAAAGTAAAACATCCAAGATAATAAGCCCGGTACACCACAATCCTTCTGAAACATTCATTCTAAGCATATTTTTTAAAACACGTTGGGTCTGGGGGATTTCACAGAATCGAACGAATCACATGACCTTTTTTTTTTTTTTTTTTTTTTTTTACACTCACACAATGTTTCTCCTGTTCTAAGAATATTTCTTGTTTATTTCCAGCAAAGATCTCAAAGAAACATTTCACGTTGGCTATCTATCTATCTATCTATCTATCTATCTATCTATCTATCTATCTATCTATCTATTTTACATATTCTTTTCACTATAACATTATTATACTAATAAACAGAATAGAAGACCACTGTCACACGCAATTGGAAAGATTTTACTGAATGAAAAAAATAAATGCAGCTTATACACGGGTGTGACTTATCAATGTTTTTTCCGTTTCAAGAACACAATATATAATGACTCAGCGACACCAATAAAATGGCTTATATTAAGGTGTTATATAGGTGTGACCTACTTTCTGTATAATAAAAGTATCTATCTTCTTAATCACTTCAAAGTGAAAGTTACGCTCTCTTTTGCTGTCATTCAGACATGTACGCACTCTTTGTGTGTTTTAACAGACAAATACACACACCCTCACTAATGTGCCACAATAAAATAGGCAGACATTCCTTCTTCACGAGAGAGAAGTGGTTTCTTCGAATGCATGTGAGTGTTTAATTTTGGTATGTCAATATGTACATAGTCTAAGTGAGTCCTCAGACAGTGTTTATGTGTGTGCATTACCGCCTCATTGGTTCTTTTCCAGAAAACAGCCATTACAAAAATGGCAGTTACAGGAGGGGCTAGATAGCTGGTTACTGACTGGATGTAAACATACAGCTGACCGCTGTTAGCACTCTGAAGAATCGGGATCCAAACCACACTAATCACCACCAAAATAACAGTCACTATCCTGGGAAAACAAATGGACATATTTTATGATCATCTTCAGTTTCAACCACAGTTCTTAATATGGACAATGTAAGTCATATAAGTTAAGTTCTACTACAAAATCTAAATCCTATTGGACCCTATTAGTAATATTTGCTGATTAATTTCTATTAATCACTATTCTTCTTCTTCCATTGTCTATTTCTATAAATACGTATTTGTGGTTTTATTTCCATTTAAAAAGATCTCAACCCAATGACAGGCCAAAAATATGAGCTAATCTAAATTATTAATCTACCACTTGATGTCTAGCTCATACTGCATTTTTGAGGCTATGAATCATTTCTACATTCTTTCATGTAGCGTAATTGCTTTTGAATAAAAACACCATGATTTTGGATCTTAGACAAGTAACCTTTATGCATTACACAATGATTAATGATTTGAAATAGGCGACACAACTCCGTGCATGAAATGCAAACAAACACAGTCATAAACACCTGCCAACCAGCAGCAGCTCCTTCTCGCTAGCACCTCTTCGATACTTCTTCCAGATGTCCATGGTGAAGAGGGTGCTACTGCTGTTAAAGATGGAGGTCAGTGATGACATTAAAGCGGCCATCATTACAGCTATCATTAACCCCCTGAGGCCTGGAAAACACATGTGTACAATCATTGCATGATTTATGCTAAAAAGACCATGACATTCACTACGCATTTGGTAAAGTACATGTTAACAATTCAAACATATACACAAAAAAAAGTGATCCTGATTACCATTGGGCATGAGCTCGATGACCAGTTTTGGAAAAGCAAGGTTGGAACAGCCCACCTCTGCACCACACACCTTTACACACTCTTCAGGGTCCACACAAGCCACTGTGTCTGGGGGAAAAAAAGATGCAATGACATAGTTCATATATATATATTAGGGATGTGCATCTCCATAACTGAGCCCGATGCGATGCGCATCTCGATGCATGGCCAACGATACGATACATTGAAGATATACATATAAAGCAGCTAGCGATGCAATGCGATATGATTCACCCCTATTACGATGCAGTGCGATTCGATTTCGATTCGATTCAACACAATGCGATTCGATGCAATATGATCCAATGGAAAAAATATGATCGCATTTATTTATTTGGTTCACACAGACAGCAAATCATAAATTAACTTATGTGTATTCTGACTTCTAACGCCTCAAGGCCTGTTTCATATAACAAGTTTACCAAATAAGCCAGGCTTATTTCAGTTAGTCTGACTCACTGTCAAATGATTTGGTTCCATAAAGCAAATTTAACAAAGATCAGCCTCAGTCACTGTGGCTACTTATGCTGGAAAGCTAACCTGGTCTAAACCAGGCTAACTGTCAGGCTAAGCTGAGCTCACTGACCAATAGTAATGCAATGATATTACTCTCTCACATACTATCATAGCCATGCAGCCTTTCTCTCTGGTTTTATAACAGATGTACCGTTAATAGTTAGAACAGATAGCATTAGAACATTACAATCTAACATTGCTCTTTAAAGTATTAACAATCACTAAACTAAAAGTTAAAATCACTAAATTAAAACTACATTTTAACTGCTATAAGAAACACACATTAACTCATCTGAGCTTAGTAATTCTGTATTCGCTAACATTTTATTTACCCCTTACAATAGTCCCTTTACAGTTACTGCTATCATAAAATGTATATTTGACTCAGAATTATTGTGCTCCGTCTGTTTAGCGCGCATGTGCGCAGCAGCGCTCGTCCACTCCCGACAGCAAAATGGATATATTTGCATGACTTTCTAACATTTATAGATGAATATATATATATATATACATACATACAGTGCTGCTTGAAAGTTTGTGAACCCTTTAGAATTTTCTATATTTCTGCATGAATATGACCCAAAACATCATCAGATTTTCTGAAAGTAGACAAAGAGAACCAAATCAAACAAGTGAGAGAAAAATACTTTCTTTGTCATTTATTTATTGAGAAAAATGATCCAGTGTTACATATCTGTGCATTGCAAAAGTATGTGAATCTTTGCTTTCAGTATCTGGTGTGACCCTCTTTTGCTGCAGTAACTGAAGGTAAAGTTTCTTGTAAATGCTGATCAGTCCTGCACAATAACATGTAGGAGTTTTAGCCCATTCCTTAGTGCAGAACCACTTAAACTCTGTGATGTTGGTGGGTTTCCTCCTATGAACTGCTTGCTTAGGTCCTTCCACAACATTTTAATTGGATTAAGGTCTGGACTTTGACTCAGCCATTCCAAAACATTAACTCTGTTCTTCTTTAACCATTCTTTGGTAGAATAACTTGTGTGCTTCGGGTTGTTGTCTTGCTGCATGACCCACGTTCTCTTGAGACTCTGTTCTTAAACAGATGTCCTGACGTTTTCCTTTAGAATTTGCTGGTATAATTCAGAATTCATCGTTCCAACAATGATGGCAGGCTGTCCTGAACAAGATGCAGCAAAACAGGCCCAAGCCATGATACTACCACCACCATGTTTCACAGATGGGATAAGATTCTTAAGCTGGAATGCAGTGTTCTTTTCTCCAAACATAATAGCTTCTGATTGAAACCAATAAGTTTTATTTTGGTTTCATCCATCCATTAAACCTTTCTCCAATAGTCCTCTGGCTTGTCCACATGATCTTTAGCAAGCAATTTTCTTTCTGGAGAACAGTGGCTTTCTTCTTGCAACTCTGCCATGCACACCATGGTTGCTCAGTGTTCTCCTGATGGTGGGCTCATGAACATTAACATTAGCCAATGTGAGAAAGGCCTTTAGTTGCTTAGAAGTTACCATGGGACTATTACACGTTCTGCTTTGGAGTGATCTTTGTTGGTCGACCAATTCTCAGGAAGGTAACAGTGGTCTTGAATTTCCTCCATTTGTACACAATTTGTCTGACTGTGGATTTGTGGAGTCCAAACTCTTTAGAGATGGTTTTGTAAACTTTTCTAGCCTGATGAGCAACATCAACTCTTTTTCCGAGGTCCTCAGTAATCTCCTTTGCTCGTGACATGATTCACTTCCACAAACATGATCAGACTTTGATAAATCCCTGTTCTTTGAATAAAACAGGTTACATACTGACATTTGATAGTCATTGCACTGATTGAAAACACTTATGCACAGATGGACTCTAATTTCACCTTTAAATTAATTGCTAATCCAAGAGATTCACATACTTTTGCCACTCACAGATTTGTAATATTGGATCATTTTCCTGAATAAATAAATGAAAAAGAAAATATTTTTGTCTCATTTGTTTGATTGGGTTCTCTTTGTCTACTATCAGGACTTGTGCGAAAATCTGATTATGTTTTGGGTCATATTTATGCAGAAATATAGAAAATTCTAAAGGGTTCACAAACTTTCCAGCAGCACAGGTGCATCTCAATAAATTAGAATGTCGTGGAAAAGTTCATTTATTTCTGTAATTCAACTCAAATTGTGAAACTCGTGTATTAAATAAATTCAATGCACACAGACTGAAGTAGTTTAAGACTTTGGTTCTTTTAATTGTGATGATTTAGGCTCACATTTAACAAAAACCCACCAATTAACTATCTCAACAAATTAGAATACTTCATAAGACCTGTTGGCCTTCTGGAAAGTATGTTCATTTACTGTATATGTACTCAATACTTGGTAGGGACTCCTTTTGCTTTAATTACTGCCTCAATTCGGCGTGGCATGGAGGTGATCAGTTTGTGGCACAGCTGAGGTGGTATGGAAGCCCAGGTTTCTTTGACAGTGGCCTTCAGCTCATCTGCATTGATGGGTCTGGTGTCTCTCATCTTCCTATTGACAATACCTGATAGATTCTCTATGGGGTTCAGGTCAGGCGAGTTTGCTGGCCAATCAAGCACAGTAACACCATAGTCATTGAACCAGCTTTTGGTACCTTTGGCATTGTGGGCAGGTGCCAAGTCCTGCTGGAAAATGAAATCAGCATCTCCATAAAGCTTGTCAGCAGAAGGAAGCATGAAGTGCTCTAAAATTTCCTGGTAGATGGCTGCGTTGACTGTGGACTTCAGAAAACACAGTGGACCAACACCAGCAGATGACATGGCAGCCCAAATCATCACTGACTGTGGAAACTTCACACTGGACCTCAAGCAACATGGATTATGTGCCTCTCCGCTCTTCCTCCAGACTCTGGGACCTTGATTTCCAAATGAAATGCAAAATTTACTTTCATCTGAAAAGAGGACTTTGGACCACTGAGCAACAGTCCAGTTTTTTTTTCTCCACAGCCCAGGTAAGATGCTTCTGACGTTGTCTCTGGTTCAGAAGTGGCTTGGTAGCCCTTTTCCTGAAGACGTCTGAGCGTGGTGACTCTTGATGCACTGACTACAGCTTCAGTTCACTCCTTGTGAAGCTCTCCCAAGTGTTTGAATCAGCTTTGCTTGACAGTATTCTCAAGCTTGCAGTCATCCCTGTTGCTTGTGCAACTTTTCCTACACAAATTCTTCCTTCCAGTCAACTTTGCATTTAATATGCTTTGATACAGCACTCTGTAAACAGCCACACCTTTCAGTAATGACCTTCTGTGAATTACCCTCTTTATGGAGGGCGGGATCATTGCCATGTCAGCAGTCTTCTCCATTATTGTGGTTTCAAAGAACAAGAGATACCCAGAATTTATACTGTATGGATGGTCATTTATTGAAACTCAAATGTAAATATTCTAATATTTTGAGATACTGATTTTTGACTTTCATGAGCTGTAAGATCTAATCATCAAAATTAAAACAAAAAAAACTTTTGAAATGTTTTACTTTACATGTAATGATTCTAAAATATATGAAAGTTTCACTTTTTGAAATAAGTTACAAGAAAAAATTAACTTTTTCACGACATTCTAATTTATTGAGATGCACCTGTATATATATATACACACACACATACAGTGGAGGCCAAAATTATTAGAACACTAGTATGTTCAGTCAGCCATTAATTGTAATAATCCAGTGAGATTTATGTTTGCACAAGGAGTCTGACAACAGTCAGTGCTCCACACAGAGATCTGATCTGATCATCATCCAGTCTGTCTGGAATGACATGAAGAAACAGAACAAACTGAGACGGACTGAATCCAGAAGAACTGTGGCAAGGTCTCCAAGATGCTTCAAGAAGGCCTGTTTATTTATCTGCATGTTATATGATCATTAACCATCCGAAAACCATGAACATGCAAATTTACTTTCCAATTATTGATATATTAGGGTAGAGTGGGGGAAAACACCCTCCTACTGTTTTTTTTTCCAAAATAACCACAAGATAAAGTCAAGATCAATTTGTATTGTAACTATGGACTACGTTGACGAGAGTGATGTAGAAGTTTTCACCATGAAGCTTACACTGGTGATGTACCGGAGAGAAAACAGATTTCACAGTAAATGATCTCATTTTCAGCAGTAAGAAAAAAAGGTTTTTAAAGCTTATTGTTTTGTAGAACATCACAGTTATATATGATATGAGAACAGTAGGGCCTGTAGTTAGGGAGTATGTGTCAGAATGTAAAACAATTCAATGGGCAATTACTGTAGTTATTCTATTCTGAACATCAAAGTAACTAGTTAGTTGAATCAAAATATTTGGACTTTATATTTAAGAATTACCTCAAGTTAGCATCAGGTAGCTAGTTAGCTAGCCAGTTAGCATCAGCTAATCAAATAGGCTATTATAATTTTGTAATCCATAATTATTGATTATATTCTTTTTTATTTTAAGCTAAAACTGCAAGTACTCTGATTTTGCTGTAAATGTTTAAAGCAAATAGCTTTGTTTGACTGTGCATTTAGCAGACGCTTTTATCCAAAGCGACTTACATTGCATTCAAGTTACAGTTTTTACATTTTATCATGGGAATCGAACCCATGATCTTGGCATTGCTAGCGCCATGCTCTACCATTTGAGCTACAGGAAAGCTACCACGTTCTCCACCACTTTACCCTAACTTAAAATCTCAGGTAAATACTTTAGGTCAAAGGGGTTCAGCTGATTATTATACTAATAATAATAGGCCTAATAATAATAATAATAATAATAAAAATAATAATAATTAACTGATAATAAATAATAAGTGAATTATACAACAAATAATTCATGAAAATGGAAATAGTAAAATCCTATATCAAACTATCAAATGTATCAAACAGAAGCTGTAGTTAACTGTCTGAATGGTAAATATAAAACCATTGCTAGAAGAAAAAAAAAGCACATTAATGCAAATGGATTCAAAATAAAGTTCTTGTGGCAGCTTCCATGTGTGACAAGTAGCCCCAGGAGTCAATATAAGTGTCTGCCTACTTCTACAAAGTCAGGGGGAGGAAATAGGAAGTGTTTGTTTCACTTTCTTTGGTTTCCTGCAACTTTTTTCTTCCCGGATACCCCGCCCAAACCCACGTAACTGTTGACTCTGCACGCGCGTCACCGGCGCTCATGCCACCAGACATCCAGCCTCTTCCTCTTTCCAGCTCCACAGAAGTAGGGCAAAGTAACACAAAAGCCCCACAGGACTTTACTGGACAACAAACTCAGGACATTATTTATATCGGGAGACGTGGAAGAAAGTTTTGTTTAACTTGCAACACTCTGGTGAACAATCCGGAAGCTTGTTTTTCTCGTCGGCGTCGGAGGTTTCCAGGGTTCGTGCTTTTGTGGAAGACCCTAAACTCGGATCCAGTCGGTTCGACTGCAGTCTGTTGCGCGTGTGTGTAGCCTGTGTGTGTGTATTTGCCCCTCCCGGTCAGGTGACTGAGGTGTGTCTAATCACTAGAGCCTGTGGAGATGCTTTGCTCTATTCTACCGGTGTTGGTTAACTGAAAGATGATCTCCGGCTCAGCGGTCAACTGCGTCCTGTACTGAACTAGGACTCTGCTCGGGGAAACAAGATCAAATAACATATGAGGCATCTTTTATAACTTTAAGAAACAATATCGCCTTTATTTTTATGAAGAAATAAAAAAACAGCTTTTTGGTGCGCAAGTTATCGCTGAGCCGCTTTATTTGACAAGAAAAACAAAAAACGATTCAGGTCTCACTTTACCATGGAAACCCTTTACCTCAATCGCAAAAGGAGTTTTTCTAATAGTTAACAAACTTTACTAAGAGTTTTTATACTTTTCTGGGATTACAGTGAGACTTAAATAATAACTACGAGAAGAAATAAGAATCCGCTTTAATTCGGTTTGTGTGTGGAAACGCTATGGCTCTCTCTCAGGTTCAGTGTCTTGATAACAATCATGTGAACTGGCGTGTGAATGAATCCAAACCGGAGTTTTTTTACAGCGAGGATCAGCGGCTCGCGCTTGAAGCGCTTATTACGAAAGGACGCGACGCGTTTGACGCCTATGTGAAAGAGCACGAGCTGCGTGCTTTCCTGTCGGAACCTGAACTCGAGAGGCTGCGTCGGAACATAGAAGATTATAAACCCGGTTCTGAGCATCAAAAACCAGATGGTACGACAGAGGGAGAGGACGGTGCGATTTCATTGCAGTACTGGCCGGACCGCTCTGATACCTCCATACCGAATCTGGACCTCGGATGGCCAGACTGCAATTCTTACCGCGGAGTGACGCGCGTCAGTGTGTTCACGCAACCGCCAGTGGACGGACAGACGACGCATATAAAAGAGGTTGTGAGAAAGGCCATCGCGCAAGCACAGAAGGTGGGTGAACTAGAGAAACTTGAAAAGCACGATTGTATGGTCAGTCAGCCACAGAAACACTGTTCACTCTCAAAAAGAACCGTTCTTACCCGGTTCTTTATGTAGGCTATTCTGTGATTTTCAGAAAGTCGAATTTTGAGAAGTATGGTGCACAATTGTGAACGCAACCCAGTGTCCCTTTTCTTTTAGTGCAGTTGGGCAAATATCAACTATTTTAACCACAAGAGATTTGGTTTCATATTTGTGATATGTACAACTATACTAAATTGTTAAATAATGACAGCGTTCACTTGCACGTCCAAAACTTTACACTGACAAACGCTGATGCAGCCGTCGGTTGCTATGGTTACATTAGGTGAAAGTGATTTCTGTTCGCTGATCCTGACTAACTTGTAGTCTAGTGTCTTGTGATTACAGAAACCATACATATCTATGTTTGAAACGTTCTTGGAAAACATTTCTGAACTTATGGAAAATGAACATTAATTTCTTGATGTTTCATCATAACAGTTTCTTCAGAACAGCTTATAAGTGCAATGAACAACAATAAAGTTTAATTGTGGACCTCAAAAAGTTCTCCTTTCACTGTAAAATATTTTTTGGTCAAAAGTGTTAAACTATTTTAAGTTGCTAAGTCATAATCGTGGCTTGGCTCTTTAATATTTGTTAGTCTTTAGTATGCTAAATAATCATCTTACATTACATAAATTTATATCATTTTAATAGTAATAATCAATGACAACATCAGTGGGGTGTTATGGCTCTAAGCAAAAGAGCTGCTATGCTTATGTAAGCAACTCTTCTCATATAAGCTGATTAATTTTTAAAATGATAACCTGGAATTGTTAGGAAAGAATTGAGTTCAGTAGAAAATAAACGAAACATGTTAAATGGCCAAATATCCATCACGTTTCACAATCGTACTGGTTCCCAACTGAGTCACTTGTCTTGTTAGAACTTGCTTTTATCCAGCTGTTCGGCCCGTGACACATACCGGCAGAAATTCCCTTCCTCCCCCTCTCTCTTTAAGACACACACACTCAAATACTCAATCAAAGAGATTCCTTTATCTAAAGACATTTCTCACAATGAGAGCTTATAACGAGATATGGGTCTTAATATGTGTAATACAACAGATTAAGGGTGTGTAGGAGTTGTTTTGTGTCATCATGTTGTCTTCTTAATAACAAAGGGAACATATTCCATACTTACAATAGAATTGGAATTGGAAAATTACCTTTTTGTGTATAATCATTTGTACACCGAGAAATAATACAACACCATTTGTGTTTTTGCAGATGATTGCTGTGGTAATGGATGTTTTCACAGACGTTGACATTTTCAAGGATCTAATTGAGGCTGGATTTAAAAAGAAAGTAGCTATATACATTATCATAGATTTTGCAGCTATGCAGCACTTCCTACATATGTGTGAGAGAGCCAATATGCACAGAGGACACCTCAATGTGAGTAGAAGACACATGCATTAATGTCTGTTTTGTAGACTTTTATTAAAATGAGAAAATATGTAGTTTGTGTGTGTTGGTGGATGAATAACAATTTGTGTTTGTAGCATCTTCGGGTGCGATGCATCAGTGGTGCTGAATTCTTTACACGCTCAGCTCAGAAGGTGCATGGCTCTTTGAGTCAGAAATTCATGTTTGTGGATGGAGACCGTGCTGTGTCCGGATCATACAGGTTTGTTTTGTGTGTTTAAATGTGTGAATGGACATATACATGAGTTTGTGTTTTTAAAATGCAAGCCAGTCACACTAGACTGTAAGGAAGCTTGTTAGTAAAAACTGTCTGCCTTGTAAATTGCAAGTTCAATTCAGTATGGGTAAGAGAATCTCAAGAACCATAAACCAAACTCGAAGCAGAAACAGTCTTAACTAAACTAGAAACATCACTTATCTCACCCAAACATCTGATAGAGAACATGGGAAAACATTCAATACACAATGGCAAATTAAAAGATAATAATTTACAAGGGCGTAACATGGAAACAAAACAATCAAACTAGAAGCTGAATTAAAAAATGACCAGTCAAACAATAATCAAAATCACAAGACAGACCTAATAAACCAATCATATGGCATGAAATGCCAGAATACCAAAAGAAAAGGGAAGTGTGAACATACAAAACAAGAACAAAAAAAGCTGGGTTAGTGAGCTATTGTCACACAACTGAAAAACATGCCATCACCTCAACAGTGGTGGTAACACACTCTAAGATATTTTGATTTGCTAGTTTAAATGACAGTTTATGTGATTGTGCTGTGCATGTTATTTGTTTATACTCTTTTCTGACTTACGGCATCTTTATGTTTCAGTTTTACATGGACAGCTTCTCGTTTCGACCGCAACATCATTACAGTCCTGACGGGACAGGCTGTTGAAACTTTTGACAAGCAGTTCCGCGAATTATACCTGAACTCTCGTGGGGTCAATCTAACCAAGATCCCATTGGCGGACCCTCCGGAGCCTGACCCTGCCCCAATCGCTGTTCCTGCCCCTGTTTCTGTAACTGTTGCAAGAACACGAATTAACCCCAAATATGCATTGCTTAATATAGATTCAGCAAGCAAAGCCTCTTCAGACAAGGCTAGTGCCAAGAACAGTAACTCCAAAAATCCTATGGTCCAGATTACCAAACCTCAACGGGAGTTGATAGAAGAACCGAAAATGCACCCAGGACTTGTAGGTCTGCTAAAGGCAGATCTCATTCCCTACTTGCCCACCTGGCCTGAGCCAGACCCACCCAGTGATGTTATTGGGTTTATTAATATCCGTGATACAAGCAAGCCAGCGCAGGTGCATTTAATGCGCTCGCAAATGTTCGAAACATCTCAAGCAATACGTTTTAAAGACCCTTTCACTGCCCCACCTGAGGAACCGTTACCAGATAAGGCAAGTCCTCGTTCTAAAACAACACAATTGTCTAAAACGGATACTGTAGATGCAAATGTTCAATCGAGCACCCAAACTCAGCCAGAGACTGAGTCTAGCAATGCCCATCAAGATACACCAGCCAATTCATCCCATTCGCCAAGCTCTCCGATCCAGCAGGAAGAACCCCAACCCAACCCTCCTCTACAAGAGCAGCAGTCCAACCCTGAACCAACAGAAGTCAAACAGACTTTAGAAATGCCTGTGCCCAAGCCACGTACCCTTCAGTTGGTGGTTAATAGACCGGAGGGCTCTGGAGACGCAGAGGTCACTTTAGTCAGAAGGGACGAATACCAGACAAAGGATGCAAACATGGACACTTGCGACAACGATGCTGACAGCACCGCTGTCATCTGTGCACAATCATTAAAGGATAAAGATGAGAATTCCACAACGTCAGATGAATACTATGAATATACTGACTCTGACAGTAGTGACAAACTCCCTAACGGAAGGTTAACGGGTTCTGGTCGTGTTGGAGACCACAGCCCTGATGCGCTTTACGTGATGGCCCGTTTCTCTCAATCCATGCTGGACTTACGATCGGATGATTTCGAACAAAACACTGCTGAGAAAAATCTACTGAACATGCAGAACAGAGATAAAACAAAGGTAGGTTGGACTTTGATTTAGTGTGACTGAATGTGAAAGTGCTTTTTTCAGATTTGGCTCTTCACTCTGCCAGTCTATAAACCTGGGAGTGTCTCAAGTAGATGAAAAGAAGCCAGGCGTGTGTGTTATGGAACGCACAAGGGCGTGCCGGTGTGTGTTCCCGGACTCTGCTGACATTCCCAGCACGCCTGAACCTGTATAAGTGCTAAAACACACACATGGGGGTAGTGGGTGGGAGAAGGGGAAAATGTAAATTAAGCTGCGTATCAGCACTGGTGTCAAAAGTATTCACATTCATTACTCAGGTAGAAGTATAGATACTAGGGTTTAAAAAAAGACTTCTGTAGAAGTTGAAGTATCAACTCAAGCTTTTTACTCAAGTAAAAGTACTGGTTTCAAAACTACTTAAAGTATAAAAGTAAAAGTAATGTAAGGAAAAAAATGCCATTAAGGACAAAAGCTTAGGCCGCGCCACAGGGTCCTATTGTGCACTACCCCACCTCCTCAAAAAAAAACTTTTTTCTGAAGGCCATAATGACTATAATGTTATATTAAAATGTTAATGTTGAAAAATTTGGGATGCACTAGGCTACTTGTTTCAGCCGCATATATGCCCACTGAAAATGAACGCATTTTAGTACAATGCAAATACATTAAAAAAACATATATGTGTACTACTGAGCATTAACGTGTTTCATGGAGCGGAAGATGATCCTGGCTACCAACCTCCTCGCTGGTGCTTGGTTGGGACATTTCACTCGAGTTCTCTTATTGAGTCTCTGCCACGGACATCTTCGTACTTGGCTACATACGTCTGCTATGTCCAGTGTTGGGGGTAACGAGTAACAAAGTTAGTATAGCCTACTTATCACAACATTGTCAATCGCATTGTCAATCGCAAACGCTAATTTATTCAAACGTCTCTCTACCGAACTACTGTAGCTTAATTTGCGGAGGACGAAGAGAAAGCACCCGTTTGATAAATGAGCCAGTATTGGAGAAATAATAACTTTTAAGAAATAATCTTTTTTGAGTAACGACCCCAACACTGGCTATGTCCTTGCTGGAGTGTGACGTGATTTGTGTCATGTGCAGGTGCGATGGATCGCGTACAAACCAATAGGGTGTCGGAATGGTATATGTTTATACTTCTCATCCAACCACAATCAAATTCACTCTATCCGGATGGCGCGATTTATGACAAGCCGGAATGAAAACAAGCCGAAATGAAATGGGAGTAACGAGGCTATTTTTAAAATGTAAGGAGTAGAAAGTACAGATAATTGCGTGAAAATGTAAGGAGTAGAAGTAAAAAGTAGGCTGAAAAATAATTACTCCAGTAAAGTATAGATACCCAAAATTTCTACTTAAGTAAGGTAACGAAGTATTTGTACTTCGTTACTTGACACCTCTGCGTATCAGGCGAGAGTTGGAAGATGGCATGTTATTAGGGTTTGTCAAAAACGTAATCTACATGTTGCTCTGACTAAAATGTTTGAGGTGTCAGGAAATTTTGTTTAGGAATAAATAATATATCAGCTATAAGTCAATATACTGTATCTACATACTTTTTAGAATTTAATTATTAATGTATTGGCCATTATCAGATATTTAATTGTGCTAGCTAAATTATTACAAATTACAAAATTATTTAGATTCTGCTCAAATCTCAAAATGTTTAGATGTTACAAATTTAGGCAAGTCAATTTTAACACAGTATAAATGTATGCTAAATTTGTAGCATTTAAAATGTAGTTTTAAATATTTTAATTTTCATTTATTTAAATAGAAAATTGTTTAATATCAATTATTCATTGTTTATCAGTGAAACAGTGTTGGACAGAATTGTAATACTGGATATTTAAAATCCAAACTTTTATTGCATAGTTCTTACAGTCCCACTTTATATTAGGTGGCCTTAACTACTAAATACTTACATCAAAAAATAAGTACATGTACTTATTGTGTTCATATTGTATTGCAAAACACTTAAGGTTATGGACAGGTTTGGTGGTATGAGTAGGGTTAAAGATGGGTGTAAGGGATGGGTCAACAGTGTAATTATAAAAGTAATTACAGATGTAATTACATGCATGTATTTTTTTAAATATAAGTACAATGTAAAAGCATGTATGTACACAATAAGTGCATTGTATCAAAGGATTAATTTAACTGTAAGTACATAAGGCCACCTAATATAAAGTGGGACCGTTCTTACAAATCTTTGCCTATAATGCCACCGTTTAGTCTTGTCTCATGCTATTTCCATTATGTCTAATGTTTGAAAATGCTTCAGTTAAGTATGATGTGTAGTATTAATATTTATTTGGGTATAATACCCTGCTTAAGGTTGTAGCTGGTTTTTGTGTATTTGCTGATGTAGAATAGTGTAGTCCAACTTTGTCAAGCTTGATTAGGTCTGGTAGTCCAGTTTGGACCAGCAACAAACCAGCTACCATTTACCCAAAACCAGCTTGACTACTTTAAGATGGTATGACCCCATTTTCTATTGGTATAGGCTTAAAAGGTGACAAAGCTTGCACAAAAGATGACATAGCACTGAATTTTTGCAGCACTAGCGGATACAGCAGCTGGAGCGTGTGTGTAGTACCTGGGTAGAGTGCCCTGCTGATCATGCCAGGTAGGATGATGAAGATCATGGGAAGCATCTTGAGATAGCTGGCAAAGATTGACGCCCCTTTGGCGTGACTCAGACTCTTGGCTGACAGAGACCTCTGCACAATTACCTGCCAAGATACAGATCAACCAACATTACTTTTTGTTTTCTGAGTTCATCAAATTCACCAGAACAGTTTATATTTTGTTGAAACATTTGAAATCATGCCTAAAGGTTTTTTAATCCTTTTTCTTTCTCACATACACCTTTCTCCCTTTCAGCTTTACCAGATGGTTTCCAGATCACCTGTTCGAGACACATATGGCCGGGCCAAAGTGGTGATTGCTAAACCTGGAGTTTTCCATAGACCTCCTAAAAGCAGCGGTCATGTGATCGGGGGCCACAGGTACTGGCAGGGGAAGGCGAATGCTGACCTCCCCTCAAATGGATCAGGCCAGCAAAATCTAAACCGCTCCGGTCGGTCCCCTAGAAGACAAAGCTCTGCCTATACGATAGAAGGACTGCGAACTGGCCAAACACACGCTCAGCGGCTCATGCACTCTAAATCACTCTCTCCCACTCATCGGGCTTCTCAAACAAAGTCTCCATCTCCTCGTAGACGGGTTGAGACTCATATGCCATTAGGAATCTCTTTATCTAAACTTGCCAGCTACAAACACCTCAGGGGGAAGGTTCCAGTGAGCACGTCTGGTTTTGCTTTGGGGGATAAATTGTTGACACAATGAAAATTAACTGATTTATGGTGGCTTTCTTTCAGAAAATAAACAACAACTTTGTATTGAATACAAAGGCATGAATGTGCAATGATGTAGCCACCAGTCTCCACTGATAAAGACTTTTCAACTGGAGTTCAACTGGATCTTTAAACTGGACCGTGGCGAGCAAAACTTGTTACAAGCAGCCTGACTCTTTATTGACGTGCCTTTATTGTGTAATCTGGACTAGTGCAAAAATTTGGTGGTGGATTTGTGACCATGGTGATGGCGATTTCACATTCACCCCTGTTGTTGACTAATTATTGTCTCAGCTTGTGGGAAAAGGATGCTGAAAAGGTTAAAGTACAGTACAAACTGACAGAGAGTTAATTTTAATGTCTGCATTTGTCCATGGTTTTATCTGAGGAGATCAGACTGTCTCAAGGCCTGTTCACACCAAGATGAATGTTTGTTGTGATTGAACATTTTTATGTGAATCGCTTCAGACTGATACAAACATTTGCATGCTGTCAGTGTGACAGATTCTTTCTTTATGGAGAGGCGTTCTAATCTCTTTTCCAGCGCATTGCGAAAGAAAAGACTAGTCAACCAAGATTAGTGCTTTTAGTCACATGCCGGTGCTGCTGTTATATAGAATTAGAACTTTGTGGTACTTTCAAGCAGAATATTTTGAATAGAAACAGTGAAAAAAGCTGGGTATTTCAGTTTTTCCATAAGCACCACCTACTGACAGAAAGTGAATTTAGTATTTTGATTCAGCCTGTCTGCAGTTTTTTTTGAGAAAGTCAGATCAGACTTTTGTGCCGATCATTATTGGTGTGAACCGGCCTTCAGAATTAGCCTTTGAGTTGGAGTCAAGACCAAACCCTCCAAGATCCAGAACGAGACCCCTAAGACCTGGACCTAAACTCAGACCCAGACCTGGCTATTTTAACAAACTGAAACTTACTCAGAAAAACACTTATTGCAGCACTGAACCACTTTGTGCAGTGTTGAATTGACTGTGGTCATGACTGAGACCCTTAGCCAAGACCCAGACCAAGATCCAGACCAGGTTTTGAGCCTCCAACCGGAAGACCCAAGTAATAAGACCCAGACCAATCCCATATTTATTGGGTCTTGAGGGGACTCCAACTCAGACAGTATTTCCAGGAATTTAATAATGTTCTCCTTTGTTATTTTTTTGTTTTGTTTAATGCCTGCTAATGAGGTTTGGAAATATATGCTTTAAAAAAAAGAAAAAAAGTTTTTTTAAGATGTGATGTGCACTGTACATTATAGAAGGAAAGTGTTACAATTTTAGTTATTGCAAATACAGTCTTCTGTAATTTTTCCACTCTTTGATTTTCACAGTTTCTGTGAGAATATACTTGAATCATTTGGAGATGTTTTAGTGACGCAGGACTCAGTATAGACTTTAGTTGACGCAAATCATTTGCATCAAATTGCAAGGGTCTACCCTGAATTAGGTCAAATTGTGGAAAGATATTCGGACTTGGTAGATCATTTTCCTAAAAGGTCTTTACCTCTGTCTCTAAAACTGCAGTCTTTGCAGTGTCAAGTGATATGTTAAATATCTTCTAGTAGAATGCAACTCTTAATGCAAAATACATTTGCAACACTGTCCTTTATGCAAAGCTTTTTTTTTACATTGTGTTATCCATTTTTGATAGTCATTGCACACTGAGTCAGAAATTTTCGCATGTTAAAAAATAAATACGACCTCACGTTGTGTCAATTACGTTTACACACTGCCTCCGAAACTTTCGTCCGTCATAAAACATTTTGGATCAGGTTCGATTTTCTGCGTTTTCGAATCCGTAACAAGCATTTTGATAGGAAAGGATGACGAATATGAAAAAAACGCATACGAAAATTTCAGACTCGGTGTGCAAGGATCTTTTAGTGTGTGTTTGTTGAAGCATACCTGATCGGTGCACCAGTACCATGTTGCAAGAATGGTCAATCCCAGTGTCATGCCTGGCCAGGGTAGATCTCCATGCACAGGGTCTCTGAACAGGTGCATGGCATCAGTCCTGGGCAGGTGACATGTCGTGTTTGGGATGATCTTAGACGGCACAGCTTTCAAATACACGCTCTCCAGGTTACTGTAGCCTCCAATCTTATTGAATGCTGTAACATGAACATAAATACATATCAGCTAAATCTACTACTTTGGGTAATGTGTAGAGGTTTAGCATTATTTGTTTTTTTTGTAGTAGCATCAAAGTGACGGCGTCAAAACGGAATGTAAATTTTGAATTGATTCCAATTAAAATATTTACATTTATTTAACTTGTTTAGACTTGTGTATTTGTCAATTTTGTTTGCTTGTATCTGTGTACATTTTTAATTTAATTTTATGTTCTTTAGCAAACTGGAGAAAGTAATCTCTAAATGTTTTTAAGACATTAATGGGGATTTTTTTTCCCATTTCCACACCTCCATAAAAAACAGCTTTGCTGGTTTTAATGTGTCCTAACCAAACGTGGTTTAAACCTCTCTGTTTTACTTTTTTCTGGTCATGAACAGCTGTGTTACAGGATATTTTCTTTGTTGCCTGGTTTCTATTTCTGTGACAGCCACAGTGAAATCTGCTCCAAATTATACCATGTATGCTGTTATTTTTGCCTGTTTTCACTTTCCTTGTGGAAAGACAAATTCCAGATGATGAATTCCAAAATAAAATGTTTGACCTTAATTTGCATAGCACCATGAGAATGCATTTAAAGCTTGTTCGCATTGAATATTCACATTTGGAGAATATTCTAAATTTAATGCATTTATACAATATTTTTTTTCACTTGTGTATATTTAATTAGAGTTTTAGGTTACCTGGCAATTTTTTTTTTTCCTAAGATTTTTATTTTAGTCCATGATTGATTTATTGATTTATTTGAACAATATTTAACTATTTAGAAAATAGATATATAACCAGAATTCATTATCTCATTATTTATTTTATTATTATCATCAATAGGCAGTTTTACATATATATATATATATATATATATAATCGTTTTGCCAATATCGGCAGACCACCAGAGGTAAGTCAAGGTAAGATTTAGGATTTCTTGAAATGCAATGAATGAATGCATGTAAACCACATAACCCGGAAAATGTGCCTGACAAACACTTTCTCTTACAGCTGCCATCTTTTTCCAGCAGTGCCACTTTCAAGATGTACTTACTTCCTCAGTGACAGTTGACATAAGATCACTGCCAGAGGAGAATAAAAGACGAGGCCTGAGATTGACTGACCTGTAATGGTTAGGATGACTGCTCCAATGATCATGACGAAGGTCTGAAGAGTGTCGGTGTAGATAACAGCAGCCAAGCCACCTGGTGAAACAGAGGACTAAGCGGGTATTGCTCAATTCTCTCATGATGGTTTAATGTGATATGAGTCAACGGGGTCAAGTCTGAATCAGCACTTGTAGACAGAGGAGTGAATACAGTGACAGCAGTGCTGCGGATTAACGTAATCATGCAATTATGCTGGAATCAGTCATGTAGACCATAATTACTACTGCAGAAATTAACTGATACTGAATCACTGGGCTTCGGTGAGAAAATTTAAACAAGTAATCATTTAGTAGCAGCTTTTATCCAAACAACTGGTCAACAATTGGTACAAACCTGTGTCTAAGTAGTTCGCTCGAGGACTCTTCTAGTTTTTAATTTACACTATCCACAACTCCAACGAGGAACATTCCTTTTTTAAACCCTGAGCGTTAACCATTACGCCATCCCATCCAGTTTTACAGTATTACAGTGCAAAAGGAAGAGCACAATTGATTATTGCATCTGCTTGTTCGGCTGTAAATCTGTGTGAGCAACACGGTGAGACATCAAAAGCTGTGCTTTGTCACGCTACACTGCTGCTTGTTGGAAAAATAGCTTGTTTACTGCAAACACTAATTATAAAACCGCTCACTACTGAAAAATGTAGTGGTACCACTTTACAAGAAGTATCATGAGCACTTATTAATCTAGTTTATTGTTAAGTTACAAATATACTATTGTTCATTGTTGATTCATCTATTATGAACATTTTAATGAACAAATATTCATTTATACAGTTGATTAGTTTATACAATGCATTAGTATATGTGGAAATCAACATCAGCCTAAATGAACAAATGCTCTAAATGTATGATTATTGTTATCTTATTATACCTAATGCATATATAGACCCTGCCGTTTAAAAGTTTGGGGTTAGAAAGGTTTTTTTTTTTTTTTGTTTTTTTAAAGAAGAATACTTCCATTTATCAAGGATGCAAGGATTCAATTTATCAAAAAAATGAGAGTAAAGACATTCACAACTGTCAGTTTCAAACAAATGCTGTTCTTATCAACTTACTACACAGTAATCCTTTTTCAAGAGTCCTGAAAAAAGTATCTCTGTTTTCACACAAATATTAAGCAGCACAAATGTTGTCAACATTGATAATAATGAGAGATATCTCATGCGCAGGAGGATCATGTGACACTGAATACTGGAGTAAAGATGTTGACAATTCAGATTTGCAATCAGAGGAATAAAGTACACTTTAAAATATAGTAAAATAGAAAAAATGTTATTTTACTTTGTAATCATATTCCACAATAAGACTGTTTAATCTGTTTTGATCAAAATAATGCAGGACTGGTGAGCATAAAAACAACAAAAACATTAATAAAACTTACCGACCTTAAACTTTTGAACAATATATATACAAAATACATACACATACAAACCTGCAATAGTGTAGAGGGCAGTGACCACCAGCATGAGCACAGTGGAGAGGTAGAGATTCCAGCCCAAACAAACCTGGACAAACAAAGCTCCAGAGTACAGATCTGTCTGTGAACGATACAGAATTCTGATATCAGGTTGCTGTGTTCTCAGTTATTCTGCATTTGATTATCAAACTGCATACTTTGTCACCAATTTGTGTTTGTCCTAAAATGACCTGGAGAACAGAATAGTTAAGAGTACAGTATAGAAAATGAATGTAAAATGACTATAAAATGAATGTTGGCAATATAGCTTTAGATCAGTTGGTCTTGGAAGAATTTATTAAGAAATATTTAAAGGTCTGACTTTTAATTCTAGACTTTGCTATCTTGTCAAATCTAGAGAATACATGAGATAACTTGTTGAGTCTTGTTTAAGAAAATCTGAGAAGTAGGAGACTTAAGAAAAGGGCTTAACTTACTCTATTTTATCTCCTTACTGTATATGATAACCAGTTGAAATATCAACAAGATAGCTTTTTATATGTTCAGAAATGTGAGTGGTTCTTGCTTGTACAAATCCTGTCAAATAGTCTTTTTTTTCTTTAGTTATTTTCAGTTATTTTCTTATATACACTGCTATTCTAAAGTTTGTAGTCAACTATATATACACACACACACACACACACACACACACACACATATATATATATGTATGTATTTATTTATTTATAAGAAGTATCTTATGTTCATTGAGGCTGGAAAATAAATAAAAAAACAGTAATTGTACTATTTAAATAGTATTATAAATTGGATGACTTTTTTGTTTTAATGTATTTTATAATGTAATTTATTCCCATGGTGGCAGTATTTTCTGATTTGCTGCTCAATAAACATTTCTTATTATTATCTTTGTTGCAAACAGTTTAAAAAGGAGCAACATGATACTTTTGTTTTTAAAGATTCTTTGATTGATAGAAAGAACAACATTTATTTTTAAAAAAGAACACTATAAATGTCTTTTGATCACATTAACATGTTCTTGCTGAATTATTAATTTCTTAAAAATATCTTACTGAGCCCAAACTTTTATATGGTAGTTTTACCACTTATAACATCTAACACTTTTATGACAAATAATGTTTTTTTTTTTTTTACGTGCCAAAGTTTAATACCTAGCATTATGGGTTTGTTAGTAATCCAACAAGGGAGCATGAGCATTTGTGTGTAAGTGTTTTGTGTGTCTGCAGTGAGAAACAGATGTTGAAACACAGCTAAACTACATTCTCTTTCACAACTTCAAATTCCTTAGGTACAGAAACATGCCAGCGCAGAAATATAGGTCTCAATAAATGAAGTCTTTGTAGATTAATGCTTGACTTTTAGCTTTGTGGGAATATATGTGAATGAAATGGCAAACAAAAAGACATTGTATGAAACATTATGAATGTATGTGTTCTCGTGCTCACTGAGATCTTGGTAAACACAGACAGCAGCAGACTGAGAGCTGACAAGTACATGCGAATTCGCTCTCCTCCAAACCGCCGACCCAGATACTCTGGCATTGTGACAATCTGTGAGAGAGAGACAGGAAGTGCAGAGAGAATGGCACGAACTAAGCAAATGAATAGACAAATCTGGGAAAGTAGCACATGTGGTGAGAAAGAAAGAGACTGTGAGTCTATGGTGCATGTGGCGGCGTTAAACATAAGTTCTCAATTATTAATTCACAGACTAAATAGCTCACTTGGCACTTCAGTATAAGCAGTGGTTTGGTGCATGTCTAAAACTCACCCCAGAAGACACATAAACTGGGACAAAGATCCAGGCAAGAGCCAACAGGACATAAGTTGCCTAATAGAGAGAGAAAGTATATTACTGCACTGCAGAAAATCTGTTTGTTTTTCAGTGAAGCACATTTAAACAAGATCAATTCACCTAAGAAGCAAATCTGCATGAGATAATATGTTTGCTTTGAATACAGAAGCCGCAAACAGAAAATGAAGGCACATCTGACTATAATATATTATTAGATTTTAATGTTTTGCTTGTAAAGTGTATTTGTTGTATCTTGTTGTATCTTTCTTTTTACTTGCACTTGTTTGCACCTCAGTGTGCAAATATTCACTACAATTACAACTACAACTTTAAAAAAATGTATTTTAAATTTGCCACTAATTTTGAACATACAATAATGGAGAACATAAAAATAGATGGGAATTATTACACAAATGTTTTCCGTAGTGTCAGTTTTGGCAATTGCATTGAAACCAATGTGGGGCTTTTTTTTTGTTTTGTTTTTTTTAGCACAAGGAAGGTTTAAATAAATGCCATTTGTATGATATTCATTGTCTAATGCAATGGCATCCAAGCAGTTACCGACAAATTTAAGTGTGCAAATACTTTTTAGTTCTAGTGTATCATGAATATAAATATGTGTAAATAATTTCCACCTACTTTAACTTAAAAAGTTCAGTTGCTGTCTTAAGTTTTTTTGGAATTCATTTCAACTTGAATTATCTTAAACTTGAATTATTTGTTATTATTTAATTGTTAAAGTCATTTTAAAAAAAAAAAAAAAAAAAAACTTTGCTTACACATGAAACTATTATATATCTATATATTTAGACAAGTATAAGTAAAAAAAAAAAAAAAATCTGCCAGCACATACTTTGAAAAACAATTTGAGGTCTTATTTATATAGCGCTTTTGTTCATCAGGTTCATTTATCTTGTTGTAAGGATTTGAGAAATGACAGACTAGACAAAAGACTGACAGAAAGGACCAACAGTCTAGACAAAAACTTAAGAATAGGATACTCAGCACCCATAATTCCTGTTTTAATACAGAAGCTGGTCCTCTTTCTCCCCCTAGTGCTGATCGAAGGAAGGTACATTTATATAAGTTTTATTAGTGTTTGAAATAATGTCCAATAACGAATTGTGACTAATACATACTTTGCACTTTTTCAAAATAAATGCAAGAAGGAAATTGGAAAAGAGGTATTAAACATTCTGTCACTCACATTCCACTCAAATCCAGCTACAGCAATCCCCCCCGCTGCTCCTGTCCCAGCCAGACCGATGAACAATCCTGAACCCTCACTGCTGGCAAACAGAGATGCACCAATCTGCATCCATTCATGCCACATATTAGTGTAGTTCTCTACATAAAACAACTAGATTAACAACAGACAGCATCAGACTTCATTTCTGCAGGCTAGTTGACATGACACATCAGGCAGTCTGTAGTGTGTCATGCATGCATGCTTCTTGTATAATTATTATACATGTCTATGTATAATAATTATATACAGGCCTAAATTCATTTTAAATGAGATACTACATGAGATATCTCATTATCTCATTTAAATGAGATATCACATAATGAGACCTCATTTTAAATGAGATACTACATGGAGTTTTAATCCTATAATTTTTTTTTTTTGTCATTCTGCATGACTAATTAAAGGAATTGTAAAAGAGGAAAAATTATTGGTGTTGGTGAAAACAGTAAAACACCTAAAATATATGTTTTCCCTATATGTGTGTCTGAAAACCACTAGTTAAATAAATTAAAATTAAGATTTAATAAAAACATTTAATTAAAATTTAAAAAATAATTTAATTTAAAATTAAATTAAAATAAATTATATATTTTTTTTAAATTCCGAATTATACAAAACAATATGCAACAAAATAATTAACACTACTTTTAATGTCTTATTATTTGGTCTGTCTGTTGCATTAATCAGCGGCTCTCTATTTGCATACAACATTATTCATGAAATACTTGCCTTGAGATCAACCTTTGTAGTAGTTTATATTACTGCACTACCTAAAATTAAAGTGCTTATTTTTTTTTTTTTTTTTTTTTTTTTTTAGGTAGCAATTTGTTTGTAATAAAAGAAAACAAGCAGGTAAAAAAAAAATCCAACAACAACTCATTTCATTTCATTTCATTGTTATTTTTTGTTTGTTTATTAAAAAAGAAACTGATTATTTGTCATTTTATCTGCTTATTATTAGTCTAATTTTAGGCTTTAACCATACTAAACCAAGGTCGATTTTTATTATTATTATTATTTTTAAGTAGGTTTTAAATATAAACAATAGCAGATAAAATTACAAATAATCTGTTTATTTAAAAAAGATTAATAAAGGTCATTTTATCTGCTCATTATCAGGCTTTAATTATAGTAAAGTGAGGCAAAAATAGTAAAAAACAAGCAAAAAAAAGTTTCAATATTTCTTTAGTTGGGTCAGTTTACAGTAATTATCACTTACCGGCCACCAAGCCATGTCTCTGCCAGCCAGAAAATATCCACTTAGTGTGTTTCGGCTCACTCTGCAAGATGACTGAAACACACACAAACATACACAGAACAATTTATGCAAAGAGTTGTATTTCTCACTCTAACATCACAGATAATGTTAGAATAGTGTTCAATTTTAAATAGTTTATATTTCCACAGTTTACATCCACGTTTTTACAGAAAATGTAGATTTATGTTTCAAATATATAAACACTGTGAGAACAGAAAATGATTAAACTATTATTTAAATAATAATTATTATCTACGATTCATACAAACACACAATTATCCAAATACACTAATGCACCTCACCCATATTCCAACAGCGACGTTCAATAAAAAATATGCTCCGATTACAATGATATCAGATACACTGAAAGACTGGGAAAGGGCGAAAAATTTAGTGGTAGAGTTAGACGCCATGTCCTGCCTTCACACACACCACACACAGACTAAGACAACAAGACAAGGAGGACAGAAAGACACAAGGCGTTCCGGTCAGTCAGCTCTGTGTGTGAATTGATCATTAAACACATCAGTTTAATGAAGCAAACTTGCACCTACATGAGAACAACAAGGCAGATGAAACACATCCCTGAAGACACACAAACCCTGCTGCTTGCTGTGGGTTGAGAGACGTACACACGCACCTGCACATAGACACAAACACTCATGACTACACACACGCATCCATACATACATGCTTAATCGAATAATCAGAGCATTTAGACGTGTGATCTAACTAACCTAATGTGACTGACAGAGTCTAAAAAACATCCCTAGACACACTTAACAAAGTGAATCATTTACTTAAACACCCACTCGTGCTACCCATTAACACACGCACAAGCACTAACCATTAGCATCAATCTTACACATGGACATAAGTATACTCACTAGCGATATCTTTAGTATTAACCGGGGTCACTGTTCACATCGGGTGCACTTTATTTTACAGTGTGGCAGGGGTGTTTGCAACCTAATTTCTTTGAAATACAACACTATTCACCCAAGATGAAGTTAATTATTGGAGTTAATTCATTTTAATGCATATTGGTATGTTCTGCTGCTTATTCAGTAAGCTTTTTAGTTCATATTGAGAAATACATTTTGATGAATAAATAATGTCTTTGGCTGATTCTAGTATTGCTTTCCAGTATATTGTGCTATTTTGGACTTGGCAGTCTTAAATTATGATGGCGTATATAATATTTTGTCTCCCATTTGAGTTGTTTATTACTTTGATACTTATTTCTTTTATACTCTGGCACTGAAAAATGTAGGACTTTTTTATATATATTTTTGTCTCTTAAGTCTCTTATGCTCACCTGCATCTATTTGGTCAAAGAATACAGTAAAAATAGTAATATTGTGAAATATTATTGTGATTTAAAATAACTGTTTTTTTTTGTTGTTTTTTTATAAATATATTATAAAATATAATTTATACCAGTGACGGTAAAGCTGAATTTTCAAAAGTCATTATGACACTGATTTGGTGCTCAAGAAGCATCTCTTATTATTAATATTTTTGTGAAAACAAGAATAAAAAAGAACAGCATTTATCTTCAGTAGATTTATTTTGTAACAATGTGAAGTCTTTTCTGACACTTTTGGTCAATTTGATCATTTGATGCACCCTTGCTGAATTTCTTTCATTTCTTTCAAAAAAAAAGCACCATTAGCACCTTTTGATAAAGGTGACTATTATGGTATTAAAAAACAAACAGTGAAGTTTGTGACAGTGAATTTGAAGACCATTTATCATGAATGTAATGCAACAAATCTAGCACCCATTGCAATAATGCATAATATATATTATTTAAATTATAACAAAGATTGCACAATTTCACAATTAATTATAAAGAAAAAGCAAGTCACACACTGAATGAATTAAACATGGGATTTTAAAGAAGTAAATAAATTTTAAATAAATTTATTGTCTTGCTCTTGTTATGCATTAATGCATAATCTTTGTACTATAGTAATGAGAATCTAATGAGAATCTGCATTAGGAATATTAAAATGGCAAAAATAATATATAATAATAATAAAATGGTTTCTGGATGCATTATGGTACATTGCACTGAAAATAGAAGAGATCCCTTACTGTATCTCAGTCCTTTTCCTGGATATTTACCTTCGAAAGAGTTTAGTTCCAGCACAGTCAACACACCTGCTGAATTTGTTGGTTCAGTTGTGTTTAATTAGAGTTGGAGCTAATCTCTGCAGGAAGGGAGATCTCCAGGAGTAAACTGTAGGTGAACTAGTGATTAATGTTCTGAGTGATAAACACAAATGTAGCAGATACAGGTTGGAGAGAGCAGGAACCTGGTAGGAGAGGAATCTCCCTGCAGTTCATTTGGATAACAAGTTTTACCTCACAAATAACTGAGTATAAATTTAGCCACTGCAGTCCTTAAAACTGACAGTGCAAATAAGTAAAGAACGGCCAATTACGGTGTGGGTTAGAATGGAGCCCAAATTAGACATCTGCTCTGGTTTTGCTGACACCCTTAGGGAGTAATGTATCGTATCACAGACTTTTAATTGTAAGATTGTCACCAAAATTATGGCTGAAATGGCAGATATAGAGAATGGGAGCGGTTAAATTATATGATAATAATCAGTATGGCTATCAGTGTCTGAGGGCCACCAGTGAGATTTAAAGGAACAGCTCACACATTATTCCCCAAAACGAAATTACAATTATGTGGAAAACACAAGAAGATCTTTTACAGAATTTTTGAGCTCTTTTCCATAAAATGAAGGTATATTTTGACCAGGGACTATTATGCTCTAAAAAGATCCCTTGTGTGCTGTATTTGTTTTCTGAAGCCATACAGTACGTTTTTGGACAATGTGGTGGACAGTATAAAAAAAAGCTGCGTGAACATTGCAGAATATTCAATACAAGAAAGAATGTCGGATATTCATATAACAGTGCTATTTCCCCTATTTCTTTAGAGGACCTTTGGCTAAGCATGCACGGTCAGTATCTACCCTGCTAAAATCTGTCCTGTGACCTTTCTCCTCAAAAGCATGCTCGCTCATACACACAGAAACATACACAAATACAACACACACTGCTTTCCTCCTTTTTAATCTGTCAGGCTCATGGGAAAGGGTCTATTTAGTCACGCCCCCTGATTGATGCAGCACCATCAATTTAACCAAGCAGTCTCTCTCTCTCTCACACACACACACACACACACACACACACACACACACAAAAGCTATGGCAAGCTGCCTTATCATTTATTTAATTTTATTTATTTTTACGTTACTAGTATTTTAATTACTATCACTCTAAAAAATGCTGGGTTAAATACAACCCAGTGCTGGGTAAATATTGGACAGAACACATGCTGGGTTGTTTTCAACCAACAGTTGTGTTAAATGTTTAACCCAACCTTCTGGGCAGTAACCCATTCGCTGGGTCAAAACAACCCAATCGCTGGGTTTGTCCATATTTTACCCAGTGCTGGGTTGTATTTAACCCAGCATGTTTTAGAGTGTAGTAAATCATCCCGTAGTGATTAGTGTTCTTTTTTAAATTAGTCACTAAAAGAAGAAATTCAGGGGAACTATTATCATAATTTAAATAAATGATTGCAATTGTAAAAATCCAATGTATTGTAATTAGACCTTTCTGTTATGTTGAAGTTTTTGGGGTACCATTGTTCTAAGAGTAGCGCTCATAGTAAGGTTATATGAAAGTTTACAATAAATTGACCCTATGAACAATTATGCGCTAATACCAGTGACAAGTAATGTTTTACTTGTTTATTAAATTTGTATATTAAATAAGTTAGCATTGATTTTAACTGAAAAAGATTAATTGATTTCAGGGCTACAATTCCATTAGTTGGAACATTAATAACGAGAGTTCACCACGATACATGCGTGTGGTGTTGCTGACATAGGAACCAGCGTTGAAACTTAGAACATCCATCTCACATAGTTCATCGTCTGAACTCTAAAAAATGCTGGGTTAAATATGGACAAACCCAATAATCGGGTTTTTTTCAACCAACAGTTTGGTTAAATGTTTAACCCAACTTTCTGGGCAGTAACCCAACTGCATGGTCAAAACAACCCAATCGCTGGGTTCATCCATATTTTACCCAGCGCTGGGTTGTATTTAACCCAGAATTTTTTAGAGTGTGTATATTCTGGTTCAAATAAATAAGGCTGGGCAAAAAATTGCAAGTCATCTTCTCTGTCGAAATCTTCAGACATGTTTACAAAGACTGTTTTATGTACAGTATGCATCTTCCTCTGCTTGTAAACAAGGCACAGCTCATCCAGGTTCTATGTCAGAACGAATATCTGTCAGTTGAATAAAGTCGTTATAACTGACATAATAATGTCAGTTGAATAAAGTCATTATTTTTGTTTTCTTTGCGCACATAACAATGTCCTTACTACCTTTCTGGGCCTTGAACGTGGTAGTTACATGCATTGCTGTCTATGGAGGGTCAGAAAGCTCACAGAGTTCATCAAAAATATCTTAATTTGTGTTCCAAAGATGAACAAATGTATTACAGAATTGTAATTTAGATAGTAAACTATCACTTAAAAAAAATGTTTTCCAGTTTCACTAGTAAATAGTTTTTCTAATAGTCCTACTATGTAAATAGAGGCTACCTGTTAGAAAATAGTGTGTATTCCGGTAATACAAAAAATAATAATAATAATAATAATATATATATATGTATATATATATATATATATTATAGTCACTAGTGTGTTATTTAACTAAAATGTGTAAAGTAACAAAATCGATACTAGTTAGTTTTAAAGATTTAATGTTAATACGGCTTGCCATACGTACACAGACACACACACACACACACACACACACACACATACATGCGCACATGAGAAAGCGACAGCGGATTACAACCTCCAGCGGCAACGCGCACATCTGCCTGGATGTTTACGTAATATATACGGTCTCTCTATGAGCTTCGGGTCAAAGAGACGCCTTCCGTTTTGATTTACAGAGCATCTGCTATTTTTGTTGCAATACAACCATGTCACCGTGCGTAAATACGCGCAAGGTTTCCGCGCCGTCTCTTTAACCTGAAAACGATTGGACTCTGTCACCTCAGCACGCAATAACGCCGTTTTTCGTCGTTAGGGACTGCGTGGACGCCACTGGTCACTCCACTGGGCATGTAAACGCGTCTCTGCGCACTCGACCTTTTTACGATGTACGGCGAGGATGCGCTGGCGTTAACGGCACCGTTATGGTCGCCTGGTCCCCTGAAGATGCGCTGGATGTAGAAGTATAGCCATGACTGCATGTGTGAGAGAGGGTGCTTGAGTGTGTTTGAACAGGATGGGAAAAGAACAGGAACTCTTGCAGGCGGTGAAGACGGAGGATCTGATTACCGTCCAGCGGCTCCTCCAGAGACCCAAACAGGGCAAAGCGAGTGAGTATCACACCCACCGATCTTTAAATGTCTCATCACACCCTCCACACACCCCCTTGCTATAGCAGAGCTTCAATGATCACATAAGCACACATGGCTTTGGAATTATTGATATTATATGGCGAAACACTTGGCTTTGGCGAAATAAATAAACGTTTCGTTAACAATTTCGTGCATCTTCCCATCAGTTTCCTCGTAAGAGCATGTAGATAAAATGAATTTGTAGGCCTTATGCATATTAGTGTTGCTGGGAACCGAGAACCGGTTCTTTTTCAGAACGGCTTCAATTTTTAAAACATTGAAACCAAATGATTTTAATGACGTTCAATGAACGGTTCTCTGTAGTGCATTTTTACGCCGATTTCCGCTGAGCACCATAGAAGCGTTCTAAACGAACGACACTTGTCAGCCCTTTTCCTTTTAGTGAATCACGCCAGTTTCGTCCGAATCACCCCAGAATGAGTCGGTTCTTTTTTAGTTAATATCAGCCCAGATATCGACATTCGTTCATTATAACGCGAGCGTTCCACTTGTGTCGCGTCGCTAAGTGTAGATGGGTTGTCAATACTTGATGCTCGCTGTGTGTAACGGCATGAAAGTGGCGGGCCGCGCCAAATCCGCTTTGATGTCCAGATGAGCGCGAGCTCGGATATGGCAGGTGGCTCAAGATCTCTAAAGATTAAAGAGATGAATGAAGTATTGAAGGAAACGTGCAGATGGATATTGTCATTTTACATTTATGGTCCATTAGATGCTATGACTACCTGTTCATAATATATAAATTTATGCTGTTTATAGATACCGTCTTATTGTTTTTACTTTATGTCAAAAGTAGGCTGCCTGTTATTCAATATTAGATGTTGTGCCTATTTGATTTAACTATTTGTCCTTCAAATGAGATAGATAGATAAATAGATAGATAGATTAATAGATAGATAGATAGATAGATATAGACCATCTTGTTGTCCTTGTTGGGAAGCACGAGGCTCAGGAAGGGAAGAGGGATTATATTAGTGAAGAGCGCCAGATGTCAGAGTGATAAAGTGTGTCAGTACACGAGAGAGAGAGAGAGAGAGAGAGAGAGAGAGAGAGAGAGAGAGGCCACTCACTCACTTGGGCGTCTGTCTATTATGACGTGTAAAGGGGCGTTCATACTGTCAGAGATTGCCAGGTCACATTAATGTTGGTAGTAATTATGAGTATGGCATGACCATGTGTTTGTGGTTGGAGAGATTCAAAATTAAAAAATGCTCAGAAGGAATGCAAGTTTGTAAACACCTCTCTTAAAGGAATAGTTCACCCAAAAAATAAAAATTACTCAGGCTGTCCAAGATATAGATGAGTTTGTTCCTTCACTGGGACAGATTTGGAGAAATGTAGCATTACATCACTTGCTCACCAATAAATCATCTGCAGTGAATGGGTGCCATCAGAATGAGAGTCCAAATAACTGATAAAAACATCATAACAATCCACAAGTAATCCACACCAATCCAGTCCATTAGTTAATGTCTTGTGAAATGAAAAGCTGTGTGTTTGTAAGATACAAATCCATCATTAAGGCATTTTTTTACTTTAAATGGTTGCTTCTGTCTAAAACATCCATAATAGTCCTCTAT
This sequence comes from Schizothorax lantsangensis, assembly GCA_027422415.1. Classification (NCBI taxonomy): domain Eukaryota; kingdom Metazoa; phylum Chordata; class Actinopteri; order Cypriniformes; family Cyprinidae; genus Schizothorax; species Schizothorax lantsangensis. Next base: position 8,479,869 of record CM049841.1, on the reverse strand, counting down.
TGATCTCTTCAGTGTAGAAGTTGTCTCGTCTGAATCAGGAGAGATACAGTATAGACATGGATCAAGTACTGGTTACTAGCGAAAACAGTCCAAAACAGTTCTATACAAGTAAATTGGTCAATTTTGATGTTACAGGAAGGGATGGACTTTTCTACTGGATAAGCATTATTACAGGTTATGGAGACACCAGAAGTGACAGTTTAAAGTTAAAATGCCTTATTTATGGATTTGTTTCTTACAAACACACACCTGCTTGCTTCATAAGACATTTATTGATGGACTGGAGTGGTGTGGATTACTTGTGGATTATTGTGATGTTTTAATCAGATGACTCTCAGTCTGACGGCACCCATTTACTGCCGAGGATCCATTGGTGAGTGATGTAATTGCTAAATTTCTCCAAATCTGATGCAGAATTTTGATCTCCAAATTTTGATGCAGAAACAAACTCATCAATATGTTTATATTAAAATATAAAAATATTAAAAATATCAAAATATCAAAATATCAAAACTCATCAAGATGTTTATTGTAAGGCCTGTTCACACCAAGGAATATAGCGATAACGATGAAGATATAGTTTTAAAAATAGTTGAAAATGTAAAAGAATAGCACCACCACAGCGCATAACTGCAGTGCATGCTTATAATAAAGAGAACATTGTTGTGTGTTGGTGTGTGGGCACTAATATAGTTGTAATATTGTAATAGTTATCATTCTTGGAATGAACAGGCCTTCAGAGTACGAGTGAATATTTTACACGGCAAGCAAAACAGACTGTCATTGCTCTCGACCCAGAATGAGGATGCAGATAGTATGTGACTGTTTTGGTAGGTCAACAATTATGCTCAGCTGGAATAAATTTTCCTCTCATTTATACAATAAATAGTGTCCTGCACATTCAGCGACTGTTGCACAAGATCAGGCACACACACCCAAACATACGCGCACACATGTCTATAATTGAAATGCAATTACCACTTCCAGTGCCGGGTAACATCCCAGGTGGTGAGAGATGCATCTCCTGCTATGGTAGGAGGGGCGGCCTGAAATGAAAGCAGGCCATTCTGTGTGTGTATGTGTGTGTGTGTGTGTGTGTGTGAGAGTGAGTTTTACAATAATAGCTATACCGAAGATGCCCTTCTTTCTTTTGTGTTGGTAAAGAAACCATTCACTTTTTTTCTGGTGCATTTTTAGGCACTATAATTTTAGAAAAAGATAGGACTGAAATTTTTATGTATACCTGTAATTTGTCAAGATTATAGAAAATTATAGAGTGCAGGACACAATACACCGTGGAGTAAATATAAGACAGGTATAGATGATCTTTTAAGAGAGAAGTCATTATTTTTCTCTCTTAGCATGGTAAAAGCAAGGATCAACTTGTGTGTCAATATGTCAGACTGCATACATACTTTCTGTGATTGTTGCTAAACCCTTGCTAACACCTTTACATCAATGTCTAATATGTTCTGCGCTGCTGTAGTAGTTAGGGTATACCAGAGCTGTTGATGTTCCTGTCTCAGATCATCTCTCAAGAGACTCATGAACGAAATTGTATGTTCTCTGAAGGTTTATTACATGACATCCTTGAACTTTCTCTTCCTTGACCTTTGTTTGATAGCAGCTCCCTTGCACCGCCCCTGAAACTACAACAGAAAAAAAGAAACTTGGTACAAAACTTTTGATTTGATTGGATTTGCTAAATGAAATCTAGCTTATAATATGTAATATCTGTATATTAGTCTTTGTTTTGAACAATTTAAATTGTGGAACAGAAAAAAAAAAATAAGTGATGGTGTTTAAGAAAGTGGTTATTGGCTCTTGCAAATATGAATATTTAATAAGTAGGTGGGGGAAGAAATGCATTCTTTTTACCTCAGATGCCTGAGCTGGGAATGACGTCACATCCAAGTTGACTGTGTTCCAGTACACAAGTGGGAAAACCAAGATGGAGCCATGAACTGTTAATACCAGTCAATTTTTTTTTTGCACAGATAATGCCGAAGTATCATGTCCAAAGATAGAGGTTATAGTACTGTGTGCACTGCTGAGTTTAGACAGACACATGCACAGAAATGCTAATAAACAATATAGTACTACTGTATTACTTATGCTGATGTGCTGAGCATTTTAGATTCCGAACTCATGGTTGTTGCGTTCATAGATATGTATAGATACCCCATTCGACCACTCCAGGCACGTAGATGTGGCCGCCATCTTGGAACGGTCAACTTGACGTCATTCACCATACTGTAGGTTCACACAGAGCCGTTGAACCGTTCTGTGCAGGATTGTGGCATCTTTCGAATATTCAGTGATTACTATGTTGAACGACGTCAAGTTGACCATTACAATATGGCGAACGGCTTACGTAGCAGCCCATAGAAACAGTCGCTAATGAGGCATCTATGTATACAAATCTATGGTTGCGTTCACTTTTCATTCGACTTGGGGTTGGAATTTCTGGTATCCGTGTACAAATGGAATGCACGTTTATAAGGATTGTAAATAGTTGTTGGTAATGAATAAGGCAGTAGATGTGCTCATGATTCTGTTTAGTGTTACTTTTGTGTTTGAGTGCTAATGAATGGTGTTTTATTTGAAGTCACCATTATAGAGGTTAGTGCTTCTTGTAATCAGTCCAAACCTTGTTCACATTGGGAAATTATTTTTATGCTGAACAAATCTTCTACTCTAAAAATTTTATTTGAAGCATTGGTTATTTAAGCTTTTTGTTATTTTGTGTTTTTAAGAATGAATAAATGTGCATATAATCGATCCAATATAAAGTATGTTAACCACTGATTGTTGACATCAGGGCACCTAAAGCACCTGCTTCTGTGATTAGCATAGAGAATAGGGCAGTAAGTAGCTTTCAGTTCAGTTTGAGCATCTTGAAATATGTTTGAATTATGCTGACTACATCACATACAGAAATTAATGTAATTTTAAATGGCCTGATCAGGTGTGAATACTGTGAATACTGTCACCTCATTAAATAACAACATGTAGTTGCATTTAGTGTGTGTAATAAAATGGCCTGGACAATATAAATCATATTTGATTTGGAGAATACGAAACAATTCATTACTTCTCATGTTATTCCAAGTCTTTTATGAATGACAAGCCTCCCACAGATTCATTCAAGCAGCAGAACAGATGGAAAGTAGGGAAAAATCAAAGCGTTTCAGAAATGTTTGTTCACAGCATAAATGATTCTCAAAAATCCACGACTGGAACAGGTTCACACGAGGTGGCACATTTGACCTATTTTTAGTATATTTCTGTCACTGATTTCATTTTCACATGTTTCCCAAAGGTATTAAGAGATAAAAAGAAAATCCAAGTGGACCAGATGTTTGATAATTTACCAGCTAACAGCATTTGTATTGGTTTTAAATACTCATTTTTATATCTAGAATATGTGCTTGTCTGGATGTGATTTCATATATATAGTATTGTAATATAGCCTAGCCATAAAATGAAGGATGGATTGTTGCATCATAAAATACGACTGCAGTAAACTTGCTTGAGGCTAGCAGAGTATTAGTTTTCTGGAAATGTGAATTTTCTGACTGGTTTTATGCACGAGTGTCACTTTAAGAAATGATGGGGACAGGTGAGATTTTGCTCCCAGGATGTTGTTGGATAGTGGATTGAATGTCAAGTATGTGTCTGTCTAATGCCATGGTTTTCAACTGGGGGGTCCACAGACCTGTGAGGGTCCGTAAAAGTACTGCATTGGGGTCAGTGGACTATAATGTGAAAAAAGTATTTATTTTTTAAATACTTAAAAAAATGTACGATAATTTTTGATTGTATCTTATTGATTTAGTATAATTACAGTTGAACTTATTCACTTATTATTAGAAATATTATTAGAAAGAGATTACTGAGTTGGAAAAAGTTGACATCCATTGTTTAAGTGTGGTCACTTTACGTATGAGGCATTTTGTTTTGTAATCTTTCTGTTTTAATGAACCAAAATCACACTTGTACATCAGTGGATGTATATCAGGAGTGGCGGCACATTTGTTTGAATTTTGTGTTGTGATTTTAGTACAATAGATAGCGAGATGCAGAAAAAAACGCTGATGGTTTCTGCTACTGATAACAACCTCATTGAGCACTCAGCAAAATATTACAAATAACAAATTCCAGCACTGACTCACCATGCATAAACAAAATGAAACCTAAGCTTGACAATTGGAAATGTTTCCTCTGTATCAGATAAATCCCTATTGTTGTGAGACAAATTGACGCCTACTGTATGATTATGTGAAACAGGAGCAGGCATTGTGTTAAACATTTATAGATACTCAAACTTGAGTGATGTTTTTGGAATACCGTTACATTTCTTAACATGAATATACCTCATTCATGTGTATCTGTTTTTCTGCAACTGTGCCTCCTCACAGGGCCTCATTTCTGCATTGTGTGTGTGTGTGTGTGTTTTCTAGCCATCCTGTATGGTGTGAGCAGGACATTCCCAAACCAGCGAAAAGAAAATGCCAGAACACATCAGCTCAACCAGCCATGAACATCAATGCACTCACAGAAAAAGGAAGAGGGAGGGAATTAGCTCACCCTAAAGGAGAATACACGCATCATGCAGAACTTTATAGACAGGACTTCTTGAAAGTGTATCTCATATCTAAGGAATATATATCAAAAAAGCACTACTGTAATTCAACTCCGTGGAGACTAGTACATTTACATTATTTGCATTTAACCCTCTGACGGATTATGACTACTACAGATGTGTAACTGTCTGAATTAATAATTTTGAAATGATTTATTCTATATTAATGAAATTTAAATGATTATTTTTGTATTTTGAAGTTAATATCAGTGTTGTTATTGCTAACTAAAACTAAAGCTAAATCTATTAAAAATGCTTTCCTTAACTGACATAAAGTTTAAATAAAGCAAGATATAAATATTACACGAAACTAAAATGTTGCTCTTGCCAATGAACGGAAATTAAGTGCTAAAACTAAAACAATAATTATAAATAAAATGAATTAGACATATCAAAAACCAAAAACTAATAAAAATTATAAAAGCTCATAAAAACGACTGAAACTTAAACTAAAATTAAAAAGAAAACTTTTTATAGTATGAAATATAAGCTAATTCAAAATATTATTAAAATACTGTAATTGTATTTTTAAAAGTATTGTATTTTTTTTAGCACTGATATTTCCTATTGGTATGTGTTTTTATTAGTGTGGTTATTTAGTGGAAATAGTTGATATATAGTTGTAAGGCCACAGGTTATGAGTTAACCATGTTTATTCAAACATTTCCTCAGAACTTTTACGTTTTTTGGTCCCTTGAATGCTGTCTGACCTTGAAAAGTAGTTAAAATCAGAAGATGAAGCGAGATTGTTTAGCAGTACTTGAATTACTTGCATCCAGCAAGAGTAATTAATGTTTTAATCAAGCTCTTTCCATGCATTCATAACTGTCAAATCTGTAAAACCCAGTGCTAAAGCGGGTTTTACGATGGCTTCCTCAGAGGTGGTTTTGTCGTTGTCATTGTCAGATCTTGGCATTGTAAACTCGAGCTGATCCGTCCCCAGTTGCAGCTGACACTGATTGGTCAGGCCATAATTTTCCCAGACAAGGAGGTTTCATTGGACTTGAGGCCAAATGTGGAGCTGAGAATGTGAATGCTGAAGATTCATCTGTATGTACAAGGCCAAGTGTGTGCGGTGCTGCAGGACGAACCTGCGCTCTTAACAGGGTGACACAGATTCCTGCACAGGCCGTTTCCTTTGACCAGAGCCCTTGTGTCCTTGAGAAGGGTGCTTAACCTCTGTGAGTCCTTTTGCTTTGTCATTGTTCTGTGTATCAGTGTTTCTGTTCTAATATATCTATAATAATAATAAAAAACATATATATATATATATATTTATATAGCATCATTCCCTTGTCTAAACTTCTACTGTAATTCATAAGTTACGACTGGTTAAATCAGGCATTTGTTGGCAGATGTATTTTATTTATTTATTTATTTTTGCTTATCCTTCTGGGGCATGGCAACAGTCAAAACAAAAAGTGGTTCATACATTTAAAATGCCAAAATGTATTTATTTTTTCTTCTATTGACTTGAGTTGTTCACTCCACTGTGACATTCTAGTGACACCACTGATATGTAGTAGACATTATTTGCTAAATAAATTGTGTGATTGATTGGTTGGTCATGATCATGATTGATTGATTGATTGATTAATTGATTGATTCTGTTAAATATCATCATTACTTCATATAAAACTGGGTATATCTGAAGGTTATTTCAGATACTTCTAGGTATATAAAAATGTTCATATTTGTAGGTATTTTTATATTAATTCATTTATTTATGCATTAAATTTCTTAAATCTCACTGTTATTTTAAATACTACTGGGTATACAAAGATGATACCTGTATTAATTAATTAATTTACTTATTAAATCTGTTATATTATTTTCAAAAATACTACTGGGTATTCATTCATTCATTATAGTGCTGTCAAAGATTAATGCATCCAAAATAAAAGTACATAATATATCTGTGTGTATTGTGTTATTTATTATGTATTACAAAGTATAAATACACAAATCAGTATATATATTGAAAATATTTACATGTTATATAAACAACATATTTTTCTTAAATATATAATGCATGGGCATGTATTTATATACATTATTACACAGTACACAAATACTATTGAACAAAAACTTTTATTTTGATTATACAAATTAATCGTTTGACAGCACTAATTAAATCTGTTAAAAAGTTATTTAAAATACTACTGGGTATACAAAAATGGTAGCTGTATTAATTCATTTATTTATTAAATCTGTTATATCTCAAAGTTATTTAAAATACTACTGGGTTGGGTATACAAAAATGGTAGCTGTATTAATTAATTTATTTATTAAATCTGTTATATCTCAAAGTTATTTAAAATACTACTGGATTGGGTATACAAAAATGGTAGCTGTATTAATTAATTAATTAAATCGGTTATATCTCAAAAGTTATTTCAAATACTTCTGATTATACAACAATGGTAACTAGGTATTCATTCATTCATTCATTCATTCATTCATTCACTCATTCATTCATCAGTTTGTTCGTTCGTTTGTTCGTTCGTTCGTTCGTTCATTCATTCATTCAATATTAATCTCACAGTTGTTTCAAATAGTCAAAAATGGTAACTCTGGGATAACACAAGAGCTTGTATGTTTGTGTTTTTGTTAAATGAGGCCAACATATTAGTCTCATTTACCATTTACCAAATTCATACAGGTTTGGAACTACTTGAGGGTGAGTAAATGATGATAGAATTTTTGGGTGAACTATCCTTTTAAGTAAGTAACACTTTTTGAAATATCTATTTTGTTTACACACAAGTGAAAATGAAAACCTTTTCCTTCCACATGTTGGGAGGAATAGAAGTATAGGAAAACAACGCATGCATTTCCTTGCACAACAGGCAGCATAAACAGTGTCTGACAAGTATGTGTATTCTAGCACCTGAAGCTGTTGATGTTAATGTGTAGTAAGATATTCCAGGGGTCGTGGCAGGTCAGCTGAAGTCTGGACATCGCAGGTTTTTGCTGCATTGGAGATGAAAACAGAAGAAGGCAGACCTTCAGCAAGATGACTTGTGCTGGTTCCGCTTGTGTCGTTTTACAAAGCTTTTGCGGGTTTATTCGGGGCTTTGGAAATTTTTATTTTCTTAAAGGAACAGTTCACACAAAATAAACATTCTCTCACCATTCACCCATCATCATGTTGTTCCAAACATGTATTTAAGTAAACATTTAAAGGAACAGTTCACCCAAAAAATAAAATTAGCTGAAAATTGAATCACCCTGAGGCCAGTTTTGTTCACACAAAATGGATCTTCTGCAGTAAATGGGTGCCGTCAGAATGAGAGTCCAAGCAGCTGATAAAAACATCACACAATAATCCACAAGTAACCTACACCACTCCAGTCCATCAATTAACATCCTGTGAAGTGAAAAGCTGCATGTTTGTAAGAAACAAATCCATCATTAAGACTTTTTTAACATCAAACTGACACTTCTGGCCAAATTACCAGTCCATGATCCATAATAATGCTTTCCATTTCCATTGAAATACAATATGCTGAACATTATAGTTGTTTTTATATGTATTTAAAATTAATTAAGCATGTATAAATAAATACAGAGACAAAAAATGTAAGAAATGACATTGTGATGATAGATTATGTGACATGGAGCGATGCACACAGAGGTGTACGCTTTTTAGATTGTGTTTGTGTTGAAGAGCCACTAATAAGTCATTTATTCAATGTTCTCACTCTTGTTAACAAGTGTAAATGTCATCATCTTCATATATGTCTGAAGGATTGAAATCTGTAAGGTAAAACATGCGCTTACTGATATAAATCAATCAGTCTGCTGTTTTTATTCCAACCATAACTCCTGATTGGAGTCTTCCATAAATATTCAGTTTATACGTAGAGTTAAAGGACATGTTTACTGGGGCAAAGTAAAAATATTATGTATTGCGCTGAAACTTAGTGTCCCTTTTTATAGCTGTAACCTAAGAGCTGTGTCAACGTTCTGGTTCTCTTTTCATCTTTAATGGAAGAAACAAAGTCATACAGTTTTGGAACAACATGATAACATAATTTTCTGGTTTGAATGAAACTTTTCCATTTGATGCTGACTTCATAGGACTCGGTTTTGTTAGATGATTTTGGTATGAAGAAACGCCAACAAAACACAGCATGAAAGCACTTCATCTCCTACAAACATAATTTCAACACAATTCATTTTGTCCTCAGTTTAGATTGTCTCTCAAAAAACTGTGGCTTTAATAAGGATATTATAAATATGATTATTTAAAGAGAGTCCAAACAAGAACATAGAGAGCATGTTTAAATAATCTGCACACAAAGGGTATATAAACAGGTGCTTCTCCATCTATATTTTTTTCCTGTTTTAATATATTTCAAGAAGTCATTTATTCCTATGATGGCAAAGCATGAAATAATTCTAATATGCTGATTTGAATATATTAAATTAGAAACCAGTTATTTTAAATTGTAATAATATTTCACATTATTATAGTTTTTACTATAGTTTTGATCAAATAAATACAGCATTGATGAGCATGAGAGACTATTTTCAATTGAATACAATTTTAATTATTCCAAGTTTTTGACTTGTAGTGTATTTCATTTCATATTTCAAATTATTTTATATTTAAACTATTGTGTTATTGCTTGTGAAATAGTAGTTGGGGTCTAAGGCTTGAGGAAATAATTTGCTGATTGTTTTTTCGCATCCTTGTCTCATGTTGTTCTCACAGCTGAGATGAGCATCTGGTTTTGTGTATATGGGGACAGTGTACATGCTTAAATACTATTATTCATAAAACTAGTCAATCGAGTTTCCATGGCAATGCTGAGCATCTGTATTGGCTGAGACTAGAGCCGTGTGTCTGGGCATCGACATATTGCACATCCGTTTTTTATCCTCTTAAGGCTTTGTGTTGGTGTGTGTATTTGATGGAGGGACAGGCTAATCCCTGAGGTGACGAGAAATGACCAGAGGAACAACAGCACTGTTCCTGCTAAAACTCCAGATCTGAGGCTGCCTTTTCTTGTTGTTAAATTAAATGTTAGTTATATTAAATGACTTGTGACTTTATTGCGGTGCACATACAGAAGCACTGTGAAATACGAAATAAGTAGTATGTGACAATCCAACGCTATCTCACGGCAATTCGTACATATTTTACGAGGTGGCTAATTCGTACGAATTTGTACGACCTCACTCGTACGATTTAGTACGATTTGTCTAAACCCCACTGACGGGTAGGTTTAGGGGCGGGGTTAGGTGTAGGTCATTCGTACTAATTCATATGAATTGGCAACTCGTAAAATACGTACGATTTAGCAAAAATCATATAAATTTGTACGAGTGAGGTCATACGAATTCGTACGAATTAGCCACCTCGTAAAATATGTACGAATTGCCGTGAGATCGGGCTGGACAATCACAGCCAATCAACATATATTTAACGAGTGCAACAGTGCCTGCCCTCTTTCCCATCAGCCTTGTTTCTGGAAGTATGTTTCCAGTTCATTTTTCCCAAAGAGATATTTAAAAAGTAATTGTTAAAGAGTTATAAGCCATGAAATAAAACCAACCTGCAATGAGGTGACTCACATCATTACAGACTTTGTACTTATATACTTAACGTCTTTTACAGTATGATGGAAAGATCTAAATTTATTTATATTTAAAAAGACGGTGGCAAAATATAAAACTGTTGATTTAGAGATGTTGATTATATGTATAGAAACCATATATTTTACGTTAATTACATATACACAAATGTATAATTAGTTTGAGAGCATAGGGATTCGCAAAGCTTAATTTTGCCGCCATTTGTCCGCCACAATTCTTTGCAGGATCATGGGTAATGTAGTTTTTCACACAGAATTCCACGATTATTTTAAAAAATAAGTTAAAATAATGTTCCCCTATAAGTAGGATTTTTACACCCAGAACCTGATTGTCGTACTCTGTATAGAGTGGAAAGGAATTTTGGACCAATGAGATTTTATAGTGGGCGGGGCCATTCAGCACAACATCACCGAAATAGAAACTAAACAATTGACAAAATGTCCTGTAGCTCATCATGAGAAGTTATGACAAAAATGTAAGTTTACATGGACGAGATATAACTTTATCTAAGATGAAACAATTAGCCACTGAAGAAGGTCATGCTGTGGCTGAAATGTTCGCTGTTCCTCTGTAAAGCAGTTTTTTTTAATCTCGCATTTGCTTTTTTGCTGTCTTTTTTCATCTTCATGTGCAAGCTTTTTTGCAAATTTTTGCCTTTTATGATGAGATATAGTATAAAGCAGTTTTTCCCCTCTCTTCTCAGGAGAAACAGATTTTCACTCAAGTCTACATTTAATGTCATTGCTGTCTAGGAGAAACATTGGAAATATTAAAGAAACTCCTTTGTGATTTTTCTCTTCTATGGGTTCCCTCATATATATTTTTAGAGTCTAGTGTGAAACTGACAGTCACGTGTATGGCACGTGAGGCCAAACTAGTGGAAGACAATTGTTGTTCTCTTCATGTTTCTCTTTCTCTCTCTCTCTCATTTTCTTTTCACAGTCATCTTGCTCAAGCTTCAGGCCATGGCTGTTTTAAACTGCACACAGTTAGATGATGCTGAGGGTTTGTGTGTGTGTATTGTGATAGTGTGTGTAAATATGCAGTGCACACTAGTCCTTTTTGGTGGTATTGAAAAGACCGTGGTACATTTGCTGTGACACAAAGAACCAAATATAACTCACAGAATTCAAAAGGAGTGTAGTGGTAAGTGTGGCAGTATATGTTCAGCACGCTTTTTGCAGTTCTGCCCACTTATAGCACTCCTGCTTTCGGGTCATTTTAAAATGATAATCATTAAATATCTATAATTATAGCTGTGGGTTAAAGCATGAGAATGGGGGAGGGAGATGATGTGTGTGTGTGTGTGTGTGTGCGTGTGTGTGTGTTGTTCAGATTACTGTGCTTGTCCCAGATTATGTTTCAGAACTGAGAGATTAAATTACTTATTTTTAAAAAAAAAAAAACAGGCATGGTGGAATTCCAGTATTATGTATGTACTTTTCTGAATTAAACAATTAAATTTCTGAATTTAGAAATTCGGTTCTTCACATAATTTACTCCAAAATTTCAGTCTAAAATGAGGAAGAAAATACATTATATTTTACATAAAGTAAACATTTGTAAGACCAATTTTCATTAGATTCTCATTAAAATTAAATTAATAATTAAATATTAAGTGCTGATCTTTGTTTTTAAAGGTGAATCTTACATCACATTTCAGTCTAAAATAAGGAATATACTTTGTTTTAAGAAAGTATTTGTAAACCATTTCTCATTTAATTTAATTTAAAATGTAATGTAATTTGATTTAATTTGAATACAACTGAAATAACATATGTATTTTTAAGCATTACATTAGTGCCATGCTTTGTTTTCAAGGGTGAATCTCACATTACATTTCAGTCTAAAATGGGGAAATATTATATTACATTTTGCACAAAAAAAAATTGTAAGACCTTTTTCTGATTAGATTCTATTGAAATGAAATTAGTATATTTGTATATAAATACAAATGAAACAATGGCATTTTTGTAGAATATTTTTTTATTTGAATATTTATTTATTTTTTATTACAGTAATGACTATTGAGGCTTTATTGTCATGAAAATGGTGGCACAATGTGAAAAAGTCTTATTGTTTTTATTTTCTTTAGGCAAAATATCAGTTCTTTTTTTTCTTCCTTTTGATTTTGTTATGAAATGTGCAGGTGTGCACCCGTGAAACATATCACATCTCCAGAGTGAACCTTATCCACTGCTATAAATTATACTCCTTTTCCATTTCCTCTTGGGGGAGTACATTGAGAAGTGTTAATCTAATTCCTGAATTGGGAATATTAACCTCAGTGTCAGTTGCATTAAAGGTTTGCAGCTCTTGTCATCTCTTTTGTACTGAACTTGTGTTGTATCCTTCAGTATCTTCATAACCAGTGATAAGGCTGGATAAGTCTCAGCCCGTCCCCGCGGGGGATTTGAAGCTCAGTAAGTCATGTTCTGTGTTCACCCCATCACGAGGTCCAGCATCAATATCATAGAGCTTGACAGATTCATGTTGCATCTGACCAGAATGTTGAACATTCTGAGGTCCTTCAGTATTCAATGGAACTTTTATCCACTCTGAAGTTTTCAAACATGAAAAAAAAATAATAATAAAAAAAATAATAATATATATATATTTTTTCTGAGAGTTATTCTAAAAGAAAAAGGGCGAATCAGCATGTTTTCTATGAATAGACGTTTATACCCCCAACAAGCACTATATCACTTTCAAAAAAACATTTATATTAGTCAAATCCTTTAAAGGGCACCTATTATGCAAAATTCATTTTTACATGGTGTTTGGACATAAATGTGTGTTGGCAGTGTGTGAACACAACCACCCTACAATGATAAAAATCCACCCACTCCTCATTTTTTAATCCCCTTTAAACCAAGTTAGTCTCACTAGGCCTGCCGTTTTAACTCTCACCGCAGTGTGACGTCACATTTCGTAGGGCCGGGCCACGGGGGTTGATTGACAGCCCTGCATTGCTATAGTTTCCGCCCTCAGCGGTTGTACGCTGTCCTTCATTTTCTCTGTGCTCGAGCAGATGTAACGTCAACAATGTCTCGCAAGCAATCCCGGTGCTCTGTGTTTGGATGTAAGATTGAACATAAGAGTCTTCATTTTCTCCCAACATCTGAGCTGCTGAGGACGCTGTGGATCACTTTCATTTTTCAAGATAATGCGCCTCAAAATCTTCCTAAATACATTTATCACTCCTGACTCCTTTGTGAATGTCATGTCGTTATAGTGCTTAGCGTTTTAACTGTATTTGTGTGCATAGACTAAGTATTTTAACTGATCAGCGCCGCTTGTGAGATTAGTTTGTGCCGTTCGTAGCGCGAGATTCGTTCAGTAGCATAGCGCGGTCGCGCAGCTCGGTCCATTGATCTGTGCTGATGACAGATCAGCACGGCGCGAACTCTGTGACATCGCGCTGTTTCGTCCCACATTCAGTGCATTTGGCTTCCCATATGTACTGCTAAACACCGGTTTTCTCGCTCTCAGTTATGTTGCTTCTACCGTCTGTTTATTGCTGTAGATATGCAATGCAGAGAGACACATATGCGACGCCCTCTTCTGGAGACGCTCATTTGCATTTAAAGTGATACACTCCAAATCAGCTCTTTTTTCAGACACACCCCAAACATTTAATTTTCCAGCTGTTATAATAAATGATCTGTTGGGTATTTTGGGCTGAAACTTCACAGACACATTCTGGGGACACCCAAGACCAATATTACATCTTGTAAAAAAGGGCATATTAGGTGCCCTTTAAAAAATTGGTATCTGTCACATTAGGTGCATTATGTACTGTACATTAGTATGAAATGTTTATCACAGCCTTTTCCCAATGTAAAGGAATAGTCCACCTAAATATGAAAATTCTGTCATCTTATATCTTACAATTCAGACTTTCTTTCTTGCAATGTTGAAGTTTATATCTTACAATTTTGACTCTCTTTTTTTTTGCAATTATGAGTTTATATCTCAGAATTCAGACTTTTTTCTTGCAATTTTGAGTTTTTATCTCACAATAAAGACTTTTCTTGCAATTCTGAGTTTATATCTCAATTATTTTCTTGCAAAACTGAGAATAAAAGTCAGAGTTGTGACATACTGTATAAATACAATTGCATGAAAAAAGGTTGGATTTGTGAAATAAAAAGTTACAATTAGCATTAAATTTTTTTTTATTCTGTGTGGGAAACAAATAAACAAACAAACAACGTTCTATACTCAGATTTGTGAGAAAATTCAGAGTTTTTTACTCTGAAATGTGACATGTGACACTGTTGACAAATGTGACAGAATGTGACACTGATGAGCATTAATCCATAATGTTCCTATTGTAAGCCACACCGGGTAAATTACAGTGAAGTTACAGTATCAATATACTGATACATTACTGTCATTTGGATCTACAGTAGTTAGCGCCGGTAGGGCTGTGTATCTGATTTAGGATCTATCTGCGATTGTGGAGCTGATGTCAGTCACTTGCTTGTCTAGGCATCTGTGTCATGGGCTGTCGATGAATTGATTACTTAATTACCAACAGAATTAAGTACAATGTAGGGACTTTAAAACTGCTTTAGTTCAACGATTATCCTCTTTTCTTAAGTCCTAGAGACCAGCAGACTATATTAAGCACAATAGCCCTTAAATGTTAACAAGAGGCGAGGGCCTTGGTAGTTAACTTCAGTGCTGTCATGCAGCACAAGAGTTTGTCTGGAAAGTCAAGAATACGCTACACAAAAACAGTGCATTTTGAAAGTGAAGTGTGTCATTTTTTGTGTAACTAGCAGCAGCAGTTGTAAATGCAAAAATAATGACTGTCCTGTGGATGTTGTGTGGATATGCATGGTGTCTTTTGGGCGTGTGCCCAAGTACCCATATGGTTAATCTGGCCCACAGCCTAACTTTGCCTAATTTCATTTTTTTAAAAAGGGATACTGCTTCTTCACCATTAATAGAGGGCAATGAGGGCATCTAAATTCTGTCAACTATTTGTTACACGAAATGATGAAATCTCCATGCTACAGGTGATTTTTGTCAAAGATAGAGGAGCTGGTAAAATGGGAGGGGGGAAAGGACTTAAAAGATATATTTCGCACGAGGAAGTATTTGTAAGACCATTTTTGCATATTTAATATATATTAATTATAATATTTAATTATATTTAATTTTTAATTTAATTTTAAATTTAACTTAATTTAATTATTTAATAATTAAGAATTACATTCATGAAAATTAGAGAATGAGAGTGCTGTTTTTTGTTTTTGAGGGTGAATCTCACATCCTATTTAAGACTAAAATGGCCTTAATCTAACCTAAAATCATGAATATCAAGTGAATTCACCATTATTTTTATAGCGCTTTATACAATATGTTTCAAAGCTTCCTGCTTCACAGGAAAATAAAAGAATTAGCGATTGCAAAATGAATCAAATATGAGGAGAATCCAAATTCTGCTATAAAGCAGTTCTAATAAGACAATAGTGTCATTATTCAGCTCCAGTCAGTTCAGTGATGGTTCAGTTCAGTTCAATTACTCTATTATCAATTATGAAACAAGTTCAGAAGCTGTAAGCAGCTTCAAGAGTCTAAGTGCTGCTGGAGGGACTGTAGGATTATTAGGAACTATTGGAGCACTTTTTAATGTTTCCCAGCTGTGACTTTCTGATTTATCAGTGCCCTGCATAGCTGATGAACTTAACTGGTTCATGATAGCTCAGTGTTGCTGTAAGGCCTAAATAAAAATTTGAACTCTAGTTTCTGTATGGAAAATTTGGTAGCTAACAGTCCAGACTGGATTAAGCATATGGTCATTTTAGCATTTGCCCAGGAGTACCACGTCCAGGGATGGGCATCATAAATGCCATCATTTACTCACCCTCATGCCTTTCTAAACTCTTATGACTTTCTTTCTTCTGTAGAACACAAACGTGTACCAGTATATCCAAGCCACTCTTTTTTCAAACAGTGAAAGTGAATGGTGACCATGTCGAGCAAGATTTCAAGACAGGATTTAGTGAAATAACTTGTGAAATTTCAGTCTGTTTCACACATGCTCGGCTATCCTATGAATGCAGAAGACTTAGAATATAGTGCACAAGTCATATACAAGGCGCTTGACAACATCTGGTCCTCATCCGCTTTCATTTTTAAGGAAGAGAGCAGCTCAGCCATTCTGCTAAACTTCTCATTTTGTGTTCCTCTCATTTTGGAACAACATGGGCAAGTAAATGATGTCAAGATTTTCATTTTTGGGTGACCTAATCCTTTAAAGGGAGCCTATTATGCAAAATTCACTTTTACATGATGTTTGAACATAAATGTGTGTTGGCAGTGTGTGTACTGCTCTCGTTTTGTTTGTTTTTTAAGTAAGAGCAAGAGTCTGGATGACATTCACGTTACATGATTTGGCTGATTTGTACGTAGAGAGCGTGACAGCGCACCACATTAAAAGAAACGATCAATCATGTTTTCAGAACTGCTGGCCAAAATTAAAAACGAAACTAAAATTAAAACATCTTTGAGAGCAAGGGGGCCCCCTGGTGTTTTGGGGGCCCTATGCAGCGTGTGTATTCTGCGTATAGGGAGGATCAACTCTGCCATAAATCATAAGCGGTGTCTCAGAACAAACCGTTTGCAGAATCTGTACAATGTGACGTCACTTTGCACAGGCCCCGCCCACGACTGTTGATGGACAATGCCGTATTAGCAGAGACCCCACCCTGAGTGAATCGCACACAGTCCGCCATGTTTATCTTCATGCTTGAGCATTTAAAAGCAGCATTCAAGTAAGAAAAGTTTTTTATTTTGTTTGGGTCATATCATCAGCATGGACAGCAGTATAGGTACCGTATATTATACTGCTGTCACTTAATACACAGATCTAATATGTGACCTGTGCTGGCAAAATGAGTCACAATGAGCAAATTTTTAAAAATGAGTTATTTTTATTTTTAAAAAGACCTTCAACATGATTATGATTTGTTGGAATCGGACAAAAAATGACTGAGCTACACCTGTTTGAAGTCGATGGAGTCAGCAAAGTAAATTTAAAGAAAAACTGATTTCAGGTTTTCTGTAGGTTCCAAAGCAAAATCACTCAGAAACATTACATCTTTTCCCCCACATCTTTTCTTAATAATCATTACTAGATTAATAATCACAATATAGCTATTTTTTATTTTATCTTTGTTGTTATAAATAAGAACCGATGCAAAAATAAACAAATATAAGAAAGAAACAAGTGTATTTCCTACTTTTTTCGTTTTACATCTAAACATAAGCATTCAAGTAAGAAAAACAAATACTAAAATGTAAAAATCACTTAAGTGTGTTCATTAAAAATAAATGGATTATTAAATTGATTATTAGTTTATGTGTGCACTTCGGATGAGGGGCAGCATGAGAAGCAAGCGGAGAAAAGGTACCCCTCTCAGAAAACATACAACTAAAGATACTTTTAGATGTTTAATTACTATTTGGAGCACTGGGATCGCTAGACGAGGGCGTAATGAACTCATTTTTGTAAAAATCTCAAATTCGACCAAAATCAATATTTTTGCCCGTAGCTCAAAATTAGCCTGTGCGCATTAGCCTACTACTCATTTTGCCAGCACGGGTCACATATAAACATGCAATTTCTTTCCCAGCTTTACAGACTGTGTTTTTGTAACTTGTGTGTTTTTAACATAAACTTGTGTATTTGTCAGTAAAATGATCCGATCTTCCCATCACTAGCAGGGAGTAAGGGTGGGCGGATCGATCCTAATATCGATAGTATCGATACCAACGTTGGTATTGGTATCGGATCAATACTAGCCTGATAAGATCGATACTTTAGGTTAATTTTCTCTCCTATACACTTAATGAAAGTGAAAGTGACGTGACATGTGGCCAAGTATGGTGACCCATACTCGGAATTAGTGCTCTGCATTTACCCATCCAAAGTGCACACACACGGAGCAGTGGGCAGCCATTTATGCTGCAGTGCCCGGGGAGCAGTTGGGGGTTCGGTGGCTACATTGAGCTACTTTTGGCTACATTGAGAGATGGAACGGTAGAACTCCGAGCTAGAAAAGAAATGAAAAGGGGAGGAAGGAAATCCTTCACATAGTGCATATTGTATATAACTGTATACCGAATTTGTCCTTTTTATGCAGTATCACTGTAAGGTGTATACTGAGTTTGGCCTTTTAATATTACTTTCTTAATGCATTAAGCCACTTTAAATGTTTTCATTATAACGGTTTTCTTTGGGAGTAAAATGCTTAACATGTAATTTAGCATGTTTGCATATATATTCTGGGCTCAGCTGCTTGCCACATATTATATTTTATTAACAAATTGTATACTGAATTTAGTCTTTATATACTTTATTTATTTGGTCTTTATCACTGTCTTCCTCCATTACACCATATTAAATATTTTTATATTGTGGTTATCAATGAGAGGAAATGAAATTCAGTGTGTTGCATTCATGATCTGGGTTCATCTGCTTACCTGTACATAAATAGTATATATTTTTCAAAACTATACCGAATTTGGCCTTTTCATATCACAGTTTTTACTGCAATAATAACAAACAAATATTACAGTATGTACAAAACATACAGAAAATACTGTACGTACATACAGTAACATACGAAAATCCTTTCAATAATAAACGAGTTATGGTTTAATACTTTTTCATATCACTGTCTTCATTCAATAAGCCACTTATGTTAAACTTTTCTTTATAATGGTTTTCTATGGGAGAAAAATGCATAATGTGAAAACTTTGAGCATTGCTTTCATATTCTGGGCACATCTGCTAACTTGTATATCTAGTTTGCAACATTAATAAGGTGTATACTGAGTTTTGTCTTTTAATATTACGTTCTTAATTTATTAAGCCACGTTATTTTTTTCTTTATAGCTCTTTTCTATGGGAGGAAAATACTTAACATGAAACTGCGCATTGCTTTGGCTCCTCTGTTTGCAAAGTCCTTTTAGAAAAGCAAAGAATATCGACGTAGCTTTAAGGTGAATATAATATTAGTCATATCAACATTAGTTATTGTTAATTATTTTAAATGTTGTTGGTCATTTAAATGTATGTTTTTTAAATGACAAGTATCGGTATCGGTATCAGTATCGGCGATACTGGCCCTGTATTTACTCGATATCGGATACAAAAATTTGCAGTATCGCACACCCCTAGCAGAGAGCAGCAGCTCATTTGCATTTAAAGAGACATGAACGAAAACAGCATGCTTATGCTCCCACTCAAAATAGGCATTTGAAAATATATAATAAATTATCTGTGGGGTATTTTGAGCTGAAACTTCATAGACACAATCTAGGGACACCTGAGACTTGTATTACATTTTGTAAAAAAAAAAAAAAAGGGCCATAATAGGTCTCCTTTAACCCTCTAAGCGCCAAAGTCGCAAAATTGTGACAAGACGTCATACTTCATAAAATTGACTGCAGTTCCTAATATGGTGTAATAACTAATTTGTATTCCCTACCACTAGATGGCAGACATGTAGTACTTCGATTCTAGACCAAAAGTGTTCGAGGAAATAGCAGAGCAAGTGAGCTATCGTGTCATTGATGCAGAAGCAGTTCAGTTCATGGCGTGTGAGTAAATTGTGAGATTTGTGAGAGAAAATCGCCAAATGGCTAATAAAAATTTGCACCGTGAGGATGTGTTGCAAATGTTATTCGCCGATTCTGACTCTGAAGGGGAATATTTGCCTTTTGGAAATGACGATCGGTCGTCTAATGATCGCGCTTCTCCCGGTACATCTTTGCAAGCGCAATGGTGCCGCCGCGCAAGGCGAGAGAGTTCACGAAGCACAAACAAGTGATAATTTGACCCTTTGCCCAACGGGGATGTGGGTGGCAGGGATGAACGTGGTCTTAGTGTCCATAGGAGAGCTGTTGCTCTCTGATGATTGGCCTGATTGCGTCGTTTGTTCTGATCACGCACGCTCAAAGGGCCGCCGGCAGACAAAGTACAGCAGTCAGTGTGGGGTAGGTCTTTGCACTGTGCCATGCAATGAGAGATACCATACTCTCAAGAACTATAAACTGTCACCTAGATACATGATTGGGCAGATAGCTGGTCAACTGATCACAAAATAGGCACATGTATTTTACTATGGCACAGTAATATAGTAAGAATTTACTACTTTCTCCTGTTTTACTGTTGATTTCCTCTTTTCCTGATCATTTGGAATGAGGATAAAAAGACAAAAAAAAAAAAACATGCAAATAAGTTCAAACATCCATTCAATATCTATTATTTCCTGAATATTACTGATGAACTGATCAAAAAGTAGGCTACTGTTCACATGCGTTTTACTACTATATAGTATAGTAATATAGTAATAATTTACTTTCTCCTGTTTTATTGTTGGTTTCTTCTTTTCTGATCATTTGGAATGAGGATAAAAAGGCAAAAAAACAACAACTTGCAAATAACTTCAAACATCAATTCAATATCTACTATTTCCTGAATATTATGAAATTCAAGAGGGTGATGATGTCATAATATGCAAATTAGATGAGTATATTTACACCCCACATAAACTTTCGGTCATGCCCAACATTTTTCTAATGTACAGTAGATCTCTATCTTTAAGCCCTTTCAAGCCACAAGCTTTTGAAATCTTGATGTCAAAATCCAGCAATTTTTCGGAGGGATCACGTGACCCCTCGACGGTGATGCAGGCTTAGTTTTTCGCTCCGCTCACTTTGCCACATATTTTACGATCCTGTCAGTAAAATTTGAACCACTCTGCATTAGACCCATCATGAGTACTAAGGCAGACAAAGGAGATCGGAAAAGAGAGATTGAGCAATCTCCAATGAAGAAAAAATTCAGAGATTCAGCCATCTCCAGTGAAGACCTGGACAGTGCTATTGCTAGCCGCATTGAACTAGCATTTAAAGAACACCAAAGCACTTTGAATTCGGTTGTGAACTCAGCAGTAAGAGATGCGATGGACTCTGTGCTGATTCCAGCATTGCGCGAACTGCGTGAGGACATACTAGCGACCAATAAGTCTGTTAAAGAGCTAAGAGAGGAGTTTGAGGCCATAGTTACCAAGACGAAGCAGACACGTGACCGCGTTGATTCTGTTCAGGCAGCGGCGCGGGAAGATAAGAGAACAGTCACGGACTTAAAGGATCAGTTGGAGCGACTCACCGAGAAGATGACAGATATGGAGGACAGGTGCAGACGGAACAGTGTTAGACTGGTGGGACTCCCAGAAGGGATGGAGGGTCCAGATGCAGCTGGTTTCCTCCGAGCTAATCTTTCAAAGTGGATTCCTTCCTTGAGGGGCCGTGACATCGCGATTGATCGGGCGCATCGCGTGTATGACGGAGGGAGGGGCTCCGATCGGCCGCGCACTCTCATCTTCCGTGTACTGAGATGGCATGACAGATATCCTGAAAGGTGCTCGGCAGGCGTATCCGGTGAAGTGCGCACAGAACAATGTCACACTGCTGTTTTTTCCTGACTTTAGTCTGGCTACAGCGATCAGGAGAAAGGCATTTGGTCCGGTTTTGAAGAAGATGACAGCACTTGGTCTCCAGCCCTTCCTCATCTATCCAGCGGTGATTAAGCTACGGCACAAAGGGGAACAGAGAAGCTACGATTCCCCTCAGAAAGCGGAGGATTTTATCAGTTCCATGTCTCAGCAGAAGTCGTATGCCGCAGCTCTGCGGGGGGACGACGGGGGAGCAGCGACCGCTGTTTCTCCAGTTCGACGGGAGGGGCGTGACGGCCGGGATGGACTTGGCCCTAGCTGCCCAGAAGGGGATGATAGCAGGATGACCATGGATGCTTGCTAAACCTATTGTTTGCGTTTTCTTCTCTTATAATGGGATATTGTCCTTATTTATCTGGTACAACAATCTCTTTGCTGGTAAGACTGACACTCCATTTTTCTGTTTTGGAGGGGACTAATGGAGAGTAGGTTTAATTAATAAAAAAATATTTTTTTTGGCTGTGTGAGCCTTTCGGGAGACATGTCTTGCGTTGGAGTGGATCGGTCACGACCTATCACAGTTTTTTGTTGCTCAGTCAGACCTGTTCTCGGTAATGTGCGGTCTGAGTTGTTCTTTGTTTATGGTTGTCGGTTGTTCACATTTTTATGTTGTTTTTGTTTTTTACAGCAGACATTTATACTTTTATCTATTTTACCTTATTTCTAAAGGGATTTTTCATATAGGAGGTTTGGTATCTAAAATGCACATCAGTGTTTACGTGTTATTTACGGAATGGAAGTGCTTCTGTTTTTTGTTTTTTTGTTTTTTTGCATTTATTGAGTACAATCTTGGGATTATGAATATTCAATGCATACTTTAAATATTTTATCACTGAATGTGAATGGTTTGAATTCTGCTGTTAAAAGAACCCGTGTATTAGAATATTTACACCGTAAATCTATCTCCTGTGCCTTAATACAAAAGACACATTTAAAACAATCTGACGTGGCACGTTTCCAGAATAAGTATTACAAATTAATAGCTTTTTCCTGCGCTCAAAATAAAACTAAGGGGGTGCTTATCCTTGTTAACAGGAAGTTAAATTTAACAATTGAACACCTTGGTAGTGATGAGAAGGGTAGATTTGTTTTTATCCGATGCAAAATATATAATAATAGGTTAGCATTGGTCTCTATTTATGGTCCGAATGAGACAGACAGTGCATTCCTTACACAGATTTCCAAAACTTTACTTGAGGAGATTGATTGCCCTCTAGTGGTGGGTGGTGATTTTAATGCTGTCATAAATCCTGCTTTAGATAAGTCTCAATCTGATACAACAGCCAATCCATCCGCTAAATTATTGAATAAATTTATCACTGAGCTCAACTTAATCGATTTATGGAGAATTCAGAATACTAAAGCTAAGGACTTCACTTTTTTTCCAATAGACACAAGACTTTCTCTAGGATAGACTACATATTTCTCAGCCCATCTTTAATTTCATCTAATTCCTCTATATCTATATTACCAATTTTATTATCTGATCATTCTGCTATGTTGTGCAGTGTTCCTCTTTCCGATGTCAAAGCCAAGTCCCCTAGATGGCGCTTTAACATATCATTATTAAGTAATCAGACTTTTATTACCTCTCTAAAAGAATATATTAAGGACTTTCTTGAAATTAATATGCCCTCTGATGTGGATCCTCAAATACTGTGGGAAACGACTAAGTGTGCTATACGAGGTTTCTGTATATCTTTCTCTTCTACTCTTGCCAAAGCGAGAACTCACCAGTTTACACAATTAGAAAATAAAATCCAATCATTACAAAACCTACAAAAACAACATTTTACTGAGCAACAGGCTACACAGCTGTCCTCTTTAAAAGAAGAATATGATTTACTTTCACACTCAAAGGCAGAATTTATTTTACATAGGACTAGACAAAAATATTATTTTGAATCAGAGAGACCTAGTCATTTATTGGCCCTTAGGTTGAAAGAATGCGAGTCTAAGGCATATATTAGCGCAATAAAATCATCGGATGATCAGGTCACCACGAACCCTGTGGTAATTAATGACATATTTAAAGGTTTTTACACAAATCTGTATAAAGCCGAAACAGATTTTGATGAACCAATTTGTAAGCAGTATTTAGATAAATTGGAACTGCCTCGGATCTCACAGATGGATAAAGAATCTTTGGAGGCCCCATTAAGTTTGGAGGAACTTCTCGTCTCTCTAAAAAGCCTTCAAAAGGGCAAATCGCCGGGTCTAGATGGTCTCCCCCCTGAATTATATTTAGAAATGTGGGATTTGGTAGGGATACTTATGCTTAACTCATTTAATTTTGCAATTGAACATGGGGTATTTCATAGAGATCAAAAAACATCACTGATTTCATTACTTCTTAAAAAAGGGAAAGATCCATTAGATTGTTCCAGCTACAGACCGATTTCGCTTATCCCATGTGATCTAAAAATCTATGCTAAAGTTTTTGCTTCTCGTTTGGAGAAGGTAATTCACAGTCTGATCAAGGAGGACCAAACTGGTTTCATCAAGGGGCGCAATGCATCTGACAATATGCGTCGACTCCTTCATATTCTTGACTTTGCGGACTCCCACCCAACACCTTGTGCGGTCTTTTCACTTGATGCAGAAAAAGCCTTTGACAGGCTAGAGTGGAATTATATGTGGGCAGTTCTGCAATGTTTCGGCTTCGGTGAACACTTCGTTTCTATGATTAAGACATTATACCACTCACCTGCAGCATCAGTCATAACTGGTAATATTATTTCCCCCTCATTCCCTTTACAGCGGGGAACGAGGCAGGGGTGTCCACTTTCCCCCTTATTGTTTTGTCTATCTCTCGAACCCTTAGCACAAGCCATCAGGAAATCTGAAGTATCGATTAAGATTCATGACCATAATCATTGTATTTCACTATACACTGATGATATTATTCTATATTTAGACCACTTTGATGTTTCAGTCTCTAGTGTAATTAAGGAATTTGATAATTTTAGTAGCCTATCAGGATATAAAATAAATTGGAGCAAATCTGCTTTAATGCCAATTAACAATGTTAAGGTTAATTTTTTTATTCCCTCATTTATCCCTATTAAGGAATCTTTCATCTATTTGGGCATTACCATATATAAAAACATTCATAAGATTGCCAGAGACAATTTTAATAACATTTTAGTTAAGGTCAAAAATGACATTCAAAGATGGAAGAATCTTAAAGTCTCTCTCCAAGGAAGAATCTCCACTGTTAAGATGAATTTGTTACCTCGATTTAATTTTTTTTTCTCTATGCTACCACTTTCTCCCCCTCCAGGTTACTTTAAGGAGATCAACTCCATAATTTCTAAGTTTATCTGGAATGATAAATGTCCCAGAATTAAACTTACCACATTACAACATCCTAATAGCGCAGGAGGACTGGCTGTACCAAATTTTGAATTATATTATTGGTCGTTCCAGCTTAAGGCCCTTCATAATTGGGTTGATCCTCAATCTACAGTTTCATGGAGGGTGATTGAAGCTGACAAGGTTAAACCAAATAGACTTCAAGATATTTTATTTACTGGCACAGGAAAAAAAGGGGATAATTATAAATTTGGTCCGGTTGTGGCTAACTCTATTAAAATCTGGAAAACGGTTGAACGTCGGATAGGTGGACCCTTCAAATTCTGTAACAGTACACCTTTATGGCACAATTTTAACTTTGTATGTGGAAATCGTCCATTTGTCCAACCCTCTTGGTCCTCTTTAGGTGTGAACACGTGCGGTGATATGTATGATAACCAGGGCCTCTGTTCATTTCAGGCATTGAGAGCCAAATTTTGTCTACCAGCATCTGCATATTTTGTTTTTCTTCAATTACGTTCTGCTCTCAAAGCGTATGGCGTTCCTTGGTCTTCTTCCATTTCCTCTCATCCTATGCGGGACTGGATTGCACCATCTGCTGGTCGGCCATCTGTTTCCTTAATATATAATAAAATTATTGATTGTATTACAAAACCTCTTTCTATTAAAACTATTTGGAATAGGGAATTATCTGATCTTAATTTATCTGTCGACTGGGAGAGAGTGTGGTCTAATCTCAGCTTAACATCTAAAAATCTGGCTCATCGTCTTATTCACTTCAAAGTCATTCATAGAGCATACATAACTCCTTACAAAGGATTTAAAATGAAACTGCAGTCAAATTTGAACTGCCATATATGTAACACTACATCATCGGGCACTTTTCTGCATATGTTTTGGGAATGTCCTGTCGTCATCAGTCTATGGACACATGTAAACCTGGTTCTGTCATCATTACTGAGAATTGATTGGTCTGTTAACCCAAGTTTATGTCTTCTTAATGATGATTCTGGTCTCTGTATTAGTTCAATGCAAAAGAGAATGTTGTTTGCTGGTTTTACAGCTGTGAAGAAGACAATAATTCAGAACTGGTTTACACCACACATGTGTAGAGAGGCATATTGGATCCGTAGCCTCCTGCAAATTGTCTCATGTGAATGTACAACGGCGCGAGTCGGTGGGGCCAGGCCTTCAACCATTGAGGCTTGGCAGTGTTTTTTACTGAATATACGTGATTATTTAAAGGAGTAACTTTTGTGTTCTTGTTGTCCTTCCCTCTCTCCCTCCCTTTTGATTGAACCTTGAGATGTTGAGTATGTGTCTGCTGTTTTGTTTTGTTTTATTTTGGATATTATGTTGTGTTGTTTGTGAAAAAAAAAAAAAAAAAAAATTGTTGATAACAAAAAAAATCCAGCAATTTTTCCAAAAAACCCTGGCGCCTAAAGGGTTAAGGAAGAGAGCAGCTCAGACATTCTGCTAAACTTCTCATTTTGTGTTCCTCTCAATTTGGAAAAGTAAATGAAGTCAAGATTTTCATTTTTGGGTGACCTTATCCTTTAAAAAAACATAAATTGTATGGCAACAAAATGCCAGGGATTTCTGCACTTTTTGAGCATTGCTTAGGGAGAAGTCTTGTTATGTTTATGAGCAAAAATTTGATTTCCGCATTTTGCCATGGCAGATGATGGATTATATCATCTTAACCTTTAACCTCTTGTAGATTTCCAAGTCTTAGATACTCTGAAACACTCCAGCTGGGTCTTTTGGAGCATAAAGCTGTGAATTAACCGAATGCATCATTGAAAGAGGATACAAGGGGAAGATGAGTATTAAAGAATGTTTGAAACACAGGAGATTTTGTGTGCTCGTGAGCAGGAGCTGGGCAACACCGATTGTTATTGTCATGGTTAAGGTCAAGGTTTCCATAGCAACAGGCACCAATGAGGTTGCAGTGATAATGGTATGAATAATTTATCACATGGAAGGATTATGACCGAGTTCCAAAACACCTCATGGTGTGCGACTGTATGGGTGCCAGTTTGTGAATGTATACAAAATGTATGTTTCTACCCATAACTTCCTCATTTATCATGATACTAGAGAGACATTGCATAGCAACTCCAGGTGAGGCGTTGCCATTTCTGTCACATTCTCTAATTACATCACAGTGACATTGAGTCGTCATGGAAATGCTCATTTGCGTTTTTATCATTTCATTCTGTAGTGTTTCTGAAGGTGACTTAGATAGAATGTCTGGGAGTGTGTTTGTACAAAATGAAATGCTTAATTAGTTGTTGTATATTAAATGTGCACTAATTACATATCTATTAATTTACTGTTTTCAAGAGATAATGTTGAATAGGGAAATTAATTAACTAATTCATCATCCTCACCAAGTCATAAGCATAATTGATTAGGCTTTGATCAGCGAGTATGAATAATAATATCATTTATGCATAATGAATAGATTCTTAAGCATGTTTATTAGAATAAGACTGTTATTAAGGTCAAATGAGCACCACACATACACATACAGGTTGTTTATTTCACCGTTCAGTGATATTTTCCTGCATTATAAATTTTTCTCACTTTCTGTCTGTCTCTACACCCCCATCGCCTGTCTCACACTCTGAGAAGGCTGCCATCTGGACACACACACACACATACACACACACACACACGCATACATCTGGAGATTAATATATCAAGCCATAGACATTTGATGGAAATATCGCCCAGAATTTGATGCATAGCTTTGATTTTGATTAGGATTGTCAGTGTGTTTGTAATTTGTGGTTGTGTGGATGTGTGGCTCATAACCAGCTGTGATTAAACAGTTTTGCTTGAGTTTAATGAATGGAAACTCTACCTGCTGGCTTTGACTGAGAGGAATCCCCTCTGTGACTGATCCACACCTCGCTTTGACCTTAGACCTCGATATGAACATGGTGGGAAAGTACTTTATACCTGCTTATTAGGGTTCTGCTTCAAAGCAAGAAATCACTTAAAATAGAATTAAGAATGCATTTTAAATTGGAATATATTCATATAACTTAATGTGTATTTTTATGTGATTTATGTACATTTTCAGCATGAAATACTTATAAACATTTAGTATATTTTCAGCATTTCCAGTATTTCTGATATTTGGTGTATTTGCACATCATTCGGTGCATTTCCAGAAACATTAAATTATATTAATTATCAATGTATGACATGTAATCTATATATATATATATAAATATATATATATATCACACACACACACACACACACACACACACACACTCACACACATATATATATATATGATGTGTAAGAAGACTTCATAAGAAACAATATCATACGACTATAATACTATTTACCATTATTTACTACTATTTATAGGACCAGTCATATTATTCAGTTATTATTTAAATAAATAAATACAATTAAACATGTACTATTATTGTTGTTGTTGTTATTATTATTATTTTACAATTTTGTATTAAAAGTAAACAAAAAGTATCTATTTTTACTTTTCATATGTAATCATTGCATTAAGTTTATGTCTGAACTAGATTTTTTTTTTGTTAGTTTAACAAATGTCTCAGCTTGGCCAAATTAATTAAACATCTTTCCTTACAATTATAATAATTAAAACTAATCAAAACTGTTTTCTGTTTCTCCAGAGCTCCTGGGTGCTGCTAAGAAAGTGAATGTGAATTTCCAGGACACAGACGGGTGAGGTTCATTTGAACTCATGCACTATCAATTAGTGATCAGCTGATGTGGACTATTCAGTGGTCATTGCCTATATTAAACAGGAAACTGCATTTGCAACTTAATGTGACATATTTCCAGGTAACACAGATCAGGATTTTGTATTAATTAGCAATTGATTGGATTGTGAATTGTATTTACCCAAATAACTGTTAGGTGGTTGGAGGAAAAGAGCTGAAAACTAAGAGTGCTTGGTGACGTCACTACCATACAGTCTGTTTTCAGTTCATGGTTAAATTATCTACTGGACAGTCGGGTATGATGTTGAATAAACTTTTGTACTGTTTGAATTTTCAAGATACCTACAGTGCAGAATACAGGTGTGTTGTTATTAGAATGCTACAGTGTATTAGAGTAAGAGAGAGGGAGTCTCTCTGTGTGTGTGTGTACACACGTGGCTTGGGGCTCTGGCAGAGAAAAATCTCTTACTCATGGAAGTAGGTCATAGCCTCCTGCTCAGTTAGGCAGTGAGGGATCGGAGTGAAGTGGTAGAGTTGAGCTGCAATGAAGTCCGATTAGGGACTCTCTAAAAAGTTACACAGGAGGCTGAGAGCACTTGGGCTGGAAATGAGATATTAGGATTAGGGTATTATTAGGAGATATGTGACCCTGGACCACAAAACCAGTCTTAAGTCGCACGGAAATATTTGTAGCAATAGCCAAAAATACATTGTATGGGTCAAAATTATTGATTTTTCTTTTATGCCCAAAATCATTAGGATATTAAGTAAAGATCATGTTCCATGAAGATATTTCGTAAATTTCCTACCATAAATATATCAAAACATAATTTTTGATTAGTAATATGCATTGCCAAGGACTTCATTTGGACAACATTGGACAACAAAATCAGACTCCAGATTTTCAAATAGTCGTATCTCGGCCAAACATTGTCCTAACCTAACAAACCATACATCAATGGAAAGCTTATTTATTCAGCTTTCAGATGATGTATAAATATGACTGGTTTTGTGGTCCTGGTTCACATATATGCTGTTTTGAAGAAGATATTTAGACCAAATAATAAGAATGGACCTAGTAATTAGTAGACCAGCACAGATACACCTAAACATTTTTTACAGAATACATTTTTGTTTCTGCTTTCAAGTTCTACACATCATCTTGTTTTTCCTTATTTATTTGCATTTTAAATACATGTTGAATACATGTTGTTCAACAGAAAATTGTAATATGGAGCGGACCTGACTTACATTTCACTGCTGGTTATATACTCTCTATATAATCGTGTATGTGACAAATAAAAATCTTGAATCTAATATTTTTGGTCCTTATGATTCAGCTACCAGTTAGACTGTGTAGAGGTGACTCAGGGCAGTTGCAATGCACAACATTTCAGGCCACCACTCCACACATGCACAGTAATGCTCCGTCTCTCACTGAGAAAAATGAGTATGATTGTTTGAGAAATTTCATCAAAAACAGATTTTGAAAAGTCAGACTTTTGTCTTCTGCTGCCTTACCGTCTGTTGTCTTGAATCCATAGTAATATCTATCTAAAATCTAGGTTGTTGGTTAGATGTTAACATGAATGACAGATGCTAACACTGTTGCTGACAGCTACCACATCAGATTGTATCATGGCTTTAAGGTTTTGAGCAATTGTATCTCTGCTTACATTATGAAATAAAAATGTTTAACTGAATTGAAAAAAATAGAATCTTTAAAATGTGCAATGATTATTATTTCATCAAAATGTCTAGCTTGCAGAGTGTTTTGATACAACAGGCAACCAATATATTTTATTAAAAAAGATTTAACTTATTTTAGATACCTGTAATGTAGGTCCCACTTTTACTTCTGCTTTGAACACTCAGTATTTCTAAAAGCTAAAAGATTTAGAAGATTTAAAAGATTTTTACATTTTTATAGTTTACATTTTTGTCGTAATTTGTCATAATTATGACTTAGTCGAAATTATGACATAAACATTTGGAATTATAAGATACTATTTATGTCATAATAATGAGACTTTATCTCATGATTTCATGATTTTTCATTTTAATTATGATTGTTTATGTCATAATTTTGACATAGGTCATAATAGACTTTTTATCTCATATTTGAATCATAATTATGATCTCTCTATTTTTTTTTCTTATATGGCAGGAATGGGCTTCAATACATATTTGAGATACAGTGGGTTAATTTAATTTCTTACAATTGCACCCAATAACTCTTATTTTAACAATGACTTCTTGTTTTAAATGTGACTGTTCTGATCTTTCTCATTTTACATTAAATCAGTTACTTTCACAATGATACTTTCCATATTTAAATCTATTCCACAGGTTTCCCTCCAGAAATCTATACAGATTTTAAATGTCAGTAGAAATGGTTAATGCATTATGTTTTTTGTGTGCTTTTGTTTTATAGGTTATCTGCCCTGCATCATGCTGCTCTTAATGGTAACGTGGAGGTGATTTCACTGTTGCTTGAGTCACAAGCTGTCGTAGACATCAAAGACCAGAAAGGTACAAACACACAGCACCACACACATGCAGATTAACTGTCTCATATGTAAGCATGCACAGTATTTACTTAACACAGATTAATCAATTATCAAAACAGTTGTTTCTTAAAATAAATGTTTTCTATTTATTATATTTTAAAATGTAATTTATTCCTGTGATGGCAAAGCTGAATTTTCTGCATCATTACTCCAGTCTTCAGTGTCACATGATCCTTCAGAAACCATTCTAATATAGTGATATGCTGCTCAAGAAACATGTTTTGTTGAAAACTGTTGCACAGCATAATATTTTTGTGGTAACTGTGATTTTTACAGGGTTTTCTGATAAATACAAAGTTTAAAAGAACAACATTTATTCGAAATAATAATCTTTTGTAACATTATAAATGTTTTTACTGTCATTTTTGATCAATATAATGTGTACTTGATGAATAAAAGTACTAATTTCTTACTAACCCCAAACTTTTGAATTGTTGTGTATGTTTCTCATTCAAACTCTGTATCTTCCCTTTTTCTGAAGGGATGCGGCCCTTACATTACGCTGTTTGGCAAGGCAAGTGTGAGCCCATGAAAATGCTGCTCAAGGCGGGCTCATCAGTCAACAGCCAATCAGATGAGGGACAGATCCCTTTACACCTCTCATCACAACACGGCCATTATGAAGGAGTGAGTACACACACATAAACAATTAGACTCATGCTGCACACACACATACTCACTGTACTGTACTGTTTGTGTTTGCAGAGCGAGATGCTGCTTCAACATCAGTCGAACCCCTGCCTCAGAGACCATGCTGGGAAAACCCCTCTAGACTTGGCCTGCGAATTTGGACGAGTCATGGTCAGTTACGCTGTGTTTGTGCGTGTCTGTCTGCATTTACGCAGGGGTTTGTGATAGATAGATGAGAAGTGGTGCTCCCCTGTGGGATTGTGGGAACTACACCTCTTCTCACGTTCTCAGCCAGATGCAGGAAACCCCTTATTCACTCACAGCCTGGTTTTCACTGCTTCCAAATGAGCACAAGAGATTGTCATAACAGTTAATTATAACTTGTTTTTTTTAAAAAGGGACGATTCCTCCAAATATTAATATTCTATCACCATTTGCTCAACCTCAAATCTTTCTCTCTTCCATGGAATTTTTAAAATGGTACTGGATGCTATTTCAAAATATTAAAAGAGCCATAAATGTGTTATACTGTAAATCCATATGCACTATATTCCAAATCATCTGAAGTCATATGATAGCTTTATGTGAAAAACAGAGGTAAATTGAATCATTGACTCAAAATAAGGGTTCCTTATTGGCATCTATGGTTCCATGAAGTGCTTTTAAAGTGCCCTTATTATGGATTTTTGAAAATTACCTTTCATGCAGTTTGTAACACAGCTCTAAGTGAATGAAAACATCCTGCAAAGTTGTAAATCTGAAAGTGCACCGTGTATAAATATATTGTCTCTCAAAAGAAAGAGTTGACTCTGAATCATTGAAACGAGTCGTTTTTAAAATGAATCCCAAGCCGTTTCATGTTGACGTCAACATGAAACATTAGCATATTGCCCGCCCACTAGTTGGTCTTTTCGCGTTGGTCTGAAAGGGTTACTCTGCCCCAAAATTTTTTTTTTTTTTCATTAATCACTTACCCCCATGTCGTTCCAAACCAGTAAAAGCTTTGTTCATCTTCGGAACACAATTTAAGATATTTTGAATGAAAACCGGGAGGCTTGTGACTGTCCCATTGACTGCCAAATAAATAACACTGTCAAGGTCCAGAAAAGTATTAAAGACATCGTCAAAATAGGTCAGTGGTTCACTGATGGTTCACTTCAAACGCAGTTTGCGTTCAGTGGATACTCTCCAAAATGTGCTACGGTGACACGGGGGAGACAAATTGTTGAATAAAGTCGTTACTTTTGCTTTCTTTGCATACAAAAAGTATTCTCGTCGCTTCGTAAAATTCAGATTAAACCACTGATGGCAGATGGACTATTTTGACGATGTCTTTCATACTTTTCTGGGCCTTGACAGTGTTATTTATTTGGCAGTCAATGGGACAGTCACAAGCCTCCCAGTTTTTATCCAAAATATCTTAAATTGTGTTCTGAAGACGAACAAAGCTTTTATGGGTTTGGAACGACATGGGGGTAAGTGATTAATGACAACATTTTCATTTTGGGGTGGAGTAACCCTTGAATAAAAATGCAAATTCATTCTTTGCCACTGGGTGCCATTTTTGGAGCAGTAAAATAGCAGTTTCCCCGGTAACGCTGTACACAAAGCAGCACTTGCAGTCGTTGAGCAAGTAAGGTAAAAAAAAATGCATATTATAAGACAATGAAAGTGTTTTTTGACCTTGCATGCATATCAACCTGCTGTTGGGGACTCCCAAAACCAAAATATAAACCGTTCATTACCCATAATAGGGGCACTTTAACATCCATGGAATCTTTCCACTGCAAAAAAGGCTCTTCATAGTGGGAAAATGTTCTTCATATTATTAAAATATTTCTCACACGGAGAAAAATGCTTTTGGCATCATAGTAAAAACTCCCTTTTGGAACCTTTACTTTGTGTAGTTTACTGCTGATCTTAACCTCCAGTGAGCAGTTAACCATTGTAACTGAATCACTGAATTCCCTGAGATCAATCAGAGAGCTAAATTAGTCTGATTTGTGAATGAAGCATTCAGTCCGCATTTGGGAACGGGATCCGATTCACTGAGAAGATTCTACTTAAAAGAATGATTCATTTGTGAATTCATTTGCGAGCACTGGACACATACGTCCATAGAGCTGCCCTGTGGAGAAGGGCGGGCCAACTGCTGATTTGCTATGGTCCCCCTAAGAGAGGTCTTCCTGCTTCAAAGCAGACCCTCAGTTGGTGGATTGTCGATGCCATCCATATTGCCTATGAGTCCTCTGACCTCCCCTCGCCGATGGGAGTCAAGGCTCATTCCACTAGGAGTGTGGCGGCCTCCAAGGCCTTTCTCGCAGGTGTCCCAATACAGGACATCTGCAATGCTGCGGGATGGTCTACGCCCCTGACCTTTTCTATGGCCTGGACATGCGGGCCACTCCAGGCTCTTCCGTCCTCTCACCCTAGATGTGCTCCGCAGGGATACACATGGGGCAGGGATTGCTAAGTCTGGCGGCATGGGTATCTTGTTCCCCAAAGTGTCTCTGGACGCAGCTCGAGTTCCTGAAGAGGAACGTCTTATGTTACGTATGTAACCCCAGTTCCTCGAAGGAACGAGACGCTGCGTCCCGAGGCCACACTTCCGGCATCCCTGCCAGCGCTTGCTTCATTCTAGAAGCTGACGCCGGTTTCACCGCACGTACTTTTATACCAGCTGGTCATTACGTGTTCCCCAAAGCGTCTCTGGACGCAGCGTCTCGTTCCTTCGAGGAACTGGGGTTACATACGTAACATAAGACTTTTTTTGTGTTAAAGTTGCTGCTAATGTTCTGTTTTGCTAACTTCCAGCCAGACTCAGATATTGAATTAGATCACTCGCTCTTCAAAATATCTCGCTCCAAAAACATGTCAGCAAACCGAATGTCAGCTTATCCGAACGCTCAAAGTGACTGACAGGTCAAAGTGACTCAAAGTCTTCTGATTGGCAACAATAGCGATTGAATCCCTTTTTGCTGTTGACAGAGATTAAAGCTGTCAGAAAGACAGGTGTGATTTCTCACGATACCTATTTCTGTGATATCTGGCTTTTATTGCATGTTTTATTGCATGCTATTCCACAAAAATATATTTACAGCAATATTTACTGACAAAACATTTTTAACAGCATAAAATAAAAAGATTTAATATATTATATAATAAATGGTGCACATTTATAGTTAAATTCTGAGTGAGGTACAAATTCATTATTTTGCACATAATGTTTGATTTTGTGGGCAACAGCGCCAACGTTTAATCAAACACTTTTCCTACACAGTTATTTAAGTGAAAACCATCTAAATTTACTGTGGTTAACAAGGTGGTTATTCAATGCCACATTTTTTTTGGACATATACATATTTCTGCCATGACAACTCTCAGAGGGATTGGCATGGTAATGTACATGACAATGTTAATGTGTCTGGTCTTGGTGGAATAGATCTGCTACGCTGCTGCTGCGGCAGAGCAAGTACCGAGACTTGCTACTCAATACATCCACAACATGCTGCTGTGAGCATGTAAGGAATACTGCTGCTGCAAATATAACATACATGAAATAACCCCCTATAGCATACATGAATCACCTCGTAGCAGATCTATACAGGTGGAGCTGGGGAAGGTGGAGGGTTTCTGAAGCACGCTGTGAACTGCTACAGTAAGCTCTAGTCATATATTTGAATGTTGAGCAGCGAGCTCATTGGCTACTGATACAGGAGAGAGCCAATCAGCTGTGCCATGTGATAATGATGTCATTAGGTCAGATTGAGACAGACCTATCGGACTGCGCCATCTAGAGTTTCATGCCAGAACTCTGTATTTATATACATAGACATTGTTGTATTTTTTTTTTCTTCATTCTACTTTTTGTTCTGGGACATTTATAAGGATCAGTATAATAATTTTATACTGAGAGCCAAAACAAAACTTTTACCATAGTTTGATCTGAATTTGTGTACTGATTTCAATTGTTTATAATAAAAATTTATACACTCATGGATGACAGTACTTTTGCCAGTAGAAAGAGCTCATTAAGAGCTTTCATTTGATGTACACTGCCCTCCAAAAGTTTGGAAACGCCCTAGAAAATGGGGTTTTGGCATGAATCCTTTTTAATTTGTGATAAATTTTGCACTGATAAGGGACAACACAAACTACGAAAACATATTTTATTACATAAACAGTTTATACATAGAAAAAAACTTAAATTTTTGATTCATCAAAATATCCACCATTAGCAGCTATTACAGCTCTGCATAATCTGGGCATCCGAGCTGTCAGTTTATTCAAACATTGACTTGATATATTACTCCAAGCCTCCTGAAGGATTGCCCAAAGATGATTCACACTGGTTGGACACTTCTTACGGACATCACGGTCCAGTTCCTAGTAGCTCAATTGGGTTGAGGTCGGGTGATTGGGGAGGCCATTCCATTCACATGAATGAATGAATGAGGCATTTATTTAGCGCTTTATTGTGTATTGTTGTACACCCAAAGCGCTTTACAATCATATGAGGGGGTCTCTCTTCAACCATCACCAGTGTGCAGCATCCACTTGGATGATGCGACGGCAGCCACAGGACAACGGCGCCAGTGCGCTCACCACACACCAGCTACAGGTGGAGAGGAGAGAGAGATAGAGCCAATCAAGTGGATGGGGATTATTGGGAGGCCATGATTGACAAGGGCCAGTGGAGGGAATTTGGCCAGGACACCGGGGTTACACCCCTACTTTACGAGAAGTACCATGGGATTTTTAATGACCACAGAGAGTCAGGACCTCGGTTTAACGTCTCATCCGAAAGACGGTGCTCTTTTGACAGTATAGTGTCCCCGTCACTATACTGGGGCATTAGGACCCACACAGACCACAGGGTGAGCACCCCCTGCTGGCCTCACTAACACCTCTTCCAACAGCAACCTAGTTTTCCCAGGAGGTCTCCCATCCAGGTACTGACCAGGCTCAACCCTGCTTAGCTTCAGTGGGCAACCGGTCTTGGGCTGCAGGGTGATATGGCTGTGGCATATATACATGATGCTAGCTGACTGTTTCCTCTCCAAATAGGATTTGCACAGCTTGGAAGTGTGCTTGGAAGTGTGATATCGTCCAAAACCCCACTTTTCTAGGGCGTTTCCAAACTTTTGGAGGGCAGTGTATACAGTATATATCTCCATTTCACCAAAAATGTCACTTACGCCCTTCTGGTTCTCACCCCTCGATTGCTTCTATGTGTTATTAATCTGTATTGTTCCTGATCAAGTGGACAGTTCACCCAAAAATAAAAATCTGTCATAATTTACTCATCCTCAAGTTGTTGCATACCTGTCTGAATTTTTATTCTGCTGAACACAAAAGAAGATATTTTGAAGAATATTGGTAACCAGACTGTTTTCTTGTCCCATTAACTTCCATACATTTTTTTCCATACCATGGAAGACAATGGATTAGATGGATAGACAGCAACTATTTGATTACCAAAATATATTATTTTATGTTCCAAAGAAAAAGAAAATCATGCATGTTTGAAACAACATGAGAGTGAGTAAATGATGACAGAATTTTCATTTTTGGGTGAACTATCCCTTTAAATAACTAAAGAATGAAAAAATGCATATATAGCATATCAAACAGAAATTACACACCTATGTGAGCTGTGTTTGTGCAGTATGCATGTATCTTTTCTGTGTGTTCTACAGGTGGTGCAATTGCTCCTGAGCAGTAACATGTGTGCTGCTATGTTAGAACCGAAGCCCTCCGATCCCAATGGCATCAGTCCGCTCCATTTGGCGGCTAAGAATGGACATATCGAGATCATCAAGTAGGTGCTCACTGGACTTTGCTCTTTTGCACTTTATCACTACACATATGCACTGAAGTCATCATTTAGGTTACATCTTACATATAAGGTACAACCTATCTTTAATGGTACAGTTCAAGTGAGCATATTATTATAAATCATATGCTCATATGTTGCACATGTAATTTGCCATGTATTAGAACTTAAATTTCATACTATCCAGTGAGGTGATTAGAACAATTTATCATTTATCATTTTAATATCTTGAATACTTGTCTTACCATGAATTCTATTTTATTGGTGAATCTCACAAAAAATATAAATGGGTAAAGTCTGGCTCATATTTCACCCCAAAACCCAAAGAAGAAGAAATAGGAAATATAGGAATAGGAATATGTTGTATAAAGACATATTATATATGTTATAAAAACATAATTCCATTTTGTGGCATTACCTTCATGTCATGATAATTAAACACATTTCCCTCCTGAAAGTCTTATTAATGTGAAAATAACTATAATTTATATTGTATTTTAGTATGTATTTATCATAGAAGTATTTGTTGTACTGCCTTTATATTGATTCTAATTAAAAATATTTTATTAAATATAATTTTTACAATCTTGAAAGATTTTGTGAAATTCTTCACAATTTGGACTCACATGACTTCTGTATATGAACATAATTTGATGTAGTATATACACTACAGTTAAAAAAGGTA